>CM052900.1:7197298-7327205 GCA_028534135.1 Potos flavus
CCGATTTCCTCCAAATTCATCCCTCCCCTCCCTCTCACAATGTCCTCCATGTTTTTCCTTACGCTCCACACGTAAGTGAGACCATATGATAATTGACTTTCTCTGCTTGACTTATTTCACTCAACATAATCTCTTCCAGTCCAGTCCATGTTAAAATAAAAGTTGGGTATTCGTCCTTTCTGATGGAGGCATAATATTCTATTGGATATATGGACCATATCTTCTTGATACAATCGCCAAACTGTGGAAAGAGCAATCATTCCTATTGCCCCTTTTCCCCAGCATCTGGTAACCACTGATCTACTTCCTGCCTCTACTGAGTTTCTATTCTGGGCATGTCATACAAATGGGCTCATACAACATGTGGCTTCTGTAACTGGTTTCTTTCACTTAGCTTGATTTCAAGGTTCATCCAGCTTGTAGCAGGTGTCATTACTTTCTTTTTGTTTAATATTTCATTGTATGGATATAACGTAATTTGTTCATCAATTCATCTACCATTTCAGTGGTTTCTACCTTTTGGCTATTATGAATAATGCAACTTTCATTTACAAGTTTTTACGCAGACATATGTTTTCCTTTGGGGGTATTTGCCTTGGAGTGGAATTGCTGGGTCATAGGGCAACTCTATGTTTAACTTTGTGAGGAGTTGCCAGATTGCTTTCTATAGCAGCTGCCAAATTGTTTCCACCGGCATGTACAAAGGTTCTATTTGTTTTACCTCTTTGTCAACACTTGCTGTTTTCTGTGTTTTTAAGTCATTTTAGTGAGTATAAAGTAGTATTCCATTGTGCTTCTGATTTGCATTTCCCTCATGAATAATGTTGTTGACCTTCTTTTCTTGTGCTTACTGGTCATTTGTGTATCTGCTCTGGAGAAATGTCTATTGAAATTCTTTGTCCCTTTTCCCCACTTTTTAAAATTTTGTTTTTTCTACTGTGTTGGTCTTTTACTAACAGTACAAAAGCAGTGCCTAAAAAGCTTTGCACTTTAGCAGTAGTCGCTTATGTCATAGTCTTCGTTTTCAAAAGAAACTTATTTTTTCTATGCTTACTATTGAAATAGACATGTACCTTATATTAGTTTCAGATGTACAACATATTGAATCAAAAATTCCATGCATTACTCAATGCTCACCATAATAAGTGTAGCCATCATCTTACCATACAACATTATTACAATATTATTGACTATATTCCCTACGCTATACATTTTATCTCTGCGACTTGTTTTATAACTGGAAGTTTGCAACTCCTAATTCCTTTCACCTATTTTGCCTGTCACCACCTTCCTCCTCCCTGGCAACCAGCAGTTTGTTTGTGTATTTAAGAGTCTATTTCTGTTTTGATTGCTTTTGTTCTAAGATTCCACATATGAGTGAAATCATATGGTATTTGTCATTCTGACATTTTCACTCACCCTAATACTATCTAGGTCCATCCATGTTGTTGCAAATGATACGCTTTCATTTCTTTTTATGGCTAATATTTCAGTGATATTCCAGATATTCCATATCCTCTTTACCCATTCATTTATCGATGGATACTTGAGTTGCTTCCATATCTTGGCTATTGTAAATAATGTTCCAATTAAGCATGGGTGTGCGTACATAATTTTGAGTTAGTGTTTTCATTCTCTTTGGGTAAATACCCAGTAATGTAATTACTGAATCATAGTAAAATAGTTCCATTTTTAATTTTTGAGGAACCTCCATATGGTTTTCCATAATGATGGTTCCCTTCCTTCCAAATCTTTTCCAATATGTTATTTCTTCTTGATAGTAGCCACTCTAACTAGAGTAAGATATCTCATTGTGGTTTTGACTTGCATTTTTCTGATGGTTAGTGATGTTGAGCATCTTTTCATGTGTCTGTTGGCCATCTGTAGGTCTTCTTTGGAAAAATGTCTAATCGGGTTCTCTGCCCATTTTTTGAGTCATTTTTGGTGTGTGTTGATTTTATAAATTCTTTTATTTTAGATATTAACCCCTTATCACATGTATCATTTGAAAATATCTTCTCCCATTCTCCCTGTTTTGTTGGTTTCCTTTGCAAAAGCTTTTTATTGTGATGTAGTCCCAATAGTTTATTTTTGCTTTTATTTTTCTTGCCTGAGGAGACCTAGCCATAAGTATATTATTAAAGCCAGTTTCTAAGAGATTATTGCCTATGTTTTCTTTTAGGGGTTTTACAGTTTTAGGTTTCACAGTTAGGTCTTTAATCCGTTTTTACTTTATTTTTGTGCATGGTATAAGTGGTCCAGTTTTCCCAATGCCATTTATTGAAAAGATTGTCTTTTCTCCATTGTATATTTTTGCGTCCTTTGTCAAAGATTAATTGACCATATAAGCATGGATTTATTTCAGGTCTCTCCATTCGGTTCTATTAATCGATGTGTCTGTTCTTGTGCCAGTACCAAACTGTTTTGGTTACTATAACTTTGTAGAGTATCATTAAATCTGGGATTGTGATACTTCCAGCTTTGTTCTTTCTCAAGATGGCTTTGGCTGTTTGAGATCTTTGGTGGTTTCATACAAATTTTTGGATTATTTGTTCTAGTTCTGCAAAAAAAAAAATAGTATTGGTATTTTGATAGGGATTGCATTGAAAACTTAGATTGCTTTGGGTAGGATGACATTTTAATATTATTTCTTCCGATCCTTGTGCATAGTATACCTTTCCATTTGTTTGTGTTGTCTTCAATTTCATTTCAGAGTATAGGTCTTTCACCTCCTTGATTAAATTTATTCCTAGGTATTTTATTCTTTTTGATTCAATTATAAATGAGATTGTTTAAATTTCTCTTTCTGGTAGTTATTAGTATATTAAAATTCAACAGATATCTGTATATTAGGTCTGTGTCCTGAAACTTTACTGAATTCATATCTTAGTTCTAGTATTTTATTGAAATCTTTAGGTTTTTCTATATATAGCATCAGGTCATCTGCAAATAGTGACAGTTTTACTTATCAATTTGGATACCTTTTCTTTTTCCTGTACAATTGCTGTGGCTAGGCCTTCCAGTACTATGTTGAATAAAAATGGCAAGAGAGGACATCCTTGTCTTTTTCTGATCTTAGAGGAAAAGCTTTCATTTTTTCATTGAATATGATGTTAGCTGGGTTTTTCATATATGGCCTTTATTATGTTGAGAGATATTCCCCCTAAACCTGTTTTGTTAACATTTTTATCTTGTTAAATGCTTTTTCTGCATCTATTGAGGTGATCATATGGTGTTTATTCTTCCCTTTGTTAATTTGCCACATTGATTGGTTTGGGAATATTGAACGACCCATGCATCCCTGGAATAATTCCCTCTTGATTGTGATAAATGATCTTTTTGATATATTGAGGATTTTACATCTATGTTTATCAGGATATTGGCCTACAGTTTTTCTTCTTCTTTTTATGTAATGTCTTTGTCTGGTTTTGCTATCTGGATAATGCTGGTATTTGAGAGTGAATTTGGAAGCTTTCCTTCCTCTTCTATTTTTGAAATAGTTTGAGAATAGGTATTAACTCTTTTTAAAGCTTTTGTTAAAATGCACTAGTGAGAGGTGCCTGGGTGGCTCAGTCAGTTAAATGTCTGACTGGGTTTCGGCTCAGGTTGTGAATTTTATTTGTAGGGAGTTTTTTAGTTACTGGTTCAATTTCCTTACTAGTAATTGGTCTGTTCAGATTTTCTATTTATTCCTGTTTCAGTTTCAGACGATTGTATGTTTCCAGGCATTTATCCATTTCCTCTAGGTTGTCCCATTTGTTGGGATATAATTTTTCAAACTATTCTTTTATAATTCTTTTTATTTCTATATTGCCAGTTGTCACTTCCTTTTCATTTCTGAGTTGAGTCATCTCCTTTTTTGATAAAATTGATAAACCTTTATTCAGACTTATCTTTTCAAAGACCTAGCTCTTAGTTTCCTTTATCTGTTCTATTATTTTTTAATTCTCTATTTCATTTGTTTCCACTCTGATCTTTAACTGTTGGCTTTGTTCTTTTTCTAGTTCCTTTAAGTGTATGGTTAGATTGTTTGAGATTTTTCTTGTTTCTTGAGGTAGGCCTGTAAGTGATTAGCCTACTACCTTTACTATATGATTGCTTTTACCAGTGAATTTTTTTCTTTCATAATTTTCTTACCTCCGGTTATGGCCTTTTTATTCCACTTAATAATTCCCTCTGGGACGTCTGGGTGGCTCAGTGGGTTAAAGCCTCTGCCTTCGGCTCGGGTCATGATCTCAGGGTCCTGGGATCGAGCCCCGCATCGGGCTCTCTGCTCAGCGGGGAGCCTGCTTCCCCCCCTCTCTGCCTGCCTCTCTGCCTACTTGTGATCTCTCTCTCTGTGTCAAATAAATAAATAAAATCTTAAAAAAAAAGAATTCCCTCTAACGTTTTTTTTTGTGAGGCTTTGCCCAGTTTTAATATGGCTCTCAGGAAAGAAAATGTAAATTTAAGTAAAAAATGACCTGAATGTAAGAGTTCTTTATATATTCTGGATCCAGTGCTTTAGCAGATAAATATGATCTGCAAGATTTTTTTTTTTCCAATTCTGTGAGTTTTAGTTTCATTTTCTTGATGTCTACTTTGAAACACAATTTTTTTTTTCCTTCTGATGGAATCTAATTATTTCTTCCCCGTTCCTGGTGCTTTTGCTGTCATGTAGAAGAAACCATTGCCTAACCCCAGGTCATGAGGATTTCCTCCCATGTTTTCTTTTAATTATTCACAGTTTTAATCATTTAAATTTAGGCCTATTATCCATGTAAGTTAATTTTTGTGTATGGTGTGAGGTAAAGGTAGGTCCAGCTCTATTCTTTTGTGTGAGGATATCCAGTTGTCCTGGCACTATGTTAAGAATCCACCAGTTACTTTTTTAAATCATAGTACCATATTATTTTATAACTATGGTACTTAGCCTATCTGAGTACATTTTTAATTTTTTTCACTTGCTTAGGTTTGTCTTTTCTTCCCTCAATGAAAGCCAGAACTTGTCAGTTTTATTTACCACTATATTCACCGTGCCTAGGAGAGTGCCAGGCATCATTATGCACTCAACAAACATTAAATAACTGAGCTTTTACTTTTATGGGGCTGCTAATATGCATTCTTTGGGTCTCCTACACTGTGACTACTCACTGACTGGCATTTCAGAAGGTGGCTGGTAGAAAGTAGAAGGCTCTGCATTATCAGATACTGGGATTTCCTCATATAGGATCCCATTCTGAATCCTCTGCTAGCATCTGTCCCTTCTTAAAAACAGTGACAGAGTAAAGATGTAACGGACAGCATGTTGACTACAATTAACACTACTGTATTATATATTTGCATGTTGCTAAGAGTAAATCTTAAAAGTTCTCATCACAAAAATTTGTGAAATTTTGTAAAAATTTTTTACTATGTAAGGGGATAAACATTAACTAGACTTCTTATGGTGATCATTTTGCAATGTATAAAAATATGGAGTCACTGGGTTATCCACCTGAAAAATATATTACATGTGAAATATAATTAAACATAGATTAATTCTAAAAATGCAACAAAGATGTTTTCCATCATGTTTAGGACAGAGAGAATGAGTGTTAAGAATTCAAGGGAAAGAGTGGAATACAAATATACATTAATAGGTTCATATTCTTTTGAGGTTTTCAACCAGGCCCTGTATTTTTGGGTTTCCTCAAGGATGCCAATAGCATTCTCGTTGAGGAATATTAGTGCAGCAAAAAAGAGCACATGAACCAAATTCTAGTTCTTGTCTCTGCCTTTTACGATCATGACTTGGCCTATGTTGCCTTTTATTTCCTCATCTGACAAATGGGACAAAATTAGTTTCTGCACAGATAATTTTAAATATTAAAATGTTGTCTTAGTTTGTTCATGTTGCTATAATACCATTATCTGTGTAACTTTATAAAAAATAGAAATTTCTCAAAGTTCTGGAGGCTGAGAATGCCAAGATCTAGGTGCCAGTAGATCTGGTGTTTGGTGAAGACCTGCTTCTGGGTCATAGAAGTTACCCCCTCCCTGGGTCCTCACATGGAAGAAGGGGCAAAGAGCTCTCCAGGGTCTCTTTTAAAAGGCACAAGTATCATTCATGAGACCTCTGCCCTCATGACCTAACCAGTTCTCAAAGGCCCTGCGTCCTCATCCCATCACCTTGGTCATTAGGTTTTCAATATGGATTATGGGGGGACACAAATATTCATTCTATAGAAGATGCCACATACTACAAAATCCCACTGGCATTAAGGTATAAATATTTGCTTCCTTCTCTGGTTACTCTCAGAACATAGCAAACAGTGAAAAATGTAAGAAGAGAATTAGAAATGAGAATGAAAATCTTTTGCAAATGACCATGGTTTTATACATAGATGATCAGTTTCTCTTCTGTACAAAAAAAGAATTCTGTTGGTCATACCAATTTTCTAACTTGCCCTTTATTTTGTATTTTCCCCTGTTTCCAGGCACCAGGCAGACATCTCCAATAAGTCTAACAGCAGATTGAGTTCAAGTCTCTTTGTACAGGTAATGGACTCCTAAGCAGTGTCGTGTATTTGGAACAAATCTGAACTTGAATCCCAAATTTTCTACTTATTAGCTGTGTTACCTCGAACAAGTTACTTCTTCAGTTATAGCCACCTTTTCAGTTGAATGTGGGTGGGTCACAGCATTTAAGGAAACACTTGAAGAACCAGGACCTGAAAAAGCATAGGACCAGCAATCTATTAGGAGAAACTGAACTTTGTTGCTCAAGGCTCCAACACAGGTATCATCAGTTCTCTTTTCCCATCTGTGTATCACTTAAGATTCAAAGTCCAAGGCCGACCTTAGATCAGGTGCCCACCCAATGCCACTCTAACAATCTTGCTAAGACTTCAGCAAATGACAGAGGAGAAGGTGACTATGGAGGGAACTGTTTGGTACGGCTTGACCACTAAAAAAGGGACTCAACCAACCCAAGGGCATTCCGCAGAGAGTGGACTGCAGTAATATGTAGCTTGATCTTACTCCTTTCTAGCCCCTCCGACCAAAGCCAACTGGCAGCTTGATGGCAAGGGAGCCCATTGATACAGTTTATAGGAAGTCAGCCTCCTAGGGAACATGGCAGCATAGGGAAGGGTGGAAAATGGATCTGTAGGGGCTAATGGAATGTATACAAAGTAGATAAAACATCTCTAAAACATTCATAGCAGTGAATTCTTTATTCCCTCTTACTTAGAAAAGGGCCCATGCCTTCTCTTTTCCTAGAAGGAAAAGTTATGCATATAATCCCTGGTTCAGGAAATTCCTAATAATTTGGAAGTGGCCGAAGGCGTGAGTCAGCAGGTTTTCCTCCTCTTCTTCCCCGGTGCAGCCTGCTCTCAGCAAGGCCCAGCCCCAGCTGTGGGGTGTCCCCTCCTTGAGGAGCCTCATGGAGGCTGTGGGTGGCAGTTTCTCCTATGCTGGTGGTTCTGAGCTCCTGCCAAGGCTGAAGGAAGCCACTTCAAAAGATGCCACCATCACTGATAAATGAAATCAGAAGGGCACTGCTTCAGCCCAGACTATTTCTAAGCACTTTTTACCAGGCCCCATTCTTGAGGGTGTATTTCTCCTCTGAGTGGATTTGGATAATGATTAGGGGGGAGCTCTCTACTAGGCAGTACCAACTCATCCCTCAATGTTAGAATAGTAGGGAGATGAGGGGTTCAGCAGTGGCCTATGTGTTCCCTCTTACTAAATAAGGTTGGAATACTTTCCAGTTTACTCTAAGAAGATAATTTTAATCTCTTAATGCATTAAAAATAGACTAAGTTAAATTTACACTTTTCTTCCACAGTTTTCAAATGAATTTGATTGCTATGACTCCATGGCTTAGGAAAATAGACAAAAATAGATACTTGTGGGAAATGAGTATTTTGTTTTTATAAAGGCAGCATGATACAGTGAGGGGAGTGTTAAAATGGGGCTCCCAAACCTGGATATGAGGACCAGCTGAACTTAATAATGTCATTCTCCTCTGTGGGCCTCAGTGTTAGCATTCGTAGTGAGATTCGGGTAGGTGAGAAAGATTGAAATATTCCTTGCGACCCAATATACCTAGAAGAAGGGCCCCTGGCAGAGGGGCTGATAAGGAATTACACCTCTAGAAGGGAGGAAGCACACTGTAACCAGGCAGGACTGCCATCATTTGTGATTTACCTCCCTGCCCCAGTTTTACTGAGGTATAATTAACTATAACAGTGCATTAATTTAAAGCATACAACCTAAATGACTTCTGTATAGATTGTGAAGTGATTACCAGAGCAAGTTCAGTTAACATCCATTTTCTTACATAGTTACAAATTTTTTCTCATGGTAAGAAACATACCCCCCCCACCAAGAGAGAGTGCGCATGTGCATGAGTGTTCCAGCAGAGGCTGAGGAGTGGGGGAGCGCGCAGAGGGAGATAGAGAATCTTAAGTAGGCTCCACGAACAACAGGGAGCTCCATATGGGTTCAATCTCACAATCTTGAGATTGTGACCTGAGCCCAAATCAACAGTCGGATACCTACCCGACTGAGCCACCCAGGCACCCCATCTTGTGGTGAGAACTTTTAAGATCTACTCTGTTAGCAACTCTCAAATATACAATGCCGTATTATTAACTATAGTCACCATTCTGGATATTACATCATCAGGATTTATTAATCTTATAACTGGAAGTTTGTCTCTCTTGACTGCCTTCGCCCCCTTCTCCTAACTCCTGACCCCTATGCCTCTGGTAGCCACCAATCTGTTCTCCATACCTACGATTTACCTTTTAAATTTCCTGAGTTGTAGGTTCAAAAGGTTTACATTCCATTTCTCTTTATTATGAAAATACAAAAACATAAGAAGTCATAAAGAAACAGGGGCAGGATGGTTTGCATAGCATGGCTTGGCTTTCGAGGTCGGTACTGGGGAAGTAGTATGCAGAAATGTAAGGAAAACGTGGGATTTGGGACTTGGGTTCCAATCTCAAAACTACTACTGACATACTGCTACTGAGGCTGCTCAGCTATAAAAAATATTTACAGCCCAAGATATAAAAGTGCCTTTTATGTAGAAGTACCTTGCACACCGTGGTCATTCCTTAATGGGGGCTCTTTATATTCGCCTCTGTTCACATGTGTGTGTAAGGGTACTAAAAACTCCTGGGGAGGAGTCTGGTGATCTTGGTTGACCAGTGACCCTGCTGTTGCTCTTTCATTCAGGGGCACATTCAGTATTAAAGTACCTAGATCAGGACTTGACACATAGTAAATGGTACACAAAGTTTGTTATCCAAAGAGGGGGCCAGATGGTAAAAATCTGAATCAGGAAATTCCTAATAACTTGGAAGTGACCAAAGCAGTTTTTTCTCCTCTTATTTTTAATATAGACACTTGAAGAAAATCTTTAGTTTATTATTCATGGGCTTAGCTGCCCACTTCCCTACTATTAATTATTAGTAATGAACCCAGATGTCACTGAGGGGTCTTTCTGCCCATAGAGAGATTAGTGGTTTTGGCTTACTGCCTCAGGATTCAATGATCAGGATAAATGTGGAGTCCTCTCCTTGACTTTGAACATATCTGACATTGTCATAGGGACTGAAAGTTACGGCTAAAGGGAATTTGAAGGCAAATGTCCCTGTGAAGGTTGGTGGCTGTCCTGTAAGCAGGAACCTAGCTTCCTTCCGTCATTCAGAGCTACTTCATTGCTTCCATTCCCAAAGTCACTTATTTCCTACTCTCAGACAGCTGCTGCTGGAATACCAGCCATCACATCCCAGTTGTAAGCCAGGAGGAAGATTTTTTAAATGTGAAGGAAAAAAGCATATGGACATACATGCATTCATTGAGTGATTTTATTTTTAAGTAATCTGTACACCCAACGTGGGACTCGAACTTACAACCCCGAGATCAAGAGTGGCATGCTCTGTCGACTCAGCCAGCAAGGTGCCCCCACATGGACTCTTTTTAAAGGATCCTTGACAGAAATTCTAGAAAATAATTCTGCCTTCATCTCTGTGGCTAGAAGGTAATCTCATGGCCTTGCCTACCTACTAGAGAGATCAAAAGTAGTCCTTTAAATGAATGCATGGTCAAGGGATAGCTAGGAGGAGGTAACCAGCCAGTTTGCCATATGGTTCCCTGCCCCTGCTTCAAAATATGCTCAGACCCAGAGCAGACACTGTTGCCCACCAGCTTTCAGAAGCCATCTATCCCATAGTATGTTTATAGTCTTATGAAAATAACCCTGGAGTAAAGGCATAGGGATCACAGGTGAGACACTACACTGTTTAAGCTTATGTCACTGTCCCCAAAACTTTTCTATGATTCCGTTTTCATAAAGCCAGAGCTCCAAACCTGTGACTTTTTCTGCCACTCACAGCTCCCGGAACATACAGTTCAGCTCCTAACCCGTTTCCCTGCATCCTTCGAGGCAGCAAGTGGAGGGATAATAACAAGGATAGTGACCATTTGTCCACTGCCTGGCATACGCCACTTCTGTTATCACCGGAATCTTTACAACAACCTGTCATGGAGACTACCATCATCCCATGATCACCAGCGAGGGAATTCAGGCTCAAGAGACTCTACTAAACCCCAGTTTTACTTAAACTGTGCTTAATTTTGTGTGTGAGTTATTCATCATTCATGTATGTGTTCATTCAATATTTCCACTCTGCTTTCACTGAAGCTCAGGAGAACATGAATGACTTCAGTTGCGATTACAAGCTAGGTCAAGTAAACTATGTTTTATATGATTTTCCATATAATATTCTTCTGTAGCCTTGCCTTCTCCAAGACACATAAGCCCACCAACTTCAACTCTCTGAAACTGTAACAGCTTCTAGACCCCTTATCGAAAAAGCCTCCCCTTGACACATTCTCGTTTGCCAATGCCATTCTTGAAATGCAACACGCAGACTTGAATCTAATTCCTGGTTGTGGACAGTTCAGCAAAAACAAAAACCAAAACACATGCCCTAATTCAGGACACTTTGAAGTATAGATGGTCCCAGAGGAGAACTACTCTAATTAAAAACAAAAACAGTTGTGTTACTATTGTGTTACCAGCACAAGTGCTAAGTGGAGTATTGAGTTTTTGAAAGAGCTTGGGTCATACAGGGAAATAACGATTATATTTAGTGGAATGTTAGAATGCCTACAGAGATCTGGAATTGAGAGTAGAGTTGCCTTTATTGCTCACATGAACCTTTTAATAATGACTGTTATTTATGGAGCAGTTTCCAAGTATCTGCTACTGTACTTGGTATGGGCCTTGAGATATCTTTTATTCTAACTTTATTATTTAGGAATTATGATTTCTATAAGACACAAAAGGCAGAGCTGAGGCTCAGGGAGTCAAATAACCTTGTTAGGAATGCTCAGATAGTAAGTAGCAACGATGAGAATCAAATCTATGTCTCTGCTGCCTAAACCCAAAGCAGTTAAATTACTGAATTTTGGACCATTTTCATTTTTGTCCAAGGCCTCAGTTCCTCATCTGTAAAATTAGTGTTTGAGCCTTAGGGTCTATATCAGCAGGCGTGTCCTGGCGTGGACTGTGAGAGCTGATGGTTTTATTCTCAGAAATTTTGTGAGCTGGTCTTATACACAGCCATCATTAACAAGCTAGATAAGCTTTGAATTCACATGAAACATTGAAATGAGCATTCATAACATTAAAAATATTTAAAACTCATTTACTAATTATTTTACTTCAGTTGACTTATTTATGCTCTTGAGGCTCTTTATATTGTTGTGTATCTATAGGGTAGAAATATTGTACAATTATTTCCCTGCTTCCTGTTCAGTGAGGTTGTGTTGGTGGCTTGACATCTACCAGGCAGGAGTATTTACAAAATGGAAACCAACAAATGCTACAAATTAAGCCTTGGTTTATCGTTTTGTTGGTTGAATGGACTTAGAGTGATAGAAACTAATAAAACAGATTAAAGTAAAAAGTGTGTCATCTCATGGGTATCACATGTGAGTAGTACAAAAAATGAGAAAATATTCCTCTAATATTTGAAAACTACTATCCAATTTTAGAAGTTACCCAACCTCATTAATAAATGAGAATTTCCAGTATGTCTTAGTGGTTGTTATACTTTTATCTCATTGCCAGAAATAAAAAAATACCAACCCCCAAATTCAGGGAAGAGGGTGGAGTAGAAGGATTCTGAGCTCACCTCATCCTATAGACTCAGTGAGAGAACAGCTACGTAGATGCAATTAACTCTGAAAATGACCTGAAGACTGGCAGAATGATCCTTCCGTGGTTAATGTAGAGAGCCGGCCACATCAGAAAGGGTAGGAGGGGAGAGACATGGTTAAGAAACAACCCTCCCCCCTCTCCCCCCTCCCCCCCCCCCCCCCCCCGCCAAGTGAGACTCACCACAAACAGGAGGGACACCACAAGCATAGAAAAGAGGATTAGACCCCACACCAGGCACTCCGGGCCCTGGGGCCCTGCACGGGGAAGATGGAAGATGACTCCCCATCACATTTGGCTTTGAAAACCAGGAAGGCCTCATGTCAGGAGCTTTTTTGAATCAGCAGGGCTTAACTCTGGGAGAGCCTGAGGGCCATAGGAAATGGAGTCCCCACCGTTAAAGAGTCGGTATAATAAATAACTCCGGCTAGACCAAGCATAGAAGCAGCAGTTTGAAAAGTGCCTGCGATATAGAGGAAGGAGATTTATTTACTAATCTCAGAACATGTGCTGGAGGGGCAGGGATCTTCAGGAGATTTCTCTGGGAACAAAAGTGCTGGCAGGTGTCATTCCCCACCCCCCCACCCCCACCTAGCCTCGATAGCTGGAGGCTTGCCAGAGCCAGTGCTAACCCTCTCCTCTACCTCGCTGGCACTGTGTGCCTTGCACTGGTGTCCCCCTGTGGACCGGCCCCATCCAACCTGCCCACTGAATCAGATGTCCCTTGAAAGTGGCTCTTGCTCCACCAACAGCTCTGTAGGCAGCCCTAGCAGGGACCGGCACCACTCCAAAATGACTCTTACTCTGGGGGGTGGGGGAAATCAACCTACAGACCAGCACCCACAGTTTAGCTGGTGGCTCACGGAGCAAACCCTGACCATTAGTGTGCCTGCGTTCTGGCAGAGAGGCTACTTGCTGACAGTGAGCCTGACCACCAGCCCCACCCACCAATGAGACTGTGGTGGCCTCAGGCCTCTCAGCAGTATGGGGACCATCCTGCCCAGTGCATCCATAGCGGGTGAAACAAGTCACAGTAGCTGGCTGGGCTCAAGGCAAATGCCGCTCAGCCACAACACTAGGGCACATGCAGCCCATACAGATGCCCTGGAGCTGGTGACCAGGAGGGATTGTGCTACAGGGCACCCCAGGACCTCTTCTACACAAGGCCACTACTTTCAACACCAGGAGACATAGCTGACCTGACATAGAGAAACAAAGAGAGTTAGACAGAATGAGGAGACAGAGGAATTGGTCTTAAATGGAGGACAAGACAAAATAACAAAGCTAAATGAAACCAAGATAAGCACTTATCTGATGGAAAATTCAAAGCAGTCATAAAGGTACACAGTGGACTTGAGAAAAAAGTGGATGAACTCCATGAGAACTTCAACAAAGAGGTAAAAAAAAAAAAAGAGATGAAGAATTCAATAACTGAAATTAAAAAAAAAAAAAAATACACTAGACAGAAAACGGCAAATTAGACCATGCAGAAGAATGGATCAGCAATCTGGAAGACAGGGTACTGGGAAGCAATCAAGCAGAACACCAAAAAGGAAAAAGAACACAGAAATGAGAACAAGTTTTAAGGGAAATCAGTGACATCAAGTGACATCATCAAGTGTAATAACAATTGTATTATAGGGATCCCAGAAGAAGAGAGAAGGGAGTAGAAAACCTATTTGAAGAAATAATACCTGAAAATTTCCCCAACTTGTGGAAGAAAACAGATATCCACATCCAGGTAACACAGACTTTAACCAGATTAACTCACAGAGGTCCAGACAAAGACACATAATAATAATAATGGCAAAAGTAACAATTTAAAAAGCAGCAAAAAAACCAAACCAAAACAAAACAAAACAGTTACATATAAGGGAAAGAATCTATCCACTGATTTTTTAACAGAAACTTTGCAAGCCAGAGTGGGCGGCAAGATATATTCACTGCTGAAAGGACAAAACCTACAACTAAGAATACTTAGCCAGCAAGGTTTTGTCACTCAGAATTGAAGAAGTGATAAAGAGATCCCCAGATAAAGAAAAGTTAAGAGTTCATTACCACTAAATCATATTTATGAGAAATGTTAAAGGGAATTCTTTGTAAAGAAAAGGCCATAACTAGAAGAAAATTATGGAAGGAAAACATTCCACAGGTAAAAATCAGCATTTAGTAGTAGCAGATTCATCACTTGGAGGTTAAAACATGTAAATAGTAAAATCAATCATATCAACAAAAATTAGTCAAGGGGACACACAAAAAGATGTGAAGTATAACATCAGATACATAAAATATCAAAGGAAGTAAAATTTTAGTACTTATACAATGTGTTGGACTTAAGCAACCATCGATATAGATTGCTATACACATAAGATGTTTTACATGAACCCAGTGGTAACTGCAAAACAAAAACTTATCATAGATACACAAATAATAAGAATCCAAGCATAATTCTAGAAGCCATCAAACCACAAAAGAAGAACATAAGGAACAGAAGAACTACAAAAACAACCAGAAAATAATTACTGAGGCAATACATACGTACTTGTCAATAATTACTTTAAATGTAAACGGATTAAATGCTTCAATCAAAAGGCATAGGGTAACTTAATGGATAAAGAAATAAGACCTATCTATATGCTGCCTGCAAGAGACTCACTTCAGATCTAAGGACACATACAGACAAAGTAAAGGGACGGAAAAACACATAGCATGCAAACGGATGTGGGGGAAAAAAGGAGCAATATGTCTAACAGACAAAATGGACTTTAAAACAAAGACTGTAGCATGAGACAAAGAAGGGTACTACATAATAATAAAGGGTTCAATCCACCTGCTAATATCTATGCACCCAACATAGGAGCACCTAAATATAGAGAGTATATACTAACAGACATAAAGGGAGAAATTGATAGTAAAGCAATAATAATAGGGGACTTTAATACCCCATGTCCATCAGTGGATAGATCGTCCAGCCTGAAAATCAAGAAAACAGTGGCTTTCAATGACACATTAGACTAAATGGACCTAATAGATATATAAAGAACATTCCTCCAAAACCAGATTATATATTCTTTTCAAGTACACATGGAACATTCTCCAGGCTAGACCCGTGTTAGGCCACAAAACAAGTCACAGTAAATTTGAGAAGACTGAAATCCTCTCAAGCATCTTTTCCAACCACAACAGTATTAAACTAGGAATCAATTACAAGAAAAAGTACTGCAAAGGACACAAATACATGGAGGCTAAACAACATGCTATTAAAAAATGGGTCAACCAAGAAATCGAAGAGGAAATAAAAAAATACACGAGACAAATGGGAATGAAAATACAATGGTCCAAAATCTTGGGATATAGCAAAAGCTGTTCTAAGAGGGATGTTCATAGCAATACGGGCCTACCTCAAGAAACAAAAATCTCAAAAAACCTAACCTTACACCTCAGGGAACTAGAAAAAAGAAGAACAGTCAAGTGAATTCTACCGAACACTTAAAGAAGAGTTAATACCTATTCTTCTCAAGCTATTAAAAAAAAAAAATAGAAGAGGAAGGAAAGCTTCCAAATTTATACTACAAGACCAGTATTACCCTGATACCAAAACCAGAGAGATACTACCAAAAAAAAAAAAAAAAAGATACTACACACTACACATCAATATCCCTGATGAGCATACAAAACATAAGCAAACTGAATTTAAAAATACATTAAAAAAGTCATTCACCACAATCAAGTAGGATTTATTCCAGGATGTAAGGATTATTTAATATCCTCAAATCAGTGTGATACGTTAACAAGAGAAAGGATAAAAACCATATGATCTTAATAGATGCAGAAGTAGTATTTGACAAAATATAATATCCATTCTTTTTTTTTTTTTTTTTAGAGGTTGTATTTATTTATTTGACGGAGAGACAGAGAGAGATGAAACACAAGCGGGGGGAGTGGGAGAGGGAGAAGCAGGCTTCCTCCTGAGTGGGGAGCCCAATGCAGAGCTCAGTCCCAGGACTCTGGGATCATGACCCGAGCCAAAGGCAGATGCTTAACGACTGAGCCACCCAGGCACCCCTACAATATCCGTTCTTGATAAAAACTCCCAACAAAGTAGGTTTCAAAGGGAACATACGTCAACATAATAAAGGTCACATAAGAGAAGCCCACAGCTAACATCATAGTCAATGGTGAAAAACTGAAAGTGTTTCCTCTAAGATCCGGAACAAGACAAGGAAGCTTACTTTCACCACTTTATTTCCACATAGTATTGGAAGTCTTTAGCTCCAGCAATCAAATAAGAAAAAGAAATAAAAGGCATCCAAATTGGTAAAGTATAAAACTGTACTATTTGGGGGCGCCTGGGTGGCTCAGTGGGTTAAAGCCTCTGCCTTCGGCTCAGGTTATGATCTCAGGGTCCTGGGATCAAGCCCCGCATCGGGCTCTCTGCTCAGCAGGGAGCCTGCTTACCCCTCTCTCTCTGCCTGCCTCTCTGCCTACTTGTGATCTCTCTCTCTGTCAAATAAATAAATCTTTAAAAAAAAAACTGTACTATTTGCACATTCTATGTATAGAAAACTCTAAAGATCCACCAAAAAAATCTATTAGAATGGATGAGACTCAGTAAAGTTGCAACATACAGAATATACAGAAATCCATTGCATTTCTATACACTAATAATGAAGTAGAAGAAAGAGAAATTAAGAAAACAATTCTATTTACAATTGCACCATAAATAAACTAAGAATAAATTTAACCAAGGAGGCAAAAAACCTGTATTCTGAAGACTAAAAAACACTGATGACAGAGATAGAAACAAATGGAAAGGTACACCATACTTATGGATTGGAGGAATTAATATCATTAAGAAGTCCATACTACCCCAAAGCAATCTACCGATTCAACTAATTGCTATCAAAATACCAATAGCATTTTCACAGAACTAGAACAAATAATCCTAGAATTTGAATGGAACCACAAAATAATCTTGACAAAGAACAAAGCTGGAGTATCACAATCCTGGATTTCATGATATACTACAAAGTTATAATAATCAAAACACTATGGTTCTAGCTCAAGAATAGACATGCAGATTAATAGAGCAGGATAGAAAAACTAGAAATATACCTACACTCATTTCATCAAGTAGTCTTCAACAAAAGGAGGCGAGAATATACAATGGGGAAAACACAGTCTTTTCAATAAATGATACTGATAAAACCACTTTTTTACACCATACACAAAAACTCAAAATGGATTAAAGACCTAAATCTGAGACTTAAACCATAAAATTCCTGAAAGAAAACATAAGCAGTAATCTCTTGGACATCAGCTTTAGCAACATAGTCATGGATATGTTTCCTCAGGCAAAGGGAAATGAAAGAAAAAATAAATAATTGTAACTACGTCAAAATGAAAAGCTTTTGAACATCAAAGGAAACCATCAACGAAACAAAAAGACAACCCAGTGAATAGGGAAAGATATTTGTAAATAATGTAACTGATAAGAATATGTAAATATGAATATAACTGATAACCAATTAATATATAAAATATATAAGGACCTCATATGACTCAACACCAAAAAAATCAATCTGATTTAAAAAATAGGCAAAGGACCTGAATAGACGTTTTTCCAAAAAGACATCCAGAAGATCAACAGACACATGCAAAGATGCTCAACATTACTCATCATCAGGGAAATGCAAATCCAAACAATGAGATAATACCTTAGGCTAGCCACAGTAGCTCGTATCAAAAAGACAAGAAATAACAAACGTTGGTAAGGATGTAGAGAAAAGGGAACCCTCCTATGTTATCGGTGGGAATGCAAACTGGTACCACCACTGTGGAAAACTTCATGGATCTTCCACAAACAAATAAAAATAGTAATAACATATGGTTCAATATTTCTGCTACTGGGTATTTTCCCAAAAAACCCAAAAACACTAATTTGAAAAAAATACACACGTATGTTTTTTGCAACATTACTTACAATAGCCAAGTGTCTATAGATAGATGGATGGATAAAGAAGGTGCAAGATATCCACCTATCTATAGTGGAATATTACTCAGCCATAAAAAAGAACGGAATCTTGCCATTTGCAACAACATGGATGGATCTAGAAGATATTATGCGAAGTGAAGTCAGAGAAAGATAAATACCATATGATTTCATTTATATGTGGAATCTAAAAAAAAAAAAACAAACAAACCCAGATCTCTTAAATACAGAGAACAAACTGGCGGTTGCCAGATAGAAGACGGTAGGAGGGATGTGGAAAATAAGCGAAGGCCAATAGGAGGTACAAGCTTCCAGTTATAAGTTACAAAGATGAAAAGTATAGTGTAGGTAATAGAGTCGATAATATTGTAATACGGTTGTATGGGGACAGGTAGTGATTACACTAACTGTGGTGAGCATGGAGTAATGTTAGAATCAGTCTTGTACACCTGGAACTAATATAAGATTGTATGTTAATGATACTTAAAAAATAATGCCCCCCCCCAAAAAAAAAAATATAACCAGCATCGGTCAGTTGCAACTACAGGTTAGCTATAAGGAAAAGAGTTCAGTAAAATCATTGAAAATATTCAGTGAGAATCAGTTGACTGTATGGGATTTAAAAATAAGAATACCCTATTTTTGTTAATTTGTGCTACACTTTCCTTATAGCAATAAAATATATGCTTAAATATAAATACGTGCGTACATAGACGCATACATGTAAGACGCTGGGGAGTTGGTGGTTGAACATTTACTAACACTTGACTGCTTGGGGGTTCTTCTCATCTTTGATATTGTAGGAGGCCAGCTCGGACCAGGAGGTGGAGACCACGGGGCGCCAAGCATATGAAGAACAGGTCCCACGGTTGGCGATGTTTGCAGTTGAAATGGGCTGCCTGGAATGGTAGTGAGATCCTATCACTGTGCTGATGACAAAACCGCTTCACAGGGGAGAAGGTGCAGAGGATGTTGGATGTTTTTCTTTCCCAACTGGAAAGTTTCACATCCACTGGGGAAGAGGACATTCATGGTGCCCTCATGAGGCAGTTGCTGATGGCTCCTGCCACTTTCAAACTCAGAATGTGTCAAGAGTCTCATCTACTTATTAATATCCCTTAATAAACGGAAACTCCCTGGGTGGCCAGAGTCAGAACACATTCTCCGGGAGTCAGTCCCCCCCCCATTCCCCCCCCCCCGCTGTGTATGCTTCCTCCGTTGCTGCGTATTTCAGGTGTGTGTGTAGTAGCTTCTCGCGTGAGAATTTATGCCTTCTGTGGCTGAGACTTGTGCCGAGCCATATATAAGAAAGTTGCTCAAGAAATCATTTTTTTCTCTAAAGCGTATTTTGAAGGAAATCAATACAAATTCAATTTGTTCTCTTTTTTTCAGTTCCTCAAGCTCCAGAACTGTAGTGATGATCAGAAAACCTTCCCTCATTCAATTCTCTCAGAGCCACCGACCCTCTCCACTGCCCGGCTGAGAAAAACTTCATCAGTGCACAACGTCATCTGTGGATTACAAGGCTTAACGAGGATGATTTTCTTAGAATTTTAAGACAGAATTCGACTGGACGCCTGGGTGGCTTAGTTGGTTGAGCGGCTGCCTTTGGCTCAGATCATGATCCCGGAGTCCTGGGATCGAGTCCTGCATTGGGCTCCCAGCTCCATGGGGCTTCTGCTTTTCCCTCTGACCTTCTCCCCTCTCATGCTCTCTCACTCTCTATCTTTCGCAAATAAATAAATCTTTAAAAAAAAAAAAAAAGACGGAATTCAACTGAAGCAAATCAGTGAATAGTTTTAAAAATTAACCTGGCATTAATAATTGTTTAGCATCGGTGAAAAGCCAAGTAGAGAGATTTTGCATGTAAGGAAAATAATTTTGACGGAGTAACCTCTTTATTCCAGAATTGTACTGAACACATTCGATGTACCATCTGTTCTAATCTTCAGCATTCTGTGAGAAGACGACGTTGAGGCTACGAGGTTCAGATGGCTTGCCTGATGCCAAACCCGGCCCCCCACCCTGAAGGTGGCAGGACCAGGATTTGAACCCCCCATTCTTAATACCACTGTTTTTCATTGAAGTCTGATTGCCTCATGGTAGAAGGCTTTGATTTGAAAATAGAAGTTTCAATATTGATCTATAGGAGTAACATCAACTGATGCTTCATAATTACCCATAGGAGTAGATTATCATAGTGACAAGTGAAGGGGAAAAGGGCTACTTGAAAAATAATGTGGAGATTGCTTTGGCTCTTTTTTGATGGACTCGAAGATATGAAAAATGGGAACCAAAAAGAGAGGAAAAAATAAACCCATTCGGGGCATGAGCTCTTCGGCCCTATGGCCCAGGGGTACGCTGTAGACTCAGCTGTCAAGACAGACTCCAGAGCCCCACTCACAGGCTTTCTCTAACCATGTGGCCACAGTCCCTTTGCACAGGACAGAATTCCGATCCCTTCACTCTCCGTGCATGTTCTCTAAGCCCCTCCTTATTCTCTTATTCTTCATCTCTCCAGAGAACCTGGCAACCAGTGCTGGCCCTCAAATCCCCAACGTTGTATTCCCACCTCTTGTCTTCCCACCTCTTGTCTCTGGAGTTGCTGTCAGTACCCTGAGGGTAGGACATGGAAGCTCTGCTCAGATCCCATGAACCTGAACCTCACGCAGCCTGCCCAAGAACCTGAAAAAACATCAGGCTTCAAACCACTTGCTGGCGTGTGGCAGTTCTCCATACCCTCAGAGCTGCCTTATTCATAGACGCCCACTGCCTTCCCTCAAAGTAACCTTAGCTCTTAACATCTTGCAAAGTGATTTATGCGAACCAATTATTAACTGAAGTATCCGGAAAAACAGAAACCTAAAAAAAAAAAAAAGTGTTGTCTGAGGTTGAGAAAAAAGATCCTAGAATTGCTGAAATGACTTTCCTCTCTCCCCCAGCCCTCTCTCTCAGGAATTGTTAATCAAACACATTTTGATCTAATTAATCGTCTCTAAAATAACTCTATATACATTGCTCTAGGATAAACCATAAACCATCCTAAATCTGTATTTTGGCAATACTCCACATACATAAGTTTCAGAATACTTGCCTTAGGAGTCCAGAAAGCAGTGACTACCTTAAGGAGAGTGGCAATATTCGATTCATGCTTTGTGTTCATAAATGTGGAGGCAGTATAATTTTGAGTAATCAGAAAGTATGTACCTCCCAAGGTTTAAAAAATGATGACTGTAAGGCAACTGGTGAGTTTTCCTAAAGAGATTTTTTTTAAGTGTTTTTTTTTTCTTTTTTTTTTTTTTTGAGAGACACAAAGGAAAAAAAAATAGGAAAGAACATCTTTGGAAACAGTTACACTTTGTTCTCTCCCTTGTGCATTTCAAAGCAACATCTGAGGCTAGTGCTTGTAACATACAAACCCGGACTTTGCAACAAGCCCAACTATCAATTTACGTTCTTTTTTTGAAACAACTTGTATTTCACAGTTCACTCTCCCTTTTCATTATTACAGAAGTGACTTAGAATAATGTTTGTCTTAACTGGGAGGCTGTTTTCTCGTGACTCAATGCATTACTGGTCCTTTTATTACTAGTGTATGGCAGTGGATAGCGGTCACCTGGTATCTTCACCCACTCGCCTGTCTGGAAAGGGCTTAATGGAATTACTACTGAATGTCCTTTGCCCCTCTGTCTTCATAAAGGGACCACTTCCTTGATTTCCTCATCTGCCAATCTAGAATAACGTTGCCTTCTTTGGGGGGATGCTGGGAGAAAATGCAACTTCTTTTGGCTCAGGCTTCTAACAATTACAAATCCTTTCCTTTTCTTAAATGGACTTTTCTATACCTCTTCACTGCCATGACTTCTGTGAGAAGACAGTGGACTTGAATAAGAAGGGCTCGCTCCCATCCCAGTGCTGCTAATCACTATCTGGGCCTGTCTCCTCAGTTGGGAATAAAGGGTCATGGCAATGGACCTCTGAGTTAATGACCCGGTGTGTTATCTTAGCATTGTTTGTGGGGTTTTTGCGGTCTAACTTTTATGCTTATTTTCTGTGTACCAAACACTGATCTAAAGAACTTACAAAGGTTTTGTTTCATTTTAATGTATTTAAGGTGGGGGCACCTGGGTGGCTCAGTCGGTTAAGTGTCTGCCTTCATCTTAGGTCATGATCCTGAAGTCCTGGGATCGAGCCCTGTGTGGGCTCCCTGCTCAGCGGGGAGTCTGCTTCTTCCTCTTCCTCTGTTCCTCCCCCGTTTGTGCTCTGTCTCTCGCTTTCTCTGTCTCTCTCTCAAATATGTAAATGTTAAAAAAAGTAAAATAAATATATTTAAGGTGACATTTTAATTTTAAGAAATAAGGTATTATCCCCGTTGGCAGGTGAGGCGGTAGAGCAGTCACAAACCCCCAGTTTTCCCGAGGTTTCACAACTATCAAGGAGGAAACCAAGCCATCTGATTTTAGACGACGATGCTTTAATGAAAATCTTCATCCATCACCTCTGCAATCCACTGAAATGGCCTCTTTGGGCCCCATCACTTCCAGCATCAATTCTCCTGACTCAGTGGTATCGACCGCTGAGCACAGGCCCTGCAGCCATGAAAGCCATTTTCATGGTCACTACGGGGACCGCTGTGTGGGCCACACTCAGTCTATTCCACAGACACTGATTTGCTGCTTTTCTTCCCTTCCTCTCCTCTTTATTCCCTTCCTCTGGTTCTCTTCTTCCCCTTTAACAAAAACTTGATTAGAATCCATTGTGTTCCAGGAGATACTCTTAGAGTTGAGGATTCAGAAAAGAGATTTTTGCTGCCGAAACATCACACAACGTAACTGAGCGTGAGGACGAAAATAGAGGTTTACACAGGAAAACTAATGTCCTACATCGTGTTCCCTTGAGAGAAAGAATGAGGGACAGGGATGGGGGGCGAAGGGGGTGGATAGACAGGGGAACAGAACACACACCCGGAGAGCTGTAGAGTGAAGCAGGGGCAGAGAGATAGGAGATGGGGGTGCACAGAACCTAGAACTCTCCCTGGGGAAGATTTCACAGAGGTGTTCGTATTTGAGATGAATCTTGAGGTAAGAGAACTTTCAGGTAAAAATAGGAGGTAAAGATTTTCATTTGATTGACAGTTATTCATCTAGGTAAAGATGAAGGAAATTGCCCTGTTTTGCCTCAGCAGTGGAACATTCCACGGGACTGGCTTGAGGGAAGGCGTGATGGAAGTAAGCTTGAATGAGTGGCTTGTAGACAACATCCAAGGGCTTGGGTCAATATTTAAGATATTGTGATCTCATCTGGTGAGGATTAAGGAGCCACTGGAGGGTTTTTAATCATGATCAGCTTTACCCCTTACAAGCTTATCCCAGTGGAAAAGGCACTGCAGATGAAGTGGACTTTTTTTGGCCATGGTTTTGTTAAGAAAAGATGTGAGTGTGAGCCATGGATAAGACGCAGGCCATGAGGAAGGGGCAGGTAGAGACCGGTTGATACAGAATAGGCAGCCAGTCAGGGGTAGGGGAGGAAAGGGGGAACATGGTGCCAGGATTTCAAGGTCAGAAGACAGACCCCTCACTCCCTGTTTCTTCATCAGTCCCTGACACGAGTCTCATCCAACCTAACCGCAGCCCTCCCTGACTTCTTGCCACCTGCCCTCAAGAAACTTGGAAGGCGGTGGCCCCTGTGGGCAAAAAGCAGCCCCAAGCCAGCAGATCCAGCCCAGTCCTCGCCTTGCCTGCAGCCCCTCCCCAGGGGTCCTCTAGCCCAACCATGGCTGGAGGCTGGGCCACGGGCTCTCGGCTTGTACCCCTCCTCATTCCCCCGTTCTGCCCCTGCCAGCTTTGGAAATGTCCCCCTTTTTCTCTGTTGCACAAATCCCAGCCATAGGGTATGCAGACGAAGCCCCCTGCTTCCCAGTCTTCTATGAAATGAAAATGGAGAGCTATTTGCTTCCGATGATGCTGCAATCAAAGTGCCCTTCTACTTTTGGAAGCTAAAGCCAAAACGGGGAAGCATGCATTCATTCACAGACCCGTCCGTGGAGCTGGCAGCGTCGCGCCAGGCGGATAAAGTAGCAACATCGCCGCTGGGAATGCAGGGATGAGTCGGGTCCCTGCTACCGTGGGAGGCACACACTCTGGTGTCAGAGCGGCTGACCCACACAAGTGGGCAAACAGGACGAGTGCGGGGTTGGATGGGGCCAGCCAGTGTTCAGGAATGAAGAGGCAGGGGTAGACCTGCTTGAAACAGGTTCGTAGGGGAAGGCCTCTGTGAGGAAGTGATATTTCAGACCAGAGAGACAAATGAGAAAGTAGCCCCAACATGCAAAAACATAGGCCTAAAATGCTATCTAAGTGATCGAGTGCAAGTCAATATTGACCAGGAGCAAAAGCAAACATTTAGCCACTCTTTTCATATCCCTGTAGAAAGCCAGCGAGGGAGTCAGGAAATCTGGAGTTTGTTTCTTCTGTTTTGTTTTTTCCTTCATGACACATGTGGAAGGGACCCTCCCGTGCTAAGAAACATCCATCATGATGCAAAAACTAACGATGTATTTTATGGCGACTAACATAACACAAAAAAATAAAATAAATAACCGAATAAATACTTAAAAAAAAACCCATCCATCTTGTATATCGAGACACAAATGAGTCTGTGAGAGACCCACTACATGGCGGGGTGGAGGGTTGGCAAAAACTTTTATAAAGAATAAGAGAAATAGGGGCGCCTGGGTGGCTCAGTGGGTTAAAGCCTCTGCCTTCAGCTCAGGTCGTGATCTCAGGGTCCTGGGATCGAGCCCCGCATCGGGCTCTCTGCTCGGCAGGGAGCCTGCTTCCCCCTCTCTCTCTGCCTGCCTCTCTGCCTACTTGTGATCTCTCTCTGTCAAATAAATAAATAAAATCTTTAAAAAAAAAAAGAATAAGAGAAATATTTTAGGCTGTGGGGGCCATACGCTCTCTGGAGGCCCCACAGACAATATCTAAATCAGTGAGCGTGCCTGTATTCAATCATTTTAGTTGTGGAGGCTTGCATTAGTTTTCGTAGGTCACAAAATATTTATTTTTAATAATGAACCAATAATAAAAATGAAGAGTTAATATTTTATTTATTTAATATAATTTTATTATACTAAATATTTATTCACTTAAATGCCTGAAATCTCTCCTTAGTTCATGGGCTTACAGAAACAGGCAGGGGCTGCGCTGGGTTCCGGGCCCCGGTTTGGACACCGCTGCTCTGCAGCGAGGTGCTTTGGGGCACACACTCTTTAGCCCACTGCCTCGGTTCCCTCCCAGACCACTCCATCTGCCACTGGCACAGTCACACGTCCAGGCCAAAGAAAATTTTCTTTGATCCCGCTTTGTTCTCTTATCTTTCTATCCTTCTCTTCTTAGGCAAAATTCTTAGAACAATAATCTATACTCCCTCCCTGTGGCAAGCTGCTTTACAAAAACGACTTTAACATACTTCCAGGCTCTGATGCTCTCCCAGAATCATGCCCCCTTTCCTTAACCCCCATCAAGAGGTGGGATTGATGTCCCCTCCCCTTAAAACTGGGCAGGCCTTTGTGATTACTCCAGCTAATTGAGTGCTGCAGAAGTGATTCTCGGAGACTTACGAGCCGGGTCATAAAAGGCAATACAGCTTCTGCCTGCCTTTCAGGGCCCATGCGTCTACGGAGCCTAGAGCGGCCACGAAACAAGTGTGTAATGACTTATTTCCTTTCCGAGGCTTTCAGGAGCCTTTTCCAAAGTGGATCTGGCCATAGGCAAAGAAAGAAAGCAGTCCGTGTGCATTGTGCAACTGGAGTATAAGGTGTACGGGGCAGAGAATCGGGAGCTTAGGCCAGGGCGGAAGGCGTTTCCTGGA
Organism: Potos flavus; assembly: GCA_028534135.1. Classification (NCBI taxonomy): domain Eukaryota; kingdom Metazoa; phylum Chordata; class Mammalia; order Carnivora; family Procyonidae; genus Potos; species Potos flavus. Next base: position 7,223,362 of record CM052900.1, read on the forward strand.
AGGTTTCGACAATAGGTTAAGGAGCTTGGACTGGATCCTGAGAGTAATATGGGGCCGCTGGAGAGATGGTACGCATGGGAGTAGAGAGGAACCACGGTGGTTGCAACAGAAGGGCTGGATGAGAAAGAAGCAGGGATGAGAGCCTTGGTCAGAAGCCCCCGATACAGTCTGGGCAACGCAGAGGAAGACCGTGGTAGCGGGCCTGCGTAGAGAGAATGGCAAGATCTCCGAGGCCACCGGGAAAGGAGGGCGCTGTCTGCCCAGCTAGTGGACAGAAACCACAACAATGCACATTTTAGTACAAAATGCTACCATCCTGTAATAGACTAGATCCCTCTTTCACATGGCTAGACCTCCTAGCCTGCTCTCTCCTTCGAGATTTTTCTTTCCTTCCTGTCAGTAGGCAATACAGTTCCTCTCCCTTCTCTTCAGCAGACACTGGGGAACCGTTCCTTGAAAGCAAGATGCCACAGATAAGCTCGCAGCTGGCCCGATACCGGTGGGAGGGCTCCCCTGTGCTCCCCCCAGCGAAACACCTGCCTCGGTCGGTAGCAGACTCGCCCCCAAAGACACCCTGGGAACTGCGTCCCAGAGCCTCCTCCCAGCTGTTATCTTGACACAATCATTGTGTTCTGGGTTTTTAATCGGGGAGATTAAAATCTTTACATGCCTGAGTGGAAAGATCATATCCTTGTAATTTTTCACCTATAAAATTTCTCAGCTGCCTTAGTTTAACCTGTTGTATTTATGGCCCAACTGTAATTTAGGAGAATACTCTGAAAATGCCAATTTCCAAGGACCGCTCTTTCAAATTGCCACTCTGAACAGTTCTCTGAGTGAGTGTAGTGAGCTGTGGTAAAACTGATCATTTCAGTCAATTAGATTTTTAGGCCAGTTACGTTTTACTGTTCTGAGGGAAAGAAAGCATTTGAAAGCTAGAATCAATCAATTACCGTCTAAATGTAGATCAAGGAGGAAGATACACAGAAACCATATTTATACTTTTTGTAGAGATGAACCTTGCAGAGGTCACTTGAGTTCTATTATACGATGTTCATTTTGCATAAAGGAGAAGTCACCACTTTAAAAGAAATGCCTACGCCAGACCCTGTGGATAGAAATTGAGGTCAAAGAATGAAAGGCTAAGATGGGAGAGGAGAGATGCCTCAGGTGGGGAAGGAGGGCCTTGTTACACGAACAGGGAAGCAGAACAATCAGGTAGGCTTTTCTTGTAAAGAACATGTTGACCTTTGACTCCGGAAGTTCTAAGATAGTTATAAATAATTGAAATAGGTCAGAGACCAATTGTTCAGAAAACGTGTAGATTTTTTTGGAATAGTTTATTTCCTTTATTTAGCTTGAGACTGGATTATGATGTCTAGAGATTCTGGAAAGTCAAAAATCATGTTCCCTCCTTAGGCAACTGAAAATAAAAATATCACTAACAATAAAGCAGGATTAAAGAACATCCGAAAAAATCTCATAATAGGTACTTTGCAATTTCAAATTCAAAAATCTTTCAAAATATTTTCTCACATTAAGAAAAGGTTCCTGGGGGAGGGGGCGCCTAGGTGACTCAGTTGGCCAAGTGTCGACTCTTGATCTCAGCATCGGGAGTTCAAGTCCGGCACTGGGCTCCACACTGGGTGTGGAGACTACTTAAAAAAGAAAAAAGAGAAAGACACAAAGATTCCTAGGGATAGTTACAAGAGGATGTAGGCCTGAATTGGGTTGGGGCCATCCAGCACCTTGCACATCTGCTATCAGATCCACCCTTGAGACATTGTTTAAAGGACACCCTTTCCACCTCAGACTATCACAATAACATCCCCCCTGGCCTTCCACAGCAGTCGTCTCCACCATTTGCTTGTTGCCCTCATCTACACACCAACACTTCTTGCAGGATCTAGAGAAGTAACGCCAGATTTCCATCAGCAGGTCTGGATTCTGCTCCTCGCACCACCACCTCTAGCCAAGCATATTTGGGTAAGTATATCGGCCAGCAGAACTTTGGGAAAACAGATCCCATGCTAGGGAGAAAGAGGCGATTTAATACAAAGGTATTAAGTGGGGGAGAGTGGTTAAAAGGCGGGATGGCTGGACATCTAAAAGGTAGCAACATCAAAAAGCCATGGTCAACAAGAAGGGAACCCATAAGGAAGGAGGGGTGTCCAAGCACGGAAGATGAACAGTCAGACAGGGGCTAACTATGGCATAGCTACCATGTGAGAGATCCGACGGGAGGAAGGCAGGGGCCTTCCAGAAAGGATGTGGAACCAACTTCAGAAAAGAGGGAGTCACTGTCAGAGATTCTGCCCGGAATTTCCTGGCTCCTCCCCTCTTCTACTTTCCATTTTGCCACCAGTGCCACCCAATGGCCAAGTCTACCTGGGAGCCAACTGACAAGGGCACCTCAATAATAGTCCCAGAGCTATAGAGCAGGGGTGTCAGGGGATGGAGGGGGAAACATGCAAATCATTGGCACAGTAAGTTGTTCGTCTTCGGAACAACCTCCCCTTCCAGCAAATCTTAAAGCAATGCTTTTCTAACCCACTTCTTGAGCATATCACATGAGATTATTTTAATTTGTTGCGGGAGGGTAAAAATTGAGATGTTGAGGATACTTAGGAAAAATGTTTTAAGGATTAAAAATGTTAGATAATGGTAACTATACTCCTAGGAAAAGAGAAAGTGCTAAATATGCATACTGGTATAGGTAACAAAAGTCTATCTCAATGTTTAGAATACTGAAAGTTGGAAGATGTGATATATTCAGAGCTAAAAAACACATAGTTTCTGCCTTCAAGGATATCCTAATCATGAAAATCAGATACAGTGCTAGGGGGATCCAGGGGCGGGAGAGGACAGTAAAGAGCTGCCCTAGATGATGATGTACCTGCATTATATAGAATATGGAAATCGAGCTTGAAATTTAGAGTGGAACACCAAAGTTAGGAGGTTGGATGCCTAGGTGGAGTAGCAGGAGGGGACACGAGCATAATTAGAATCCAATGACATGTGGGTCCATCCCAGGTCTGGTTCTGATGCTCGTGGGGACCCTGTTCAGGTCTCTACCCCAGTCTTCTGGAGAAAATAATGGAAACTAGAGACCAGCTACCTGCACCATGACCGAACACTTTGCAAATACATGAACAGCCTCTCCCGGGGTCTGAAGCTGTATGTACGATGCACTCCATAGTCTGGCTGTCCCATGCTCTTTGTGCCCGCCCCAGTGACAACTGTTGGCACGGTCTGCCCGCATCATATTGCAATCGTGCTTCAAACTTCCTCCCAAACTTAAAGCTAGGTGCTTGGCTTTGCCTTCAAGACCCGCCCCTTTTGTCCACACAGAAGAAGCCTACAAGCTTGATCTTCCACTGTCCAAAATGCATTGTTCTTGGAAAAGGTCGGAACAAATTTTGAATTCCAGCTTCAGGACTTTGTAACTGCTTGAGCTTTTGCAATTAGTGTAAACTCCCTGGTTACATAACATGAACAACACAAGTGAGGAACTTAGCACAGGTTTTTGGCCAGAGTAGGCATTTAATAAATGCTATTGTTTTTGGCCTTGCTACTTTTCTTCCAACTTGACCAGTACCACAGGTTGAGAGGTACTGTTTACCTTCCCTACAAAATATCTCATTTGTTCACCTCTTCACGTTTTTGTTAAATATTTATTCTCTTTGCTTGGAGTCTCCATTCCTATCCTTTCGGGTCCACTCCCTTGTGGCTTCCATAATGAAGACTTACCTGCTTAGCGGATAGAAAAGCCATTAAAAAAAATAAATAACTACTAGCCCTTTTATGACCTGACGAAAGAACTAAGTCCTTTCAACTTTAAACTCTATCTTTAATTTGTGTTTATCTTATCATCTTCAAGGACTTACTTATCTCTTTAAGCCTGAGACTGGATCAAAAACAATGCTAATATAGGACAAGAATAGACGTTTCGACCAGACAGTCCTCCCTGGGTTTGGATGCCAGTGCGCAGAGAGTGAAACGTTTCTTCTCTATGCTCTGGGAGAGAAGGTTTCCTTTCCGGCAAGTTGGACTCATTAGCAGGAATGAAAGAAATGTCCTTAACAAAGGAAGAACTATCCCAATGCCAGCTTCAAGCTGGAATGTTTGAGTCTATTTCCTTTTCTTGCTTAGCAAGCACTGAGCTTCCTGCTTCTGGTTTGGACCTGAAGTGAAATACCAACAGGAAGGTCATACTTGTGGTCTCCCTCCCTCGCTGAGACCTTGGAGAAACCTGAGGCCCTGGAATTTCATGTGGGTGTCCTTTGCTCAAGAGATTTCCAGCTGCAGTTCCCTGACCAGAGGTGGGCACTCTATTCTTCAGATCCACTTCTTTCTGTGAATTTTTCCAAGACTCCAATATTGCCAAGTGTGGGTCAACATCATTAAAAAAAGAGTTCCTGTGGGGAGTGGTGGAATTTTAAAGCATAGGATAAAAATCTCATTAATTTGAGTTGTGTTAGTAGGTTTCTACATACAGGCAGGGGAAAGGATAAGATTCATCCATCCATCCATCTGTCCATCCATCCATTTGGTCATTCACAAATATTGATAGGCCAGTCATTGTCCTCAAAGGAGGGTCCTTTTCAACATGACCTCTTGAGAATCTACTTCTGTGAACTATAGAGTGTCAGATTAGAGATTCGGATGGGTAGATTAGATTATTACATGAATTCATTAGTTTCACCCACGTTTATGAAGATTTGATACATGCTAAGAAACCACGGTAGTCACCGATGATATAAAGAGGAGCACTTATTGAGTGCTAACATACTCTAGATGCTTTTGCATATGGGATCTTAATTTCCACAACAATCCCATGGGTAGAATTGCCTCTGTTTTACAGTTAATAAAACTCAAATTTTGAGAGGTTTTGCAACTTTCATGGGAAACATTCAGAGCCAAGATTCAACTCCTTGTTTGAATATTTATCTACTGATGGGCATTTGGATGGCTTCCAATTTCGGGCTATTACAAAAAGCAATGTTACGATCATTCCTGTTCTTGTCTTTTCTATACATATGTAACATTTCTAGTTTGTATATACTTGGGAATAAAACTAGGGAGTCATAGCATCTGCCTACGTTAAACTGTAGTATCCATTATAAGTTGTAATTTTTTTCTTACATTGCTTTTATTGTTTGAATTAATTGACATGGCAAATTCTATGTCCCCAAAATGGCCGCAACAATAGCTCCCATTCCACATGCTTTCTTATACTGTAACCTTGACACTTCCTCCAGCAAGTGATGGAGTCTAGGTAACTTTGTCCCTGAACTTGAGTGGACTTTTGTGGCTTCCTAGATGGGGGCTGTTCAACAGAACATTCTGCCATGATGGAAATGATTTATTTGTGTTGTCTAATGCAGTAGCCATTAGCCACACTGAGCACTTAAAATGTTGCTAGTATGATTATAGAATTGAATTTAATTTTAATTCACTTGAACTTAAATAGGCACATGTGTCTAGTTGCTATTGCACTAAACAATGCAAGCTTAGACCAACAGAATATGGTGGAATTGTTATGTGATTTATGAACCTAGATGATTCAAATGCCATACACCTGGCCTTGTTCTCTTGGAAACAGCCACTGTATTGTAAGGAATCCCAAGCAGACTGTGGCAAGCCTCATGTAGAGAAAAACCTAAGACTATGGATCACAGACACGGCAGACCTCCCAGGCAGCAACCAAACCCAACTCACCAGCCATGTGAGTCAACTCACGCTGAAAGTGGAGTCTGCAGCTCTCATTTGAGCTGTTCTAGCAGCTGCTAAAGGGGTACAAACAAGCCATCCCTACTGATCCCTGCCCAAATTGCTTAATTAGCAACACAACAGTAAAAATACAATATGTCCCCATTAAATTAAGACATAAAACAAGGATGCTGATTATTACTCCTACTGCCTAAAATTCCATGAGAGAGTCCTTCTAATGAATTGAAGCAAGATAAATAGGAGGTATAAAAATTCTAAAAGAGAAGGAACATTTTTCAACTTAAAAATACCTGGATAATTTCAGAAGCCTGGAAAACTCAAAAGAATCAACTGGGAGAATGGTTATAAATAAAGGGAATATTTAAAAATTAATATCTAAAACCCTGTTGGTTTTACTATGTTCAAATAAGATATACATACTTACATTACTTGAAGAAAAATCCATTAAGCAAAAGCCTCAAAGAAATAAACGCCCAGACATAGAGGTAAGTAGAAACGTGCTATGATTTATATGAATAAACTTCACATTGCTCTAATAGAACATAGACAGAACTTTGAAAACCTTTAAAGTGACCCAAGAAAACAAAATACAATTTGAACTAATGGGGATTAATGTCCAGTTCTAGTGAAGATAATGCAATATTGTAAAGATGCTCATTTAACCTATGTTAATCTGTAAATTGAAGGTGATTCCAATAAGGTTACCAACATCCTGAATCAATAGTCCAGGGGAAGATCAGGCAGAAACACTTTGAAGACGATAGATAAGAGAACAGACTACACAATTAAATACTATCAGGAAATGGACGTGGGTTTTGTACTGGTGCGTGAGTAGAAATACCAAAGGAAAAAATATTTAATGAGACTCCAGTGTATGGATATTTAGATTATGATAATAATAGCTTTCCAAATCAGTGTGACAAAGGCAGAATATTCAATAAATGGTGTTGGGACAGCCTACTGAGAAAAAAAATTAAGGTGAGTCCCTAATTCAAAAATATTGATCTATATGGATGAAAATTCAAAATTGAGATAAAAATGAAATTTTTCTTATAACCTTACAGTAATAAGCTTTTTCTAAGACATAGAATTTAGAACTTTTGAAAGACTGATGAATACAGCTTTATAAAGTTTTAAAATTTCTACTTGTCGAGCAATACTGGAAACAAAATCAGTCCCTAAACAACTTGGGAAATATTTGCAGTATACATAAGGCACAAGGAATAAGGTCCTTAAAATCTTCTTACAATTATCCTAACACACTAGCTCAATACAAATACGGACAAAGGGCACAAACTGTGTTCTACAGAAAAAAATACAAATGGTTTTTTAAACATAAAAATGTTTCCCTTCCCTCAGAATTAGAGACATGTAGTAAAACAAAAGGATATTTACTTTATAAATGGACAGGAGGAAATGATTTTAGTGCTGGTGAAACTGGAACAGCCATTCTCCTTCCCACAAGGTTAGTAGGAGAATTCACTGGTATAATCATTTTGAAGGGCAATTTAACAGTAGCCATCAATATTCTAAACATGTAGGTTCTTCTCGAGTGTGTAACCTAACAACTTCACTCTCATCCTCAGGCAACCACCACATGTACACTTCTATAGCACGATTTTTGTCACCATATTGGTTGTGAGAGCGGACATTTAGAAAGTAGGTGACTGTGTGCAGATAGGAACCGATGAAGTACATGATAGGAACCGATGAAGTACATGATAGCACATCTCTCACAGGGATGACTCCGTAAGACTTACTTAAACAGTTTCCAGTACTGAAAAATCAAAACCTGCAGGGTAGTGTGTTCAAGGGATTTAAAAAATGTGTGTATAAATATGCATGTTACAATTGAACAGAATTTTTTTGACAGTCACACAAACTATGTTATTGTGATTATTTTCTAAGATGGCTCTAGAAAGGGGGTAAAGGGTTAGATAAAAAGTTTATGATTCTACAGCCATTTTTACTCCTTGACATATTTTCCATGTACATGTCCTATCTCCCCCCGCCCCTTACAAACAAAAATGAAGGAGTTAAAAAAAAAAAAGAAAAAGAAAAAATCTACCTCCTCAAAAATATCTCCCAGCTTGGACTGGCACACTACCAGAAATTCTTTTTATGAATCAGCCTTTGGGGAGATTCCAGTCTCTGCTTCAAAGGCAACATTAGAAAAATCCGTGAAATCCCAGGTTCGGCACCTACTAACAGACTTCACATAGTAGCTGCCTGTTTTTTTTCTAGCTGTGTCTGAAACGGACCAGGTCTTTCAGGAACCCCGCCCATACACAGCCTTCTCTGTGTTTTCTTTTATGGAGCTTATCCCTCCTATTCGTTCTGAAGATGTTTTGTGAGTCTCTGATTGGCTTCACATCTGATTTCTCTCTCTGGTCTCCACAAACTATCTGTTCACATTTTTATATGCTTATTATAAAAATTCAATAAATATTTCTTAATTGAAACAATGGAAGTTTTATTTTTAAAATCAAATTCAAGGCAAGGAAGGAAAAGTATCCTTGTAGCACTGCTGTGGAACTTACCACATACCAGGCAGTGGTCCAAACACACATATAGAACAATATGTTATACCTATTCTTTCCATGTAATATACACATACATATTTACCCAGCTAATACGGGTCGAGATGAGTTTCGAATCCATGCAGTCTGGCTCCAGGGTATAGAGTGAGTCTTCTGAATCATGAGGCTCTCTTTTTCCCCACTGTCCATCACTCTTCTTGTCCTCACTCCCTCCTTGATTGGCTTGGATTCCGTGACCCACCATTATGTTCCTTCCCCGCACAAAGAGCCTCAACTCTCTGGCGCTCATGGTTCTCTCCGGCCAAAACCCCAGCATCGTAAGTCCAACTTGTTTGGGCTGAGGGGGCTGGAGAAACGCACACATCCCTGCTCATGGATTATACTTCCCATGTGCAACCCAAGCTCCAAGAGGACCCTCAGTCCCACATCGCACTCCTGCAGCCCCTCTTCTGAATATGTTACTCTTGCGGATGACTGTATACACCATTTTGCTCCTCAAACCAACACTACCTTCTCCCCCAGCCTCCCAGGTGGCTAATGACTTGGCCTTGTATTTCTCCTAGAAAAAGTCTACAGGGGCCACGTAGCTAACCTAAAACATTGAACTAGAAGCATTGCAGAGGGAGTGGTAAGGACCAAAGCTGCCTACTATGTGCAAAGCCCACACGAATGGTGTACCAGCTACTCGGCTCACTCATCATGGCCGTCAAGTGTGCCAGCCTGGTTAGCCAAAAAGTGGGTTCTTTTCAGGAGAATTTGAAGGTTCAGATTTTGCTGTAGAATTTCCTGATTTTAAATACTCTGTGGGGGGAAAAATTTCTGCAAGCTGGAATATATCCTGTAGGTACCCAGTTTGTAACTCTAGAGAAATATGAATCAAGAGGAATCATTTATTAGTTTAATACAACTTCAAAGAAGACAACCAGATTTCTAAGTAAGAAGAATTTCAATTCGAGCTACCATGGATTCTCAAGCATTTTCTCTTTAAACTGCTGGGATCACTTCGGAATCCCAGAAGGAATTTAGGGTGATTTGAGATGTTAGTAAAGAGACTGTTTTAATGTTGTGGGGGTAGAGAAACCATGTACCCTGAAGCTAATAACAGGATTGTTCTTGTACTAATAGGGATACTGATTAGGTGCATCAGAGAACATCCATAAATTTGTAATACTGTGAGCAAACATGTTTTCCCAGCAGACATAGCCAGTCCTGAAATCTGGGAGTAAACTCCGAGTATAAACATTCCTACCTCATTGTCCCCCAGCTCCCACCCCTCCACTGGCAAAACCCAACAGGAGTCCAGAGGCCAAGGCATACACCACTATTGTGGTCCTGCCAAAGCACAGAACAGGATGAAGACTGGGTTTGGGGAGGAAAACGAAAGACCAAGCAGAAAACCACCATGAATCTTATAAAATAGGTCCTAAAACGATTCTCTTTTTGTAGTTGAGAAAACAGACAGGTTTAGTAACTTAGTCAATGTCACAAGTACTAACTGATACAGCAGCCTGGTCATCATTAACTCCAAAGCTTAAAAACGCTTTTCTATAGGGTCCCTTTACCATGAAATTCTATAGTGTATATAAAATTTATTTGGGGAAAAAAAAAATCACTTCGAGAATTCCATACGCTATACATGCTAAACTAATTACTTCACTCACAGGAACTGGTTTACCAGAATGCTGCAGATTTACACATTCAACACATATTTACAGAGTGTCTGTGCCGCTGCGCTCAGGGGTGACAGGAGAGAGAACATCGCTGCTTTCACAGGGACAGAGCATAGATTGCATAGAAACAATATAAACAATACATCATAAGTAGATTCTTTTAAATAACAAGATATGTAAAAAAAAAAAAAAAAGAGTAATGTTGTAGAACAAAGTGTCAAACTACAGTCTACTGGCCAAGTCCAGCCCACCGCCTGGTTTGGAATGGTCTGTGAGCTAAGAGTGGTTTTTACATTTTTTTCAATTGTTGGAAAAATATCAAAAGTAGAATAAAATTTTGTCACACATCAAAGTTATAGGCTATTCAAGTTTCGGTGACTATAAATAAAGTTTTATTGGAACACCGCCATGCTCACTTGTTTTCATATTGTCTATGGCTTCTTTCATGCTGTAATGGCAGAGCTCAGTAGTTACAACAGAGACCATATGGGCCGCAAAGCCCAAGATATTTACTGTCTGGCCCGTTACAGAAAGGGACTGCTGGGGGGTGTGAAGTACTTTAAATTGGGTGGTCAGGAAAAACCTCTTGAAAGGAGTATGTATTACGACATGAAGGCAAAGAAGAAGGCTTTATTTCACTTTAAATTGGGTTGTTCTACAAAATTTTCTTTAAGAAATAGTCTAACAACCATTCTGCCTGTTCTAGTACCCACCACCCCCCCAAAGGAAAATAAATGGCATACTTCAGCCATCATCCATCCATAGGCCAAGTTTCCAAAATATAGAAATTTTGGCTCCAACAGGAATATTTCCAAAAGGTTATATATGAAAACAAGGAGAGGAATTATTGTTATAACACCACGGGTGAGCTTTTTCAGCCAAAGATTGCATATGTTATTTTGATTTTAGACCATCGGATAGATTAATCAGAACCCTCCTTAGAAGTGTTTGAACCAAAGGAAACTTGTCTTTTCTGCCAAAAGTCCACTGAGTCATTAACAGAATATAATAAAGATTTGAGGCTTTAATTTTGGAAAAGTTGTCATAAATTCTCCCTGGGAGGAACATTCATCTAGGAACTTTTGCAAATTCCACCCATATTTTAGGTGGAGACTGGATTAGGCTGGTGTGCCAGTTGAGGAGGCCTAAAGAAACCTTCTCAGTCATCCAACTCATGGGCAATTAAAGAATCACACCCCAAACTAAGGCAGAGAGAGGAGAAGGGACCCGATGACCTCTTAGGGACTGCCACTTTAGATAGATGGTCTCATTTTCATAGGAGAACACAATCTTTACAACATTTAATTTGTATGAAGATCACACAAGTGTGAAAAATTGGGTAGGGAGTTATCATCATGGCCCCTTTTACAGATGAAGTAAAGCTTAGGAAGTTTAAGTACCTCACTGAAATTCCTAGGATTAACATGAATCGTACACAAGTCGTAATTCCAGGATAATGCTCTCGATCTCTTGAGCGCATGCTCGATTGATCCCTCTCTCACACAGGGACTCACGTGCACACACAGTCTACTGCTGATTTCTGTTTCTTAGCATGTAGGAAAACAAACTTATTCTCTCTAAGCACAGATTTTTTAGTCAATCAGGACTGGATTAAAATCCTGGCTATCTAACCAGTAAGAAGTTTCAATGAGTTGTTTAACTTTTAGCATCTTCATCTATAAAAACTATTTTTAGCAGGACTTATGCACCCACCTTTACTGAAGTACCTTTATTTATCTGTTTTTTTTCCCATAATCCACCTTTATTGAACAGGTTCAATATGATTTCCTTAAGATACAATATGTGTAGCAAATAAAAGACCAACACCCAAATAGAAAAAAAAATAGGCAAAAGATAAGACGATGCACTTCTCAGAAAGACAAACAGGTCAAATATATTAATACAAGAAGTTCAGCCCATTTTGTCATTAAAGAAGCAAACAAACTTTGAGGTTTATCTGATGGATAAAACTTTGCAAGTTTCTAACACCAATAGTGTTAGAAAATTGGTAGGAAAAACTGGCAGTGCTTGTTAACAGTTGGTGACTGATATTGGTATGTTTCAAGCCAAGATTCCCATGTTGAGTTTCCTCCCATTTATCACTTACCTATTAAATGTCCTGCTCCAGAAAACTGCCATTAGCAAAGTACCTACTGAACCAAGAATTTTATCTCATTTAATTATATCAATCTTATCAAGTGAACAATGTATTCATCCATCATTTAAAAAAATGAAAAACCACCACCACCACCCAGCAGCTCAGTGATCTTAAGCTACTTGTCCAACTTGCCCTGTAAAGTAGGAGACAGGTTCACTGGACACGACTGATTTGTTAAATATCCTAGGTAGATGGTCTCTACCTGTTCTTATATCCATAGAGCTTTTCCATGCCTACCTAATGTATTCTCATTGGGCATACAATAGTCTCACTCTTTCTCACCCTTGGTATCAAGCATGGTTATTTCACATGAAGAATTTGTTGAATTAATATAGCTATCCTTATAGTAGCCTTCCCTGATTAGAGTTTGAAATTCTGGGATGAAAGAAAGGGCCAGTTTCAAACACTGACCTTTGTAAAGGCTTGTTCTGTGTCCCTTTGTGAATTCTGCTAAGAGATGGAATCATTAGAGTTGGTGCTAACTTCCCCTTAAAGTTTGGCAGGAAAACATCAAAATTACTTCAATCAAGATTTTCTTACCCTTAATAAGTAGGGAGAAAGAAAACATATTTTCAGATAAAAACCAAGAGAGCCTCTTGGCCACAGATGATCATGGAAATAACAATTAGGGGACATTTCAGCCAGAAAAATGTGAATTCAGAGGTAGATCATGGAACTCAAGACACAACGCCAAAACTGGCAGTGTGTCAATAAAATGTCATTAAAATCATTCCCAGAGGCCACAGCTGTGACTCCTGGACCTTGGGCTCCCCGCTGAAACAGGAGCCTGCTGGCTCCCGGCCACCTGCAGCTCATCATCCCCTCCCCCTCTACCGCCATTTCAGATACACCGGAGGGACTATTTGGGGTTCCCACTAACTTCCGTGAAGGAGGGAGTGCCACTCTCTGACTCCAACTCCCAGGCTCTCTGTCTTTGCCAAGGTGATCCTTCTCCCCAAACCCTGCTATAGCTCATGCTCTCCAGGAATAGCTTAGAAGGGACCTGGGACCAGTGGGGGACCTGGGCCAGCTAAGGGGTAGTCCCAGGAGGCAGTGTAACTAGGAAAGGCCCTGCCGGGCCACGAACAAAACAATACTAGAGCAGTACGACCGTTAATCAAGTGGGAAAGCAATGAAAAGAGTTGCCAGAAGGAACTTCCTTGATTAGAGAGAGTTCGCGTTCAGGTTATCTACTAACAATATCTGTTAAAACATCAGCCAGACCAACAAATCTGCAAATGTCATACCAAGATGTGAAGTTCAGCTTGGACTCTGACCATATGTATCCAGTCCAAGTTTAAACAATGTAACTGCACGATGCATCTGCATTTCCTGCTCTGTGCAGAGGTGGAAGGACAGCAGATCGGCTGGAAGCCCCCGAGAGTGACACTGTGCACCATGCACCGTTACCCGGCCACAGTGCTCTACACAGCAACCCCATCTCTGTATTCGTCAGCTTGGGCTGCCAAAACAAAATTGCACAGACTAGGTGGCTTAAACAACAGGAACTTACTTTTTGGAAGTTCTGGAGGCTGGAAAGTTCAACACCAAGGTCTGGCAGAATTCAATTTCTGGTGAGAATGCTCTGGTTTGTAGACACTTACCTGCTCCTTGAATCCTTGCATGCAGAGAGAGGTGGGAGGAGAGCTCTCGGGCTTGCGTGCTCTCTCTTCCTCTTATAAAGCTCCAGTCCTATGGGATTAGGACTCCATCCTTATGACTTCTTTTAACCTTAATTACCTCCTAAAGACGCTGTCTCACATATGGTCACGGTGGGGGTTTGAGTTTCAGCTTCTAAATTTTGGCTAAGACACAATTTTGTCCATAGCATTCACCATTAACAAATGTACCTTTACCATCTGGCCACCGCCTTTATCTATAAGAACAAAAGGTTACTTGGAAAAATATAAATTCCAGGTATAAGTGTTACCCTTTAAAAAAACATGCCTCAGCTGGTGGATCTCCGATTGCAGCTATGCAAAAGGGAACCAGACTCGAGGGGCTGGGCTGGAACGCTTTCCAAGAGCATCTGAAGTCAATCTCATTCATGTGTGTGAACTTACCTTGATTACTAGGCACTTGAATTTACCCCAAGATCATCAGCTGAGTGGTGTTTACCTTCTGAAGGCGGACTCCAGTGAAGGCAGGCATTTGTTATCAGAATTAAATGCCTTTCTGGGGCTCTTTTCTATCAGCTATCAGCTCACAGGTTCTAGCACTGGCAGTAGGTAAAGAATTCTTGAAGAAGTGGAGGGAACCAAGAAGACACGATGATTTGATTTTATATGGTTAGTGATCAGAATGTATTTTAGAACATTTTATATTTGTACCCAGGAGTTGGTCAAACAGATCATGCTTGTGGGTATTTATCCCTCATTTTATGCAATTAACCAAATAAAAGAAGATGACTATAAAGTTCTGTTTTGGGGTTTTGTTTTTTGTTTTTTTGTTTTTTTGGTCTTTTTACTACAGTTATGAACTTTCTCATGTGAATGATTACTATAACAAGGTATTTAAAGGGAAGCAGGTGTATCCCAACCTGTTGCCATTAATTTTTTTTAAACAACTTTGGAAATTTCCAAGTTGCCCCTGAATTGTTTAGCCATTAACATGGGCAGTTGTCTCCCTTCTACCATGAAGAATACTTCGACTTAATTTTTTTCCAGCTTTCCAGATGAAAATCCTGCCTGATTTTCAAAATGTTTATTTGCTGCTGTCACTATTTAATAAGAACATATTAAATTTAAAAAAACTGACTTTAAAAAATCACTTACATAAATATGCTCATATTTTGTGTGTTTAATAAAAAGGTATTTCTTTCAGTTACTAGAAAGACTAAAATTAACATGATAGATCACTCCCAGTTTTGGCAAAAATGTTGAGCAGTTACGCTGCAGGTCAATGTATAAATGTACATAAGAACTTTAGAAAACCTTTAGTAGTAACATTGAACAAATGCTATGATACACTATGGTTCAGTGTATCAGTTAATGATTTTCACATAGTTCTAAGTAGCAGACCAACAAACCTTTTGTGTCTTACAGCAACAAGCATTATTTCTAGCTCATATAAATGCAGGATAGATGGGTTTTAGTTGATCTAGGCTGGGCTAGATGGGCTTGTCTCCAGACCATGAGTTGGAATTCAATACTATGCTTCTTGGAGTATATTCTTTTCATAGCTCCAAGTGGACAAGCAGAAACAGTATATGCCTCTTAGAATCTAGGCTCAGAACCAGTAACTGAAATTTCCACCCACATTGCATCGACAAAGTAAGGTGTATGTCCAAGTCTAATGTCAACATAACAAGGAAATATATACTTGCAAAGCATATTCCTTACATGAAGTCTTTGGAGATAGTTCAATGGAAACATCAAGGCAAAGAGAAAAAAATGTAACTTACAAAAGAAGAGAGAGGATCCAAAATCTGTGGGACAATATAAAATGGTCTAACATATGAGTAATTCCCAAGAGGAGAGAGAGAGCAGGAAAAAAAAAGGAATAGGGGTATCTGGGTGACTCAGTTGGATAAGCATCTGCTTTTGGCTCAGGTCATGATCTCAGGGTCCTGGGATCGAGTCCTGCATCAGGCTCTCTCCAGCAGGAAGTCTGCTTCTCCCTCCTACTCTCCCTCTGTTCTCTCTCTATCAAATAAATAAATAAAATCTTAAAAAAAATTAAAAATGTAATGATATTGATTATCAATGAGCGAAATGCAATTATATTTTTCAATACCAGCCCAGAGAGCTCAAAAATACAATGTAGGGGTGCCTGGGTAGCTTAGTCAGTTAAGTCTTTGACTCTTGGTTTCTACTCAGGTCATGATCTCATGGTCATGGGATGGAGCCCCGCATCAGGCTCTGCATTCGGCATGGAGTCAGCTTCAGATTCTCTCTCCCTCTTCTTCTGATCATTGATCATTTTCTAGCTCTCAAAGAAATAAGTAAATAAATAAAATCTTTTAAAAATGTAAATAGTATATACTATTTATAAAAGCACCCCAAAATACCAGAACCAAAGAATGACCCTAACAAAAGACAGATAGGATGTCTACTGGGAAATTTCACTTTAATATTTTCTAAACAATATTAAGGTAAACATAAGTCAATTGAGAAATATATCCTATTTATGGATAGGAAAAAAATACCATAAACGTCATTTGCTCTGAATTGATTGGTAAATAAAGTTCAAGATCAATTTTTCTATGGAATTTGATAGGCTGATTTCAGAATATATATAGAAGAACCATGAGTAATTAACATAATTTTGAAGATGAACAAGTTTGGGGGAATTTTCCTAAATGATATCAAAATTTATTGTGAAGTTATAGTATATAAATCAGTGTGAGATGCCCCAAGATAGGCAAATAGATCAAAATAGACCCTACAGATTCTATGCATATGGGAAGATTTGACTCAAGACAGCATACAGCACTATACAAATAAGGTAGAATGGAATGTCAATAGAAATACAATATAACATGATATAACATGCATCTAAAGTGGTACTTAGTGGTACATTCATAGCTTAGAGGCATTTATTTATAAACTAGAAAGAATAAATATAAATGAGGAAGGATTAATATCTGTTTAATTGGATAAACAGTAAATTTAAAGGAAATTTAAGAAATATAGCAATATAATAAAATGGCAAAAATGCAGTGAATAGGAAACAAGAAAACTATAAATTAAAGGTATAGGTCTGTTACGCTTGGGATAGTTTCAACTTTCTGTTTTGACTGTTCAATAAGACAATTTTGCAAGAAAGAGGTACATGAATTGGAAAGGAAAAGACAAAAACTGTGTAAACTGAAGACAATGTGACTGTCAGCGAAAAAGCAATTATAAGAAAATGTGTAAATAATTGTTAGAAATAATGAGAAACATCAGGGAGTTTTCTAGGTAGATGACAGTCCTCTAAAAAAAACAATAGCATTTTTATTTGCCAATATAACCGACTGGGAAACAGAATCAGCAGATGATTAGTATGCAGTATGGATATCTATAAATCAGTAAGATAAAAAAAGAACACATAGAAAAATGTGCAAAAAATGTGAACTAGATATTCACAGATGAACTACTCTGTGTATACAAGAAACATATGAAAATGCTCCCAACTTCACTAATAATCTCATGACTTTGCACTGATATAAGATATTTTATAATCATTAGAATGACAATATTTTAAAAGTATTAAAATAGCAAATGTTGGTAAAGATGTCACTGAGTAGAACTCATCCACCTTTGATGGGAGTGAAAAATGGTATAACCGGTTTGGAAACAATTCTGTAAAATCCAGTAAAATTGAAGATGTTTCTGTCATGTGACCTGGGTATTTCTCCCCTGTTTACATGACTCAAAGCAGCTCCCTCACAAGGACCCAGTTTTAGGAATGGGTGTTACGGAGGTATTTGTAGAAGTGCAAAATAACTTCAAATACATAAGTTCAGTATTTTTAAAAAATTGTAGGAATGAGAAACACAAAATTGCGGGTAATGATTAACTCTTCAATTAGGGACGGCATGAAGGAGGGAGGATCCTGGGGATCCAATACATCTGCTATGTTTTAGTACTTAAAAAATTAAATATGGCAAAATATTAAATTTTTAATTAATTAAAATTAAAATTAATTAAAATATTAAAATTTTTGGCTATGCAGATATTACTCTATTATTTTATGTAATTCTATGCTTGTATGAACTATATTACATTGGAGATGTTTTAAAAAAACGTTTTTAACCAGAACTGTTAGCCAAAAAAAAAAAAAAAGTTAGCTCTTTCAATATGGTCCCAAATCCACAAATTTTTTATTGTTTAAAAAATTTTTTTACCAACTGATAGTTTTTCCCAACTATTATATAGCAAACCATTGCTGGATGGAACTCTGTAACCAGTTTTCTAGGTCCAAAAGAATTCTGTGTCCAGCTTTGACAGAGAGAGATCACAAGTAGGCAGAGAGGCAGGCAGAGAGAGAGGGGGACCAGGCTCCCCGCTGAGCAAAGAGCCCGATGGGGGGCTTGATCCCAGGACCCTGAGATCATGACCTGAGCCGAAAGCAGAGGCTTTAACCCACTGAGCCACCCAGGCGCCCCAAAAGGCTAAATTTCTATTTCAGGATTTAATTGTATTTAGAGGCACTCAGAGAAGAAGGAATTTTAAAAATTATCTAGATGACTCTTTTTTACACTATTTTCATAACAAAATTTGGTTTTCTTTTCAAATGAATTCCTACCCAAACTTCTATGTGTAAAGCATATATAAATGGATCTGCTTTGTTCCACTAAATCCCTTCTTGGCTAAATGAAACCAGGGCTCCTTGGAAAAATGGCTGATTTCAGTCTAAGGCAGGGAACATTCTAGATGAGCCTGGAACACCTTGGCCAGAGTAAAAAGGCACTCAAAGACTAATGGTGTCACATCCAAAGGACACAGGAGACCATTTGTAGGAGCTCTCACTGACCTTCAATGGGACATTTGGGAATCAAGAAGAATAATCATTGCAATGCATTAAAACACATCCAATACGTTGCAATTTCCAAGTTTCGAATGATACTACGAACCAAAACAAACGCAAGACAAAATCAACAATCCTCAGTAGTGACCACAAAAAGTTGCTCGAACACAAAAACTACTGTGAAAATTCTTAAGTAACGGGAGAGATTCAGGCAAATAAAAATAGGAGACCCAGGTGACTGCCTTCTTACATGTTTTTCTCGCCCTGACAGGTTATAGTTTGAAAGTCCCTGATAGAGGTCATCCTTCCATAGGACACCTAGAAACCTTCTAAGAAAGTTCCAGCAGAGGGCTGCTCACACTCTCAGTCTTTTAGTGCTGGGGGCAGGGTTCCTAACCCCCACCCTCTTGAACTGTCCATTAAATCTTGAACAACCTTGCCTTTGAGAGTACTTTTCCTCAAAGAAAACTGAAGTTTGTGTTTCTGTAGCTTTTATCTGTTGTGTCCTTCTCTCCAATCAGGCATCAAAAATAAAGAGCCTAACCCTCTTCAACATGACCATGTTTTACGTATGTGCAAGCAGCTTCCACGTATCCACCTGTCAGATCTAGATAACGAATCTCTAGGTCCTTCAACTCCTGACCACATGATATAGATTTTGGTTCCTTCCTCATCTGGGTCCCTTGGATAGACGATATTCCATTTTCTCTTTCCCTCTTTCATACTGCGCACTTAGAATTAAAGGGGAAACTCCTTCCATGTGGAACATGACTAATACAGCATAATGAGGAATTATTAATACGTGTTAACATATCCCATATGATCACTTGGCTATGTAATAAATTCACAAAGAAGAAACATTGAGCATAACTTTTTAGATTTGGAAATCTGGTGCTACTCAGTAATCACTGTACAATTTTAGAAAGTTAAACAAGAAGGGAGAATGATTTCACCCTCAGGAACTCATCTTGGATACATTTTACACACATGGCAAGAGGATAAAACCCTGATGTTTGGAATGGGATTTTGTTTTCCTTCATGCCATGCAATTTGTGCCTGAGACCTAATGCTATGTGAGATGCTGAGAATATATCCATCTTCTATGCTTCTTGAAAATAATTTGGCAGGCTCTTAGTGAAAAAATTATTGTACGCTATTGTCTTCATGAAAATTTGATTTGTTGTATTTTACTAGTAGTTTTTATGTGCACAGATAGGAAACAAGAGCAATAGTAATTGAGATAATTGTTGGGGGTCTGAATATGCTCATATTGGGAACCTTGAAGTCTTTGATCATGGCTCCTATCCTGCAGAACATTAAAAAAAATGGAAGGAATTATGCTGTTTGATTCCTCAACTTATGGTCTGCTCAAGAAAGATGAGATCCTTTAGGTCTGGGACGGAAGTGAGAGCTGAGAATAAATGCCTCTTATAAAGGAGTTATCTCATACATGCTAGCTACAAAGCTTATTGTCTGTTCCTATTATCACACAAATAAAGGTTGTCAGAAAAGGACCACTTATAATACATTCTGAATCTAGTAGACTGCGCCCACACTATCTTTTCCACAATCTTTCTGATGCTTTTAAGTGTTTAAAATTATTATTTGATACTGTTTAAGCACTGTGTTTTCCTAAGATTACTCTGCCTTAAGTGGTTCGAAACGAGAAAGAATAGGCTTAGGAAATACATAGAAATAACAAAAAAGGAAACAAGTGGAGCGTCCCAAAGGACTACAGAAGGAAAGGCTGTAGTGTCATAGAGCCGGCATTAATATGAATGTTCCATTCATTCAAGAGTTTTTACAATTAAATGAATACTCTGAGCCAGGTGCTATGCAAGGTATAAGATCTAACAATGAGCAGCCAATAAGATTTGGTTTTGGCTTTCATGCACTTTAGAGTCTAGAGGGGAAGACAGATATGAAACATTAATTTATTGCTGTTTTTATATACATGATATGAAGAACTTCAGACTTCTGATGAGAATGAAAAGTATGGGTTTTCGTCCATCTGGGCTGAAAGGTGATGCCAATCTTTTCCTGGGCAATGGGAGTTCACAGAGAACAGAACTAGCCAAGGGA
The DNA here is from genome assembly GCA_028534135.1 of Potos flavus. NCBI lineage: Eukaryota > Metazoa > Chordata > Mammalia > Carnivora > Procyonidae > Potos > Potos flavus. The sequence goes on from CM052900.1 coordinate 7,243,998, forward strand.
AAGGGTAGGTGTGTGGACAGGGAACTTTCTTCAGGCCGGAAAGAAAAGGATCTGGAAAGCCCTGAGACCAGCTGGGCAGATTCAGGGAAGTGTCCAGAACAGAGTAAGATCCTATGAAAGAGACAGAAGGAGAGGCTGCAGGGACAGGAGGGAGCCAGATCACTCAGAGCTTTGCAGGTCATGTAAGACTTTGCCTTAAAAACAATGGTTGTTAATGTAGATTTTTAAGTCAGTGTTGTGGTTACACCTTCAAGTTTAAAATAACATTTTGGAGGCACATGGCCAACTCAGTGGGTAGAGTGTGAGACTCTTGATCTCGGGGTTCCGGGTTCAAGTCCCACATGGGGTATAGGAGATTTATTTTTTTGTACTGTGAATTCTTTCTCTGTTGAGTGACCTTGGGCAAGTATCTTCAGGTGTCTGAGCCTCGGTGTGCACACTGGCAGAATCAAAGGAAGAAATTAAATAACGCTGAAGACCTCACAGCTCTTTAAGTCTATGACCTGAATTATCCTGACATTCTCACTTTGTTCCTGTGCCTCGGCAAATTTGATTTCCTCTAACTGTTAGCGGTAACTCCTACACCAGCTCTTGAGATAATTTGCTTTTAAGAACCATGTCTCAAAAGCATGAATATCAAATGCAGTTGTGAATTGGAAAGGAGGGAACACAATTATCATTTATGCAGACGATGGGATTGTCTCTCTAGATTTTCTAAGCATCACTTAAAAAACGGTAAGAACTAAAAAGAGAGCTTGGAAAGGAAGCTACGTATAAAGAAATCGTCATATAATCAAGAAATTTTCTATATGCCAGCAATAACCAGGCAGAAAACAGAAAAGGTGATTTATTTTTATTTATTTATTTTTAAGTAGACTCCACACCCAGCGTGGGGCCCAGTGAAGGACTTGAACTCATGACCTTGAGATCAAGACCTGAGCCTGAGATTAAGACCTGAGCTGAGATCAAGAGTCAGATGCTTAACTGACTGAGCCACTCGATACCCCAGAAAAAGGGATTTATAATAATAAAATACACCTGTAGTGGGTCGAATGGAGGGCCCTCAAAAGATAATGTCCACCCGGAACCTGTGAATGCGACCTTATTTGGAAAACTTGTCTTTGCAGTTAGATCTTGAGATGAGTCTACCGTGGGTTACCTGTGTGGGCCCTAAATCTAACGACAGGTGTCTTTATAAGGGACGGGTGAGAGAGGCATGAATAAGAAGGAGGGAGAAGACCACGTGAAGACAGAGACAGTGATGGGGATGATGCGGCCATCCGCCAAGGCCCGCCTGGAGCTGCCAAAAGCTGGAGGAGCCAAGAAAGGCATCTTCCCTGAGACTTTGGGGGGGGCACATTCCCCCTGACACTTGGTTTTGGAACTTCTGGCTTCCAGGATAAATTTCTGTTGTTTTAGGGGAGCAAGGTTGTGGCTGATTTTTTGTATTACCCACACGAAAATCATGCAGCATCGAAGGCCACTACCTGCTTTCCTCCCGTGTTCCTTATTCCTGGTGGAGAGGAAAATGGTCCCTCTGAGCACGCATCGTCTGGTTGCCCTCTCTTCGCTGCAGGAACTGGAATGAACTGATGTGTGGCCAACATTATTTTCTCCCCAAAACCTGACGCAAAGGGCTCTGGGTTCCAGGATGGTTAACAGTAAGCTCAAATAAAGAAAATCGCTTTCCAAGTATGAGGCCATTCTGAAGTCGCCAGTACACAGCCCTTAAATTTGGAACTTTTGGCCTCCCTTTGCTGCCAATCATACTCTTCCATTGCACAAGAGGACTTTTGAGAGGGGAGAGATTACATTGTATCAAACTCAAGAGCCCTGCTTGTGTGTGTATAAAAAAAGAAAGGAGGGGTGCTTGGCTGGCTCAGTCAGTAGAGCCTGTGGCTCTTGATTGTGGGGGTTCTGAGTTCCAGCCCCATGTTGGGGGGTAGATTATACTTTAAAAAAATCTTTAAAAAAAATTTCCCCCCACCAAAAAAGAAAGAAAGAAAGAAAGAAAGAAAGAAAGAAAGAAAGAAAGAAAGAAAGAAAAAAAGAAAGAAAGAAAAGAAGTGAAGAGTGTGGTGTTAGAAGACTCACCTTGGAGTCCGAGTGTCTCTTGAACGAAGCTGCTCTTTCATTTCATTTCTTGCAACATATGCTTTGCCTCCTTGAGTCTCAGGCTGCTCGTTTGTGAGGTGGAGTTGATATTCACTCCAATTTATTTTACGAACTTGGTTTTGAAGATCGAGGGAATTAATGAAATCGAACCTGCCTTAGTGAACCACAAAGTGTTAAAATAAAAACATTAGTTCCTATTATCCAGCATTTAGTTTCTCCCTGTTTTCCCTCCTTACCTCCTTTCTCTTCCTGACCTGCCTTCCTCACTGTCACAAAGTTAGAATGAAAAGTGTCCTTCATGCTCATGCCCCCGGGGTGATGGAAAACAAAACAAAACAAAAACAAAACAAAAACACAGTCCTGCCCTCAAATTTAATTCTTACTGAATTATGGACACAAAAACAGATAATTACAGTGTCGCTTTGTACCTTGTAGAATGACTTCACGATGTGGGGGTACAGCAAGGGGAGGAAGAGTTCAATTCTCCCTGGGGGAGTCAGCGAGGATTCACCAGAGCGATGGAGAGGGGCCGAGGAGGCTTCCAGAAAGGGCTTTTCCAACCAAAGGTAAGCATATCGACAAAGATCATGAGGGCATGAGAGAGAAGGAAATTCAGGGAACTGCTAGTGATTCCAGCCTTGCCAAAGCATGAGGTCTTGAGAATAGAGTGATTAAATTATTATTTAACCTGGGACTAAGTAGTAAGGGTGGTAATACCATGAAGAGGAGTTTAGACTTAAACTACTCACATCAAGTTCACTAACCTTGGTTTCTTCATCCATCAAGCAGGAGCCCCAGTACCCACCTCACTGAGTTGTGCGATGATTCAAGAAAACGCCTTGTGGGCTATCAGACAGGGGAGGCGCTCAGAATAGGGAACGAATGTTTCCCCTCCTCCGTAAGCTTTTTTAAAACTTTTAGATCTCAAACTCTTAAAACTTGCAGACCTTCAGATGGCACTCCGTGCTCTAACTTCTGCCCTCAGTTACAGTGTGTTGGAGAAAAACACTCTCCAAGAGGCGGGACGCTCAAGCATCAAGACTCGTTTCTCCCACAATAAAACATTCACCGAAGTGAATGTTTTCCCCTTTTAGCTCCCCACCTGGGGAATCAGGTGGAAGAGCTCTTTGGGGGCAAATGGCTCAAGGAGAGGAGGGAAAGAGGGAAAGAAACCCCCTCTCTGAGAAGTCTTTGCTCTCATGGATTCCCTTCCTGAGCACAGTGACCCTGAATCTTTTAACTATACTTTAGTGCAGCCAGAATGTTCATGCTGAAAGCATTTCCTCTGCATAGTAATGCCCCTGAGAGGAGTGAATTCCAGGTCAGTACATACCTGCTTTATTAGAATTCACCAAAGATGCATTTGAAGTCCAGTGCGACTGGCCTTTTGAACTTTTCAGGAGAGGGAGGCAACCCTGAGGCTTTCTATGACATACCTCTCTGTGCAAAGGAGTTTCAGTGTGTGTCTCGTCTTTTCCTCAGGTCTGTTCCCAATGCTTCTCTTCAAATAGCTTTGCTCCAGCCCTTTCCCGGTCTTCTCCAGCTTCTGTCAGCTTGAGAGTTGAGTTTGCTGGCTGTCAGCCACCCAGTCTCATTTGAAAGGAATCTAAAAACCTTGCATTTCCCAATCACGTGCGGAGTTAATGTGCTGGAGTTTCCCTTAGGTTGTGTTTGTTTTTCTTGTATCCCCCGTGGGTGAGGGGGACATATGGAAGATCTTAGCTGAGGTTCACATACTGGCTTTCCGGAAGAGGGGGCCGTGACATCTGTCCCCTCGCCGGCTGCTGGGCTTGATGCAGCTGATTGGGGGGCTGGGGGCGGGGTGTGGGGAGCAGAGCTGCACGGCTTCGGCACTGCTGTGCATGATTTGATCCACTGGGCTTATAGATTGCTGGAGGGAAAAGCCACGTTAAAGATAATTATGTCCAATCCCCTCGTTGTAGACATAAGAAAAACCGAGACCAAGGACATTGGGCGGCCTTATCCAAAATCTTACCTAGAAAGAAATTCCCATTTTGGAATGACGTTCTTTGTGAGTGTGCAAGACAGTGTGGTTTGGTAGAAAGAAAACAGATTTTGTGGTTGGGCACACATGTCTTTGAATCCCTGCTCCACTCCCTTCTGGGGACGTGCCCTTGTTGACAGGGGTGTCGCATGGATTGTAGATAATTTATGTACAACACTTCACACATCGTAGACCCTCAATAAAAATCGGTTTGACCATTGACCAGGGGGATAATGTCTGGAGAAGAACTCTGTGAGTTACACATTGCCAACCAATATGAGGCATGATAATCCATTTTGTTAATTGATTTATGGAGTTATGTCTGGAAGCCTTATAAATGCTTATTAGAAACCCTTTCTGTGAGTGCCGAATTTACTCTCCATGTTAAAAGGGATTTGTTGCTCTCCTACCCTGCATTTCCATTTAAAAGGAAAAGTTAATGTGAACTATGGAACTTTCTCCCATTATCTTGGGAGAGAAAGATCCTGAAACCTGAATGGGGCCAACACTTTGATTTCCCTGCAAAGAGGGAGTAGAGGCTATAGCTACCCTTTCTGGGATATGTGAGGCTATAGCTACACTTTCTCAGATATCTGGACGGCGTGTAGTTCTCCTTTGCTGTTTATGCCCAGGAAAGTGAATTTCTCTTGCCCTTTATCCTCCTCTATAAATGACACGGATCCACTTTTGATGGGATCTGGTAATCCATGAAGCGCTTTATTGCTTAGAGGCTCATTTTTGATTCTCAAAATAATCTTAAGTAGACGGGGGAAGGATGATTTTCTTTCCCATTTCCCAAATAAGAAAATGCATCAGTCAGCATCTGCATTCTCAAGCTCTTCATCGACCCTCAATGCATATTCTTTAGTACTGTTTGTTATGGTGCCCTGTGTGGGAGTCCCAACATTCAGAGACTTCCAAACCTGATTTCCCTAACCTGGATCCTACCCACCCCTCCGCCTCCTCTCCTGCGTTCCTCCCTCCGCCTCACATTTCCCACAGCAAGCCCTGCAGACCCCTTACAGGGGATCTCATCACTCTGCAGCTGGGCTGTTGTGGCTTCTGTGAATTAATATATGTTAAAATGCTTAAGACAGTCCCCTGCACCCAGTTAGATCCTAGGAAGTGCTACCCTTTAGTACTTTGCTCCTGCTCCCCCTGGCTAGGTCTATGTGACTCTTCCGTGTCTGTCGAACCATTACATGCCCTTTAAGACATCCCATATGCCGCCTCTTTCTGTGAAACATTTAACTACTCTATTCAAAGCGAGTGACCTGGCTTGTGTGTTTTCACACTGTGCTTTCATTGCTGCAACCCTAGAGATTTTTAGGGGTTTGTGATTGTCGCTTATCACTTCTGTCCCCCTTTCTGGATTCGAATACGGATCTGCCTTGTTCCGTGTCTTGCTCATGTTCACCTGCTTCTGTCTAATTCCCATCTCTATGCTTGTGACTAGTGCAGAGTCTCTTAGGGAATACTGAACGACGACTCTCTGGCGTGACTCAGTTTATCTTTTTTGCACCACCTGAACTGGAGAGTCAACGGGAAAAGTGACTGTATGGATCCCTCTCATGTCCCCGAAGCTCATCTTTCCTGGTTTTCAGGCCCTGCGTCAACTTTTTATCAGAGGAAGCCTCGAGGGGCCGACAGCCCTGTGTTCCAGATGGGCCTTTGTGTGGCTCTTCTCAAGTGAGTAGAGGTCATGGGCCAGAGATCTTGGTATCTTCTAGTAAGAGGAACCAAATGCCTCCAGCTTCCTTCCCACCAAGAGGCAGAAAGTTCACAGGGGCTCCGTTCTCTCTTTCCTTTGCTGCTTTTACAAAGAGAGAGCAAGTGCCCTGGGCTCCTGCTGCTGGGAGGACCACCGCTCCGTCTCGTCACTGTGTAAGTGACTTGACTTCCCCTGAAGGAGATTAATTAGCCGTGAAGCCAGCCTCTACCTAGGCTCCCTGATTTGGGTTCAGTCATGGTATTTTGGGACCCGCTGGAGACAATGCAACTGATTCAGAACATATGTAGGCTTCTCAGGATATCCTCTGTAGAAGCCATCAATAATAATAATTAAGAAACTCTCTGCTTGGAGGCTGACATAAATATAATTACGTGGGTGATTTCTGCTTTAAACACAAATGTGCTTCCTGTTTGGGATCCCAACACAATCTGGGAGCTATCCATCTAATTATTTCTTGTAAAAGATGTCAGGAATAATAAAATGTTTCAAACGGATTTACGAAGGGATTTGGACTTTGGAAAATGTGAAGAGTAGATGCTTGTTTACATATTTTCTTTCCCCAAAATCTACCGAAAGGAACCAAAAGTGACAAGAGGATATAAAGGAAGTAAAAATAACACATCGGATTTAGAGGTACAAACCTCTAGTTATAAAATGAGTCATGGGGATGAAGATTACAGCATAAGGAATCTAGTCAGTAATATCGTAATGCTGTATGGTGACAGATGGTGACTACATTTATGGTGAACATTGCATAATGTATAGAATTGTCAAACCAATAATATGTTGTACACCTGAAACTAATAAGAACATTGTATGCCAACTAAAAAATAAAGAAAACATCATTAAGTCTGAGCCCAAGGAATGGGTTGTTCCAAATCACTAACTCCGAAGAATATTTTCTAGAGATAGAATCATTTGAATCAAGTAGAAAAAGAACATTATCTGCTAAAATTAGGCAAAAATAAAATTTGCCTTTGCTAAAAGTGAAGGTGTCTTCTAGCCCACCATTATTTAACTTTGTTTTAGAAAGTAGTAGTCAATGGCATTTGTCAAGAAGAAATCATTTCAAAGTTGGAAAGAAAATAAAATCATCATTATTTGAATGTGAAATGATTGTCCACTTAGAAAAGAAATAGGATGATCTACTTTAAAAAACAGGAATAATTTGGGGCACTGAGTGGCTGAGTCAGTTGAGCAGCCAACTCTCGATTTCAGCTCAGGTCATGATCTCAGGATCATGGGATCGAACTCTGCGTAGGGCTCTGTACCCTGCAGGGCCTCTGCTTTAGGGTCTCTCTCTCCCTTTCCCTCCACCCCTCCCCTCCACTCATGCTCACATGCTCTCTCTCTCTCAAAATAAATAGATTTTAAAAAATAGAAATAATTTTAAGAGAATTGATGTATTATAAATAGTTTATACTGACATTATTCTTAGAAAAAGACTCAGTGAGGCAAGGCAAATAAAAGCAAAAATAAACTATTGGGACTATATCTGCACTGTTGGTAAAAATGCAAACTGGTGCAGCCAGTCTCAAAAATGATACGGAGGTTGAGTTGAAAATAGAGCTATCCTATGATCCAGTAATTGCACTACTGGGTATTTATCCCCAAAATACAAAAATACCAATTTGAGAGGATATATGCACCCCTATATTTATAGCAGCATTATCTGCAATAGCCAAACTATGGAAGCAGCCCAAGTATCCAGATATATACACTATATATATATATGTATATATACATATATATATATGATGGAATATTACTCAGCCATAAAAAAGAACGAAATCTTGCCATTTGTAAAAAGACGGATGGAACTAGAGTGTATAATGCTAAGCGAAGTAAGTCAGTCAAAGAAAGACAAATACCATCTGATTTCATTTATATGTGGAATTTAAGAGACAAAACAAAGGGAAAAAAAAAAAAAGACAAACCAAGAAATAGACTCTTAAATGTAGAGAACAAACTGGTGGTTACCAGAGGGGAGGGGGATGGGAGAAATAGGGGATAGAGGTAAAGAGTACACTTATAGTGGTGAGCACTGGGTAATGTATAGAAGTATGGAATCACTATATTGTACACCTGAAACTAAAAAACACTGTGTGTTAACCATACTGAAATTAAAATAAAAAACTTAAAAGAAAGACTCCATGAGCTAAAGCTCTCAGTTCTCTATTAATGTATAAATTGAATAATCTTTAAGTTTGATATGAGCACAATAAAAATATTAATTGATGTTTTCTTTAAAAGTAGGTGGAAAAATGAGAATGGGTAACAAAAGGCGGCACAATGGGAATGGCGAGAATAGAAGCCTGCAAATATTTGGGTGTGTACAATGCTGTAACAAATTTAAATGATTTGTTCTGGTCCACAAACAGAGAGACAGTTGTTCAATCACATGAAATAAGGAATCTGTCAATACACTATGTATGTGTAGAAATGTAACAGATAATAAAGAAAGCATTTCAAATCAATGGAGAAAAGAATAATTAATGGGGGTGGTTGAACAACTAATTAGCCATTTCATTAAAAAAAGATTAATCTATACCTCCTAGCTCACATTTATCTAAAAATGATTTTTGATGCAGTAAGCTTTTAAATTTAAATATAACAATCACAAGGCCATCATTAGAAGATGATGGCTTTTACCAGAAAATGTAACTCAAAGTCCTTGAAAGAAAAAATATGAATTTGACTAGATTCTAAGCCGAAAGGATTTCTTTGTGTTAATGCTATAATCCAAGTTGAATGGTGAACAAAATATTGGAGACGGCTATTTGCAGCACATGAAGAGAAAGGGATGAATTTCATGATATATAAACATTAAGATGTTTTAAAATCTTGATGTATAAAGTCTCTTACAAATCACTGAGAAAATGACCAAAAACTCAAGGGCAAACTGAAAAATGACATAAATGGGCAGTTCACATGCCAGAAGAAATGTAAATAATTTCTGAAAGTCATGAGCATGGAAAGATGCTTAGCCTCAACCCACAACTGTTAGGTACCACTTTTCAAAATCAGATTGACAGAGATCAAATACTTTGACAGTGCACAATATTGCTTAGAATTGTTGGATATTCTGTTTGTAAAAGCATAGATTGATTCAGGCTCTTAGGAAGGCAATTTAAAATGTTTGAAGCAGGATACATTTTGATCAAGCAAATTGAATGTACAGGTTAAGTTTATATGAGTTCAAAGTTATGTGTAAAAAGATATATAGTGTCATTTTGTTTGTAAATAAGTTGTAGGGATGCCGTGTTAATCAGATAAACTAAATCAACCTATATATCGCAGTAACTTATTGTAATGGAAATTCATTTCTCATATAAAGTCAAAGTGGGTGTTCTCAATTCGCAGGGGGCACTTTTCCAAAGAGTAATTCAGGGATATGGTCTTATTCCATGGCTCCAATCATCTTTAATACTGTACTCCCAAGGTCTCCAAAAGAGGGGAAAAATGTAATTCCACATGTTATTCACCAGATGAGGAAGAGGCTCCTGTCAATTCTGTCTACATTTCAGCAGCTGGAGATCTAGAATCTAGAAAATGTGGCTTAATCATTTGCTCAGAGGGAAAATAAACAGATTTAGTAAACAACTCTCCAGTTTGTTCTATAGTTACTAATAAGAGACAAGTTGAAAAGATTATACCACAGCTCTGAAATGAAATAACATTTATCTATTAAAAAGAATGAGCTGGATTTGCATATATCAATACAGAATGATCTCCAAGATGGGTTTTAACAAAAACAAGATTAAAAAAAAGTATGAATTGGATAAAAAAGCCAGTTCTTTAAAGATAATTACAAACATAGACAAATTGTTCTATTTAACTTGCTAACTTGATAAATGAGAAAGAGATCACAGTTATGCAATATTAAGGATGAAGAGATTAAAGTAATTTAAGCATATGCTTCATGAGACTCCATAGCACATTTATAAATCTAGGGGAAATTACCCCAACTGTATTGAACCAGAAGTAGAAAATTTGAACAATGATCGAGAAATAGAAAGATGTTTAAAGAAGATCAAAGGGAAAAAGAGGTACAAGAACAGGAGAATTCCACAGCCGAGTTCTAACCAAGCCTTAAAGAACACAGCCTACTCACGTTATTTAAACAAAAACACAAAGGTCAGACAGGGTGTGGAGTACACGTCCATGCGTTAAAAAATTTCTGGATGAATATACAAAATATTTAAAAAGGAGATGCTCTGGAATTGGGGCTGAGGATGTGAGCAGGAAAGAGAACAATTTGCTTTGCTTTGTGTGCCATTTTAACATCCCAGAACTATTGTTTATCCCTATTTTGGAAATAATTGGCATGTAGTATTTTTTAATAAAAAAAGAAAGAAAGAAGAAAATGGGAAAAGGTAATATCCACCCTTCCTAATTTTGAGCCTAGGGCCATGCACTGGAGAAAGGGGCAAGTCTGGGAGATCTGGGCGTTAATAAGTATAGAAGTGCTGCTATTAGGGACCTTCATAACCTTCACTGACAGCTGGTCACAGAGCCACCTTGCTAAAGGACTACATTTTCCTGCCTCTCTTTGATTCGAGGATGATATAATTCTGATCCCTCCATTGAAATGCAAATAAAATGTTTTTGTCACTTTGGAGGATTCTTCTTAAAAGGAGGGGTGAGTTCTTCTTTCCCATTTTCCATTTGGTTGCTTGCAAGGTGGACATGGATAACAAGCTCAGGCAGCCACCTTCTACCATGAGGTTGACCACATGCTAAGGATGGAAGATAGGAGAAGCCCAGGTATCAGGAGTGGATATATCAGATATATAAGACTTGGACCCCCTGAGAGGAGGGGTTCAGGAAACCTGAAAGAATTCACTGCTTCCCCCCAAAATAGAAGATTCCACTAAAAAAAGGGTTTCAACAAGTTTTTATGGAAAAAATACGCTTTCTCGGTCTCCTCTCCACATCAGGTTTCTAACTGAAGCAGGTATACAAAGCGCCAATAGCCAGCCTTCTATCGTAAATTCTAAGAGAAAGTTTCGAATAGAGATTAGGTGAATGGAGTATGAGTCATGAATTGCTGGGACTAATTTGTCTAATAGTTGAAAATTAGTTGGAATTTCTTCCTTGTACTGATAATATTCATACTCATGATAATAGATACTAAACTCTCCTAACTTCCAGAAACTATGCTGAATGCTTAGACTATCTCATGTAATCCATATAGTCCTTAGAGTTAGGATTATCCTTGTTACTACTTTATTTAGATGGGATACTGAGGTATAGAGATGGGCTAGAAACCTAGCCCCAACTCAGGCAATAGGTATGGATAGGATAGGATTCAAGTCTTGGCAAAACCCCAACTCCTTACCTTTACACTTTATTGACACAATATCTGCCATTAATACATTATGTACAGAGAAGTTTCAGCTGGGTGCAAAAGGGTCAAAGACCATGGGCATAGATGCAAAACTCCCAAACAATATATTATGAAATCGAATTTAGTTTTCCATAAAAGGGATGATCACAATAATGGGAATCCAAATAATGCAAGGTTAAGTTACCAGCTCACTGTCTAGGTAACCCATCACCTTCATGAATAAAGGAGTAAAAATAAATGAATATCTTAGTAGATATAGAAAAAAATTGGTAAAATTAATAATAATTCATGGTTAATAGACAAATTATCAGTAAACTACTTTATTCATTTCCCATTGCTGTTGTAACAAAATGCCACATACTTTGTGGCTTAAAACAACACACATTAATTATCTTATACTTCTAGAGGTCAGAAGTCCAAAATGGGCCTCACTGAGCTAAAATGAAGATGTAGGGCTACTTGGCCTTCAGGAGACCCTAGGAAATGGTCTATTTTCTTGCTTCAAGATTCTACCCACATTCCTTGGCTTGTGGCTTCCTTCCATCTTTGAAGCCAGCAAGAGCCACAACTTTCTCACATTATATCCTTTATACTCCTGACTGCTGCCTCTTTCCCTTATAGAGAGTCTTGGAATTACACAGGGCCCAGACAGATAATCCAGAATAATCTCCTCAAACTGAGATCAAAGGATTAGTCCCTTTAACTCTCCCCTTGCCATGTAATGTAACATATTTATAGGTCCTAAGGATTAGGACGTGGACATCTTTGGGGAGCCATTATTCTGCCCACCATAACAAGGAAATAAGGGAACTATTTTAATGTCTTATGTATTTCTTGACATCGAGTTAGCTCTAGCCTATGAAACACTGAAACATTCTTGTTCTTTCAAGCAGACCTTCAAAACTCTTTCATCTAAAAGTTATTTAAAAAGTAGCCTTGCTACCAAAGACAGACATACAGAATTATCTCCTTTTACTATTGTTGTTGACAGATTTGTGACAGATGAGTGTTAAGAGGAGAAGAGAAAAGGAGAGTGGGGAGCACAGCATGAATGAGATAGTGTGCAGTCTGAAATGCTTCAAGTGTTTGATACCAATTGACACAGACTTTTCCAGAACCAAGTCTACTTGTCCAAGGGCTGGAAAAACATATCACACGCAATCTCAAGCTTAGGCTCAATAGGGTCAGAATAACCAAAAGCCATTCCAGAACCTGAATTGTGGAGAGCACTTGATAATAAATGAGGCGAAGGAATCAAGGAATTAGTGAAGGAATGAATAGAGGACAAGCCAATGGTTGAACCAATGAACCTTCCTCATTTCCTATATAGGAATATTATAGGCTTTCAAGGGATAGGCTGTCCATGAACAAATATTGTGTAGACAAAGGATTTGTCCCTGTCTTATTAGATCAAAAAACAGAATTGGAAGCTGCTTGATATTTGTGTGGCCCTATAATTTATTGTGACTGGAAATATTTGCCTTAGGTAGACACCGTTCCATGGAAATTTTCCTGAAATACTGGCAGATCTTCTCTAACTCTGAGAATATGTTCCAGAGAAAGTTGGGCTCCTATCAAATTAAATCATATGTTAAATAATGAACTAAAAAAAAAGGAATTTTGCAGGCAAACTATAGTAGCTGCTATAATGATATGACAATAACTCAATGTCAAAGGAATCAACATACATTTTAAAGTGAAAAAGGCAGGGTACAAAACATTATGCCGTGTATAATCATTTATATATGAAGGATACTCAAATATTTATAGAATGTTTAGGCTGGTCAGTATGAGTGGATTTTGATTATGTCATTTTCGCTTGTATTTATTTCATAACTTCAAAAATTAACTTATATTTGTCACGACCTAAGAAAAATCTTATTACATTAAAAGAAAATAATTGCCTTTTTTCTTAGCAAAACTTTGCCTTCAGAAGCCCTTGTCCAAACAGCTCAGGGGATCATAAATCCATTTATACAATGTCACATACCCTCTGAATTTTCTCTAGCCACCACGTTCTTTTGCTTTCTCCCAGAAAGCATTACATATTCTTCTCCTATGATCTCATACTGAAATTGTCTATCTACACAACTAGTCCACGAGGCCTTTGAAAAATTTTTGCTGAGTTTTCTCTGCTCAGTACTTAACACAATACCCTCTTCATAGTCTGGGTTAATATTTGCCTGCTTCAGGGATTAAAAAAAAAAAAAGTATCATATTGCCCTCAGGCACCAAGTGAGAGCCCGTTTGATTTTGATTTTTTCTCTCAGAAAAAAAAAAGGGGGGACTCTGGTGTCAGGTTTCCGGGTTTGAATCCTTACTCTCTTAACAGGATCACCTTGGGCCAGTTACCGTTATCTGTCAGGGTCTGGTCAAGGAAGAGAAGACATACACAAATTGGATAACTCAGGGGAGTTTAATGTATAGACCTTTTACAAAGTCTGGGCTGGGAGGAAGCAGGTCACATGGCCCTGCGCGACATCCCAGGGTTACTACTTGACCACCTGAATACTGAAGGGACTGGGGAGAAGCATTCACCTGGAGACAAGGAGAACTATGCAAAGAGAAGGGAGTCATGGCCCTAGGCTGAAGATGCAGTAAGTTAACCGCTCCCCATCCGAGAGGGAAGCTGGGGAAGAAATTGTTCCCCCTCAGGTCTCCAGCTGAGGCTTTCTATTCCCTTGAGCCCATCTAGAAGCCCACAGGCAAGGAAGCCTGTGGAAACATGTTGGTGGAGGGACAGAGCAGAATAGGGAGTGGGGACCGCTGGACGGATAAATGACAAAGCCCAGTGTGCCAGCTCACCTCTCTGCTCTGGCTGCCTATCAGCAATGAGGGTAGAGTGAGTATATATACTATATACAATTCTATAGAATTGTTATGAGGGTTGCATCAGTCCATACAGATCAAGCGCTTAGAACAATACCTAGAATGTGGCAAACACTCAATACACATTAACGATTAATCCTCTATTTCTCTGCTCACCATGGCTTCTCATGCTACATGTGTTCTGACACCTGCTTTCCAACCTCTTGTTTACCTCGAACTTCTTTTCATGAGTTCATCTGGACCTTTGACTTCTGGATAACGTCCTCATACTGTTAAATTAATGACACAAGAAGGCCATTAGAATGGAGTGTGTCTAACACCTGAGCAGCCTACAGAAGCAAGCCAAAACCTAAGCCCAGAAATGATACCAGGTTAAGAAATTGAAGCCGAAGGGCAACCAAATCACAAACAGCCAACTAGCCTTCCCCAAATAAAGCATCTGTTTAAGCTATGGCCAGTCAAATAATTCCTGCGCTTAGATTCTTGGTCTCTTCTAGAAAAGCCTTTCCCTTGGCCCCGTTGGCTTACTGCTCCTGACCACTTCCAGTTTGGTGCTGCCGGATTCAATGGATGTTTGCTCAGATAAACTCTAAAAATTTGTAATATGCCTCCGTTGATGTTTTCGCAGTACCTTGGGTCCCCACTATCATATCTCATTCCTCCGCCTTTCTGCAGACCCCCTCTCAGTCTACTGCACTGGCAGGTACCGAAGTCTCCATTTCCCCAAACTCAACAGTCCATCTGCTGTCTAGGACTTTTCTTCGTAAGCTGGTTAGAAATAACTTAGTTAAAACTTTTCAAAACAGAAGACAAAATGTTACCCAGATCTTATTTTAAATACCTTTTCACTATCCTGTTTTTCACACCGTCAGGCAATGACCTTTTCTATTTCTTCAAGGTGTGTTTTAAACATACATTCACAAGGAGATTTTATTACATCTTTTGTGGTTGGCAGATGGGGCATAATTACCCCATTTTATACACAAGGAGATTGAGGTGCCGAAGATTCTAGCTTATGGCTTAACTGCCCAGCAAGTCAGCATCGGATCATGAAAGAGAATGAGGTCTCAGGATTCCACTCACCTTGTTGGATTTCTGATCCAATGGCATATTTTAATAATTGTTTCACTGTTTGCTTTCTGTATACTTACCATGTCTCTGGTGCCATGCTAAACTGTGTACATAATGTTTGTCAAGACGGTGGCACAGAACTATTTAAGTAATTTGCATAAGTTCTTGAAATTATTAGCAGAACCGGTGCTCTGATTTAGATCTGCTAATACCTAGGTAAGGCTCCTTCTAGTTTTGTCTATAAAATATACAAGTTCCTCATGGAGAGTTTTAGATTCCACAAATCCTCCGCTCTTTGGGGGGTTTATTTTCTCTGCCATATGGTGAAATCTGGACTCTGTATTTATATAATGTCTTATGCTTAAGTAGGAGATACTTCATTTCAAAATATTTTGGAGTCCAGGCATAGACCCACATATATATGATCAAATAATTTTTTTTTACAAAAGTGCAAAAGCAATTTAATGAAGAAAGAACAATCTTTTGAGCCGAAACATTTATATATCCATGTGCAAAAAGAAACTTCTATTCATTACTCACACCCTATACAAAAATTAATTTGAAATGAATCATAGACCTAACTGAAATTTCCAGGAGAAAACTTGGAAGATAATCTTTGTGAACTAAGATTAGGCAAATATTTTTTCAATAGGACATCAAAAGCACAGTCCATAAAAGAAAAAAAATGATGAATTGGACTTCATCAAAGTTAAGAATTTGGGCTGTCCTAAGGAAGCTCTCAGATGATGGAACAGAAATCCACAGACCGTTTTTTTTTTTTTTTGTATCTCATAAGTAACAAAGGACTTGGATGTATCAAGAACCCTTTGAACCCACAGTAACAAAACAAACTACCCAGCCAAAGACAGGCAAAAGATTGGAATAGATACTTTATTTCAGAAGATATACAGATGGCAATAAGTACATGAAAAGTGTTCAACCTCATCAGTCACTATGGAAATGCACAACAAAGCCACAAGACATACTATTATGCACCCATTGGAATGGCAAAACAAACCAGCAAATGATAAAACCGCGACACAACAATCCCAAGGACAGGAAGGTGCAGACCAACAGAAACTCTCAAAGACTGCTGATATGCAAGCACGATGGAACACCTACTTTTGAATCTAATGTGACAGGTTTTCCTAAAGTGGCGCAGATATCACACATGACTTGGTAATCCAACTCCAAGGTAAATACCCACGTGAAGTGAAAACTTAGGTTTGTACAAAGAGCTGCACGCAATGCTTATAACAGCTTTATTCCTGGTCCCTCAAAGCTAAAAACAACCCAAATGGCCATCAGCTGATAAACGGGTGAAAAAATGGTGCTATAACCATGAATTGAAATACTATTCGACCGTAGAAAATAAAGAATTACGGATACTGATGATGACAACATGGTAAATCTAAAAATGCATTATTCCAAGTGAAAAAAGCTACATTCAAATGGCTACATACTATATAATTTCATTTATGTGGCATTTTTGCAAAGGCAACACTATAGCGATAGAAAACAGATCAGTGATTGCCAGGAACTGGGAACTGATTACAAGCAGGCACCCGGGAAATTTTTCTTCAGCTGATGGAACTTTTCTATATCTTGATAGTGGTGGTATGGATACATTTGCTAAAACTCACAAATTATAAAATAAATGGTGATTTTTTTTTGCATGTAAATTATAGCTTGGTTTTTAAAATTGAAAAATATTGGCTGATGTGCTCACCAAATTAAGGTCTTTCAAGAAAAAAAACAACAAAACAAAACAAAAAGAAAATAAGAAGGAACGTAGAAGAAAGAATTGAGATGAAAAGCCGGTGAATAATCTTGGATTATTCAAGAATGATCAGTATGAAGTTCCCAGGGAGGAATAACCTCCCGGTCCTCACACTTGCAACATTGACCCAGCCTCCCAAGTCAGTCTAGAACTTTCGTGGGTGCTCTACACAGCACCTTTAAAGAATATTTCCAGGAGTGGGG
Source organism: Potos flavus (assembly GCA_028534135.1). Lineage (NCBI taxonomy): Eukaryota > Metazoa > Chordata > Mammalia > Carnivora > Procyonidae > Potos > Potos flavus. Next base: position 7,261,083 of record CM052900.1, read on the forward strand.
GTCAGGATGATAATAGCCCTCTTCACTCATTGTAAATACCCGTTTGCCTGTATTATACTTGAGTTTCGAGGTTGAGTTTTGTTAACAAAGCCATCCGTGGCTCAAAACTAGTTTACAAACTACTGACCTCATAAAATTCTTTATTTTTAGAAAGATTTAGAGATTTATCTATATTGCCCCAGCTAGTTAAGGGTAAGCTGGTTCAGGAACAGGAACATTGAGCTTTGGCAAACTCAAATACCTACAGGACCAAACAACCTAAATGAGGGCTGTGGGCAGGGAAAATATTGTAGTGAACAAGAGCGTCCATCCTTCTCAAGGGGCCTGACCACCACCACGCAGGCGTGGGGCTCCGGAGACACCAAAGCTTTTGAATTTGGTTTCTTGCTTTTTTGCTTTTGTTTTTGCTTTTTCCCAAAGGAAGCTTGGAATCTGGATTTTCTTGGGAAACCTACTGATTTTAAAAGTTGCTAACCAGTTCCATTTCTGTTCACACACTGTCTTGATAAAATAAAACCCATCTGTCCGTTAGCTCAGTCTGGCAATAAGGCCCTGGTTTGTGAGTGCCAGTCTGACCTGAACTCCCAAGCCCGTGGTTTCCTCTTCATATCTGATGGTCATCTACCCCACTAGAGCTGTGGAAGCCGCAAAAGTGAAACGTAGAGTTGCTTTATAACTGGAGAACCATCTGGACAAATACCTTTCACATCCAACCAGATGGCAGGGTCTCGGGATGTAGGACCTCTCCCACTGCATGCCCTTTCCCCAGACATGCCCACACGGTCCCTTCTCCTAACCATTATCAGACAAACCCCACATGCCTTACGAGGAGCCTGCTCTTGATTGAAATGGCGAAGTTCTTGCCTCGGGAGACTATAAATTATGTTTTCTCTTTGAATGGCAGTGCAGTGTAAAGGGCACACGCTTGGGAGTGAGACAAGCCCTCACTAGTTACATAAGCGATGATGGCAAGATACTTAAAAGGCCTCAAGACCCCTTTTCCTCAGTTGCAGAATGAGGATGCCTCATTCCCTACGGGACAGAATTGTTATAAAGATTAAATCATACTATTTCGAGCCTAGTGGCTGGCCGCTTGATTGTTTATCTTGCCATGGATATCACGATTACTTGTAGTTTTACATTATAGTAATAAACATTATTGTAAATCCTAGGGCCAGAGTCTGGGCTCTGACACATACTAGTCTAGCAATCGCGGGCATGTCATGTAATGTCTGAGTCCGTTACCTCCTCTAAAAAAATGAGAAATAAAATACCTAGCGCACAAAGCTCTTGCTCATTCTTGTCAGTAATATTGTATCAAGCGGGATTAGCGCAGTCTGTGGCCTACAGTAGCTCTCAATAAATAATTTTTATGAATATGTCACTGTTACGGATACGTCTTTGTCAGTCTCACTCAACAATGTCAATTATGTGCTTATGGCTTCTTGTCTGCGAGGGATCAAGCTGTGTGAGCCTTTGGCAGGAAGTTAGGACGATGTCCAAGCACTCGTTTCCCAAATAAGAGACGTGTTGGCGCCATGCCTGGACATCCAACCTGCGCTGGATGTCAGTGGAAGATCACTCTGGAGCATCTGTCTCTTTAATTTTGAAATGGAGCCAGTGTGTTTTTCTCTATTAAGATTCTGGGACTGGTAGGAAGGCCCCTGGAGACTCCTTAATCTCTTAAAGGTACTAAACCGAATCCTTGCATAGATGTCCGGCTGAAACCTGAGGTTGGGATAGAGTCCATTTAAACTTTTAAAGCTCTCTGTGTGGGGCTGGACAGAGCTCTTAAACATTTTATGGACCCATAGGCAGCTACTTAAAACAACGATGGCTCCCTGAGAGCCAGACACAGCAGTGAGTTCTGAAAACACAGCTTAATAGATTCTGTTCATTCATCTCGCACTTAATCTGCCATAACCTCATGCCATCTCCTGCAATGTTGCCTTGCATTTCGACCTGCCTTTTCATGAGACCGCACCTGGTCTCCCCAATTGGAGTTTGGGGCCCCAGAAGCAAGACGGTGGCTCCAATGTCACGATCATCATTAACATGTATAAGAGGGTAGAGTTTAATAAATACCCTCTCTATCTTCCACCTTGACTTTCCATGACCGGGCTGTCATTTAAATATACCATTATTGTGTTATCTTCTGCTTACAGCTGAGGAAACTCGAGCTCAGGAAAGTTAAGGGATTTTCCAGAAGACACTGTTTAAGAAAGGAGCAGGGCTCAATTTTGATCCAGACTTGTCTGATTTTAAAGGCAATGCTTAAGTTACATGTGTCAAAAGAGGAATTTGGGATTTTTCTGTTTGGTTTTGTTTTTGTTTTTGTTTTTTTTTTGGTAATGTTGAGGTAGCTTGTGGTTGCTTATTATGGTTATCTGATCTCTGGGATGGAACCTCATTTTTTGGACTCAAACTGGCAGCATTCTGTGTTAAGGTGGTTTAGCCTCTAGGATGAGCCCAAGAGGAGGCAGCCCAGCTGGCTTGGATAGCTTCCCTTTTGCTAGATTTCTTTTCATAATTCCCATGATCATTAGCATTTTGTTCCCCCTAGACTCTCCCAAGGGGGTATGAGTCCCAGGTAATTGTAACAGTCTTCAACCTTCCTTTATCCTTATGTAAACTGATGGAAAAGGAATTATAAGGATTGATTACTATAAAGAAAAAAAGGTTATCTATAGGAAATAGGTGAAATGGGCGAATGCCAGTTTCCGGTCAGTGGAGAACCTGTATGAGCCTCGTATGTGTGTGTGTGTGTGTGTGTGTGTGTGTGTGTGTGTGTGTGTGTGTGTTGCTGCACTGGAGGAATTCCTTCCATCTGTGCCCCGCGCCCTGTCTCTCCTAAGCTCTCAGCAGCTTTAGTTGTAGCAGGATGGGGAGACTCGGGTTTAGCCATTAAATTGTTCATTCTGCTAATTTATAGCAAATACCTTCCGTGAATAAGGCATTTGCTGGCAGCTAGGAATACAGAGATAAAGAAACCCCGGTCTGTATCTTCATCAAGTTTCTGGTCAATTAGAGTCATCACCAGTCATACCAGTTTATGCAGGGTTGACTGATTTTGGGCAAGGCGATAAAGCATTACAGAGGGGGAGATTTAAACACAGAGCCTGGAAGATCTCCACTGGGATCACACAGTTAACAAGTCTGGGCACAGAACTGCAGTCCCCTCATCTAATGTTACTGCCATTATCACCTGTCGTCTCTTAGACAGTCAACAAAGGTCTGTTGAGGGAATGCATGGGTTCCATGGTGAGGGGCGAGGAGGCAGGAACAAGAGGAACATTCGAGGGAAGTGAGCTCATGTAAGCTTTTGAAGCTGAGCTTTTTTGGCCCGGAAACTGAATGCAACAGGAAGCTACCAGACATATGTCAGGATAGGGATGAGATTTTTAAGGGCAGAGGGTGGAGCCCCTCTTCTTTGGACGAACATACTTTGAACCATATATTTTCCATATATTCCCGTTACTATTAAGTTTTCAGCAATGAAGAGGTGCTTCTATTCGTTGCATTAATTGGGCTTCGATTTTATATCCTCTACTTCTGAAAGAAAATTTGAGGGGTTGGATAATAAACCTTTTGAGAGCTACCCAAATGCAAACATCAAGAGAATGGGGGAAATTGAGGGAGGTCAGGGGAGATAATCTTCCTAATTTCCTCTGCACTGGGCACTCATACATTTCCTGAATGAATCATTTGGCTCCTCAAAGAAAAGAGATTTGGAAGGATGTCTGCAGCCCAGAGCTGTGCCAGTTCCATGACCATCTCTTTTCATCTTGCAAGGAAAAAATGTCTTAGCACTTCATTGAGGGTGCAATGTTACTATTAAAAGAGGAACTGACAAGCCATTGAGTGAAGAGCACTGAAGAGTGGGCTCAGCTCCCACGGAGTTTAAGCAAGCATTCTCCAAGAGGCGGCTGCATAAATTACTCCACATCTGTATCCTCACCAGAAGCAGCTCAGTGATTGTGAGGGATAATTTCGTACCACTGTGTTTTATTCTCGAATTAACTGATGTCTTCATCTTTTCCCCGTAACTAGACAATGGCATCCCAGAACTCAAAGGGGCCTTACGGATCAATGGTTCAGTATCCTCGTTTTGCAGAAGGAAAAACTGAGCAGGATCTAGAAAAAGGAATGAATGTCTCACCCTCAGACGTTCAACAAGTTAGTGGAAGAGTTATAACTAGAATGAACATTTCCACACTGCACGCCAGTAAACGGTGTTTCTACCCCAAACGCAGGGATTAAAGCCCCCAGTGTCATTTTATATGCTCTCCACGTTCCCGTGGGATTTTCTGCGTACGTAGTAAACACTCTATCTACTAAATATTTAAAATGGTGGAAATAGCAATGAAAAAGAATCTTCAGGTTGAAAGGAAACTTCAGAGATCATTTAGTTCAACTCTCTTAGCTTTTACAAGTCTGAACAGAGGTTCGAGAAGTAGAAATAACCTGTGCAAATCCACATGGCCAACCAATGGCAGAACTCTGCCTTAATACAGCAGAATGCAGTATCCTTGATCCAAGTGTTGGCTGATGGACAATGGTTTCTTTCATCACAATTCAAACGCTGGCATATGATGTGTTTATCATCCCACAGTTGCTTAATAGAATGGGAAGTTCTGAATCAAAAGGTTTGCATTTACCTCTTAAATGGTTGTATCTCTTTCTAAGAGTATGAATATATCAGACAAGAATTTCTCTTTGTCAGTCTGGTTCTTCAGCATCCAGAATCTAATGGCATCCAGAGGTTGATCACATGGCATAGTAGAAAGATTGCAGAAGAAGAAAGGTTATGAGGTGAGAGCAGATTAAATGTCGGAGGCACAGTTTGGGAGATAGTGGTGGAGATATATGAGAGAGAGAAAAATATGGACCGGAGAACATATTCTGCAGTAACCAAAATATAACATATAAACACTATTATGCACACTCATCTTTGAATATGAAGAGTGAAATGAATCAGATGACATGGATGAAATTCTGATCTCAAAAGAAGGAAGCAAAAAAAAAAGAAGAAAATTTTTCTCTATTGAAGAAGGAAGAGAATGAGGAGGAGTAGGAAGGGGAAGAGGAGGATGAGGAGGAAGAGGGCGTTGTAGCAGAGGTCTTAAAGAGGCTGGAGAAAATTTGAGAAGATTGGTTGGGGGATATCTGTCACTTTGAGCTGCTCTAACCAAAGATCATAAACTGACATGCTCAAACAAAAACCATTTCCTTCTCACAGTTCTAGAGCCTGGGAAATCTGAGATCAAGCTACTGGAAGTTTCATGTTTGGAGAGTGCCTATTTCCTGGCCACCAGACGGCCATCTCCTTGCTTTTGCACAGGGAGAGCGAGCTCAGGTCTCCTCTTCTTTCCATGAATTTTTTTTTTTTTATTATTATGTTATGTTAGTCACCATGCAGTACATCATTAGTTTTTGATGCACTGTTCCATGATTCATTGTTTGTGTATAACACCCAGTGCTCCATGCAATACGTGCCTTCCTTAATACCCACCACCGGGCTCACCTATCCTCCCCCCACTCTAAAACCTCAGCTTGATTCCCAGAGGTCTACCTCCTCTTCTTATAAGGACACTAATCCTATCATGGGGCACCTACCCTCATGACCTCATCTAAATCTAACTACCTCCCAAAGGCCCCATCTCCAGATATCACCACATTGAAGGTTAGGGTTTCAACACAGGGATTTTGGAGGGACACAAAGATGCAGAAGGAATGGGGGAGAACCTGACCAGAAATACACAAAGGAATCCCCATGTAGCTGATCTCATCCAAGAGGATACAGTTTTGATGGTACCAGTCCACAGGGCTGTGGCACCTTCTTCAGTATTGCATGATACCTGGCATTCAAATGAAAATGTAGCACAAGGATATTACGGATTCACTAGAGAGGCACCAAGGGACCTAGGTTCCACATGGGCTGAAGGGAATCTAAGAAAGGGATAGGAATTTTTCTGGAGAAAAGGGAAACTTTCAGAGACAGAGGACATGAAACCAAAGAACAGGCTTGGTGGAAATGTGACCAGAAGAAATCTTGGGGGAGCAGTCATGGTCAGAGACCAAAAGGATGACATTTAAGATTTTAGATATGAGAAAACTTGTTTCAGAAGTGGAGTGGTTCCAGTTGACCATAATAGAAATGTTCCAGAAATGGCATGGATGTGATGCCCGCTGGAGTCAGGATGGCAAAGGAAAGTTAAAATAAGCTAGTGTGATGAATTATCAACATAGATGATGAAGTTCCTTATGATGATATTAGATGTGTGAATGGAGAGGAAATTGACAAAAACTCTGTTGAATTGCAGAAGGCTGTCAAGGGAGTCGTAGATGCTGGCAAGGGACAAGAATAGAGACATGTCCGACAAGAATGGTGGGAAGCCAGTACAAATTCTTGGCTTATACACCTCTCCATATGAAATGTCGACATAAATATGCCCATGTTAGGGCACCTGTGTTTAAGGAAGAGGCTTGGAGCGTGATTATATTGAATACCAGCATAAATCTTTTCTCATGGTGAGACTGCACATTTTCTGGATTACACGGATTAGACAGAGTGATAGTGATTAGTGCTTGTTTTTCCTCTAGATTTTAAACTCTGAAAGAGGAGGTGCCTTCTTTCTTATTCCTTGTGTGTGTGTGTGTGTGTGTGTGTGTGTGTGTGTTTAAGATTTTATTTATTTGTCAGAGAGAGAGAGAGCACAAGCAGGGGGCCGAGGGAGAAGCAGGCTTCCTGCTGTGCAAGGAGCCTGATGCTGGCTGGGCTCCATCCCAGGACCCTGGGATCATGACCTGAGCAGAAGGCAGATGCTTCACCAACTGAGCCACCCAGGTGCCCCCCTTGTGTTTGAAATACAATAGATGCTCAATAAATACTTCTAGTTAGATGAACAAATAATGATACCAACAAGCATAATAAGAAATGACCTTCATTGAACTCTTTCTATGCACCAGACATTCTTCTGTGTATTTACGTTCATTAACTCATTGGATATTGTATATAACCCTGAGTGAATCAATGTTAATTTTGAGCATGTGTTTATTTTATTAGAGGGAATATTGCTTTGAGGCAAAGATGGTGGTCAGCTAGAAGGAAAGCATGATACACACCCACCCACCCACCCACACAGACATTTGTGTGTGATACACATATCTGTATGTATCACCATGGTCTGGCTTTGTTGTATATTTATCGATCTAGAAAGAGAGAAATGTAGTTTCTAAGTATATGAGAGACATCTAAATAGAATTTTCTATTGGTCTCTACATAGGATTATGACTTGATTTTTTTTTTTTTTTTTTTTTACAATGTAAAAATCGTTGGTGATTGCGTAATAAAGACTAAGTTGCTATAACCGTATGTTATTCTTCTCCTACACCACGGCACCCTGCGGAATTTAGAGGACTCTCTTCGGTTGGGGCAGTAACAGCCCCGGATGGAAGAATCAAGATCTACAGCCAGACGGGGGAAGTAGTTGTGCTTTATCACGTCTGTACAAGGGCAGAGCTTGGCCATTATCTGCTCACAACTTGTGTGTGGTGAGCACATGTACCCCTTATTTATTTTTGACACAATCTTGCCCTATTTGGGGAAACTATTGATTTATTAACCCTCAATTCTCTGTGGCAACCATGAAGAGGATATTAGAAAGAAACAAACAAAAATCCCCTATATTTTATTTATTATGTGCTGCGTTTATTGGTGCTCAATTCTACCAACCTGTACAGAATTAATGGTGTGGGACTGGGGCAGAGTGTTGAAAAGGAGGCAGATAAAACTTGTTTTAAACCCCATTTATTATCTGGAGTTCTTGGAGTCTTTTCTCCTTTGCAAATTTGCTTTCCCCTCTAAAAGTCTGCATCCTTGAGACGTGCCTGAAATGAAACCAGTTCCTGCTAGACTTGCAAAACTGCAGCACAGGCAGACAAAGGCCCTGGGAGAGACCCTCTCATCCCTCAGACCCACTGGCTTTGGAAAGGGAGAGACCTGCAAATAGTCAAGGGGAAGAATCCCAATGCCCGGCAGCATCCAGGTTCTGGATCCTGGAGGATATCAGTGCAAAGGTGGTGACCCTCCGTACCCAGCAGTGCGGAGGTCCTTCGGGAGGCCAGCCTTCCTCAACACTACGTGCACACACAGACACGCTCCAGATCATTCTCTGCTTCCACAAGCAGATCGCTACATTCAAATGCAGGCAAAACAGAGGTGAGAGAGGCACAGCCAGTGTCAGAAGGTGGGTATTTTAATCAGTAAATTTCTGCTTCAGGAGCAGGGAAACTCAGCATCAAAATGATCCTTGGGCCAGCCTTCTGCTCTCCCCTCTACCTCTGACCCAGGGCGAACCACTGATTCCACTGGACAAATTTATTGAAAACCCACTACGTGGCAGGCACTGGGCTTGCTGCTGGGGATGAGATCTGAGCAAGATAGTCCTGATCTCTGTTATCCGGGAGCATAGTGTCCAGGGTTGGAATATACAACTGAAAATTTACAGTGCAGTATAATGGATATTATGGGATCCCTGAACTGGGCGGTCAAAGAAATACAAGTGAGCAGATATAACCTGCCTACCTCGAGGTGTGTTTGCCTGCAGGGCTCCCAAATTTCAGCCCCAGCCTGAATTAGTTCCCCCCAGCCTGAATTAGCCAGCCCCCAAGCTGGGTGGCTTACAACAACAGACATTAACACTCTTACATTTCCAGGGGCCAGAAACTTGCAATCAAAGTTTTGGCAGGGCCACGTTTCCTCAGAAGTTTCTGGGAAGAATCTGTCTCTACCTTGCCCAACTTCTAGTGGATCCAGAGGTTTCTTTACTTGTGGCTGTCTTGCTCCAGTCTTTGCCGAGGTCTTCACGAGGCTGTCTTCTGTGTGTGTCTCCTCCTCTTCTATAAGGGACAAATGTCACTGGATGTAGGGCCCATGCTAATGAAGGATGACCGCATCTTAATGTAATTATGTCTACAAAGGTCCAGTTTCCAAATACAATCACATTCTGAGGTCCAAAGGATCAAGATGTGTATATACCTTTAAGGGGATACAATTGAACCAGCTTAAGACTTTTTCATTTGTGTGGTTTTTGACTTTTTATCATTGATCTTTCTCTATTGCTGGCTAGCCTTTTGGGCAATTTACCTGGCTTGATGTTCAACCTTCTTGAAATATTGGAACTTGGCTCTCAATTATGCCTGTTTCTTTGGGCTTCTGTGTGCTTCGAGTGGGAGAATTCTTTCATTCTCAAGTGGTATTAGTGGTTTATGTGATGCCAACGTCCAGGTCTATATTAGAAGCTGGGTGGAGACCAGAAACTAGCAAGGCTCCATAAAGCAAATAAGAGAAACTAACAAGCTCATGTGGGCTTAACAAACAAAACACAATGGAAAGTGGTCCCTGAGGAAGGGGGCCCCATTGAAAATGTCCCTATTTTATCTGAAAGTCCATAACACAGAATGCCTTGTGAACTTTTGACTATTTCCAAATCTGCATCATTATTTGGGGAGTTGGAGCTTTCCATTTGGTGGAGATGAAATCTACAAACTACAACAAAATTTCCAAATGTTACCATGGTAATCCAAGGGAGAAAACAATATGTTTGCCTGATGTACCAGGCTGTCTCTCGGTTTTTCTAGGACTAATTTCCACAAATCTTCTAAATTCCACAGCTCAGGGATGTCCAAAATCTTCTCTGAGATTTTAGCAAATGCCCAAGAGCTAACAATTCTATTTTCAGCTCCTGCCTCTGAATTGGTCCCGTGTAAGCCTAAAAGTAGAAATAAGCCTCTTTATCACTTTCTAAATAAACTCAATCAGAGTGAGCATTGGCCTGGAATTCATTGATTCATCGGAAGGGGCCACATCACCAAGCATGCAGAATCACAGAATTCTCTCGCTCTTTCATCTTGCTATCTTTGCCTCCCATAAAGCAGAAACATTCCCTATATCCGAAGCTATAGCGTCAGTCCTAACGCTTAAGATGTATATCAAGGGGGGCATTTTTCTATGTATTTTCACTATACCGACTGGTCTTTCCCTAGGAGATTCTTATCAGATGCTAAAAGAATAAACATTTTCTCCATCTCATTATCCTGAGATTGAAAGCCATTATGGATTTAAGTGTTTAATTTGCAAGCTTCAATTATTTTAGTTTGCAACCTATTATTACCATCTTCCCTCCAACAAGTGTCATTTCTGCAAAAAAGGAATGGGGCGTTAAAGACCTTTTTTGGCATTTACTACTATTTTGATAATTTGGGAATTAAATGTTTAGGAAACACGATTTCACCAGTCCCCTCTTCAGATAGCTCTATAAAACGAGTGAAAAGCCAAGAAGTATTTGACTTTAGTATTTTTTTTAGCTGAATTTGGAAAACTGACATCCCTCCAAGCGATATTTGCAGAAACAAACAGTACTTGTAGTTCTATTGCATGTTAGGTTTTCTTTTCAGAGCAGAAGACAGATCAGTAAGCTCTGTTTGGGTGTCCCAAGCCTCTTGTAATAAGAGCGTTCTAGTTATCAGAAGAAGGGTTAGATTTTTCCATCATGTGGCCATATGGCATGCAAGTTGTTCTTAATACCAACTGCGCATTAAGATCACGGGTAGGGGCAGGTTTAAAGGTACAGGGATGGAGATTCTGAAGGCCTTGACATTCTGCATTTCTAACCAGCTTCCCGATGGCGCCCATGGTAGTGGCACTGAGGTCCACGCGTGGAGTAACACCGGTGTGATAGAGTTGGCGTGAACTTGAAAATGGGACAAATGTGAGTCTGAGAATCAATGAGCTATTTGGTTTTGTTCGTGTTGCTAAAATGCACGGCGCTTTAATCCTGTGTTCTATAAAGCAGAAATAAAACTTCTTAGGTTTCAGGAATGAATGGAGCGAATGCTGTATGAAAGGTAGATAGCCAAGGGCCCGGCTCTCAGTAGCTGAATAATTGCTACTTTATTTCACTTCCCTCCTCTCTACCTTCCCAAGTCAAAGAGAGAAGGGCTGTTGTCTGGAGTGGTTGCTATGGGGACCTTATTCTTCAGAGAAAAGAGAGGCGGGGTATCAGGAAGTATAGTGGCTTACTGGCCATCAACCCAGTTTCTTTTGAGATATAAACTCTACTTAGAGCCAGCCTCCTTGTCTTTGATGATACGGGTGTTCTGTCGCCCCTATAAATTAGAAACACAAAATCGAAGTCATCCTTTTTAAAAAAATATTTAATAATTGGCAGAAGTATTCTATCAACTTCGTGTTGAGCTTGCCCTTCCTCTGTACTGTTACTGTATTCAAGATAGCATTAACAAAAGTCATCCTTTAAAGGTAGGGAGAGGTTGCTAGGCAGGTATTTGAAGGGGTGTTGAGTGTTTGGGTTACAATAGTGGGTTCAGTTGAGAGGATAAGACAGATTGGTCTGGAAAGGATGTTTGAGGCCAGAGTTTCAATACTAGCTTGAGTCTGGCCATGGGTTGCAAGCAAGGGGAAGGCTTCAAGGGTCTGCCAACACTGAATACGTGCGGCATTTTTGAACCATTAATCTGCTTAGGCGTGGGGTAGACGAGAAGGAAAACAGCAGGAGGGAGGTCCCTTGCTTGGCTATATTTACTGACTGCTGATTGTGTGTGGGGGGGTACCATGCTTGTTGGAGACGTACAGTAATCAAGACACATATCCTTCTGCCCTCATGAAATGTCCATCCTACCAGTTAGAGAGTAGCCAGTGATTGATCAAGTTATGACAGGTGTCTGAAGGAGAAATTCAGAGTGCAGGGAGAACACATAAAAGAACTTGATCACTTAATGGAGACTCCAGGAAAGTCTACCCCTGGAGGGGACTATTGCAGGACTCGCAAGGTGAGACCTTGGGGTGAAGGTGGAGAAGAAGTGGGAGATGTGTGATTTACATTCTGACCCTACTATCACTCACTAAGTGAGAGAGAGACTGTGGGCAAGGAACACATTTCCTCTTTTGTAGAGTGAGGATAATCGTGTGCACTTTCAGAGGCTAACGAGAATGCTTGGCACATGGTAGAACTTTAAAGTGGTAAATATCCAGGCCTTTGTTTTCCGGGCCCATTTACTGAGCACCTAACTCTGCCTCTATCACAGAAATGGCCACTGCTGACCGAATACCTATCTGGTCTCCTTCATTTAGCTCCTTGCAAAGGAGCACGGGGCTGGTTCTAGTCGTGAGCAGAGTGATGAGTGCCATTTCTAGGTGGTTCACTAGTCCTCCTTCCCTTCCCCTCCATGGTGAACATGGGACCACTTGTTGAGAGGTTGGAGAGCCCGCCTGGGGCCCCGCATTCCCTATGTGGGGCACGGCACCAACCCTCGCCCCAAACGTGACTGCGCAAGTAGCTTGAACAATAAGTAAATTGTTTAAATAAGTCATCCTAAAGGGGCAGCTTCCTTCCCTCAGCAGAACCCAGGCTATCCTTGCTAGACAGACCTAACAGCAAGAATTTTTCACACGCCATTGTTTAAAATAATACATGACGTAAGAAAATGGAATTTTGTGCCTAGTTTACAGGTACTAACAGTAAAGCCTAAGAAAACACCCCCTGCTTCTGTTCCTGTTTGTGCAAGGAGCTCAGATCAAACACTGGAAAGAAGGGAAACATCTCATGTTGTTTAGAGCCAGCTGCTTTATATTTTGTGAGGCTTTTAGCCTTTCCTAATGTGCTTTTTGGTCCTTTGATAAAGTGACTCGTGCCTCTTTGCACCCTGGCCCCTCCACCCCCACACCCCCTGAACATTTAACCACAAGGGTGGTTTTTCCAATCTCTTCTTTAGAAATGGATTTGTGCTGTCTGAGCGCCGGGCCACCACATGGAGTGCTCTAGTCCTCTGCCTTTTGCCTTCTCTGCAGCAAAAGCTTTCTCTCCTCTCTGGCTTAATGGGCTGTCTATGAGTCTCATCTGGGCACCACTGATGGATGGCAGGGGCAGTCCACGAAGGCACTTGTGGCTGTGCTTGCTCAATAGGCCATGGCTGCTTTCTGGGGAACAATAAGGCCATAGATCTGTCATGCCAGAGTCTGTCTCCATCCCCTCTGTCTCTGTCTTCAACCTCCGCCTTCCTCTGGTGCCCTAACTACGTCTGCCTCCCTCTCCCTTTCCCATTGGTACATTTATGCTATCTGTGGTAGATGCAGATTTCTTCTCGCCAGCATGAGGATTCTCATTTCTTCACTTGATGCAAAAATCTGCTACAACTGGATTTCTATCCAACTCCTTTCTATGGCTCTTTGAGCATCATGAAACCAGCTTCGACATAAATGAATGCTCAGATGATGATACTCTGATGAGCTTCTGTTTGTATTCATGTTTTTTTCTTCCTATATAAATATTAGCATTTTCTAAGTATCTTCTACAGTAATAATACATATTATATATATATATATATAAATACTATAAGTATATAGCCACTATCTTTTAGCTTAAATACAAATGATTAAATGTTTTATATTAAAATAGATCTTGCAGCCAGGTTGTGAAAGAAAATAGAGCTAGATGAGAGAAGGTTGGTTGGGTACTGATTTTGGTTCAGTCACCAAGTGAGATGTAGTCATCCATTTGTCCATTCATTCAAAGACTACTGATTGAATGCCTACCATGTGTCAGATGTGGTTTTAAGTGCTGGGGATATAGCAGTAAATGAAAAATGGAAAACGTCCTTGCTTCAAGGAGCTGTCACTCCCCGGTGGAGACATACTATAAACCGGTGGTTCTCAAACTCTAGTGAACATCCAGATCACCTGCAGACAATTGTTAAAACACAGACGGCGGGACCCGACACCCAGACACTCCGATCTCCTAGATCAAGACGGGGCCCAAGAATTTGCATTTCTAACAAGATCCCAGGTTCCGTGGACCACACTTGAGAACAAGTGGTATAAACAAACAGAAGGGCAAATATATAATATAACGTGAGCTAGCGAAAGTGTTATGAAGAAAATAGCGGAAGGAAGGAGAACGGAGATGGATACAGTGCTGTGGATGCTGCTGATTCAGGTGGGACGCTCAGAAGAGGCGGATCACTTGGCAGAGATAAAACTTTGGGGCATCTCAGAAGAGCACTTAGAGACATGTGGCAGCAGGTGCAGAAGCCTTGGCGAGAGTTCCCAAGCCTGGCTGAGGTCACCTCCCCCCTCCTCGTGCTGTTAGGATAGCACCAAGGTAGGGCCTCTTATCATTCTCATTTTACAGATGAAGGAACTGAGCCACAGAGAGATGACGTAATTTGTTTAGGGTTGCGGAGATAAAAAGTAGCAGAACCAAGATCTGAGCCCATTTCTCATAAAGATTCGGTGGATGGATGGATGGATGGATGGATGGATGGATGGATCAGACAGGGATGGAGTGTTCAAATTGAACCAAGTAGTTATCAACTGGCTTTGATATTTTAAGAGGGTTTGTAATCCAATTAGAACTGAAAGGCAGGTGTTTGTCCAGAGAGGAGGAAGGATGCCCTCGGGGGAGGAGTCCAGGTGAGAGAAGGGGTGAGGGCACCCGCTCTGGAAGGAATACCATCAGGTGTAGGCGAAGAAGCTTGGCTGGGCAGGCACAGGCTCCCTCTATGGGAAAGCAGGACATGCCACTGGAAACTGGAGGGCAGGAGGAAACGCATTCAGCAAACCCCTTCCTCTCAAGGGATCCTGACGAGTTGGGTTTTAATCTAATTAATATATTCAGGAAGTTGGACCATGAGGAATGTGATTATTTAATTGTTTTGTTCAAAGAGTAAGAAGCAGGCTATTAGTCTGGGGTCATGACTTCAAGGTTCATTTCAGGTTATTACCTAGGAGGGTTTTGGAACAAGAGTGGCTGATTGATTCTTTCCCGCTGTTACTCTCATTAATTTACAAAGATTCATTGTGTTGGTGCTAATTTGCAGAGTCTGGAATGAAATGTAAAACAGATTCAGACTGATAAGAATTGTTTTGCATCTGCTATTCTATCTTGTTCCTTCCCCTACATTTTTCCCTTCTAAAGATTTTCAGGTACTTGAATTTCTAGTCTGATTGTAATTAACTCTTTTTCCACATGACAAATATTGTCTCTAACAATTAAGCAATGAGCAGGAAGTAGATATTTGGCATTTCATTTCCAATCCAGCAAAAACTTGGCTTCTATTATTCTCCCTATGACCCAGAGAAAGTCATCTAACCTTTGTGGCTCAGATTCCCCTCTTGGAAGAGCTGGATAATAAAATGCAGATCTGAACACCTTACCTTTCTCCCTCCATTAACATTTTTAAATGGCTCCCATGGCCTGCAGACAAGATAAAAGCTTGATGTTTCAAACCTTTGATGATTTGGCCTCAGCTTTGGCGTCTCGTATTCTGGCACCGTCCAGCCATATTTTTTGTTTTATTGTATCAAACAATGTTCTGTGTTCACTCTATTCCTTCTCTGGAAAGTCTTCCCCTACCTTCAGATATTGGCCAAATTCTCTTTCTTCCTTTAACTTGTCACCACCTTTAGTGAAGCTTTTCTGGCTGCCATAGGTGGGTTACTCCACAACTTCTATGTGTTCTTGTTTCCTCCATTAACACTTGCTACATTTTATTGTGATTATTTGTCTAAGTGCGTGTTTTATTGTAATTATTTGCACGAGCGTGTGTATCACTGTTTGTGAATGTACGGTAATATATGCATACCTGAGCATGTCCTTTGTTTGCACAGCAGAGAAGAATCCAGGCTACCCTTTCACAGTAACCCCCTGGGGGCACAACAGCCTATTATCTGGGCTGGCCAGCCAGATTCGAGCTGCCCTGGGCTGTGAAGAAAATTGCAGCATGAATGCGTTCTTCAGGCCGCTCAGCCTGGGTCTTGTTGGTCTCACATCATTGGATGCACTTTGGCCCTTGATCTTTTACCCCCAACATAGTCTTAAAATTGAATCAAGATATTTACATAAAATATCTCAACTTCCCTGGGAAAATAGTCCTAAAACAGTGAGGAAAGCAGCCTGAACACATTTTTGGAGTCTCTAGTTTCTCTGAAAGAGATGCTTTGCTTCTGGGATCACTACGAACTACTACGAATTTCTTCACTCGAAACTGCCCAATTCAACAACTGGCTAGCCTTAACTACTCTCGGTGGCCTCTGGCTATGACGAACTGGTTTCTGATGAACATTTTCATGGAAAGTGGCCCGTCTCTCATTGCTGCAGTCTGGTCCCAGCTCTCCCATCGCCTCTATTAGGAGGTTACCTGAGCAGGAGGTGGGGAGAGGCGAGGGGTAAAATCTGTTCCTTTTTATAGAGGTGGAGTGAAAATAATTTCCTGTGAAAGCTGGGGACATTTTTTCATTAGTTTTGCTTCCTGCTCTGGGTCTTATATGCTGGGCGAATTTTTTTCTCCTTTTGGAACTTCTATGGGCCAACTTCCTGTGCCTGAGGATGCTGAGAGATAGAGTTTTATGAGTTTGGCCCACCTACACAGCAGTGAGTCTGGGGATAGTGAGGAATGAACAGACGAGAGCCGCCGAAGTCATCCCCGAATATTCTGGACAAGAGTTCAAAGGAGAAGTCTCAAAGAGGTGTTTTGGGAAGCAGCCAACCACAGAATTTTAGGGCTCAGAAAGACTCAATGGGGGTGGTGGGGGTGGATATGTTCCAACTTCCTACCCATTGGATTTCAATATTAATCTTCCAAAAATCACTTTCATAGATTAGTGTATATCTTTTGGGAGTCAACTATGTGCTACACACTGTTCTAGGTGCTGGATGGATCAGGCAGTGGCCAGAAACAAAAGTCAAATAGACATAAGCAAAATACATTGGTTCATTTAACTAAGGAATCAGGGTTTCTAGCTTTAGGCCAGGCCAAATCCAAGTGTTCAATGTCTTTAAGTGACTTCAGGCAAGGCTGGATCTAGGTATTTAATACCTTTAGCTAGCTTCAGGCAAGGCTGAATCCAGGGTTTTATATCTTTGGGAATCCATCTTTCTCTGTATCTCAGGACCGAATTCTCATGTTAACTTTATTCTCATTCAGGTTTTTCCTACTCAGTAACCAGACAGCCACGGGCGACCTCAGGCCCACATTCTCTCAGCTTCCAGCTCATTGAAAAAAGGCTTTCTCTTTCTTAATACTTTCAGAAAAAGTCCTAGACCTGGTTCTCACAGACACAGAATGGATCTTACATTCCATCCTCAACTAGTTGCTATGATTCCTATGTCCATCCCTGGAGGAGTAGGGAGATTATATCAGCTTTAGTTTAGTCGGCCTACCTTAATCATCTGGCCTGAGAATGGAAGAGCAAAAGAAAATCAACTTCTATTACCAGAAGAGAAAGGGAGTAAAATTGGGCAAGAAGCAACATAAAAACATACATCCATTTTAACACATGACATAGGTTTTCCTTAAATGATCCTCAAATCCAGGTTTTATAACACTGGGGCAGGTCCCTTCTTTGCTGTTTCAGTGTTTCTTTTCCTTCCTCAAACATTCATTATGCATTTTCAGCTGTGTGACGTGCATACTTCTACAATGGCCCCCAGCGATGCCCACCTCCTGGTCTTACCTTTACATAATTTTTCAGCTATGGATCGAATCCTGTGACTTGGTTCTAACCAATGGAATATGGCAGAGATGATAGGAAGTGTTCTGTGATTTGGTTATAAAAGAGAGTTACTTCCATTTTGCTAGTGGATTCTTTATCTCTTGTTGCCTTTGATGAAACAAGCTGTTATGTTGGAGAGGCCCATATGGCAGGGGACTGGGTGCAACCTCTGGCTAACCACCTGCAAGGAACAGAGGCCCTCAGTCTATCAGCTGGCAGGGAACTGAACGCTTAAAAAACTTCCAAGAGAGCTCTGGGGAGCATATCCTTGATGGATTGCCACGTGTGAAGGTTAACTTTATGTGTCACCTTGACTGGGCTATGGGCTACTCTCATATTGAATCAAACATTATTGCTGTTTGAGGGTGTTTTTGAATGAGATTAACATTTCAACTGGAAGACTGAGTGAAGCAGATTGCCCTCCATAGGGTGGGTGAGCCTCATCTAATCAGCTGAAGGCTTGAATAGAACAAAAAGGCTAACCTTTCCCTAGCAAGAAAGAATCCTTTCCTGCCTGGTTGCTTACAGATTGGGACATATGTTTTCTTCCTGCCTTCAGACTTGAACTGTAATGATGCTTTCTGGATCCCAAGTCGGCCAGTCTTCAGATGGAAACTACACCATCAGCTCTCCTGGTTCTTAGGTTTTTGGACTGGGACTGGAATGAACCTACTGACTCTGGAATGGACCTACTGACCAGCTTGCTGATCCACCTTACAGGTCTTGGGACATGCCTACTTTTACAATCACATGAGTCAAATCCTTATCGTAAATGTCATAGATAGATAGATAGATCTCTATATATCCTATCGGTTCTATTTCTCTGGAGAACCCTGAATAATATATCCTTTGTGAAATGCCATACTGGACTATTACAGTTGCTTTCAATACCCCGAGACAACTTGGCTATGCATAACACGTAGGAGCAATATGGGAGTGACTCAATCTGATGCCAAAGCTTGACCTGATTTCCTGGCAGCTTAGCAAGGCTTGAGAGAAGATGCCAGCATGAGGGGGAGAACCACATGGAGGTGATGAAGGGGTGAGAATGACAGGTGTCATCAAATACATCCAATACTTAGGCTTATCTAGATACTACAGTCACTCTATGAAGAAATCACCTATAGCCCTTCCTTGTCCTTTGAGAAAGCACCATACATCTTATAAAATACAAAGCTCTGAATGATTTTTCAATGAAGATCATCTGGACACCATACTTGCTTATTTTTCTCAATGATGGAAGAGGAGAAGCAGGTCCTATTTTACTGTGCACTTGCCCCAATCCCCCCCAACAGCAACTCTTCAGAGCAGAGCTCAAGAACAGCTGGAACAGGGAGGAAAGTGTGATCTCCCCTCTAAATTCCTACGTAGGGTGCCCTTTTGCTCAGTGAGATCAGAGTTTTCTACTTAATATACTTCGGGAAGTATCACACTAGGGATAAATTCCATTCCATTTTTCATGTCACAAATATTTGAGCAGAAAAGAAAAGAAAGATTTAATCATAGAACAGCTAAAGTCAAATTCATAAATAATAATGTTTTAAAAGGTGAGTCGTTCCTGTTCCACACAAATGGCAAATTCCTGCATTATTCATATTTGAGTTGGTCTTGTCTGAATTCTTGAATTTTTCTCGGGTGGGTGCGGGAGGGATAGTTCTTGTTTTCAAAACTCATCTTGCAAGGGACTGAGGGTTTTGGAGGGGAGGGGGTGGGGGGTTGGGCGAGCCTGGTGGTGGGTATTGAGGAGGGGCACGTATTGCATGGAGCACTGGGTGTGGTACATAAACAATGAATCTTGTAACACTGAAAAAATAAAATAAAAGTATTTGGGAAAAAAAATGAACAAATGAATGGCCTAGAAAAAAAAACAACACAACCCATCTTGCTTAAAAAAGCAGTTGATTTCTCTGGGAATATAAGCCATGTGGTATTGCTATATTTCAAAAGACCGACTCAAATCATGTCAATTGAGTCCCCTTACTTGCCTGCTAATGGTCATTAGGCATGCTGGGTAAACAAATTGGTACTTCTCACATGGAATTACTGGAAAGAGAGGAACGGGAATTCAGATTCCAACTCCGAGATGATAAACCTAAGAAAAGAAAAAAAACATTGAAAATTCCTCAACTCCATAACTATAATTACTGGTCTAAATTCAACTTTTTAAATTTATAGACTCAGCGGCTTTTGTTGATTTTGGAGGGGGGAGAGCACAAATGTTTAAACCACGAAAACGACTTGCATTCTCTTCATTCCAGACAACCTCAGGTTACTGAAAAAGAATAAGGAAGCCCCAAAATGCGTGGAAATCTGGGGAGAGGCAGCGAGGTGACTTTCGAAGTGAGTGGCTTTCTTCGTGACAGCTGGGATCACAGAAGAACTGAAAATGTGAAACCTGGTGCAAGTAACAAAGACGTGAGTTTTTCACTGAATTTTAGTATTTACTAGTGCTGTGGCACGGGCTTCGGTTTCTTTATATACTTAAAACGCATATATATAAAAATATATATTTTCTATATTATATGCGATATGTATTATGTATTTATATAAACACATATATACAGGGAAGACTTTCCATATGTGCCATACCAACCTCGCTACATGAATATAAATAAAATAAAAATCACGAACACGAATGTGTCTTGTAAACTTGAACTCTTGGGGCATCACGGATATTGAACACTGAAGGAAACCAATACAGGCAGGTGCAGTGCTGGGGGTCTGCTGCCCTGGGTAGGGCTTGGGAGCAGGGAGAAGCCAGTTACGAGGAAGGGACACTTGAAGATAACGGAGCACGGACATGATGCTCACTATCCTGCTGGGACCAGGACCGTAAAGTCACGCTGGCCAGGTGGGGACTATGAGGGGCCCCTGAGCTTTTTAGAAGAGGAGACAGCTCCTCAGTCCTAGCCTGTCACTCCCTTACCCCACGGTCCCAACCAGAATTTCCATCTCTTCCGGTTATTCATGAGCAGCTCTAAATATAGATTTTCAAGTGATATAATGGAACTTAAAGTTTAAAAATAAAGGAGAGGGAGTTGAGAAGTACTAGTGGCTGAAAAAGGGAGGTAAGAGTGGGTAAGAGTGTGCATGGATTATCTGTGAAAGGTAGAACCACATAAATTGTAGGGATATATTTACAAGGGTCTGAGGTCTATAAAATTTAATAATTTATAATACGTAAATATTTATACCATATATGACATTAAAAATACACTAATTTGGGATAACTTTTTTTTCTGAATCTTCATTTAAAAATGTATACAAACTCTTTTTTTAAGATTTATTTTTTGAAAAAAATTTTTAGTGTGTTAGTCACCATACAGTACTTCATTAGTTTTTGATGTCATGTTCCATGATTCGTTGTCTGCATATAACACCCAGTGCTCCATGCAATACATGCCCTAAAGGAAGGGTGAACTGGGGGAAATCTGAGGGGGAGATGAAGCATGAGAGACTGTGAACTCTGAGCAACAAACTGAGGGTTTTGGTGGGGTGGGAGGTTGGGTGAGCCTGGTGGTGGGTATTGAGGAGGGCACGTATTGCATGGAGCACTGGGTGTGGTACATGAACAATGAATCTTAGAACACTGAAAAAATAAAATAAAATTAATTGGAAAAAAATGTATATAAACTCTTCACAGGTGTCTTTGACATCAGTATCTTCATTGTCTCTAGGAATGTTTCAAAGTCATTAATACTGTTACAAAGCATACCATCTTCTCTAAATTGTTGGAGATATAGCATAAAACTTCTTGAATTTGCAAAGCATGCTGTTATTAGATATTTTATATGGAGGTAAAACAATACCCAGTCATACAACATCCAGGGAATTGTTCATTTATTCTATAGATAATATATTTAAATCTTTACAAGGAGTCTGTTTTCTGTGCTTCCTTGTAAGTGATCTTTAGAAAGTGTACTGTGAAAATTAATAAAGAGAAACCTCACTAAAGTGCACTTTGGATGCTAGAAGGAGACGGTGGTAGAGGGAGCCCTACCACTCAATGTCAATTATAGGAAGAATTGTCCATTACAGACTCCTAGGAAGAATCTCAACAGGAAAGAATCATCAATTACAGGCCCCAACAGGGAAAGATACATATTATATCTCCTAAAAGAAATTGACTATACTTGCAACTCAGCCAATGAGAAATTGTCATCACCCTGAACCCTTGCTTCTCTTTGATGAACTTTTGTTCAAAACAACCCCTCCCAACCTCCTTTCCCTTCTCCATAAAATGTTCCTCTCCTTTGTTTGTTGGACTTACCCATGGTTTTTGCTATAGCTTTTTTGTCCCAGATTGTAATTCTCCACTATTCCTGAATAAACCCATTTTTGCTGGTGAAACAATTGGCAGTTTTTTATTTTTAAGGTTAACAGTACTTACATCATTCAACACTTAAAAATGCGAAATGATATCACCTGGACTATTACCTGCTCTTTTTACTGATTAGGTGGATTCAGCCTAATGAACTTTTCTAATTATATCTTGTGCAAAATAAAGCGTTTGAGAAAGAATCCCAAAAGATGACTTACATCTTTACAAGGGATATATATAAATACTTGGGAGAGGGGGGAACCTTCTCCTTGTATTCAGACAGATATGGTTTAGGAAACTGACACGGACTCTTAAAATGTTAGGTTATTTCCTTGTTTGTTAACTATTAAACACAAAATAATTCTATAAAATGAATTCAGTTCTTCAACAGTCTCTTTAAGTGACTTTAAAATCTCCCTTGTCATTGGGGGGTGGGGCAGGTGCCCTCCGGGTAGTGTTAATAGAAGAACCTGACTTTGGAAAAGCAAATTTGGATGCTTTCAGTGTGCAGATAGGGTAGGCTGAGGATGCAATCTCTGCTGTGAACTTTTCTCTTACATGGCGTCCCACACATCACCGGAGAAAATTTTAGAAATATTTACTGTGGATATGCACAGTGAGTATTTGAAGTGAAGTCAATTTAGCCAAGTAGGGACAATTTCCGTTATTTTCTTCAATCCTTCCAACATAACAGGTGGCAATGGACACCCAAACCTTTCTCTTTCTAAACCATCTTTCCCAACATATTTTTCTTTCCTTTCCTGGGTATACTTTTTGCTCTATCCTAACTTCTGTTTTCCATTAAAATTTTCTCTTGTCTGCCTCTAGGTACTCTTCCCCTTCCCTAGCTTTACTGAGGGACAAATGACAAATAAAAATTGTATATATTTTTTAAAGTTGTGGTAAATATACACAGTGGAATATTATTCAGCCATAAAAAGGAATGCAATCTTGCCATGAGCAACATGAATGGACCTTGAGTGTATTATCCTAAGTGAAATAAGTCAGAGAAAGACAGATACTATAGGATTTCACTTACATGTGGAACCTAAAAAACAAATGAACAAACAAATAAAAAACCAAACAGACTCACAAACATAGAAGGAGGTGGGGAGTCAGGCATACCAGGCGAGGGGGAATAAGAGGTACAAATTTCCAGCTGGAAACAAGTAAGCCATGGGACTGAAAATTACAGCAAAGGGAATGTAGCCAATAATATTGTGAGAAATTTGCATGGTAATAGACGGTGACCATGTATACTGGTGAATGCTGTTATAATATATGGTTGAATCACTGTGTTGTACATCTGGAACTAATAGAATATTGTATGTCAACTACACTTCGACTAAAATTAAAAAACAAAAATGATATGAAAACAAAATAAAGCATACAGTGTGATATTCTGATATACCTGTACAATGAGAAATAATTAGCACAATCAAGCTAATTAGCATATCCATTATCTCACATAGTTACCATTTGGTGTGTGTGGTGGGAGAGAACACTTAAGATCTACTCTTAGCAAATTTCAAGTACGCAGAACGCAGTACAGGATTATTAACTACAGTCACGATGTTGCACATTAGATCTCTAGAAATTACTCATCCTGCATAAATGAAACTTTGTACTCTTTGAACAATATCTCACTTCCCTTACCACCACCACTGCCACCCCTCCAGCCTCTGGCAACCACCATTCTACTCTGCTTTTATGAATTTGACCTTTTTAGGTTCTACATATAAATGAGATCACGCAGTATTTGTGTTTGTGTCTGGCCTATTTCACTTAGCACAACGTCCTCCAGGTTCATCCATGTTGTTCCAAATGGCAGAATTTCCTTCTTTTTAAAGGCTGAATAATATATATTCATTTTTATACATCACATTTTCTTTATTCATTCATCTGTCGACAGACACTTTGGTTGTGTCCATATTTTGGCTACTGTGAATAATGCTGCAATGAACATGGGAATGCAGATAGCTCTCGGAGACACTGATTTCATTGCCTTTGGATAGATACCCAGAAGTGGGACGGCACTGGCTGGATGGCACAATGGGTAGTGCAGGAGGCAGCCAACCTCCAGGTTTTTCTTCATGCACTTCCTTCACCTACAATAGAAGCACAGAGATCCCTTGAATCCCTCTCTATACAGCACTGATTAGTTAAAATCTATTTGTGTGTATACTTTAGTTATGCATAAGTATCTCCATACATTACATGATGCTCCTAATATATTTTTTATTTATTTGTGCTCTCAGTCAGAGTTAGTGGGGGCAGCGAGCGGTGGCGAGCCATGCTGCAGACGGTCTCAGCCGGCGCGGCTCTGCCATGTAACACGCACGGAAGATTCCTCTGCAATGTGCAACCCACATTGATCGCTCCGCTGTGAGCTTTCTTTTCTCCCCTTACGTTGTCCTCTGTGGAATGCTTTTTTTAAGTTATGATGGCTGACCAGAAAATATGTAAAACATAGAGATGTTAGATGGGCTAGATGTTTGGAGGGAAAAGATCAGAAGGAAGTTATAAATTGGTGGCAGCCTCCCAGCATCACTAACGGCATGGAAGAATCATACAGCGATTGTCTTCCCGGTCCTTAGCAGACGCAGGAGCCAGAGGTGTGCTTCAGGAGACTTCGAGGAATTGAAGGGGATAATTTCCGATGTACTAGGGACCCTTTAGTTCTGCTATGCTCCAAAATGTACCCAATCTCTCCCATACTCTTCAGACTGGTCATATGTTCATTTGCTGAATGACTGACCTAATAATAAGTTAATGAGTGGGTCACAAATGAATGAAAAATTAACGACGCCAGATGGTGGTCATTGAATATTATGACTCTACATTCAGTGTTCACAGGTTCTTGCTTGTGTGTAGGGCTTTCAAGTCCTGCTGTGAGGCCATCTGAGAATATCGTTCATAAAATGGAAGCAACATTATATTCTACTTCATTCTCACCTGTTAGTCGTGCTGAGTACGATCCTGGCTTCTTTGTTTAATTGCTTTGAAGGTCAGACCGGAAAGAGTTGACTTCCGGGTGTTATTTGAACCACTGATTCTTAGGGGGAAATTCCCAAATGATGGTTTCTCAGTCCCTGCCACTCATCTTGCATTAGCGAGGAAGTTTTTTTTTGGAAGCATGAAGAACAAAATCCAAGCGGACATGAGAGAGGTGGGGGAGAAGAGATTATTCTCAAATGTAACTGGGAAACTGTAAAATTTTGGAGACAGATCCCACGCGATGTTTTCAGGACTTCTCATTCTTTACGTATTGGCTTCCTATCAGATAGACTATTTCCATTTGGTGGGAAACGGTTTGACATGGTCCATGATCCAGAATGAAGACTCTCTCTCATAGAACCGAGTAGATCATCTTAGGGGAATTCTGACTGGTCACCTGCCCTTCCCAGGACAAGTCAGTGAGACCAGGTAGATGTCACATCCTGATTGGTCAACCTGAATCCCGTGTGTCCACCTCTGTAGACTGGGAATAAGACAGTTAATTGTGAGCCCCTCCCGGATATCTTCAAGGAGAAGGAAAAGATGACTGGCTAAAGAAAAGGTGAGTAATATAGAATTAGTATATACATCTCTCTAATTATGTGCTTCTAGAGCCCAAAAGAGGGATTAAAAATGCATTTTCTCATGCTCTTTGCTCTAATTTGATTCCTTTTCACCAAAATTTAACTTACAAAAAACCAAACCAAAACATAACAAAAAATCCGTCTCGATCCTTCACTAGTCCAGTAAGGTTTTGCCATGAAACTTCCAGTATGGAATGAATCACTCCTTCCTCTGAAATCCTATAGCACTCATTATCGAAGTCACATTTTCAATTCAAACCAATTCACCAAACATTGCTTGCACTTATATATAAGACATTTGCTGGGGGAAATACAGAGATGAAATGGCCTCTGCTGGTAGGAGCTTTTAAATATAATAGGTGAGGTCAACATTCACATGGCCTACTAAAGATGACACTGTCTTCACAAATACGCTCCCAAAAACATCGTGTATTTTCCCATCTCTGCTTGTTAGTGCTTTTTCTTCTGTCTGCAATGCCCAATCCCGACTCTTTCTTTCAGCTAGAGCCCAGGTATTATTTCCACTGAAAAAGTGAAAAGAATTTATCTTCTGCTACTAAGCTTCTTCTGTAGAAGCTCTAGAGTTTCAATAGTTGGTTATTTGTATGTGTGTGTCCTTAGCTCACGGAAGGACAAAAAGGTGTACTTATTTAATCCTCTTTTCTCGGCATCTCGCATATCGCTTGATGCAGAGCAAGCCTTCAGTAAATGGAGAATACACGTATCTCTTGGCTCTCGTGTGAGAATTTCAGGTCCTTTAGGAGAGAGAAGCATGGAAGGCAGTGTGCTCTCTGGGAAATCACAAATATTTCCTAATCTCAGATGCCTTTGTACTCTTAACAAGAACGTTTTTACAATACTATCGGGATCCCCATTTTCGAGATGCAAAAGCTGAGGCACAGAAGCGAACTCATTTGTGCAAAGTCCTGGGGCTCGTAACTGACAGAGCTATGATTTGAGCCAGGCAGTCCAGCTCTGCGATAGGCTCTTCACCATCTTAGCCTGCCTGTCAAAGAGAATACCGTATTTTTAAAGTGCCTACTATGTCCCTGGGTTTGACAACTATTATTTCATTTTTTTTCATCCCTGTTTATTCCAACTCTAGTTCCCTCCCTGCCTGAACTGAGCAGAAATTCAGAAGCCAGTGCTAATGGAAGTGCTGACATCTTGCAAAGATCATATTCTTCCTTCAGAAAGAAAGAAAGAAAAAAAAAAAGAAAGATGAAGAAAGATCGTGGTTGGAAAGCTTTTCTGTAACTTTTCTTAAACACTAGAATCTAATTCTCTTGGTATAGTTTACCTCATTCTGGAGATACCATTTCCATTTGACCACATGTGAATTTCACTGGAATACCAACGTTCAAATGGGAGTGTAGCCCAGAGACACTCACTTATACAGAAAATAGGCAGAAATCAGCAAATGCCAAGTGATGTAGTCAGAGGTCTCTGGCACTGACCCCCATGGAGCTTTCATCTGCTGGAAGCATGTCACTCATCATGGCATTTTGTGGGGAACCACAACTAAAAGCCCAGGCACATTCCCATAAAATGGTTATCAGATGTGAGTCTGCAATTTCTCAAAAAGGACCCTGTGGTTTCAAATTAGCAGTTCACCACAGAGCTAGAGACAACTCCAGGGGCCTCCTTCTCCAGTTCGCTCCAGAAAAGGGAAATTAGTCAAACCCAACTGTGGAGATAAGTAGTTTACTCCCTATGATCATCAGCTACATTGACTTACCAGAAGTACTGAGTTGGAAATGAAGGTAACACAACTTCTTACACGAATGGACTAGACAGTTATGGGACCATCTTTAACTCTTTAGAAATTTGTGACCTTAACAAAATTTGCATGGAATAGGAAGATGCTTATGATACCAATAGCCATGCTTTGCCTTCATTTATGAATGAGGACATGTAGACTGAACAAGGTAATATGGCTTTCCTAAGACTCCAAAGACCCAATGAAGAAGCAGGGTCTCAAACATGGTTTTCCTAATCTTGATCCAATGTTTCTTTGACAATGAATAGACGTTTGGAGCCCTGAAATTCAGTTTTGCCATGAGCTACATGAACCATGAGAAAAGTAAGAATGTTCTTCACCCTCCTAGAGCATTGATTTCTTAACAATGTGTGTATGTGATAGGAGGTATAGTGAGTGGCTGGTGGGTAGAGGGGCTGCTGAATTAAACAGGAGAATTAGGGAAATCCTCCCTGAGATTCTGACATTGAGACAAGAAAGTGTGGAATCATCAACATGGATCACAGGGAGAAGAAAATTTCCAGAAGGGAAAATAAGCAACATGAAATGCCCTGTAAAGAGAGGAGGAAGATTTTGGACATATTTTAGAAGGAATAAGATGCCAACGAGATCTCAGTAGATGAAGCCAGAAAGAGTGATGGGAAATGAGATTAGAGAGAAGGGAGCAGATTGTTTAGTTCTTACTCTGCATCAGGTGGATTATGGCCTGATTTAGAATTTGACAGGACATGCATGGAAGGGTCAAAATGAAAAAGGAGGTCATTTAAGTCATGCAGTGGCGAGGTCATTATTGACCACAGCAAAAGTCTTAGTAGAGTGATTGGGAAGTGAGCATGAATTGAGTGTGTTCAAGAAAAAATGGAAGAACCGGAGACCAGATACGTAAACTCTTTGAATAAATTTGGTGGGAAAAGAAGAAAAGAAATGGGGTACTAGATGGTGGCTGAAGAGGGGTCCCGAGAAAGATTTCTCATTCACACTCAAGACATGTCTGTTGTTCAATCTCCTCCTAGATAAGAACTTTGAAAGCTTTGGAACAAACATTCAAACAAACATGCCCCAAATCGTAGAGCCATGAGGCAATACTATCAGTATTTGATTAGCTCTGCCTGCCTCCCCACACATTAGCAACACCGGGAAAGTCATTAAACAATAAGCACCTGAAGTGCCCAAACCCTTCAATCACTGTGATGATGCAGACCTTACAGAACTGAGAACCAAAAGCCTACATGAACTCCACAAGGGCTTGCACCAGAATCCTTCCAAAGGCACTAGTTTGAGTGAGAGGAGTAGAGCACTTGGCCAAACACATGGGGATTTTAACAGGTCTTGATGAATATTTGTGGAATAAATATTAACCCAGAGGCAAAGCCTGTGACCACGTTTTGTAAGCTGTGGCATTCACTTCTTGCTGTGTTCATTTCCAGTTTTGTAACTCCCTCTCTGGCCTCTTACTAGAAAGAGAATGTAGAGCAGAAACACTTCCCTAAGCTTACTCTCCACCAGGATCTCAGGCAGAGCCACCCATATTCAGGACAGATGCCTAAGTTGTAAATAATAATTTTCGAGGGTTCGTGAATGGGATGATGTCATTGTGGGCACATTCTCCATGCACTTCAAAAGGACGCGTAGTGACATTGCTGTTGGCCTATGATAGAAATAGGCATTTTCCACTTGGAGAATTCAGTTCATCCTACAGCTCCTGGATTAACGTTAGTGCACTGTCCTAACCAAAGGAACTTGGCATTAGAGCAGGCAGCTGTTTGCACCTCTCCAGCTGCACCTCCTCAACAAACTTAGTTGATATTCAGGCTGAATACAAGCTCCGATTTGGGGATAATTGCTAGATTAGCTAATGACAGAGGTCCCTCCTTCCTGCTCCTATCACCCCTTGAATAGCTATTCTGATTGTTAAATCCATTTTTATTCCAAACAGAGGAACAAATTCCAGCAATTAGTGAACATTTTACAGTTCTTGACCTGTTTATAAGAGCATGTTTCTGTTGTACATATTATATGAAAAGCCAATAAGTAGAGCATGCTTCATTAATTGCAGCTGCTTTTATGGGTGCCAATTTTTTTTTAATACCACATGCACTAACTTAAAATGCAGTAGCTCAAAGGAAAAAATGAAAAAAAAAAGTTCATTATTTACAGCCAAAGTTGAATAACTAATGAAAATTCTAAAATTTGGCAAAACGCTTTTGAAGAAAAAAAATTGAACCTCAGCCATTGCTTAAAGAGACAGTAGTCAGAGTTTTGCAACTATTTCCACATTGTATCAAGTCAATAATTTAATTACACCTTTGGAAATGTTACATTGCTATAAGCATAATGCCAAGGTATCATTCATTCCATGAGTTACACATTTTAGTAACAGAATTGAGATGTGATTTACAAACTACAAAATTCACTTGTTATAAGCAAACCGTTCAATGATTTTTGGCAAATTAATACAGCTCTACGGTCAGCACCCACATCCAGTTTTAGACCATTTTCATCAACCTTGCATCCTTTTGCAGTAAATCTCTACTCTCACCCTTAGTCCCAAGCAAACACTGATATGCTTTCTATCTGCCTTTTCTAGAAATTCAATATGCACTTTTTTTGTGCCTGGATTCTTTTACTTAGCACAATGTCTGTGAGGGTCATCCATATTATAACATGTATCAATACTTCTCCCCTTTTTATTGTCAAAAAAGTATCCTATTATATGGCTATGCATTCTTTAAAGTAATCTCTACACCCAATGTGGGGCTCGAACTCACGACTCTCTGAGATCAAGAGTGGCATGCTATCCGTTCTGAGCCAGGCAGATACCCCTGAATATGCATTAAAAAAAATCTTTTCACCAGTTAGTGGGCATTTGGATTATTCACACTTTTTGCCTACTGAATAGTGTGATTTGCTTTGGCCAAATGCAGGTTCCCATAAATTTAGGTGATCAGAATGTACTTCCTGCTCTGGATTTTAGGCTCCTCCCTGTGACTTGCCTTGGCCAATGGGATATTCCCAAATGCTATGTAAACAGAAATGCGCCTGCGTGGTTAGGTTTCTTTCTTGCACCTCCACCATCACCATGAAAAGAGTTTTCCAGGTAGCTAGTGCCTCTTTGGTCTGGGCCCAAGCATGCTAAAATGTGTGAAAGACCAAAGATCAAACCACAGTGGAGAGTCAAGCTCAGACTCACCAGCACTCTTATTTCATATTATCGTCACTCTTCTTTTTCTAGCCACTGGGACACGCTTTCAGCCACTCAAGCTCACCATCTAGGTTCTCCTTCATCTCTGCCCTTCCCTCTACCTGGAAGATTGCTCCTCCTGCCCATTGACTCATGAATCTCTGCTGAAACTTCATATTTCAGTTTAAATCTCTCTGCCTCAGAGAAGCTGTACACACTTTTGCTCAGAAAAAAACATCTCCCCAAACCTACTGGCTTAAAACAAGGATTTTATTCTCAGGAAACTCTGGATCAGCCACATGGGGTGGATAATTCTTTGGCTTGGCCCCTAGGATC
This sequence comes from Potos flavus, assembly GCA_028534135.1. Taxonomy (NCBI): domain Eukaryota; kingdom Metazoa; phylum Chordata; class Mammalia; order Carnivora; family Procyonidae; genus Potos; species Potos flavus. The sequence continues at coordinate 7,291,830 of CM052900.1, forward strand.
ACTGATGCACTTTCAGTTCCCTAGATGATCAACTGGGGATGGGTTGTTCAAGAGTCACTGACCTGGCATATGTAGCTTTCAGCTGGACTGTAGGTCTATCAGCAAGCTAGCTTGCTCTTCTTCACATGAGTAGAGTCCCCAGCAGCAAGATAGAGCAAATCTCAGTGCAGAAGGTGACTGCCTGCATCTTCCCATATTCCATTGACCAAATGACCAAGACCAGAGTCAGTGTGGGAAGGGGATCACCCAAGGGCATATGTATACCAAGAGTCATAATGAACGAGGAGCTTACCACAGTTTTCCCTCTGGCCCCAATGATTCACGCCCCTCTAACCTGCAAAACATACTAACTTCCTCAGAAGAGTCCCAACAGATCATTCAATCATGGCATTAGTCTCAAAGTTCTCATCTTATAATCCGCGTTGACTGCAGCTCCTTAACTGTGATTCTCATTGATACAGAGACACAAGAACTAAAAGGACAAGTTGTTCTACCCTCAAATACCGCCTGTACGGTGGTGAGATAGGAGGAAAAAAGCTGGTCATCCATATTATAACACGTATCAGTACTTTTCCCCTTTTTATTGTCAAAAATTATCCTATTATATGGCTATGCATTCTTTAAAGTAATCTCTACACCCAGTGTGGGGCTCGAACTCATGACTCTCTGAGATCAAGAGTGGCATGCTCTCCATTCTGAGCCAGGCGGATACCCCTGAATATGCATTTAAAAAAAATCTATTCACCAGTTTTCTTTTCCAACTCAGAAAGGCTTACATTGCAGTCCCTCAAAATTCCATTTACAAAGAGAGTACCTCTTTACCTCCTCTCCCCCTTCCTGGCCCTTACCACCCACAACTAAAAGAAGTCAATCAACACTTCCTCCTTCTTCCTGGTAATCTCTGTGGCCGGATCTGCAAATTCATTAGGAATAGTTTTCTCTCAATGCTGATGGCAGTTTGGCACTGCTAGGCACCAACGTTTCCCGACTTCCAAAAGCCGTTTCCTCAGCACTCCTGCAGACTCTACAAACATTTTTCAGCGTTTTACAAGACTTTGATAACCGCTTTCTCACCTGTTGCCCAGTCTGAATGCCCGTAACCCGCGTGCTAGCTTTTTGCCTGAAAACTGCCCGCGTCTGGGTATCGATTTCTAACTCAGCCTTTGCGGCAGGACCACCCACCCTAAAAGCTTATGGACTTCAAACAGCAACCATTCAGTCTGCCCCTGATTCTTCGGATCGGCAGTTTGGGTGGGTCTCCTGCTGGTGTCACCTGGGTGATTGTGCAGCTGCTGTCACTTGCACCTCAACCGTGACTGCAGAGTCTAAGATGCTCTCACTCCTACACCTGTGCCTGGGTGAGGGGGTGGGGCGAGGGGGGGGCTGCAGGGGGGGTGGCAAGCACCCATCTCCTGCTGATCAGCCTGGACTGCTTGCTGTGGCGGTGGAAGAATTCCCGGCATCAAGTCGGGGTAAGCCCCAGGGCCTGAGTGTGCTTTCCACACCTCTGTGTGCCTCAGATTTGCTTATAGGTCACTGACCAAAGTTAACTACGTGCCCAAGCCCAGAGTCCAGGCGGAAGGCACTCTCGGAGCAAAGTAGAATTCACTGGTGGCCGGCCACTCCTCCATCCACCAGGAAGCATTTCTTGACAGCCTGAGACTACATTAGAGTGCCTTGCTTTATACTCTCTTAGCACACTGAACTTCTCTAAAACAATTAATTGTATAATTTGATATTTAGCTTCTGACTCACTAGCTGGATATATGCTCCTGGGGACAAAGATGATATCTTCTTGTTCACTGCTCTGTCTTGAGAATGTGCCTGGTAAGCACTTAAGTGTTGGGTGAATGAGTGATAGAATAAAAATAGTCCTAAGGGAAGCTCTACAGACTTTACAGTTTTTCTTTTAGTGGCTAACTTATCTGAATTTAGCTGCACTTGTATTTATTACCTGCACCCCCTTCTTGAGTAGAAATTCCATAGTACTGGGAACCTTACCCATTGTATTTTTAAAAAACTCCCGAACAACAACAAAAACAAAAAACAAACTCTCGAACAAACTATATACTCAATAAATCTTTAGCAATAAGGAAAGAATATAAATATGTATTTTATATATTAATAGACAGATGCTATAAGGATATTAAAATAATATACTCTTCATTCAGACCAGGGTTAGGCTCAAAACTCAAAGGCCACCAAGACAAACACCCCAAGGTCGAGGGACAGGATATGGTCTCTCCTGGAATCTGGGCCAGATTTAGTCCTATCTCTGGGAAAATTTTTCATTACGTGGGAAGAGAAGAGATGGGACAGTTGTCCTGCAGTGGGGTCACGAGTAGCAAAGGTGTCCTGGTTCCTTGGGGTTCAGGAGGAACCCGGCTTGAGAGCACACAGGGCATGGAGAGAGGGGTAAGATTAGCATCACTGTGCAACAGAAGCATGGACAGAGAGAACCACGCCTTTCCTCTCTCCCCCAAACACCTCTCTGGGGCTGACCAGGCTGGCAAGAGAACTCCATGATGGCTTGAAGCCCCCACATGATGGCCAGGCAGCCAGGGTGACCCTACGGTAACCTGGAAGCTAAGTGACCTATTCGAATGAAGGACAATGAGAAACATGTTATAAACCTAACTGAAGATTATGGAGATTGATCTTCACATTTCTGCATTCACTCTTTTGTCCATGCATTAATTCGCTAACACTTAATTGAATACTTACTACTATATTGACATAACTGTGTTGGGGAACAAGGACAGCTGTCTCTACTGTGGCAAGAGAGACATGAGTTGGCATTGATAGACTGAGGACAGAGGAGTGTTTTCCCAGTGATCCCTGCATTGACACTCCCCTCATCAGCTCTACAGGATGGGAAGTGTGTGGGCCGCCTGTGCCCGACTCCTGTGAAGCTAGATATCCTGTAGGACTGAGATGCAGGAAGGCCAGTGGCTCAGTGCAGACAGAACCACACTAAGAGGAGGAGGTTTTTCTCCGCCCCATCCTGCTTTGCTCATCTTTTCCTGCAAACCTCAGCCAGAATACCTGTGCAAGACTTTGGATGAACAGTTTCCAATTCAACTGGTTCTGACCCATTTGCCAACTTCCCAAGCCCTTTAATACGATTTGTGCTAACCCGTATTGGGCCCCAGAGTGTAGCCGGCTCTGCTAGATACATACATACGCACGTAACCACTTATTTACCTTTACACCATCCTGGAGGTAAGCGTTGTTATCCCCATACCACGGATAGAGAAACGAAAGCTCAGAGGGAACAAAGAACATCCTTGTGGTGGAAAGAATAGCGGAAACTTTCATTCATGTAGCACATTCTGGTGCCTGTCACATCTGGGCCCCGTGTTGGGCCGGAGCTTGAGAACAGTTACTTTGCTCCCACGGTCCGAGCTCTTTCCGCCAGGTGAGTCTAGCTTCCAGACAGGAGACAGGGGCAGGGTGTCCATGTAGGGAAATCGGGGCTGGGGGATGGGCAAGACATATCCCGGATTTGCTGTGAAAAGCCCCCACACTTCTCCAGACTCCTCCACCCCAGCCCCCTTCCCCTCCCCGCCCTCCACCCAATCCATCCTCTCCCCTCCATGACCCAGGCCAGGGCTCTTTCTCAAACGTCTCCCTTGAAAGGTTAACAAAAGTGTTTTCACTGGTGCTGCTGTCATGTGATCAAAGCATAGCTCAGGAAATGGGGTCCCTCGAAAGCTGTTTATCTAAAATCTCTGATTTCACCCCTTGGAGCGTTTTAAGAGCACATTCGGCACCTTCTCTCCCAAGGGCAAATATTTCGGTTACCTGTGTAGTAGGAGCCAGGCGGAGGCCACACATACTTTGCTTAGTGAAAGGACACATTTCCCTTTATGCTCCTGCACACCCCCACCCCCGGCCAGCTCGGAGGCCAAGGGGAAACCCTAATCTGGTCTCTCACAGGACTTTGAGTGGTTCAAGGCAGCGAAGATTTAAAGACAAAAAGCTCTAAATCCAAGCTTAGGTGGGAGTGTTTTTTATTACTGATGAATAACAGAGTCCTTCTTCTGGGTTATTCAGATGAGCCCAGAGTAAATATTTATCCTCTTGGCTAATGGGTCTGTTTTGAGGGGCCCTTGGGACTCCCAGACAGCCCAGCTGATGGATGGCATTCTGCTTCCCCGGTCGGAGGGTAGCACTGGGCAAAATTCTCTGGCATGGGGAACCCTTTTTCTGAGGCTGCCTGTCAGCCTGTATGAGGCACCACATCCCTCTCTGTGCGGGCACGGGGTGGGTGAGGGAAGGCCATGCCGGGACCTCCCGGCTCTACCCCTCTGAAGTGATTTAACAGTCCTAGGGTTGCCTACCTCTGAGGAGGAGGAAGATGGATGGCTGCACCCCCCGCCCTCCCCGTAGGTTTGAATGCAGTACTTTGTTCTTTGCTAGTTTTGGAGAGTACAGCTTTCACACACACATTCTCCCCCCACACACACACCACACACACACGACACACGCACACACAGGAAAATTTACATATATGAATAAATGAAAGGGATACATATGGACACATTACACGGAGGGTTTTTTGAGGGTGGAGACTCTTCCTTATTCATATTTGTGTTCTCACTTTGCCTAGCAATGCTTGGCATAGAGCAGATGATTAATACATACTTTTGGAATGAATACATGAATAATTATAATTATAACCATTTATTTAGCACTTAATAAGTGCCAGGTGTCGAAGGAAGTGCTTCAGAAACATTCTCTCATTTAACTCTCACCACAGACCGCTAAATTTGGTGCTGTCACTCTCCCCATTTCACAGATGTGGAGCATGAGGCTTCTCAAGGCCAAGTGTTTTTTCCAAGGTTACCCAGCTGGCAGCGGCAGCAAGGCATAACTGACTATGGGGTTGAGGCTCCTAGCACTGTGTCCTGGAAACTCATTTACCCGCAGTAGAAATTAAAAATATTTCTACAAATGTCATATCAAAAAAACAGTAGTTTTATCTCCAAGGTGCCTACACGGAGGTCTCGATTTTGGGGTGTCTATCTCAGACATTTCTTTCTAGTCCTTCCTCCCAGCCCCCATCATCACTCAGTGGAGGGGTCAGCTCCAGAGTAAAGGGCATATTGGCTGGTTCCCGCCTATGTCCGTTTTCTATCACCGCCAAAACAAATGGTCAAACACTTCATGTTTTAATGCAACACTCATTTGTTCCCTTGAAGTTTTGCCGGTCAGGAGTTCTGGGCAGGCTAAGCGGGTCTCTACTCGGGGCACCACGGGCTGGCACAAAAGTATGGATCAGCTGCGCTCTTACCTGGAAACAGGGGAGAAGCTGCAGTCAGGCTCATTCAGGTGTGGGCAGAGTTCGCTTCCTCGCAGGTGCGGGATGGAGGTCCCTGTCTCTTTGCTGGCTGTCAGCCGGGGAATGCTGTTTGCTCTTAGAAGCTGCCCACACTCTCACGTGGCGCCTTCCATCTTCCGACAAAAGCACGTTAGTTCTTCCTTGTGCTTGAAATCCTTCTGACCTTCTCTTCTGCAACCACCTGTGGAAAGTTCTCTTCTTTTAAAGGCTCATATGGTTAGATTAGAACCACCTGGATAACCTCTCTTTAAGGTCAACTGTGCCCTAGAACGTAACACAATCCCACAAATACTTTACAAGTTCTGGGCATTCAGACTTCGGATTCTGGGGGCCATTCCTAGAAATAATTCCTGTTGTACAACCTTGATGGCCATGGAAAAACTGCATCACTACTTCAAAGCTCAGGCAAAGCACGTCAAGAAAATAATGTGGCACTTATTGTAGGCTCTTAATAAATGTGTATCTCACCACGTGCTGTTCGGAGTGAGCCATGACGTTACACAGAGGAAGGAAAAGAAAAGGATATTCTCTACTTACGTAAGAACAGTTCATGTGTATGGATCCTTTCTATTCAGGCACAGTTGTAAGTGTTTTACATGTATCAATTCCTTTTATCTTCAGAGAAGTGTATGATATTTGGATATTCCCCCCGTCTTACAGGTGAGGGACAACTAGATGAGGAAATTGCTGAACTTTGCTCAGCTTGTGATTGTTACAGACAGGCTTTGAAAGCAGACATCCTGGCTCCCCCCCCCCCCGAGATGTTATGCTTAATTATTACATGAGATGCGTCTAGAATCAGAGCCTTTTAGACACCCTGTCATAGAAGACAGAGCTAGGGTGAAAACTGGAGCATAACCTGGGTGTCCGTGGGTTCATTTACAACCTGGGGGTACTGATACCTGTTCCTCAATTTTTAAAGGACTGTCATGTGGTTCGAGGCTTTGCAAACATCATGTTAATGGCTATGCAAATCTAAGAGAGTATGGCCAGAACCTGTGGGTTACGAGCCGCGGAGAAGGAGAGCCTTGTTAGGTAAGAACATTCTTTATACCCTGAGGCCTTGGGCATTATCACCTACAAATTTCATATTCAGCCTTAAAAAGCTGAAAAAAAAAGCTACCATTCGTTCTTTTTTTTAGTCTGCCTTTGTGTGTCCCTTCACACATGTGAAGCTGGTAGGGGTTAATCAATCCCCTTGGGGAATTCCATCAGCGATTAGTGGAGAGGGCACTTTCACACACACTGAGGGGGAAGAGAGAAACAGGAGGTGGGAGAGAGTTGGAGGAAGTTCTGGAAGGAGTCCTGTATTGGTCTAGGGTCTCCAGAGAAACGGAACTGGCAGGATATAGAGATATAGCTATAGATAGGAGGACATTTACTATAGGAATTGACTCACATGATTGCAGAGGCTGAGAAGTCCCACGATCTGCCGTCCTCAAGCTGGAAACCCAGGAAGGCTGGTGGCATCACTCAGTCCCAGTCCAAAGCCCTAAGGGCCAGGGGAGCTAATGTCTGAGGGCAGGAAAAGATGCATGTTCCAGACCCAGCAGAGAACAAATGCACCCTTTCTCTGCCTCTTAGTTTACTCAGGCCCTCAACCAATTGGATGTTGCCCATCCACACTGGTGTGACTTTCCCCAGTCCTCTGCTTCGAATGCTAATCTCTTCCAGAAACATCTCCCAACACACCCAGAAATAATGTCTTACCCCCTCTCCAGACATCCCTTTGCCCAGTCTGACTCATAAAATTAGCCATCATGAAGCGGGAGGGACAGGAAGGGCTAATCGAAGTCATCGGGCTCCTACTTTTCTCTGCAGATGGATCGAAGAGAGAGTGAACTGGATGGAGAGCTGCAGAAGGCAAGGGAGAAGGTGATGCTTAGCAACAGCTGCTTTGGAAGAACAGAGATTGGAAATTGAGCCAACACATGTTAAAGGATTACCAAGAAACACTTAGAGTCTGGCGAAGATTGGAAATCATAAATTTGTTATGAAGTCAATTAGCACGATTATGCACTTTCCTTCCAATAAGTCTCAGCTGGGGATCAGAAGAAAAAAAATCCCCTATTTGCTAGATGCTCAGAAAGAAAAATATTTATTGAGCATCAACAATGCATCCGTTCACTCTTACAAGAATATTTATTAAATACCTGCTATGTTCTAGACACTGTTCTAGGCATTGAGGATGGGACAATATCAAGGTGGAATAATTTTCTTTCCTGATGGAGCTTGCCATTTTTTAAAGATTTTTTGCTTTTAAAATATTTATTTGTTTGTGAGAGAGAGAGAGAGACAGAGATAGCAAGAGAGAGAGAGAGCACAAGCAGGGAGGAGAGGGAGATGACCTGAGCTGAAGACAGATGCCTAACCAACTGAGCCACCCAGGCACCCCAGAGCTTGCCACTTTGAGGCAAAAACCAGAATGGGAAACAGGCAAAATAATACATAATTAAGATAACTGCAAATTGTGATTTATATGTCATCAATTTATATGTATATATTAATATTTCCATATGTATACATATATATTTCAATATATGGATATATTTATACCTATTTATCATCATATTGAACTATCACACTAGCTTGTGAACCACTTTTCACTCATTCTACAGATGAGGCTCAGAGAAGTTCAAGATATTTCTCAAGGTTGCACAGATAATAAAGGTCAGAGCCAAGATCTGAACCCAGGTGCTCTGACCCCCGGCCAGTGCTCATTCTGTTGTTTCTGCAAGCTACACAACTAAGCTCCCTGGCAAAGTGGGCTCATGGGAGGTAAGAGGGAAAGAGATTGGTTGGTATTGATGAGAATGAACCAACAGTGATTGACCAAAAAGAGAAAAAGATGATGACACCAGAAAAGGGAGGGAGGTCCTGACTGGAAAAACAGAGGAAGGGGGTCAAGAGTTGGTCATTTTCCTGGAGGATTTCAGGGTTTTAGGGGAGAGAGGGATTCACAGGCAGAGAATGGGCTCTGGTCAAGCTCTTATCAGTATTCTGCTGAGAACGTCTGGTTTAGCAATTTCTTGTGACTTTCTACTTTAAGATGGTGTTGGTCTTTCTTCTTTTGTTCTTAGTTAAGTTTCTGGGGCGCATCACAGAGGGCACATAGTACATCCTCCATACATTGGTAATTGAGTTGATTAATTCAGATGTGTATAACGCACAGAACAAATGGCAAGGGCTTCAGCATATGGTAACAATTCTGAAGACCCTGGTATATTGCTACAATTGTTGCTTTCTTTCTCCAAGTAAGCTTATGACTTAAAATCAAGAAGTCCTGTGTTTGCAGAGAGGGAGGAGATCTGGTGTTTTATTTACCTTTAGAACAGGCAATTTCCTAGGCTCTAAGGTATATACAATTAGAGAGAAGAGAATCCCTTTGTCGATAATAAAAACTCTTGATGAGGCATTTGATGAATACACTGGAGATCATTTAATGAGCCGAAACCACAGCCTTCTCAGTTTTACTTCCTCCGACTTCAAGGGAAGAGCAGTGCTGTTTCTTTTCCCCTCAAAGACCTTCATGTTAACATTCCAACTCACTCAGCATCACCTGAGTCAGCACATCACCGCGAATGACAGTCTAGTTCAGTGAACAAGCAAAATGGTTTATTTATAAGCCCCTTTCCCAACTGGGATCCTGGGAAAACTGCTGTTCTCAGAAGTAAATAAAGGTCAGGATGCCTTAATATATACTCAGTGGAAAGTCTAGTGATGACTCTTTTGTGATGGGTGAAACCGTGAGCTCTGAACTATTCCTGGATACGTTAGCATAAAATTCTAAGGGAGAAGGTGCCATATTGAGCCCCGCCCCTCATCAATGTTCCTGTCCACTGCCCCAACCCTAGTTGACTCTCCTGTGTGGTTGTTGCAATAGCTTCTTAGCTGGTCTTTCTGCCTTTGAGCTCTCTGACCACTGCACTTTTATTCACCCAGGGCAGGTCTATACTCCTTAAGACAATTCCTACCACTTCAGTTCCTCTCCCACAAAGCTTAAAGCACTGAATTGAAATCTGTCATTTACTGATTGTTTGTTCCATTGTGGACCATTTACAGAATCATTTTCGTCCATTTGTGTATACTTATTCCTCAGTGCCTAGAACTCTTGAAGTTATGTACCTGTACAAAGATAGTATCAAGAGTACTGGTGGGATGAATGAATTGAATCATTTTATCTTCAATACCACCTCATGTAGTATGTATTATTTGCCTGTTTCAGGAACTTGAGGTTGAAAATGGTTATGCAAATTACCCAAGATTGTAGAAGAGAACCTAGGTTTAAGGATCCAAACTAAGGTGATTTCGGAGCTCATTTGTTAAACTAATATTCAACTCTGGCTCAAAATGGCATTTAAGCAACTGCCGTAGATAATCCCAAGCAGCAAATCCAGCCCCTAGGCTGCTTAAGTTCTCCAAGAAGGACCCCTGACTTACTTGCCCACATGCCTCACATGATGGTCCTCACTAAATCCAAACCCTACCCATCCTTAGAGTCCCAGTGCACCTGCTACCTTCTCAAAAAGCCAATCCAGATGGTCTCCATGACAGAGTCTCCTTTGAATTCCTGCCACAAACTCACCCAAGACTCATACTCCGTTGCTAACTATTTACATGTTAGGCTGATTGTAAGGGAATGAACATCTTATTGAATTTTTATGTTCCCCACAGGGTCTGATACAGGACACCGGGAAAGTCTTTAGTAAATGCTTTTTAAACTAAATCAGATTCAATTTGATATCGACTCCTGTCAGCTTCCAGTTTCTCCCATCAGCAGTCGTGAAGGGATATTTACCAGAAAATACGTTCTCGGGTTTGAGAAAATGTCCTAAGCCGGAGAGCAGCTTGGACCAGTCCCAAGGCACAAAGTTCTTCTTCATGGCCGGGATGGAGCCTGAGAAAAGGAGTTTTTTTTTTTTTTTTTCCTCCTTTTGGCGTTATTCCCAGACTCCCCTAATTTTTGAAATCGAGCTTCTGGGAACACTAAGTGCATATGTGCCTCCCCAGCCCCCAACACACATTGTACACACCCAATCGTGGGACTTCACCTCACCCAGCCTTGTGAGCAAGAATCTGAAGTGGGAAAGATATGGAGAAATGCCCAGTAGAACCAATCAGGACCGATTTTTAGCATGGCTTTTGTGATACTGAAAAACAGCACGGGAGAGCCCTGACAAGATGTTGGAGACATTTCTGGTGCATTGATTTGGAAATCATCAAATAGAATCCTAAATGCCAGGGCCTGAAAACCTATCTCCACTGATCTTTCTTTCCCTTTTAAGGCTGGCAGAACTGCAAGCTGGGATAACACCAAGGTATTTTTAGCAGTGTATATTGATTTTTTTTTTTTTTTTTTTTGGTCTTTGGAAGCTACTATATTCTATTATAACCCCAAAACAACACATGAAAAAAGCCAGCTGCGGCAAAATCTCATTTAAGGCAGCGGCATAACGACAATGATATTAAAATAATAATATGTTAGGGAGTATCTGAAGTTACAGTACTTGGCTATTCTGGCATAAAGCAGCTCTCACAAATGCTCTGCTTTCTGAATGACGTCTTTTAACTGAGTATTCTAGAGCACAACTATGAAGGGAAGTGAACATTTTAAGATGTGGGGCACTTGCATACCAGCAGTCAATGGTCAATATTGATCCACCGCCACGGGTAAGACAATCAGAAAAAAGCTGAAAATGCATATATTCGTTACAAAGTTCTTTTCACTATCCATGAACTGACTTGTCTTAAACTTGGCTGCCCGGTATCTTTGCAATACGAGGGAGTAGACAAGCCAGATTTTGTGAGTTGCTTGTTCTAGTAGAATATTGAGCCGGACAACCTCTCTTCTTTTTCCCATAGACTACATCTACCAGCAAATCTTCATGTCTAGCCTGGAACACTGTAACATCCTATACCTAGCTTTCTATTTCTTGTCTTTTAGTGTAGGAGCAAATATTTTCTTCTCCCTCCAGAGTTTCTGCTTAGGGCCATAATACAGATCTGCACTGTCCTCTTGGAAGTAATTTAAGCCCTTCCTTCCACTCCTGCACTCATTTCCCTCCCCAGGAGGAGGAGTCTGCTAGACGGTTCGTGAGATTAGTAAGGTATTAAGTGTGCATTATAGAGCCTTCTTTCCTCCCTTATTTTGCAGAGTAGCTTGGTTGTGAGACTCATACATTCTCGATTCCTCCGTGCTCTACTCTAACCTGTTATGAGGGGGCCAGAGTTCCACAGAGATGTCTATTCCTCAGGAATTATTATTTTTTAGTAGGCTATGCACCCCACATGGGCCCACCAATGCAGGATTTGAACTCAACCACCCTGAGATCAAGACATGAGCTGAGATCAAGTGTTGGATGCTCCACCGACTGAGCCACCCAGACGCCCCTCTCGGGAATTATATTAGGAACCTCGATTCTGGTAAAAGCTCAAGCCATGGTCTCCAACTCAGTTTTAGCCACGGTAAGCAGGCAAATTTGATCTCCACTTACCCGACTCTGACTTAACCCGCAATATAAAATCACAATGTATTATCAAAATAGCTTGTGAAACACTGGTCACTCACTTTTAACCTCAGAAAGGTTAAAGTGTTTCTCTAGGTTGCACAGATATAAAAGTCACAGCCAAGATTTGAACCCAGGATTCTTGGGTCTTTCTGATCTTTCTGAGGATAATAGCACATCAATGATCCACTGTATATAGTTGTACCATTTCCTAGCATGTACATAAGACCATAAGGAGAGACCTTGCCACATATATTGCTAATATCAAAGCAGTACAAGGTTCTTTCTTCTTCTTCTTCCTTTTTTTAAATTTATCTGTCAGTGAGAGGGAGAACAGGAGCAGGGGGAGCGTCCGGCAGAGAGAGAAGCAGGCTCCCTGCTGAGCCAGGAGCCTGACGTGGGGCTCGAGCCCAGGACCCTGGGATCAATGACCTGAGCCAAAGGCAGACACTTAACTGACTGAGCCACCCAGGTGCCCCAGTTCTGTCTTTCTTCTATGTAAATATCCCAATGACTTCATCAAACTGGAAAATAAAAGCTTAAGTTTTTCCCAGTGAATTTATGCAGGCTTTTTGGAATCCCCGCTTGGTTCAATGTGTTCTAACTGCATGTATTTTGTATAATCAGTCCCAGAATTTTTTCTGGGACTAATAAGGACCAGATAAAGGACCTCAGCTGTTAGTTCTGTAACCTGTTTTTTAACCTTTTTCAGAATTGGGGGAAACATTTGTCCATTTCCACTTTCCTGACACCTATTCCTTCTACACGTGTAGAAGACACAAGATAACTTGCAATGCCTTTGTACTTGTAACAGCAAGATCTTTTGGTACCTTGGAATATAATTTGTCTGCATCTGGAAACTTGAATGAATGTAAAGAATTTGCTTCCTCATTGTTCGCTTCCTCATTGTCTTTTTACCTTCTGTAGTTTTCAGTTCTCTATTAAATATATCTGTTCTGTGCCTTTCAATTTGAAAAGTATTCATGTTAATTTAAACAACAAGTGTATAAGAGCTAAGTCGGTCTGGTTTTCTGTGCCATTAGTTAACATGCTACCGGGCTGCACTTTGTTGCCCATTCTTCCCCATCACTTAGAGCCATTGATCAGGAAGTGAATTTGTGGAGTTTCTGATGCATTCCGACCTATCCCTGTTCCGGTCTAAGAAATCAGTGCTTTAATAATATTGATGATTACAGCTCACGTCCGGTTCTGAAGATCTTCAGAGAAGAAGCTCTCCCATCCTTGATAGTCAATCATTTCGAAGTTTAGCAACTCAAATTCTTAGGGAATATTTTCTTACATCTTCCCGGACCCTTTATGTTTCAAATGTGATTATGAGGCTCAGCTGTAATGGTGGGGTACATAGAGGGCGCCATATAATTTATTGTTCAAACCTGGATACTTCTGAAAATAGGGACACTATTGCGATTATACCAATGCAACAGATTGCGGCTCTTTGGGGCAAATAGGATGTATAGAAACCGTAGGCATAGCTAGCAGTATTGTGAAGGTATTCAGACTGGTTTTTACACCAGGGAGAAATATTAGTGCAATAAACCGGAAGCCAGAACCAATGGACTAAGATCAGTAGCTTAGAAACAAAAATAATAGGTAGGGAACATTAATCCTTTATTCAAATATTATTGATGTGCCAAACTCTGTTCTAGAGGCTAAGGTCATGGGAACTCAGTCCTCAAGAAATCTCACCATCTCTCAGAGGACATTGGATGTACTATGCCTTTGTCTTCAGGTGATGAAAGCTGGTGGAAGGAGTACAGAAGTGGGGGAAATACAGATCTGAACTTGAACTTGGTTCCACTGATTTCCAGGTCCTGCTCTCACAGGTACATCTACCCAGGGACTTCCTAACTGCACATAAAAAAGATGCAGAAAGATGCTCTGCCCAGTCTCTTGTTCCCTGCAATGGGGCACTTTTGTTTTTCTTCAGTGTATGAGGTTTGGGGATAAACAAAATGTAGGAAATTACGCATGTGTGTTTGGGAGCGTTGAAGGGGCTGTTAATATTTTTTCTCTCATTGCCAGGTTAGGATGCACTCCTGTGTCTACACTGGAGTCAAACAGGATGGGTTTGGGGGTCAGCTCTGCTATGTACCAACGCTATGCTCCACCTCTTAAAACCTCAGCTTCTTCCTCTGCAAAATGGTGATAAGAATTGCTCCCTTATAATATCGTCACGAGGATCGAGTGAGATAATGCATGGAAAGCACAGAGCACATTGGCCAAGACAGAAGCCTGGTCAGCTATTAGTAGGCATTATTCTCCTTGTTACTGACCTTTCCTGGTTACTTTTTCTTTCCATGCCAACCGACATAGCTCTCCAGAACTCACAAATTTGTAGGCTCCAAGACTTTCAAAACTCGCTGGAAACCTCATCCAAAACCTCTTATTTTATAGATGGTGAAATTGCTCTAGGTCACACAGCTAGTTAAATGATTGGGCTGGGGAGAGAAAGCAAGTGTCCTGATTCCCAGTCCAGTGATCACTCTTACCACATGTTACTCCCAAAGGCTCTCCAAAGAAGCTTTTACCCCCTAAAAGTTTAGACCAAGGGAAGCAGTGTCTTATCCACTGACACCGAACAAGGATGCGATAGTTTTTGTCAGTTCAACAACTATCAGGAGCTAATTCCTTGGACACTTTAATTTCATTAATCTGAGCAGAACCTCGTCCAGGACTAAGATACAAGGCGTATAACCTCTTTCACTTACTTCTCATAAGCATCCATGAGTAAAAATGAGAACGCATGTATTCCCAGAGTGGAGACAGGAAATTGCACTCCACTTTTTCTATGAGATTACCCCTTTTGTATTAATCACCTTGCCCACAGCTCCCTGATTCCCCGTGACAGTCCTATCTCCTTCACCTTCTACCCCTTGCCCTCCCTGCCACACTCTGGAGAAAGCATGCAATAAAAACTCCTAATTATTTTTCATATATTTTTATTCTTTCAGCAATTCCACTAAGAAAAAGATAGTACTATAGGAGAAGCGGTTGCCATGGAAACTAGCCAAGGATAAACAGTCTCTTCTAGTGTGGTGTGTGGCAAGCAGACAGGAGTGGGAATAGAGTGGGGGAGTCACGTGGTTCTCCGAGCTCTGTCTGCCTAGCTCTTTGGACCCTACAGGAGCATTGCACATTGTCTATTTAAGTGACCCTGGAGGTATGAAGGGAGGGTGTTAGGACAGATTCTCGGGTTTGCATGACCCAAGGGAAAACAGCCCACTGGAGACTTTCAAAGAAATACACTTGTCATTGACCTTCTGAAGATCTGCTCTGAGCTGGAAGCAAAGCAACCTGGGGCTGTTAGCGCCAACACACTACCAGCTGCCTGCCTGCTGAGGACCGTTGGAAAGTGGCAGACGAAATTCACCAACTCTGTCTTTGCTGGTCACATCGCGGTTGAAGGCATCAACTTGGGGCCAGCCTTCCTTGGTTCAAATCCTAGTTCTTCCCTCTTACCAGATATATATAATTTTAGACAAGTCCTGCCACCCCTGTAGTCTTCAGTATCCTTCTTTGCAGGGGATAATGACGGTAATAACGCTGCTGCCGATAAACCTTTGCAAACATATATTTATAAAATGTGAAAATGTCTCTGGCATGTTTGTAGAGGCTCATTAAGGGCTGGTCACCGTAACTGCTTATATATTAAGTGATTTTTGGCAAGAGATATGATATTATGTGCCTTGTAAAAACTATTATTTTTAGATAAATGTCACCTTGTAGTAACGGAACATTTATGTATGCTTAAAATTCATGGCCATCCTGCAAGATAGGTATTAATATAATAATAGTTTTACATATACCAGTATTAGTTACCATAATAATATTAGTAATATATGTGCATAAACGTAATATATAATATGTAATGCTAACACTTTGTAAGTTACATATAGATGTAACACTATGTATATATAGATGTAAGCCAAGTCTCAAAAGCATTTTAAAATGTGCTTTCAAATGCCGTTCCTCATGTAAAGTGCATTGTTAAATTGTAATAGATTATCATTATTATTTGTGAGTGTTCTCTGTCCAGGTGCTCAGGAATGAAACAGAAAGACACGTACCTCCTCAGCTTGCAGAAAGCCTAATGGGAACCTTGTGATTGTATGTGTGATCTGTTACAATGTGGAAAACTGAATGGATAATACAGTGAGTTTCCATTTCCCAAGGAACTCACTCTCTGCCTCAGATTTCCTCCATCAGAGCTTAGCAGGGAAACAGTCAGGTAGGTTTGTCTTGGTGCAGACACATGGTGCTTGGCCCCTCTCCGGAGCGCCCCTCCTTCCTTCTGTAGCATTCCAGCCACTTTCTCATCCGTGGTTATGCTCTAAGAATGTTGTCTTCCCCATCCAACTATGCTTCCACTTTTCTGTCACTGTCCTGATATTCCCACAGCATCAAGTGTCCCCCCTTCTCCTTCCCGCCACCCCCATTCCCTTTATCTTCTTGGATGGGCCTTAACAATTTTTTATAGCACAACTTAAACCTCCCCTCCATCTATAGCGCTACCTCTGTATCAGATGCACACACAATATCTATTTTACATTCTGCATTATATTAATAATGTGTGTGGTTTTGCATGACCTTCACCACGACTCACCTCCCAGAGGGCGGGGCCAACATCCGTACCGGGGCATTCCCAGAGTGAAGCAGAGTGTCTAGACCAAGGGCGTGTTCACTGTTTGCCTGCTGGGTTGAATAGACTCTATCCACTAAAAGATCCTTTTCGGGTCTAAAGCCTGCTATAAAGATTTGCCAAACCTAGAGGAAAATAGGTCAGAACTCAGGCTCGCATTAAGGAGTCTGGAGCCGAATTACCTCGGTCTGTTTTGACCCCTTCACTTACCAGTTCTGATTTTGAGTGAGTCATTTGGCAACTCAAGCATTTATGAATTCTTTTCTATTCTTTTCTCTTTCTTCCTTCTCCTTCCCCCACCCTCAACAGCATCCTATGTGTTAGGATTATACTAGATGTTGGGCGTACATGAACGAACAACCTTTCCACCCTCCACATTGAGATGGACTTCGGGTTGGAATAACACAGTGTTTAATAGGGGTGAAAAAGAGGTAGAAGCTAGTTATACCGAGGTGGGGGTTGTGAAGGGAGTCAGGCTCACCGAAAATGTAAACGGTAATAATATCTGTAAGAGCTACATGAATTTTAATTCCCCGTACTACTTTTAATGCTGCTCGTTGAGGAGGATATAATGTGTTTGTATGGGGAATGGAGAGCCCCGGTGGAAACACAGCTGCTTCCAGGTATAATAAAATAGATTATAATCAACTACAACTCTGAGAATCCCCTTAGCAACCATTCATTTGCCAGCCTGCTTTCGGAGCTGGTGAATATCCAGGGCTAGGCCTTGAAGAGGGAGTCCACAGGGCAGGGAAATTTGATAAAGAGGCCAAGGAAAGAGATAAGTCGGCCACTCAACAGCTGTGAAGGGAGGGTAATAGAGTGGTAAAGAAAGGGCTGCACCAATTAAAGTCTAGCCAATTGAATTATGAGAATGAATGCTGTTTAAATGAGGACACAGATGCCAGCATCTCCAAACCAACACTGATGTCCAAGCTTCTTTGTACGGTTTTTGTGTCACGGTGTGTTTGTGAGTGTGGCGTGTTATAGAGAATCACATGCGGACAGAGGGAACCACGAGGAAGACAGAAATATGAGGTCAAGAGCTTCCTGGAAATAAGAATCACGACTTTGACTGTGGTCACACACACACTTGCTGATGCCTATTCTGAGCCAGCATTGGATAGGTTCTCTCCCAATCATCTCTCTCTCTCTCTCTTTTAATTTTTAATTTTAATTTAATTTAATTTTTTAAAATTTTTTTAATTCAATTTTTTTAAAGACTTATTTATTTATTTGGCAGAGAGAGATCACAAGTAGGCAGAGAGGCAGGCAGAGAGAGAGAGGAGGAAGCAGGTTCCCTGCTGAGCCTGACGCGGGACTCCATCCCAGGACCCTGAGATCATGACCTGAGCCGAAGGCAGAGGCTTAACCCACGGAGCCACCCAGGTGCCCCTCTTTTTTAAAACGTTATTTTATTTTATTTAAATTCAAGTCAGTTAACATATAGTGTAGTATTGGTTCCAAGAATAGGATTTAGTGATTTATCACCAACATATAACACTCAATGCTCATCCCAGCAAGTGCCCTCTTCAGTGCCCATCACCCATCTAGCCCATCCCCCCACCATTCTCCCCTCCAGGAACCCTCAGTTTGTTCTCTTAAGACTATAGAGTCTCTTATGGTTGGCCTCCTTCTCTGTTTATATCTTATTTTATCCAAACATCTCTCTTAATGTTCACTAGAGACATAGGACAAGGGGAATGTTCTATCTGATTTGCAAATGACAATAACAGAGTCAGTAGAGATTAAATTATATACCCAAGGTAACACAACTATTCAGAAGCACAAACAAGACTAGTCTATTGTTTCTGAGCCCAGTGCTTATCTCCCATCCATAGATACAGATAAACATGTCAATTTGTACCATTTGGATTGCTTTGGGGAAAGCTCAAAGTATAATTTGTGGCCTCTCATTAATATCAATAAAGGCAGACCATCTTTTTTGTAGCTGCATAAATGTTTAAAATTCTGGGGCATGTTCATATCCATAATTGCTCTGGAGAGAGTGATGAACTAATCAGTAAAATACAAGAAGGGTTTCTGGAGGTTTAGAGCGAAACTCTTTTTTTATTAAATTTATTTATGTAAATTTAACTAGTCACATGTGGCTATTAATGTCTTTATTTGGGCTGGTTTTAATCAATGATGTCATCTTGACAACATGTTTCATTGTAGCGGGCAGGCAAGTAGGGGGAGGCAGGAAGGTGGAGAGGGTGGAAGAAGGGGACAGGCAGAATAAAATCATGCAATTCTAGAATACAGAATGGGAAGAGATCTTGGAGTTCATCTACTTTAACCCTTTCCATATGCTAATGGGTGAGTTGACAGGGAAATGAACTTAACTCCATAAGATAGCCAAACACCAAGATCTTAAGTGTGTTTTTTGATTTTGACATTTAAATGCTATATGTACTTGTTTTTCTTTAAAAAAAAAAAAAAAAAAGCCAGGGTGCTTGGGTGGCTCAGTTGGTTAAATGTTGGACTCTTGATTTCAGCTCAGGTCATGATCTCAGGATCCTGAGAGTGAGTCGTCCTACACTGCCCCCCAGCCCTGGTCAGGCTCCTGCACTGGGTGTGGAACTTGTTTAAAATTCTCTCTCCCTGTACCACCCCCCCCCCCCCGCACTTCGCATGCACATGTGCATGCTCTCTCTGTCTCTCTCTCTTTCTCAAAAAAAAAAAAAAAGGTTGCAATAAAGATCTTACATTTTAACCACATCCAGATTTCCATCTCACTAGGTTACAACATATGTTTGAAACTAAAAGTAGTCACACCTATACGTCTGCCTGAAAAATTGGTACACACTGAGCTCTCCCTTGTCCAGATCACCAAAATCCCTCACTCTTAGCATGCATGTAGACACCATCTTATTCACAGAATAATCAAATCATCTCTGTGTTGAAAAGTCCCGAAGAGGTTATCTAGAACAACTTCCCATTCAGTAGGAATTGCCTTGACCTGCTCTGAGTCATGGCCTTCTGGCTCAGCCCATCTAGGGAACCAAAAGTAATCACAAGGCAGGTCAAACTATGCTAAATTAAGGATAGCTGAGAAAAGAGTTATTCTTTCTTTGGAAGTGTAATGTGGCTTGATCAGTGTCCAGCTGCTAGCATTGGAGGTATCAGGGTCAAGTCTTGGGCTGGACTCGCATTAGTTGGTCATGATTGAGTGGTTTTGGGTTGGATGGTGATCCATCCAACTGATATGATTTGAAGACAGGATAACGGGAAGCAGCAGCAATTCTTCCATTTATTAGCTATAGAGTCTTGGGCAAGTTACTCACACTCTCTGGGTCTCATTTTCCTTATCTCACAGAATGATGCTGAAGATGAAGGGATATGAAATACGGTACCCTACTAGCCCTGTGTCCAGCACGTGGGTTCATCTGGACACCATGTAAGTCTCGCCCAAAACGAGATGGTTACAGAGTTGATAAATGAAAGGGGCTGATATGAGTTTGGCAAAAAAGCCTAGCTCTGCCCTGGAGAGTGGGAAAGCTAAAGCATGGACTCAAAGATTCTAGTGCAGTTCATCCCCACTGGGACCCTGCCAACAATGAGCTTTGCCACATTTTATCAGGTCTCTGGAATTTGCTGATTTCACTGCTATAAAACCATCCAGACTGATAAATAATCAATGCAGTCGGAAACAGAATCCTTCCAAACATGCCATTCTTAGGGAGAGAAATCATGAAATGAGGTACTTATTTCGTTCACTGTCACATCCCCAGTGATTCGAACAATGCCTGGCACCTCGTATGCACTGAACCAGATTTTTAGATAATGAATCAGTCAATGAGAAAACCAATTTTTGGTAAGACCGATGTTGAGGATATTGCTCCATAAATTATGTGGCTCCTTCTCTTTGAGAGCCCAAGAGAGAAACTTCCCTTGGGGCCGAGGACCAAAAATGAGTCTCCCTTTCCAGAGCAATAGTTTTTTAGTGACAGACAATGAGGATCATACTCTTTTCTTTCCAGGGGCTACTACATGACTCAGAATAGAACTTAGAGCCCATCTCTAGCAAAATATTATTTTGCTTTTTTTGTTTTTTTGCTTTTCTTTTATTATTAGTTTTAACAGTGGATGTTCCCAATCTCATGTGCACGCACGCATGTGTGTGCACGTGTGGATTTACTCTTATTGTATTATGTGCCCAGGGAGCAATCTGTCTGTGTCTTTTTTTTTTTTTTTTAAGATTTATTTACTTATTTTAGAGAGAGAGAGAGAGCGCACGAGTGGGAGGGACAAAGGAAGAAGGAGAGAGAATTCTAAGTAGACCCATGCTGAGCGTGATGACTGACCCCGGGCTCAATCTCGCAATCCTGAGATCCCGTCCTGAAACCGTGACCTGAGCTGAAACCAAGAGAGTTGGAACCTTGAGCAACTGGGCCACCCAGATGCCCCAGTCCGTTCATGTCTTAAATAAAGTCATATCAATTGCATATTCTTTTGCATTCTTTACAAAATTCATGTGGAATGGCTGTGACGTTTTTTCTGTTGGGTAGGGTTTTATCAGAGAGCCCAATGGAAAGCTCAGTAACTCAGTATCTCTGCATTTTTTTCCCTCTGGACTGGAATTCCCAAAGCTTTTGAATTACGATACCTTTCAAGGTATAACTTCTATTCCTAGGCGCGCTCTCAAGAGCTGTAAAAATAAGTCTGGATAATAGCCTCTCAAATATATGAGGGTCCTCTTGACTAGAATTGCCAAATAAAACAAAGGATGCGCAGTTAAACCAAATTTCAAATAAACAACAAATAACTGCTATATTATAAGCATATCCCAAATATTATGAGACATATGTACACTAAAAATTATTTGTTCTCTGTCTCACTGAGTGTCCTATAATTTTATTTGCCTAATCTGGCAACTGTATTCTTGATAGAACCTGAATCAGCTGTGGTAAGGAGTTTGGGACTCTAAGAGCCCCAGTTAATTGGAAGTTAAGGAGTCCATAAGGTCTTGAGTCTGATTCTGCTAAGAGATTCAAGGTTTTTTCCAGCTACTATATGGAACTCTCTACCCTAGAAGAAAGCAGAGTGTGTAGGTCTCAGTACTTGAAGACCAGTAGGGGAGCTCACTTTTTTCAGTTAGGTTTGAAGCAAACTCTCTCTGGGAATTATTTGTGGTGCTTCCTTAAAACGAATACAATGTTCATTAAAATGATAAAAGCCTGGTCTTCATGCCCAACCCCACTTTTGACCACTGATCCGACATCTCATTCATGTCTCTATCAGACTTGACTAAGTCCCAGGCCTGTTCCAGGAACGGATCTGATTTCCATGGGTCAATAATCAACACCCTCCTTCCTCCCAGAGAGATGCTGACTTGACAACGATGCATGGAACAGTTCTCTTTATGAGAAATCCAGAAAGTAGTTACTAGCTCCTGCACCCAGGTGATCATGAAACCAGCTACATTGAAGCTGTTAGGGAAGTTTATGACATGCTTTCATATTTTGTTTTATTCCTTCCTCTGTATGGACGGTGCCACACAATCTGGAGGAAACTTCCAGTTCCTGGCTTCTCCCTGAGGGGAGAAAACAAAGATAAGACCATACATTTAAAATTCTGAATGTGTTTTGGGGAGGCTGCAAAGGCCCTGAGGCAGGAATGCAACATGTATTATGGTTTCATCTAGGGCAGCTTTGCAGTGAAGGTCATCACTTTGAAGGCAAAGAATTTGGAGAGAATATCTCAGCAGTATATCATTTATCATGTACATCATATACTCTGTGCTCTGTGTCTTTGTTCATGCTGTTCCCTCCATCAGAAATACTTTTCCCTCTTTTCTGCCTCACTACTTACTGAAAGGATTAGGTTAAAAGTAACCTCCTGTATAAAACCTTTCAAGTTGAATGGTCTAACGCATCAGACTGCTTTCTCTTTCCCTGTCACCTTGGCCATTTTTCACACCTCAACTATATTTGTTGTGAGTCTTTTTACATTATATAGTAATTAACATATTATACTTGTTTCTTTCATGAAGTTTAGATTCTTTCCTAACCACCAGGTGTCAAGATAGAAAGCAGTTTCCCCACCTGCAACAGAGAACACTAGGCACCTCCTCCTCCAAATCCTAGAAGGTGAGCCTGGTACATGGAATCCAGCTATGATGGCTTGTCTAGTCCTGTACTGGGTAAACTATCTCCCATTGCATGAAAACTAACATTCTTCAAATTAATTTATGGTACAAAAGAGATGAGAAACTAACCAGAGGGCAGAATTGATGGGATAATAAAATATTTTCCTCCTTTTTTTCTCTTCCTTTGTTCCCTTGTGAAGTGGTCTTCTGGGTGGTAAGACTTCGCAGGAAGGTATAATTTAGGGTCTGGTGCTTGCTGCTTAGGAACATCTCGAACAATGGTATGAACAGAATTTGGAGCAGAGCCCCAAGAACAGGAGGAAAAAAAGGGAGAGGGAAGTTTATGAGCATTGTCCTTTGAATGCGGACAGACAAGGAGATTAGGGGAGGAGAGCCAACAAGTTTATGGGCAAAACCATAGGCAGGAATGGCTCATCTTGGCCACGTGTGCCCATTCTTTGTTTTGGGGAACCTAAGAAACAGGATGAACTTGAAATGCAGAACCAGTGGAAAGGGGGGTATCTTTCTAGAGAATCTTAATGTGGTCTATGAAGTTATAGGAAGAAAAGTGTTATAGTCAGGAAAGCACAGGCTTTCATGCAAGAATAGTAAAATCAAATGAGTGAATTGGTCCAGGCAGGGTTGTAGTGACCTGGGTTAGGTGCATCCTGTTTCATGGAGGCAGCTACCATTCAGATCCAGGAGGATGTCACAGGCAGAAATATGGCCTGTCATTCTCAAACCATTTGTTTTTGGTTGCATTGTTTTTCTCTCTGAACTTCTGATTCATTTTTTTTTGTTTCAGTAGGAATTACCTTTACATTGAAATAATATGACTTAATTCAAAGTAAAATGTTTTGAGGTAAACGCTCTGGCAGTATGTACCAATGTCTTTGTTTGTTTTGTTTAGTTTTCTTTCAAAGAGAGAGTATGTGAGTGGGGTGGGGAGGGGCAGAGAGAGAGGGAGAGAGAATGCTAAGCAGGCTCCATGCCCAGTGTGGAGTCCAAGAGGGGGGGCTCAATCCCACCACCCTGAGATCATCACCTGAGCCAAAATCAAGAGTCAGATGCTTAACCAACTGAGCCACCCAGGCACCCTGTACTAGTGTTGAATGTACCCAACCTTATAACTCAATATTTCCAATATGCCAAGAACCGTGTACATGTATTTAACAAAATAGATGTATAAAAATATTAATAAGAGCAATGTCTATAATGGCCAAAAATTATAATCATCAAAAGTTAAATATCCATCAACAGTATAATAGATAAATAAGTTGTTGAATAGATATGTGATAAAGAAGTTATAAAAATGTATAGCTTGTATAATTTATGTAAATGAATTGTGGAATAGAATATTGTACAATGTACAAACTAATGCTATATGCAAGAATGTGAATGAATCTCACACACTGTTAAACATAAAAAGACATACTGTATATACTGAAATGACTTCATTCAGAGATAAAACCTGCAATACGGAAACATGAAACTAACCAATGGTAGGGGAAATGAAGACAGTGAGAAGGTGATGGTGATAGGAGGGCACATGGATGGGGCTTCTTGAGAACTGGTAATAATTTCAGTACTGGTCACACAGGCATCTTCGGTTTTGGAGGATTAATTGAGCTGTACACTTACGAAATAAGTGATTTCCTATATGGATGATATATTTCAAATAAAAATTACTTTAAAATCAGACCTGTAGAAAGATATGGATTATTGTTCAAAAAATAGATAAAGTAAAAAAATTACACCTTTCTGTGAATCCATCAGAAAAGTGCTGGATGCAAAGAAACTTTGTTGACCTGAATCCATAGAGTGGCGAGCCTGGACCTTTCCCTATATGGGCACAATTGCCTTATCTATGTGCATGTATGTGGATGAGTGGTCTACACCTAGATCAGGTTAGTTTGCGGTGCTAAGGAAAAACACGCAAGCCTTTGATGACAATGAGATTCCTGGGATGGATTGCCATGTGGAAGAGCCTTGCAGACAAAAGTAGATCATTCAGTGGAGTTCTTCTCATCCACTTTCCTGAAATTTTCCCAAGAAAGTAGCAGTGGTGGAAGGGCTAGGAAGCAAAGAGAACTGACCCTCTCTTACAGTTCACAGTGCTTAGGCTCTGGAAACCTGTTGAAACTGAAATGAAAAGGGAACCAAATCTGTCTGAAAAAGTGGGCCAGTGTTTCCCCACCACAACTATGACAAGAACAGGAACTAAGTTTCTTGGAAGCCCCAGATTGTGGTGTTTATAGTTGGGCTAACTAGAAATGAATTCAATCTAGTTAAAATTGTAGCCCAGACTGGCTCAACTAAACCCTTAGTATAGATTGAATGATTAACTCCTCAACCAACTGCAAAGCAAAGGAAGAGCTTTGTAGCTCAGAAAACAACAAAACAAAACAACAAAAAATATACCTCACTCTCCAGTGTCTTTTATATACAATGTGCTTAATTTAGTTAAACAATTATGATATATGGAAATAAAGAGGAAAACATAATCAATTATCAAGAGAAAAAAGTCATTAGCAGCTGAACAGTGGTTGTTTTAAAGCCTTTGTCTGTTAAATTAAGTATCTAGGATAGTTTGCAGGGATATGGAGAAGATAGGTGAGCTTTTGATGATCATGAGAGCTAGTGCTATAAGATGGAGCCTAGAAGAGCCCCACATGAAAAACATTAATATTAGGATTAGCAGAAGAGTACCTGAAGGTAACTTTATAAATATAGAAAAGACTATAAGAAAAAAATGGATATAATCAAAGACCCAAAGGGGGAATTTAAAGATAGAAGTGGAAACTATATAAATGAAACCAAATGGAATTTCTAGGATTAAAGAATGTGCTCTGACATTTAAAGATATAATCATTCATAGATGAAATTAGAAGGAGAAAAAAGTTTGATGAGCTTGAAAACAAAATATAAAAACTTTTAAGAATTGAAGCCCACAGAGAAAAAGTCTGAAGAACACGAACTCAGTGACTTTTAGAACAACATCAAGTGGCTTGACATAGCAGATAGATTCAGAGGAGAGTAGAGAGAGGAAGAGAAGAAAATATGATTGAAGAAATAATGCCTGATTTACCTCCAAAGATGATGAAAAATATCAGCCTACACATCCGTAATTTCAGTGAACCCTAAAAGATGAAAGAAAAATAAAACACTCGACATATGATAATTAAATTATTATAAAAACAAAGATAGCAAATCTTAAAAAAAGCAGGAAAAAAGTCAGAAAGGGGAGCAAAGTTAAGGAAAAAAAAAAAACTGAGCTGCCTTTTCATCAGAACAAATGCAGGAAAGGAAAAGCAAAGGATCAAAATTAAATGAAACACACCAACAAAAAATAGCAAGAAGTCTGATTTAAACCCAATCACACAAGTAATTACGTTATGTATGGCCTAAACATGCGTTGTAAGGAAGACACTGTCAAAATGATTTCTTTTTAAAAAGCAAGGTCCAAGGATTTGCTGTATAAGAGACACACTTTAAATATCAGTGTGCAAGTAAGCAATCAAAAAGATATGCCATGTGAACATTAAGCATGAGAAAGGTAGTGTGACTATATTAATATTAGATAAAATTGATTTCGAGGGTAGGCATATTAACAAGTAAAGAGGGATTTTTCTTATTTCTCAAATGGTAAATTCATCAAGAAGACATAATATTCCTTGGGGCGCCTGGTGGCTCAGTTGGTTAAGCGACTGCCTTCGGCTCAGGTCATGATCCCAGGGTCCTGGGACCAAGCCCCACATTGGGCTCCTTGCTCGGCAGGGATCCTGCTTCTCCCTTTCCCACTACCTGCTACTCTGCCTGCTTGTGCTCTCTCTCTCTGTCAAATAAGTAAATAAATTTATAAAAACAACTCAGCACTTCAGAAAACCAGATTCAAAGGAATTCTTGCTGCTTGATAATGAGAATATTAGAAAATAACCTAGCTAACTTAAGACTTACTGGGAAAATATTTTAAAAATTCCTCAAACATCAGGAAAAAAGCAAGGATGGCTAATCTTCCCACTTGTGTACTAGAGGTCTTAGCATTGCAATAAGGCAAGAAAATGATATAAAATGTATACATTTTGGAATACAAGCAGAAAACTTTTTCTGGTTTGTTTTTGTTTTTGTTTTTGTTTTGTTCTGTATACAACATGACTTTGAAATGTCTAAACCTAAGAAATGTACTAAGAAATGTACTAAACCAAAATAAACTATGATTGTTAAAACATGACTTCAACAAGGCTTCAGGATAAAAGGTAAATGTACAATAATCAATTGTATTTTTATATTCTGGCAATAACCTATTGAGAATTAAAAGTTTTAAAGTCATATTTACTTTAGCATCAAAAACAAAAAAGAAATTTAAACACAACGCATACAAGGTTTTACACTGAAAAAATTTTAATCTTTGAGACAAATTGAATTAGTAAATAAATTCAGTAAGTAGTACAGAAATTGAGAATTGTGCCATGTTTGTGGATTGGAAAACTCAATATCGTTAAGATATCATTGCTTCCCAAGTAGATGTATATAGTCAATGATTCCAGTTAAACTTGAAGCATGAGCTTTTGGGAAAAATTAAGTGTTATCTTAAATTGATATGGAAATTAAAAAATTCTAGAATAGCTAATACAGTCTTAAAAAAGAAAATGGTTGGGAGATTTGCACTCTTTGATTTCAGGATTTATTTTAAAGCTGCTGTAGTTAAGACATGGTTGTGCTGATGTGTGGCTGAACGAATAGGTCAGTGGAACAGAATAGAAAGTCATGATGTAAATAAACACAGATGCAGTTAATTCATTTCTGAAGAAATTATAACTATGACTTAATAGTGAAAGGTATGTCATCTCACAATATAGTGCTAGAACAACTCTACTCACTACATGAAATAATTAATTCAAGATGGATCATTTTCCTAAGTATAAAGCTAAAATTATAGAGCTTCTGGAAGGAAACAATGGGATATCCAAGCAAACGTGGCACAGCAAAGATCCCTGAGACAGAGCACAAAAATCGTAAATGTGGAGAAAAAAGAGAAGCTGGATTTCATCAAAATGAAAGGACTACTTTAAGAAAAAAGGCAGATTTGGAGAAAATATTCATGTGCTTATAGCTGACAAAAACTTCTATCCATAATATATAAAGCACTCCTTCATATCAAAAATGAAAACACAAATAATCTAATAAAAAATGGACAAAATAGTTGAACAGACACTTCACAAAAGAAGACATACAGGTAGCCAAGAGGCATAAGAAAATCTGCTCAACATCATTGGTCTTTGGGGAAATGAAAATTAAATTAAAACCACACTGAGATACTACTTCCCACCCTTTAAAATGACTAAAATGAAAAATGTTGGTAAGTTTGTGGAGCAAATGAGACTCTCTCACATTGCCGATGGAAGTGTGGAGCCATAAAACACTTTAGAAACTTGTAGCTCCTTATAAAATTAAATACTCCTATCACATAACTGACCAGTTCCACTCCGGTATGTACTTCCGAAAGAAATGAAAGCATATATCAAAAGAAAACTTTTACAAGAATGTTCCCAGCAGCTTTATTTTTAATAGCCAAACATTTCTATCAGCGGGAGAATGTATAAACAAATTGAGGTATGCTCATATAATCGAATAGTAATCAGCAATAAAAAAAAAGATCAGAGCTACTGATACCTAAAACATGAAAGGATCTCTCAGAAATCCTGTTGAGCACATTATCTCTAGTAGTCACACTTAAAAGTGTACATATAGTCTGATTGCATTTATATGAAATTCTAGAACAGCCAGAAATCTGCTGGAATATATATCATGGCACTTGTGTCTTGAGGCTGAGATATGAGTTGGATGGCAAATGGGTAGGATGAAATGTTCTGCGCTAATAGAAGTGTTTTCTATCTTTCATTGGCATGGCAGTTTTCATGGGTGTATACATTTGTCAAAATCTTATCTAACTGTAAACATAGATTCAGTGCATTTTCTTTGAGTAGATTATCACACACACACACATATACACACATATACACATACACACATGTGCCTGCACCAAACCCTTAAATCTGACAGACCTCTGGGTTGCAGAGCTGACTCTGACATTCGATAGCTGTGTGTCCTTTGGTAAATTATTTAACTTTTCTCAGTTTTGCATCTGGATAAAAGAACAGTCATGATCCAAATTTAAAGGTCTGTTTGAGAAATAAATATAATCATCTCTCATCTAGTATAATCCTGGGTACTTACTCATCTCTCGGTAAGTATTAACTACCATAAATAAGTATTATTATTAAAGACTGATCATTAATGTCTTTTTCCCCCCATTACCTTTAAACTTTGGAGAAATTTACTCTAAGTTTAGGAAAGAAGGAGGAACAGGATGATTTATAGAAAAGGCACTTGTCTTGGAATCATAAAACTCATGTTGTAGCCTATTTGCATAAAACCCAGAGGCTGGTGTAGTAGGAAAGAGTGTGACCCAGTAGGAAAGACAGTATTTTGGAGTCACAGAGATCTGGATTTAAATTTTATTTCCATAGCTTATAAGTGATACACAGCAGTTTATAATCCATACTATGTGAACTTGAGTAAGTAATTTAACACCTCTGAGCCTTAATTTTATCTCCAAAGTGCAAATAAATATAACTATCCTACACAGTTGTTGGATTAAAAGTGTCAGGTAGCACATATGAAGGGCTTGGCCCTTAGCAGGCCATTAATAACTACTTCTTTTTTCCATTTCCTTCCCTTGGTGCACTCATTCTAGTATTCTGGGCTACAGTTACCTTAGTAAATTAGGGGAATCGATCTCTGAGGCAACTTTAAACTTTTAATTCATCTGATTTTAAGTAAATGTAAACTAGTAATAACAATCTGTAGGTCTACTAATCTGTATCTTTACCAAAGATGAAACACAAAAGTTCTTGCAGAAATTAAACCCAACCAAAAAAGCAAAAGTATAGATTCATTCAGATTAAAAAGATTGCCTGGCCCAAGCTCGTCACTGCCTGGGTCACTGTGTTTTCTGTTACTAAGGTTACAAGAGTTTGTTTACACAAAAAAGTACATCTTTAATCATTTAAAAAAAAAAAAAAAGACATAGGGACAGATTGTGCTCCACTAAGGGGAAAAAAAACAACAACCCACAAATCCATCTGGGGAGGCCGAATATGATAGACCCTTTAATTTCAAGAGTAACATGGTCAAGGAATTCAATGAAGAGATGACTTCATTTTACATTTGGTTTGAAGATGAAAATCTCCACTTTCCTTCATCAGCTAAGGAGCACAATGAAGCAATGTGGGTTTATAAGATGTTGGCAAAATATACCCGGTCGTTTTCCACTGTTGAGTCCTTTGCAGATTTAAAAGGTCTTAGAAACACAGGAAGAAAAAACTTCGAATAGTTTTCTATTAGAAGCCCCCAGATTTATACACAGAAATTGGCAGCCTAATGAGGGAGTGATGTTGCCCACATTAATGAGAGCTTGGGTGAGATCCAAGGTCTAAGTCTTCTTTCATTAACTTTCTCTTTTATATATTTCATACTGAGAGTAACTTTACTTGGAAATTATAAACTACAAACACGTTGGAAATCACATTTCTTACCCTGGTAAATAAATCCCACTTACCCAGTGGATTAGGTGATAGATTCTCCCAACAAGACTGTTGAGCTTGGTCACTGTAGAAGCCAACTTACTATTTGTCCCTCCAGCAGCTTACGTCTGCTTTCAGTTTATGATTTCAATCAGTTTCTTAGACTTTCCACTTGATCATTATGGGCTAATCACACCGAGGTACATCACGACCATGTATGAGAGTCAAAATGTTGAAAATCACACATAAAGTGGAAACCTTAAGAACAGCCAAGGTAAAATGAAACATTACATATAGGAAACCTGTGATTTGAATGAACACAGAGTACTCACCAGAAACCATGGAGACCAGAAGACAGTGAAGTACAGACAATTTCAGATAAAGGAAAACCAAGAGAAATGGTGCCTGGTAAACCTGTACTACCAGAAATACCAAAGGAAGTTCCTCAAGCTCAAGAGATAATACCAGATGGAAATTTGGATCTTCAAAAAGGAATTAAGGGCGTTGGAAGAAGTAAACATTTGGGTAAAAATGGAAAACTATTTCCCTTTTACATTACTTAATTTACTTAGGACTATGTAAAGCAAATTTATAACATCCTCTTATTGGAATTACATGTATATGTACTATATGTATGTATGCATATATAATAATAATGGCAACTATTGCATAGAACAGAATGGGAGTGGTGAATAGACCGTATGATTGCAAGCTCTCTACATTTTATGTCAAGTGGTACCATATTAACACTAGTTCCAATGTGTAATGTTTTTTTTTTTCTAATGTGTAATGTTAAGGATATATTTGCCAATCCCTAGAGCAATCACTAAAAAACAGCAATAAGAGGTGCAAACCCAATGGACACATTAAGTTCAATTCTAAAAAAATTCAAATAATTCAAAAGCAGGCAGGAAAGAGGAACAACAATGGCAACAACAAAAAAGATGGCCAAACAGAAAACAGGCAACTGGTAGACTTAATTCCACAATATCAACAACTACATTAAATGTTACTGTTTAAACAGCAACTGTCAAATGGATAAAAAAGCAAGAATCCACCATATACTCTCTACAAGAGAATCACTTTAAATAAAAAGACACAGGTTGTAAGCGAGCAGACATAAAAAAGATATACCATAAAACCAATGTAGTGAGTAGTCTCTAGGATAGTTGCCAAAGATCTCTGTCTCCCGATATTAATGCCCTTTGTAATCTCCCCTTGGGAATGGGCTATGATTTCTGACTTTCTTCTGATAAATACAATATGGCAGATATGATAAGATGATACTTTCCAGATTAGTTTATAAAAGAAGCGGTGGGTTTTCCCCCTCAAACTTTCAATTTCTATCTACCTATCATCTATCTATGCCATCAACTGCTCTGGGGGAAGCCATCCAGCTACTTGCTATATCTTGAGGACACCACAGCAAACCCGTTGAAAGCCCATATGGTTAAGGGACTGAGGCCATCAGTTCAAAAGGCCATGGAGAGCTGAGACCTACTGACAGCCACTTGAGTGAGAATAGAAGTGGACTTTCAGCCCAAGTGGAGACTTGAGTTGGCTACAACCTTGGCCAACAGCTTTGCTACAGTTTCATGAGACCTTGAGGCAGAATCGCCCAGCTAAGCTGCTTGGTTAATTCTTGAGCCACGGAACTGTGAGATGATACATATTGGTTGTTTTAAGCTAATAGATTTTGGAATAATTGTTTCACAACAATTTATAACTATTACAAAGTAAGCTTGAAAATGCTATAAAAGCAAGACAAAGTTATAACCGGGATAAAGAGAATCATTTAATAATGATAAAAGGATCAATTCCACAGAAGGACATAATAGTCACAAGCATTTATACTGCAAATAACAGAGCCTCAAAATATGTCAAGTAAATATTGATGATATTACAGGGGGAAATAAACAATTCTACAATAAAAGAAGGTTTTAATACCCCACTCTCAGCAATTGACAGAACAACTAGAAAAAATGAGTAAATAAGTAGATGATTTGAACAGTATTATCAGCCACCATGACCTAATTAAAACCTGAATAATATGATGCCACACATGAGTACACAAGGTACATTCCCCAAGAATAAACATATGCATGGCCATAAAATAAGTCTCAATAAACATAAAAGAAATGTAGGCATGTGCTTTGAGTAATCATAGTATAATTTGAAATAAACAAAAATGAGATATCTAGGAAACCCCAAATATTTGGAAATTAAACAAAATAACTCTAAATAATCCATCAAAGAAGAAAGCACAGGGGAGATTAGAAAATATTTTTAACACAATCATAAGGCAACTATAATACACTAAAGCATATGTGATGAAATAAAGCAATGAATGGTGAGAAATTTATAGATTTAAGTGCTTATATTAGAAAAGTAAATAGTCTAAAGCAATGAGCTAAGTAAGATTCCATCCTAAGAAATTGGGGGGGAAAAGAGAGTCTAATAAAGTCAATAGGTAAAAGGAAATAAGTAGGGATGTCTGGGTGGCTCAGTTGATTAAGCATCTGCCTTCAGCTCAGGTCATGATCCCAGAGTTCTGGGACCAAGCCCCACGTAGAGTTCTCTGCTCAGCGGGGAACCTGCTTCTGTCTCTCGCTCTCTCTCTGCCTGCCACTCCCACTGCTTGTGCTCTCTCTCTCTCAAATAAATAAATAAAATCTTCAAAAAAGGAAATAAGTAATAAAGGGCAGAAATCAATGAAATAGAAAAGAACCAAATAATAGAGAAAAAGCCAAGATTTCATGCTTTGAAAATATGAAAATTGATAAAAAAATTTAACTAAGCTGATCAAGAAAAAAAGAGAAAGAGAAATGATGGGAATGAAAGAAGTATCATCACCATGTATTTTAGGTATATCGAAAAATAAGAGATTATTAGTAAAAATTCATGCCAATAAATTTGACAACTAAGATAAATGACAAATACCCTGGGAAATTTGATTTATGAAAACTGACAAAAAAATGATACAGAAAATCTGAGTTATTTTGTATCTGTTAAAGAAACACATACACACACAAACTTTGGGCCCAGATGGCTTCCTTCATTAATTGTCTTAAACACTTTAGAAAGACACAGTAAGGATCTTACACAAACCCTTTCAGAAAATAAAAGAGGAGGGGACATCTCCTAACTTGTTTTGTAAACCTGCAAAACCGTAATACGAAGAGCTGACATAAACATTATTTAAAAAAATATACAGACTAATAAATTCCCTCATGATCACGAATGTAAAAATACATAATAAATATAAGCAAAATGATTTCAGAAATCTATAAAAAGGTTAACATATCATGATTAGTAAGGTTTATCCTAAAAATGCAAACTCGGTGGAACACTTTAAAATCTGTCAATACAATTCACCATCATAACAGAATAAAGCAGAAAAATATGATCATTTCAATAGATGTCTAAATAACATTTGATAAAATCTAACAACTCATTCATGATATAAGCTCTGTGCAGTCTAAGGATAGAAACTTCCTCCATCTATAAAGGCCATGCTAAGAAGTCTACATTTACCATCATAATGCAACTTTATGAAATAGTCAATATTTTTTCCTAAGATTGGGAATGAGCCAGAATAGCTACTTTTACTGCTAGAATTTAAACATTATACTAGAGGTTCTAGCCACTGTGAAAAGGCAAGGAAAAGAAAATGTAGATAGATGGAAAAGGAAAAAGTTAGATTGTTTTTACTCGCAGATGAGATAAAGTTTCTGTTGAAAACTCCAAAACAGCTTTGAGAAATGTGAGTTTAGCAAGTTCATAAGATAGAAGTTTTCTACAAAACAAAACTTAACTCATAATTTTATATCCTAGCAGCAAATCATTGGAAAACAGATCAAAATATCAACGGCATATACAATCGTATAGCTGTCTGATTCTTAAAATTACTCTCTGTCTGTTCTCTGTCTGTTCTCTCTGTCTGTTCTTAAAATTACTCTCTCTCCAAATATCTTAAACCATTGAAGTAGTGCCTTGGACATAACTGTGTGTTTCTTGCCTCTGGCATTTCATGCCCATTTCACACCAGCGAGAGGTTTTAACAATAGCACTTCTTTCTTTTTTTTAAGATTTTATTTATCCATTTTATTTTAGAGAGAGACAGAGATGGAGAGAATACGAGCAGAGCGAGGGCAGAGGGGAAGGGAGAATCTCAAGCAGACTCTGCCCTGAGCCTGGAGCCCAGCAAGGAGCTCGACATCCCGACACCGAGATCAAGATCTGAGGGAAAACCAAGAGTCAACCACCTAATCAACCGACTGAGCCACCTGGCCGTCCCAACTGGTACCGTATTTTAGCGTCTGCTTTTCCAGACCATTCCTGGAATACGGTTAAGTCAGTGTTCCACGGGGAAAAAGTAGCAAGGTGCTATTTGCTGGCCGGTGGTTTCCCAGGAATCGAGCTCAGGAATAACACGTGTGAGAGGATAAGGGAAGCGTGATTGGGCAGAGGAAGATGTCCAAGCGTGATGCAGTTACAGCGGGGGCATTGGTTGACCCCATAGCATGCTGGGAAGTGTAGACAGCTCTCCAGCAAAGTCCTGAACTGTGGCCTGAGGGCTGGGACTTTGGACCCCTGAATTAACCAGTCATGGGCTGTGAGTTGACATTGAGGAAGGGAGGTCACCTTGTGCACAGCAATTCCCTACATTCAGAGCAATTAATATGTGCACTTCTTAAGCTGCTTTCTAATTCAACTTTCTGAAGTTATATGGTGAGAAGCCTCACAGGTCTGCTCCTGTCTCCATCTTAACTCCCACTTAGGATCATTCATATGCACCCTCCTTTCCTGCTGGTTGAAGATTTCCTCCGAAGTTAACATTATAGCACTGCATGCTTTTGTACTTTACATTCATCACTATATTCTCTCTCTCTCTCTATCCATCTATCCATCCATCCATCCATCTATCCATCCATCCATCTATCCATCCATCCATCTATCCATCCATCCATCCATCCATCCATCCATCCATCCATCCATCCATCCATCCTTTTTCACTTAGAGTATTGTGAAACTCTCTGAATTATCTAGCAGGATTAAGTTCACAGTGGGAAATTACTTTTTACATACTTTGTCATATTTTCTCCTTCTCCTCCTCCCCCTTCTCCTCCCCCTCCTCCTCCCCCTTCTCCTCCCCGTCCTTCTCCTCCTTCTCCTTCTCCTCCTCCTCC
>CM052900.1:7327705-7350256 GCA_028534135.1 Potos flavus
GTTCACTAGGTATGTGATCTTGGGCTAATTAGTTCACTGCTTTAGCTTTAGTCTTTTGATCTGAAGAATAAATAGGTTTGGCCCAGTGTCTCTCCAAAATGTTGTGGGGTTTGTACCTACCATATTTAGCTCTGAAAATTTGTCCCTTTTTATTTCCTGCCATTGCACAAAAAGAACCACATTAAAACCAAAGACAGTTTTATTTGAACTAGAAATTTGTTGGGAAATTGTAATTCAAACCACTCAATCTATTCTTTTCTATAATAAGATTATTTAAAACTACCCACTCTCATGGAGAGGGACTGGTGATGAAAGACCTGAGTTGTATAACCAAGGCCAGATTGAAAAAATTCAGCATAATTGAAATGAATAATGTGCCAAAAGACCTGAGAATGTTTACGAGAGAAAAAATGTAAATATTTTTTAAAAATTGAGTAAGTGAATGTTCTAATAGAACAAGTAGTGATTTTCCTTTATGTAATACGGAAGTAAAAAAGGGTTTTGAGCTTATATCAGCTTGTAGTTTCATAAAACAATTTTCAGAAGGATCTCATGCTTTGCTGTAGACTTGGGGAGGGTGATAGCCCCTCAAGTGAGCAGATTATTTCCTTGTAAATTTCCTAGAGAGAATAGTTTTCTTTTCTCTCTAAAGCCTTAGTATGTGTCTCATCTGCCTGAATTATGCTCTTGGAATGACAACACAACCTCCCAGAGAGTTAAAAAAAAAAAAAATCTTTGCTATCTGGTAAAGTCAGAGGTGATATTTTTTTCATTTCAGCTAGTTCAAAATTGGAATGATAATAAAAAGTGACCTTTTCATATTTCAGTTCAATATGTTTATTTAATAGTTTAAATAATATTGATTCAACATATATTATACTTAGATATAATTGCTAGATTTGGGGGATAAAGATCTCTATAAGGACCCACTTCTAGTAAGATTAAAATTCTAGTAAAATGAGGTAAACGTATCAAAAGCCTTAGGCCCACATCTCATCAATACCTTAGAGGAGAAAAATTAAGATAGTCTGAGAATCATGGAAGACTACCTGTAAGAAGTGAATTGTGAGGGAAATTTTTAAGAGAAGTGGGGGTTATCCAGGTGAAGGAGTTGGAAAGAGAGCAAACAAGGGAATTACACTTGACCTAGAGAATTTTTTTAAAGATTTATTTAATTATTTGAGAGAGAGAGAGAGAGAGTTGGGAGAGGGGCAGAGGGAAAGAGAGAATCCTGAAGCAGATTCTCCACTGAGCACAGAGCCCAAGTTGTGGCTCGATCCTAGGACCCTGAGATCATGACCTGAGCCAAACTCAAGAGTTGGCCACTTAACCAACTGAGCCACCCAGGTGTCCCAGACCTAGATAATTTAAATACCTGAATTGAGTAACTGAAATTCAATACTTGAAACAGTGGCCTGGGTTTCCCTCTGGGTGCCATCTATCTTCTTATTTGGGCAATTTATGCATCTTTCAGCCCAGCCACTCAAACCCTCAGACTGGTCTGTGCTCAATCAACAATTTTTTCAAAGATTTTCTGGGTTATCAATGTACCAATACATTCTCATGTGCAAAGCACAAGAAGGTGAAAAATGTAACATAAATACTACGTGTTAACGGATTTACTTCATGCAGTTGTGTTTCCTCCTCGAGGAAAGGGGGCCAGGCCTTTGTAACCACACCCCAAATCGCCCCTGAAGTGAGCTTAACCTGGAGGAAAGCAGCTTCCCCCAACACAGGGACCTTCCCAGAAAAGTACTGATCTGTGAACCATCAGCAGTCACCACATCTGACAGTTGGGGGAATAAGGGCCTTCCCAGTCCTGAAAGGGAATTGGAGCAGTACACTGTAGTATCCAATATTGCCATATTATTTAGACCTATTAATCTATTAAGGATACAAGTATCTAATCCTAATAACATTTCAACCCTGGCTGTAATTTGTTACTGGATCTCTTCTAGGACTGAAGTAACAATATATCATAATGCACTAAGGTTATACCACTGGCGCTTAGAGCAAAAATCACATCCCTATCCCTTTGGTACCTTCAAGTAGAGAGGCTCATGGAGGGAAGGAAGAGGTCTAATCAACCCTTGTGACCCACAAGAACATCAGCCAGAAGTAAATGGATGGATCTCTTGCTTTTATCCTCTGATGTAGGGATTCCATCAAGATAGGAGATACAAAATCACATCCACAGACTTCCAACATTCCTTGATTGCTATCCCCTCTCAACCCAAACACCTTGAAAAGCTCCCTTCTAGTTACACTGTGAAGTGTAACTTTATGCCTTATCTCATTGAATCCTCACGGCAAGATGAGTTTGGTATTCTTATCCTCATTTATAAATTAGAAAATTCATGTTCAGATGGTTTAAGTGTGTTATCCAAATATATCAGATGACAGACGCAGGCGTGGCTGGCCCCAAGCCATACAAAACTTTTCCTCTAAAGTCACCTGCCTCTGGAAGCTTCACATTAAAATGTACCTTTAAGGGGAAAAATGGATTCACTATCAAGAAAGAGAATTTTTTAGAAATCTCTTAGGAATGGAAAAAATTAATTATAAACCCAATTCCCCTAAAATCTAAGCACTTTAGAAATGAGTTTCTTGGAAGTTGTTTTTGTTCTCCACAGTTCCAGTTCGTACCAGAAGAAACAATCCATTCAAAGTGTCTCAGTTTACTAACCTACTAGCCTACTAGTTACCTTTCCAATGGACAAACAAAACAAAACTCCCCCCGCCCCAGGATGAATTCAATTTTCAGGTAATCTATTAAACATGAATAGAGATGTAATTCTAAAACTTATTATCGGAATTAGAAATAACACTTCAGGGGCTCCTGGGTGGCTCAGTCTGTTAAGCATCTGACTCTTGATTTCAGCTCAGGTCATGATCTCAAGGTCGTCGTGAGCCTGATTAAGATTCTCTCTCTCCCTCTCCCTCTGCTGTCTCCCTCCGCCCCTCCCCCTCCCCGTTCATGTGCGCGCTCTCTCTCAAAAAATAAAAAAAAAAAAATAAAAATAACACTTCATTTCTGGAATTCTAGCAAAGCCTTTAAACTGGCCGAAAGTAGCAAAAATAAGAATGAATTGGGTAACAACTTCTTGTTCATGAAATGTCTACTGCTAAGGAAAAATCTGAGATTATAGGGGGATTATATAAATGCTATTAACAAATATTGATCAAGGAGACACAAGATCCAAGATGCACATTGGAGGTCAATAGTAAGGAAAATGTCTTCAGTTGGCCATTGCGGTGTCCTCTAGTTCTCTGTGAAGTTAAGCTGATTTGTAGAGTCATTGAATTGTTGCTTACAGACAGGAGAGGTACCCTTACCCAACCAGATCTGGCCT
The DNA here is from genome assembly GCA_028534135.1 of Potos flavus. Lineage (NCBI taxonomy): Eukaryota > Metazoa > Chordata > Mammalia > Carnivora > Procyonidae > Potos > Potos flavus. The sequence goes on from CM052900.1 coordinate 7,331,059, forward strand.
CTCAGTATGTGAGAATCAAGTTGACACAGACTAGAACTCTTTGTGCATTCAATTAATAGAATACTTTCTTGTCAGAGAAGTTGGTAGTTTGGTATAATAAAAATTATATAGTCTTATGAGTCCACACTTTGGGACATTACTTGACTTCTCTTAGCCTGAGTTTCCCAGTCAATGAAGGAAGGATGGGGATCATCTACTTTGCTGTCATGCAGGAAGAAATCAATGAAATGATGCATGTACCATCGTAAGTGTTCTATTTTGCTTCTTCCTTCCCTTTTTCATGATGAACTTGTGTTCAGGATATGTTAAAAATAGTAACAGACCACTTGTTAATGAACTTACATATACAGTAGTTAGGAAAAAATGGAAAGTGAATGTATAATTTGGTTAATCATTCAGAGCTATGTTTTAAAATAACTTCCTTTGGAATATTAAGGATGTATTAATAGTTAAATATGTATCATTTTTACAAGGTTTATATTGATAGAAGAATCAAATTTTATTGGAGAAGACAAAATGCATACAAAATGGCTACTGAAGAGCCAGAGATGTAGATGTCCAGTAGATAATAAGTCTTATTTTTGTACATGTGTTCAATTTTGTCTAGATCACTGGCTTCTGATTATTTGAAGTACCCAAGACATTTGTTCCTGGCTGCTTATTATTGGCCCCAAATCACTCCCAGTTCCCCTGTTTTCGGACATTTGGTTCCCTGTCTTGATTACTACTTCCTATCTGCATGCTTCTTTGATCCACGATTAAAACTTGTACTTATTTATTTAACGTTTAACTCAATCATCCCTTGTGAGCATGATTCCTGGATTCTGCCATCACCTTATGACCAATATATATTTATCCAAGGCAACTCACACTGTGTTCTCTGTAATTTCATGGGACCATCCCCAACCTGGACAGCCCCAAGCTAGCCATTAACTGAATGTGGAAGGTACATTTGACGTTAGATTTTTTTTTTTTTCAAAGAGAGCAGGATATTACTCTGTAAATAGAAGAGAAGAGAGGGGTGATTATTTACTGAACACTCACTGTCAGAGTGATGGCAATGTGGGAGACTATAAAATTTCTCTAATCTTTACACCCTTCCTGTGATGAAATAATGCATCCAAACTTTCTGCCACATGAATTTGTAGCATTTGCCATCAAAGTTGGTAGAATATATTTCCCCGTTGATGTTGGGCTTGGCCAAGGAAACTGCTTTGGCCAGTGAAGTGTCACTTATGTGTCACTTAAGTGTCACTGGCACTTATGTCATGGACAGATGCTTTAAATGCTTTCCTGTGATTAGACTCAGCCCCTCGTACTTCTGCCTCTATAACAGAATGAGCATCCAGAAAGCTGGTGGCTCCGAAGGAATAAAGACACAACATGGACTACCGCTTATTTTAAAGTCAAAGGCTTGAAGGAGTGAACAAAACAGTCTACGACCACAAGAATGATCATTTGTACCATTCCTGGAAGGGACTATATGTTTTATCTGTCTTGCCTGTTTCCTGCCCTGTTCAGCCCCCTCATCCCACCCTCAAATCTGCATAAAGTTATACCCATGCTGAGTTGGCCCTATTTAATTCTCAGTACAGCCTTGATCAGAGAAGCCAGTATATCAAGTAGACCTACTCATATTTAAACAAAAATTCTTTATTATTGACTATATTGATTATTGATTGTATATAGCAAATCTAGGTGATAGAAATGAATAAGATAAGATATATGTCCCTGTTCTCAAGGAGTTCACTCTTGTCAGGAAGAATTGTAGGTGGAAAGTACAAGCCAGTGCATTAGATAATATCAAAGATCATAGTCAAACTACCTAAAGGAGTAGACAGAAAAATAAGCCAAAGGAGGTTCAGTGAATGTCTACAAAAGATAATTTCTGAGCTGAGTTTTCCAGGTATGAGTAGCTGTACCAGATGGACAAGAAGAGCCCTCCCACAGAGAACAACATTTTCAAAGGACAGATTTGTTAAAAATAAATATATCACATGGACAAACAGGAGATATTCAAGGTCCTACAAGCATATGGCTGGGTCAGAGCATCTGTAAGGGGAGCTAGAAGGCAGGCAGGATCCCCAGCATGGTAGCCCTGAATTGGTTGGGGAAAGAGTAGTTAGTTGTTGATTCTTTTGTGTCACTCCCTAGCAGTGCTGGAGAAATCCCAGCAAGGCATTATTTTTACTCTCATCCACTATAATCCACTAATCAGGGTGAGAAGGTATTGCATCAAAATTGGACGGGAAAGATTTGATTCAATCCTGTGCATTTGTCTCAGTAGGTGCCTAGCATGGGTATTCTGACACTATTTCCAAGTTTCTTCCTCTATTTCAGCTTGGCTACTTATTATTGGAGTCTTTAAAAAAAAAAATCAGGTTCGGAAATAGAAAAAGTTGTGCCATTTTCACCAATCCAGACTGAGCAGTGGTGAAATTAATACTATATTTGATTTTTACCTGGATCCTCAGGTCCATTTCTCAAATCAGCCAGAACCAGTAAGAATAGAGGAATGAGTGTCAAGATTTCTTCTACACCTGCCTCTCCCTGTAATGCCAAGAGATTTGAACTGTGATTGTGAGCAACACAGAGACTTGGAAGAATTTTTTTTAAAGGTGCCTGGTTTGGCGAGATTTACGAAGTCTACACAGGTTAGGAGAGAGGGCATGAGGAAGCATTATTTTAGTTTGTACTTTGAATGATCAAGACATTTGCAGGTGGAGGTGAAGTGGCATTCTAGACAGAGGACCAAAAAGGAAAGGTGGAAATGATGGGTGTTTTCAAGCCAGGTGATGGGAGTTATTGTAGCATTGTTGGAGAATGAGTATACACAGGGAAGAATTGGAAAATAAAGATTTGAATAGTAGATTTGCCTGGGGAAAGGTACAAAAAGCATAGAAAACTAAGGGCTTTGATGCGTTTGGAGTGGGTAATGAGAAATCATTGAAGGGTTTTATAGAAGCTGTAACTTAGTAAGATTTGTCGGTATGGAACAATTCCATCAAATAAAATGTGCTGTGATAGGTGTTTGAGTATTTGTGTAAGTTTTTCATTCATTTGTATTGTGAATGTTAAAAGGTGCCAGGTAAGGCTGATATTCACTGAAGTTTGAACTTAGGCCACGTCAAAATATATTTGTATGTATACCTGTGTACGTATTCGTGTGTGTGTGTGTGTGTATATGTGAGTATGCAGGTAAAAATAGCGAGACATTTTATACACTTTCAATATTTTAGCAAGAATGTCCATGTTGAAACATTAAAAAAAAAGTTATTTTCAGTCTCATTTGTTCTTTAAAGGAGGGACAAACCCTACCAGACTTTGGGATTCTCCAAACGTCTTGAGCTATTTTTTCAAACGCCTTGGCTTTGGCAGGTTTCAAAGTCAATGTTTGCCAAGTCCTTTTTCCCTTAATTTTTAAACCCACATGTATTCCAAGGGAAACTTAATGCACATGTTTTTTATTCATTTACAGTTAACTCATCAAAAAAGTTTTAAGGACATTTGAAGTTTAACAAACCTTCAAAGTCTCTGTTATTAAAATCCTGGAAATTGTAATTAGATCCTGGAAACTCAAAATTGGCATTTATTCAGAAATTAGGATTCCCAATCACATGCTTGCACCTAACCAAATGCCTGTGCCATTAATGAACAATTGGAATCATATTTTCATGTTTAGTACTTAGTGTGGAAAGTTGATGTTACCAGTACTGTATCTGTTTCCATGTGGTAGCATGGTAGCATGTGGTTTTCTTTGGACCTTTCAAAACTTCTTGGTTCTCCCCGTGATTAATGAAATACCTTTGTGGGATAGTCGAAGAACAGTTTCAACTAGTAAGGGGTGCATGAATGAATTATATTTTCCTCATTGATATTAGTAGCTCCCTTACTCAGTGATAGAACTGTGGGCTGGGAATTACCCTCAAGTGGTGACCATGTTAATTTCCTGACATTAAGAACTGAACTTACATGGGCAGAAATTCAGCCAATGTTGTATGATTGGATGCTTCTACCTGAAGATTTTTTCCTCCATTCTTCCTGTTGATACTGAAGGAAGTAGATCCTTTAATTTCTTTGTTTGATTTTTGCTTAAAGGATAGGGTGGATTTTGGGGTCTGGGTTTTATTTTTGGATTAAAAAAGTCAAATTTCTTACAATTTCCACAACTATGAGGTGAGGGCTCTGGGCTGGATTAATGGTTCTGAACCTGATCTTTTTTGACTTAGAGTATGCTGTGTTGTTAATAAGGTGGAAGCTCCATGAGTTGCACTTCAATATTTTATAGGACATCGAAAAAAATAATGTGATTATTGTTTATTGCTTTAAAAAATGTTGACATCATCATGCATGTTTTGAATAATGTAAAGGGAAAAGTAATACATTAACCTTTTCTAAATGGAGGTTGGTCAGGACAGTTTTTTGGTTTTGTTTTTAAATAGGAGTATTGTGTATTATGAGATAAATAAAACTGTTCATTGGTAGTAACTTTTGGTGGAAATCACTGGGATCAGTGATTTTTCCAGTGCTTGCCAATGGTAAGTGTCTTTATCTATCACTTATCAATGATAAGTGTCTCATAAGTGTCTTTAATATTCAGAAGGTACTTCGACTATAGGGTTTCTATGTAGCAAACATTTCTTGAGGATCTTCCTAACTCATGTTCCCTCTTCTCTGGAAGCCAATCTCAATGCACATAGGTGGTTCATTCAGTAATGGTTCCTGATCTATGGGTATCTCCCTTCCTAGTCACAGCTGATTGGCCCATGTGTTATCACCTGACCCCAGCTACATAAATCAGATTTTTCTCTTGAAAATTTAAGCTGAGAGAAACAGATTGAATGTTTCTTGAACTAAGAGATATTGATGACAATAGTCAGAGTGAATATTCTCAAAAAACCTCCACTGAAATCCTCGGGAATTCTCTGTATTCTGCCTTACCCATGAGTATTTGTTTTCTAGAGCCACATAACAAATCACCACAAGCTTAATGGCTTAAAAAAATACAAATTCATTATCCCTGGTTTCTAGGAGTCAGGAGTCTAGGCACAGGTTGCCTGGGTTCTCTGCTCAAGGTCTCACATAGCTAAAATCAATCACAGCATCAGTGGGAGAGGCAATCTGAAGCTCAGGGTCCTCTCTCAAGATCATACAGGTTGTTGCAGAATCAGCTCCTTATGGTTGTAGACTGAAATCCCACTTTTCTTGCTCACTGCTGGCCAGGGATTATCCTCAGCTCCTAGCAGCCTTGCTCAGGTCTTAGCTACATGGCCCTCTCATAACATGACAACTTACTTCTTTGGAATCAGCTGAGAATTTTCTCCATTCTGCTATGACAAAGTCTTATACAATGTAATGTAATCATAGAGTGGCTATCTATTGTATTTATAAGTCTGGCCCATAACTCAATGAAAGGAAATTATACAGAGCAATTATATAATTATATTGGGGCAGGAATCTTGGGGGCCATGTTAGAATTCTGACTTTCACGTGGAGTTCTGGTAGTTCAAGTCTTAATTTTTGAAATATCCTACTGTCCTTTAAAAGAATTGTGTGTGTGTGTATGTCTTCACCTATCTCTAGCTTTTCTTTTGTTGGTTTAGTTTTCCCAAATACAATCAAAAGACTCTTAATGAAGACAGTTTATTATGTACCCTGCGACATCCTCAAAAACTCCTAGGGAATATCTGAAATAAAGGGTAGATGTTTTTATAGATCCATATAAATTAATTTTATTTAAAAAACAAATCGATGATTTGTTAATTGCTGTATAAAGATGGTACTTTGGCTTTCTTCTTTATGCCACCAAATTCTTGACCTTATAAATGTTTAATAGCTAGTTTAAGAAGGAGTGGTATATAGGGTTGTTCCTAGTTGGCATTCCTCAGCCACACAACATACTTTCCTGATTTTCTTCTTGGGGAAAACATAGGGTTGACTCTTGTAGAATACATCAAAGTCAACCATATTATAAAGTCTTTCATCCAAACTCCACACAACTGAGTTGGCAAATTAAATGATGCTCTCCATTCTCTCTATAAATTATGGACTGATGCCATTTGTGTCTCAACATTCATAGTAATAAGCTGCTCTCTGTTGCACATTTGTACTTTTACTTCCCCCCAGCGTTATGTATTTACTAAGAGTCAGTAGTGTCTGTTTCAAAATCTGTGTATGCTATTTTACTTATTGTGAATATGCATTTCAGTCAAATAGTACATAAATGGATAAAATATGAATATGGAAAGAGAATTATTTATACTATGATGCTAAGAAAACTAAGTGGAATGCTTTGGAAAGACTCAATAAGTTTCAGTTGGTTTTAAAACACAACTGAATTATGTAATTGAAATTAGATGTGTGCGAAATGATTTTAAAAGACCAAGAAGCCATGATGAAAGATCTAGAAATGTCTGTATTCAACTTGTTTCAAGAGTCTTCAGGTTTGACCCTCACTTTAGATAAACCAAAATAATAGACGGTGCATAATATTTATATAAGGGCAACATAACATTCCAATTAATAGCTGCAACCTGAATGAGAAAGCTTGGATCTAAATCAAATTATTAACCAATACATACATTTTAGTCAGCTTACCTTTAAATATAATATTTAAGATATCTATGCATGATGATTTATGATTTCCTCATTTTTACTAACTTTTTGATTCTCCAGCCAACTATGGGCCTAGTAATGTAGGACAAGAAGATTTCTACTGTAGAAGTTTTGTCCCTTCAGCCATAAGCCCATTCTCTAACTTTCAACTTTACAATAATGGTCCTTTCTTACCTTCTTTTGGATGTGTTTCTGGATGTCTCTCTTCTCTTTTACTATGAGGCAGACAAGTCACTTCTGAGGCCCAAGTGACAGTTTTTTTTTTTTTCAAACAGTATACAAATTTCTTCCCTTAAGACACCTCTAATCCACTGTTATTTTGTTTTACTTTTTTCATTTTCTCTCTATCAGCTTTTCTGTGTCATGTAATCTTATGATTGGGAAAGACTGCTAGCAATCTTTAGCAATCAAAAATCAGAAACATAGAGATATGAATGTTTCAGTGAACAACTATTGCAAAATTAAACACGCTACAAAGCAGGATGGTAAACACAGTGCTAGGAAAGCGATAGACCTAGGTTGAAACATAAATAAAGCAACTGATCAGCTTTGTGACCTTGGACGAGTCATTGAAATTCATGAGCCTATGTTCCTTTGTTTATAAATGGTCTTTGTCAGGCTGTGTAATAAAACTCCGAGGACCTTTCCAGAAAACAAACAAATGAGCAAATAAACCAACCAGCAGAAGGAGGTTCTTCAACTACAAGTCATCACGATTAGTTCTGTAGTAAACAGTGATTTGTTCTATAGGAACTAAATAACCCTGACCACCACACCCTGGATTTGAGGATGGGATTTGAGTCAAGAACTAACAGGCAACTGTCCCACGTGGACAACTAGAAGGAAAATTCTACTGAAAAGAGATACTTTTTCTTGGATGGCGACGAAGAGCCCAATTAGATTCTCTTTCTTGGGAATGTTGTAAGGTAGGAGCAGAGATGAGGAGCAACTGAATCATAAAAATAGCAGACCTTAGAGTTGATTTGGGGTTATCAGATCAATGGTGATTAATAATTGTTATTAATTAATATATTAATATATATTATTGATAGTACAATTATTTTATATTTATAATTTTTTAAAGATTTTATTTTATTTATTTGAGGCAGAGAGAGAGAGAGAATATGAGAGGGGAGAGATCAGAGGGAGAAGCAGGCTCCCCGTGGAGCAGGGAGCCCGATGCAGGACTCGATCCCGGGACTCCAGGATCATGACCTGAGCCGAAGGCAGCCACTCAACCAACTGAGCCACCCAGGCGCCCTATATTTATAATTTTTAAATAGTTATCAGTTTATATATTTAAACTTATATTATATTACTAATAATATAGTTAATTATTATTATTCTAATTTCCACATGAGACCTCGTTCTTTAATCATCAGGATAGCTTCAATGCCTTCTCATGGATCCTAAAAATAAATTCTCATCATCTAGGGTTCCCAAGAGTGTCTCTATTCCTTGCTCTGAAATTGCCCTCCCCCAAAACTGACATGAGAATGAGATTATGTAAATGGGGACCTCGAGGCAACATAGAAAGTTCTGGAAAAATTAAAGGTAATTTCCACCAGGTATCAAATACAAAATAGGATGACAGTGATCAATAAATGTAGCTATTATTAATATAATTCTTTTTTATGTAATATTGATGACACCTGAGGGAAATTAGAAAGTGCTGGTGAACTTTAGTTTCTTTGGGGGGAAAAAGCAGTTTTTCAACTGAAAATAAAATACTTCTCTTTGGAAGAAGGTTAAGTCATCTCCGGGCATCTTCAGAAGCCTCTGCCAGAGGCGACTGCACCCATTGAGATTTTCCCACCCCAATCTGCCGTTACCTCAACCATCACTAGTGTGGGCATTATCGGATCACTCTCCTCCATACTAAGAAAGGCACGGCTCGAGTTTTGGCTCAAGGCATATCCTCAATATACATGAAAATTAACCTGACAGAGGAGCTGACTTCCCCAGGAGGCTCTGTGAGAACCAGTCATCTTCTTGGCCCCAGCAGAAAGAGCGAGAAGGAAGGAGGCAGTAGGAGGATGCCGAGCAGCTCAGTGGGTGGGCAGGATGGAAGCCGGGAGCTACGAGCTCAGTCACTTTAGAAGAACATCTTTTTTTGCTGAATTGAGAACAGCCTTTGTGGGTGCTGGTTCTGACTCCTTTGCTTGCTTGGCACAATTTGTCCCTGGTGATATGGATGCCAAACTTGAAGCTTGTTGTTATTATAGGAAATTGAGGGTCGGCTTTATTGCATTGCTAGTTTCCAAGAAATAAATCCTTTTTTGGCAACAAAGAATAGTGCTTCAACCAGACTCTGGCTTAGGAATACTTGGAAGGCACTCTGCCTTGTTGGTTTGTAATTCCACGCATGTATTCGAACTCATCGTCCTCTCCTTCCATTCGGCATCATCCACTGCACAGTCACACAGACTTAGTCTACACGCCCAGGACAAATTCACACACACACACACACACACACGCACACACACACATTCTCTTTCTCTCTCTCTCTGTCGCTTTCTCTCTGTTTCTCTGTCACATACACACACTCTCTCTCTGTCTCTGTATCTCTCACACACACACACTCTCACACTGTCTCTCTCACACACACATTCTCTCTCTGTCATTTTCTCTCTGTCACACACACTCTCTCTCTCACATACACACACTCTCTCTCTGTCTCTCTCACACACACACTCTCTCTGTCACTTTGTCTCTGTCTCTCTCTCTCACACACACACACTCACACTCACACTCACACTCTGTCTCACACACACATTCTCTGTCATTTTCTCTCTCTGTCACACACATACTCTCTCTCTCACATACACACACACTCTTTCTGTGTCACTTTCTCTGTCTCTGTCTCTGTCTCTCTCTCACGCACACACACACTCATACTCACACTCTGTCTCTCACACACGCATTCTCTATCACTTTCTCTTTCTCCCTCTGTCTCACACACACACACTCTCTCTCTGTCTCTCTCTCTGTCTCTCTCTGTCTCTCTCTCACACACACACACTCCTTAAAGATTACAGATGTAAATTTCTGATGGACACATAGATACCCAGGGATAGATGTGCCAGATTTGACGTATCTGCTAGTCCCAACAATTGTAACAATTGTGATACGGGGCATGTTGCTTTTTCTTTGGAATCCAGAGGATTCCTCTAACAGCCAAACAAAGTCGTCACCTCTTCAGCATGTTTGCCTAGGATGGCACGACAATCCAGGCAGCACAGAGTCCAGAGTCTGAGAACTTGACTCACCCTTGGCTATAGGCCACATCTTAATACTGATTTGTCAAATTGGGACCCGGGACCAAAATCGCCCAGTCAACTGGCCACAGATCTCTTCCACCTCCTCGACTTGTCTCGGCGTCTGTATTTTCTTCAGGATGTGCAGACAGAAAGAACCCTTTTCCTTCGGATTCAAATTGGGCATAACAGCTGAGCAGAGGGTGCCGGTGAGTTAAGGAACAGCAGAACGCAGAGTACAACTTGTTTTCAAAAACAAACGGCTCTTCTCGGAAGGTACAATCTAATAGGACTGACAGAAATCAAAGTCAAATTCAGGGAAATTGTTTTTTTTTTTTTTTTTTTTAGCAGTCAGCAAGCAAGCTATTTCCCTAGAACTAGACTGTAAAGAATTTTGGGGCCTTATCCCCCTATTTCTCTTGGTACTAAAGCTGAGATGCCTCAGAGGAGGAAATAAATAGTAAATAACAATCGATCCATGCTTGCTGATATCACATGTCACTGTTTTCATAGTCCCCATGCCTGATCTCACAGAATCCTTTCAATCAAGGAGCCATTTGCATTCGTTTTTCTGTGGAGAATAGTGAGATTCCAAGATTTTCAGTGATCTACCCAAGGTCAAAGAAATAGTAAGGACTATATATATACAAAACTCAGTCTTGTGGATTATTCGGTTATGCATGCAAATATGCATATATGCTTCTTTTATTACGTTTTGTGCCAAGAGACTTTACATTGAATAAAACCGTCAGAATTCCTGCTTTCACTGGGCTCACGATTTAGCAAACAGAGATGGGCAACCAAACAGATAATGAAGACAAAGTACAATAAAAGGAAGACAGATTACAGAGGTGAGACCGAAGTCTTAGGATCCCGTAACCCAGTCTGGAGGTGGAGAAAAGGCTGAGTGCGTGTAAGAAACGGGTTCTTGCAAGTCGCGGTGCCCAAGCTGAGATCAGGAAAATCAGAGGCAGAAGTTGGAATTTGAGGAGGAGAGCAGAGAAGAAGGAAAAGTATTCCATGCCTGCCGGGAAGAGCAGGCTTGTGAAGACTGGGGAGTATGTCAGATCATGGCAGGTTGGAGGACCAGAAGGGAGCTCGGGGTGGCTCGAGCTAATCATGGGAGGAAGTGAGCAGCTGGAGATGTGGCACAGGAGGTAAACAGAGGCCAGGAAGTGTGCACCTCAGGAGTGCCCTCAGTAAATGACTCTGAATTGTGACCTAAGCTCTAGTGGAAACCACTGAAGGTTTTTCTGGAGTGTAACGGGTTGGAGAATGGCTTGTCAAGGGTAAAGACCAGAGGCTACAAGTGCAGTTAGAACCTGCCGAAGTAGTCTGACACTTGGATTTCAGTAACGGGAATTTGCGAGAACTGATGGGTTCCTATGACATGCAGAAATTAGATCCAGCGGAATTTGTGGGGTGATTGAATTTAGTGGATTGGAGTAAAAGAGATGGAATCGAGATGACTCAGGTATTTGTGGGGCTGTGTAGATGTCGAGGTGGTGGCCTTACTGTTTTCTTGACCCATTCAGTGTCTGTGGGCTATCCTGGCTTCTCTTTTTGATGACTATAGATTCCCACCCCAGGGTCTGATGGCCAGGGTCACCAGGACATCATTCCAGTCAACCTTAAATTATTTGGGGATTGGATTTAAGAACAGAATACACAGAAGAAATGTACTTCCCCTTGGAAGAGGCTTTTGGTATACGTTGAGGAGATTCTGGTCACCCTGTAAAAGTGTTAAGGTCCTTCTCCTTGTTGGTGCAATAACCCCTCAGTCAACTACTAAATCCAGGGAACTGAAAGGTCACTCTAAAACCTTGACCTTGACTTAAAATAGATTTTTAAAATGTGGGGCGCCTGGGTGGCTCAGTCAATTAAGTGTCTGACTCTTGATTTCAGCTCAGGTCATGATCTCAGGGTCAAGAGATGGAGCCTTATGTTGGGCTCCAAGTTCAGTGGGGAGTCTGCTTGAGAGTCTTTCTCTCCCCCCCCCGCCCTCTCCCCTTCCCCCCTCCACTCATGTGTGTGTATGCTCTAAATACATACATACATACATACATGCATACATACATGCATACAATGTCATACTGAGGAGGACTCCAAAAACTCATCTGGTCTCATCCATTTACCCAGAGACAGACCTACACAGGTGAGGTGAATTTCTCAGTGTCCCATGGAAAGTCAATGAAACAAATGTCACTAAAACTCAGTTTTGCAAATTCCCGATCACTGTTCTTCTTCAGTTAACATCATAGGATGTTTATTATGTCTACTATGCACTAAGTATTAGAATCAGTGTTCACTGTACATCCTCTCTAAAAGGTAAGGATTTTCCCAATCGTATTGCAAAAGGGAAAACTGAGGTTTGGAACGCTAATGAATCTGACAGCCCAGGGCTGCCCTTGCCTCCAGTGGAACTCCGAACTCCAAATCCCCTGTTCCTCTATAGGATTGTCCTGCCCTTCCCAGGCTTCATGCTTAAGGAAAGGTCTCTAATGAAAACAGAGGCAGATTAGAGCCCCACTTAGGCACAAGGTCCTTATGATGCCAAGGAGATGCATTAACCCTTTCCTCTCAATTCTCCAGCATGGAAACCTGACTACCCCTCAGATGTTGCTGGTGACCTGGGTATTTCTGACAAAATACCAACCCTTCTCACCCAGACCTTATTGTCCCACCTAAGATCCAGAGAGTCAAGGGACGCCACAGCATGAATCTAAACTGCCTGATACTTTTTTTATGATTATTATGAGAACCAGTTGTCATTTATTTTAATCTCTTCAGTTTATAGCCTTGCCTTTTGTGTCTTTATTGGAGAAAATAAAAATAAAAATAAAAATAAATTTTTTTCTTAAGAGGAAAGGTTATTTAAGCAAGTTTCTCTCTCTCTCTCTTTTTTTTTTTTTTTTTACCATATAGCCCAGCCTACCGCAGTTTCCAACTTGAGAGTGGATTGGCTATGCTTGTGAGCATTTGAGCCACGTTGTGTGGCAGGCCGGCCACAGGAGGCCCCGAGAGGGTTACAGCCATTTTTGGCACCACTTAATCCTGTGACGTATTAGGGCTTCCGCCCAGTGGCCATTACATTAGGAAAAAATTTACAGCTCATGATCAACAGCTGTTCCTCTAAATAAAACAATGTCGTTTATTCTTTTCCTTTTAGCATGCCAGAGTCCCATGCTGTGTGAGACCAAGACTTGCACTTGGCATTCTATGGAAACTACTTAATCCTTGAAAACACATGGGAAATTCAGTCATGTGTTCAGTTGTTCATTTATGTGTTTGTTCATCTGTTCCCCATCCCACTTACCCTCGCATTCACTCACTCCCTCGTCTGCTTGTTCTTCACTTACTCTTTTTTTAAAAATTGTATAAACTCTGCCATTTTAACATTTTCAAGGGTACCATTCAGTGGCATTAATTTCATTCACACTGGTGAGTCACCACCGTCAGTAACTGTTTCTAAAATGTTTTCATCACCCCAAATAGAAACTCCTGAGTCATCATTGCTGCTTCTTTGTTACGGTCTTTTTCAACAAATATTTATTAGGGACCTAATTTGGCCGAAGTTCTATTCAATGTGATGCGGAGGGATGTAAACCTTAACCTTTCATGATTTGATGTAAAGGAACTAAAATTCTGATGGGAGCCGAGTTCCAGGAGTCCTGAGCCTTCACGGCGTTCAGACCCACTGTCCTCTGACAGTGCCGTGGGCTTCTGATAGGACATTCCAGAACCGGCAGGACAAGGCACTACTCACCAGTCTGGTTTGGTCTTCTGATTTGATCTTAAGCACCTCCCTTGGGTGCTCCCAGCACTGTGTTTTTCACTTTGCAATTTGGTTAAGTAGAGAAAGGGGCAATTATCAATAACCGATGGATAACTAAAGCATCACCATCATCAACGGCAACAAGAGGAACAATGAAACCTCTAGCTCTACCAGGACACTGCCCTCAATCTTATAAATCCCCTACACCTTGGCTGCTTGTAACCCCTCTGGTTCTCAGTAAAACATCTTTGCAATCACCTTCTTGAATGTAAACTGAAAAATCTGATTCAGAAGCTTGGCTATCAAGGACCCCATTCTAGGTGTTCCACAGAATCATGACCAAAAAAAAAAAAAAAAAAAAAAAAAGAGAGAGAAAAAAAATGGGCTACCAGAGACTGGCATTATGAAGGATGCAGTCATTCTAAGTGAAGTAGAGGAAATTCTTTTGGAGTCACAGGGAAATCATTACTCAAGACAGAGGGACGATAGTATATCAAAGGTTAAAATACTGGTTTTAGAGGCAAACAAATGACTGATTCACATCCTAGCTCTGCTACTAAGTACATTCCTAGATGTGGCTAATCACATGATTTCTCTGAGCTTCAGTTTCTCTATCGGTAAAAATCAGAGTGGTGGCCATTGACGATCTGTTGTAAACGGATGTGATAGTGAATGCAGAGCAAAATAATTGTGGCTCATACTTTTTTGAATGCTTTCCATGTGCTAGGTATTATTCTAAGCCCTTCACCTGTGTTGGTTTATTTATCATGGCAACACCATGGGGTGGATAGCAACATCAGCCCTATTTTTCAGGTGAGGAAAAATGCTACAGAGTTGAATCACCAAAGATCACTCAGCTAGTAAGTGACAGAGCTGCACCCTGGCTCTAAAGTCTTAGTCATACACATTACTACATCCCAAGAAGATTCAGCAAATACAAAAGAAGTTAATGATATTCAAATAGGAAGTTAAAATTCATGAACTTAGATTTCCTCCTACTTTCACTCCTGCAATCTCCCTGTAATCTGGTTTCATCTTTAGGTTCCTGCAAAGATGTCTATTTCTCTTCCTTGGCTCCCAATCTATCCTCCCCAAAGTGAACTTTAGGAAGAGCAGAGGCATTCAGGTCACTCCACTTTTCAGATTTCTTCCATGGTTCCCCCTCACACTCAGGCTGTCCAGATACCTGACCATGACACTCAAGGCTTTTAAGATCTGGCAACAACGATTCCTTCAATCTCCACCTTAAAACTAGTTCACCCTCCAGCCCCACTAACATATGTAAGGCCCCTCACAACTCCATCATATTTCTCCTTCTATTTGAAATAACTTTCCCCTTTTATCTGATTCAACAAACCACTCATTCTTCAAAAGACAGATTGAGAAGGGCACCTGGGTGGCTCAGTTGGATGGGTAGCCCACTCTTGGTTTCAGCTCAGGTCATGATCTCAGGGTCATGAGACAAAGCCCCATAGCAGGCCAGTGCTCAGCGGGGAGTCTGCTTGCGATTCTCTCCCTCTCCCTCTGCTTTCCCGGCTTGTGGGCTCTCTCTCTAAAATAAATAAATAAATCTTATAAAAAAATGACAGATTGAGCATCTTTTCTCCTTTGTCATCTCTATGACTCCTCCTACATCACATGTACACAAGCATACCTCATTTGATTGTGCATCACTTTTTGTGCTGTGCAGATATTGAGGGTTTTTTGTTTGTTTTTGTTTTGTTTCGTTTTTTTACAAATTGAAGGTTTGTAGCAACTCTGCGATGAGCAAGTCTACCGGGGCCATTTTTCCAACAGCATTTGCTCATTTTGTGTCCTGGTATCCTATTTTGGTAATTCTTTCAATATACCAAACTTTTTCATCACTATTTGTTATGGCAATCTGAGATCAGTGATAACAAATTGCTCAAAGCTCAGAAGGTATTTAGCTTTTTTTAGCCCTAAAGTATTTTTATTTTTTAAAAGATTTTATTTATTTATTTATTTGACAGAGAGGAGAGAGATCACAAGTAGGCAGAGAGGCAGGCGGGGGGGGGTGGGGAGGCAGGCTCCCTGCTGAGCAGAGAGCCCGATGCGGGGCTCGATCCCAGGACCCTGAGATCATGACCTGAGCTGAAGGCAGAGGCTTTAACCCACTGAGCCACCCAGGCGCCCCCATAAAGTATTTTTAAATTAAGGTATGCACATTGTTTTTTCAGACATAACGCTATTACACACTTAATAGACTACAGTATAATGTAAATATAACTTTTATATGCACCGAGTAGCCAAAAAATTCATTCGACTTGCTTTATTAGGATACTTGCTTTATTGAGGTGGTCTGGAACCAAACTCACAATGTCTCTGAGGTTTTCCTATATATGTGTCTTGCCTTCCAAAAATGTATTCTATAAATTTCTCTGACATGATACTTACCACACTCAGTTGCAAGTATCTGTTTACAAATCTGATTTCCTTTCTAACCTATAAGCACTTTAAAATAAAGACTAGTATTACAGTTGTCTTTGTATCTTTTTGGTTGGAAGCACTTACAAAGTGACTCAAATTCCCTTAAAAAAACAAAACAAAACCCAAACATGCATTTAACTGAAAAGTCCTGACATATGAATGGCTTCAGGTAGAGCTGCTTATAAGTTTCCTTACAGTGTAACCAAAATTAGACTCCAGTTTATTTCTCTCCAGTTCCCACCTCCACTTCCCCTCTATCACATACATTTTTCAGATGGCTCTTTCCTCATACATATAAAATAAATTCCAATAACTTCTAGGCTCACATCCAGGATTCTCAGGAAAAAAATATCACCTCTTATCATTGATTTTAATTGGGTTGTGCTTTCAATCTGTGAGGCTAGAAGAAAGAAGTATATACTAATTGGCCTAGACTTAAGTTACATGGTCCAATTTTCAGCAAATGTGGATTCCCTCCAGAACCATTGAGATAGGAGAGGGATTACAGTGATCCCAAGAATAAAATTATAAAATGGTTATTGGAAGGGTGAATTTGTGTTGAGCAGCACGTACATGCATGTGCGTATGCACACACACACACAGAGTATATTATTTTCTTAATTCTACTGTCAGTCATACTCAGTAAATGACAATGGATAAAGTAATGTATGTGTGTGTCTGTGTGTATGTTTATGTATAGAGAATAGAGAGCAAAGTAGAGACCAATATGCCATTTTTTCCCCTAGTAAGAAGATACTACATCAGTCAAATTATGCTCTGTTATCCTTTTTTACTCATGGTTTGGCACTAAATGAATAGATCTAGATATGCTAATTAAATATACCGTTTTTCTTCATGCTAAAGAATACTTGAAGACTGCTTTCCTTCTTCAAATGCAATTTATTATACTATATGATTCTCCCCATGAGTCAGTGGAACTTGAGGTTATTATAATTTCATAAAAAATGAATAATTCAATGTTAACTTTTGGGGAAGGCTTTTATCTTTGGTTTCCATTTCTTTCCATCACCCCATCTCACATTTACCACATTTCATATTTCAAAACTTCTTTCTTAACTAATATCTATTGGAGGCCTTTAATAGCAGTCTGTACCTACGTCATCTGCTGTCTAATCATCCCAGTTCTTTGTTGTTTATTCTTATTTTTTAGAATTTTTTAAAGTAGTTTCCGTGCCCAACATGGGGCTTGAACTCACGCCTCTGAGATCAAGAGTCACATACTCTATCGGCTGAGCAGGCCAAGTGCCCCTAATCATCCCGGTTCTTTGAAATAGATAATCCAATTCATTCACTCATTTAACCTACACATATTTTTAGGGAGTATATACACTATTAGGCTGTAGAGGAACAATGACAAGCATGATATATTTCTTTCCCTTCAAGAAACTTACAATCTAGTGAGTGAGACAAACAGGAAAATAGGTACTATCCCTGGAGAATGCAGAGTTGACTTCCATTACTACGAGACCACATAGACAGCCAAGTATTCCTGCATACAGGGGCCATGGAAGACCTGTGGAAGAAGTGAAGCCTACCTTGATACATTTCCTTATTTTACGAATTAGGAAGGTGTATTTTTGAGAGGGTACATGACATGTTCAAGGCTACACAGCTACACAGTGATAGAACTGAGAGACAAACAGTTCGTGCAACATCCCAACCATCCCTTGTATATTAAATATTAATATTCAGTTTAATTGCAATATCTTTGCATTGCAAGCTACTGTCTAAATAAAAATTATATGAGAAAAAAGTAACAATGAACGAGGGTGGATACACGTACACAACTTAACACAGTCCCACCCAACAGCCCCCTCACAGGCACTCCTTTAAGAATGAGTGGGATTTCACGTAGTGAAGTAGGCAGAGAATGTCACAAATAAGGGCAAAAGGCTAGCAGGATAGGATATAGTTGGGGAACTCTGAGTCAACCTTTCCCTTAAGGAGTTTAATAAATATGAGGGTGGGAAACAGGTTGATGTTCAAAAGGCCAAACTTTGAAAGACCTCAAAGACTCAAAGACGATCACGTAGAACTCGGCAGGTTCTGAGGCATCATGAAGGTTTTTAAAGAGGCAAGTGGCATAATCTACTTTGTATTCTAAGAAAATAACAAGAGGCAAAAGACATAAGGCGTAGGACCTGGATTGGTAGACAGAGAGCTTGTAGATTATAGACAGAGAGATTATATACATACATATATAAATATATCTGATTTCTCATTTTTTCTTCTATGATACTAAAAGTAATAATAACAAACTGATTAAGCATGAAGAAATGTTAAAATCTTAGAAGGTTTTAAGTAATCATCACTAATAATCATCTAGGCATAGATTTTTGATCCTGAAGTGGTTCTTAACTGTTTTAACTATTCCTCTATATCCAAAAGTGTGATCATGTAAATATCTGGTAATAAGCAAAGTGATTTTGGTAATCACATATACACATTCCAATTTAATGATTGTGGATACAGTATATCTTAACATCTAATAGAAAAATATGACTGAAGCATTAACCAGTGATTGTACAGATATTAGCTTTGAAAGGCAATCTAGCTACTGCCATGATAATCAGGCACAGACGGACGGCAGAATTTGTGCCTGAATGACAAAGAAGTTTGGCAAAATTGTGAATATGATGCTTAAACATCTGAAGTTTGGGAAGCAATGACCCAGTCTAGCCTACCTAAATTTTACTTACGTGTCTTGCCTCATGATGCAGTGAGCAGTGAAGTTAGAATTGGAGAAAGAGGAGGCTTCCAGCTTCAAAGTTAATCTTGAAACATTCAGTGCCGTTCAAATACTTCATTTAATGGCTGAGGAGAGGGAACACCAGCACAGGGAGACCAAAATTGCCTGAGAGTGCTAATACAGAGAGACTCATAGAGACTGTAGAATGTCTGCACTAGTTTCTCATTCTTAGAAGACTGTCTTTAAACACATAAACACCAAGTCATCCCTGTAGTAGAATTGAAGAGTTAATTGTAACAGATTCACTGAACTCACATCCAAATGCCTAAGTCTTTCATATTCATGGTATTGAGCAGTGTAAACATTTCTAAGAGTGTTTAATTACTTTTTTTT
>CM052900.1:7350756-7396918 GCA_028534135.1 Potos flavus
AGAGAAAGACAAATACCATATGATCTCACTCATATGTAGAATTTAAGAAATAAAAAAAATGAGCAAAGGGGAAAAAAAGGAGAGAGAGGGAGACGAACCAACAGACAGACTTTTAACTATAGAGAACAAACAGATTATTACTAGAGGGGAAGTAGGTGGGGGGATGGAGGAAATAGGTGATGGGGATTAAGGCATACACTTGTCATGATGAGCACTGGGTATTGCATGGAAGTGTTGAGTCACTATAATATACACCTGAAACTAATATCACACTGTGTGTTAACTACACAGAAATTAAAATAAAAAACATTATATATATATAAAAGAAAAGCATGACCCCAGAGCAAGAGGAGTGGACTGAGAATTGGGAGTGTGGGTTGTGTTTGGTCTGTTGATTTAACCTCCAAGCAAATTACTTAACCTCTTATTCTCAGGAATTCTTCACCTCTTGTAAAATAAATAAATAAATAAATAAATAAATAAATAAATAAATAAATAAATAAATAAATAAAATAAATGAAATAAAATAAAATAAAATAAAATTCTTGCTGTATTAATCACACATTAATTTCAGTCCATAGAATCACATGAGACTTTTCAAATACACCTGCACTTTTTTACATATGAACTCAATATCTATATTGTTTCAACTTCATATACAGGGCTAGATGGGAAAACAAACTAAATCAAATAAGAGCATCACCTCGGCTTTCCCCAGGGGTGGATTTTAGGATAACAGAGACTACGCAGGGTCTTAAGGAGGCTAATCTTGTTTGATAGCGAATGAGTCTTCCATTGCATCTGTCTTGTCTATACATCCTCTTTATGTCTCGGATGGACACAGTGAATTGCCTGATTGTGTGCCATGCCATGGCATCGAGAATTTCTAGGTAGCTCTCAAGGGCCCCTTCCCTTCTGGTTGCTTCATGCCACCCTGGAGCCGGGGCCGATAAGCACGTCCTCCCAGCTCTGCTTCCTTAAAATTATCTTGGTCTTTGATCTATTTCTCAGAAGTGGTCAAAAAAGAGTCAGAACCTCAGGGATCCATTGGTGTCTGCACACTGATTAGCGTCCTCCAACTCCTTCCCACCCATGGAAGCCGGGGTGTAGTGACTCTTTGGGGTGAGGTGAGGGTAGGTGTAAGGGTGACGAAAACCTTTAGTGAAACAATATCCTCTATTTGCTTTCTTCCCTGCCCGCTCCCCCCGCCCCCGACTGCTTTAGTTAAGTCTATTCCCAGATACTTTATTGTTTTGGTGCAACTGTAAATGGGATTGCTTTCCTAATTTCTCTGCTACTTATGATTAGTTTATAGTAATGCAACAGTTTGCTGTACATTGATTTTGTATCTTGTAACTTTACTGAATTACTAGAACTACCAGTTCTAGTAGTTTTTTGGTGGAATCTTCAGGGTTTTCTCCATATAGTATCATGTCATCATCTGCAAACAGTGAAAGTTGTACTTCTTTACCAATTTGGATGCCTTTTACTTCTTACTTCTTAATGTTGTCTATTTGTTTCTGAAGCTACTTAAAAATAGCCTTTCATTATTGACCCTTTATGTGTTAATGCAGGAATTGATGCAAAAAGCTGCAGGTCTGACAGATGTGTATTTCTTCAGATCACTCCTGAGGATAGGTTCTTCTCTAGGAGATGGGTGTTTACTCCCTTATTTCCTTCTTTGGTTTTCCTCCCCTGCCCCCAAAAGGAAATAAGTGAATGAATGACCAAGGTGGGACCCACATTCTGTAGATGAGGAAGCAAGAAAACCAACCTGCCCCAAAATTCAGATAGCTGACTCCTGGCAGAGCCAGTCAAGAACCAAAGCTTTTGGCTGAGAAGTTAGGGTACTTACCTCCAGAGCTGGGCTTGCCCAATGTGGTGAGCAGGAAAGAAATGAGGGCCAATGACTTGAACTCATATGTCACAAAAGAAGACCTACAAATAGCCAGAGGTACACCATTAGCCATCAGGCTAATCACTTTATTATTCTGCAGAAAAATGCAAATAAAACCACCACGTTATGCTACTCCATACTCACTAGTATGGTAAAAATAAAAAGGACTGGGACACCTGGGTGGCTCTGTCAGTTAAGTGTCTGCCTTTGGCTCAGGTCATGATCCTGGGGTCCTGGGTTTGAGCCCCAAGTCAGGCTTCCTGGATAGCAAGGAATCTTCTTCTCCCACTCCTCTTCCCTTCCTCCTGCTCATGCTCTCTCTCTCTCTCCAATAAATAAACAAAGTATTAAAAAATAAATAAAAAAGACTGTAAGTACCAATTGTTGGCAAAATTTGGAGCCACTGGAACTCTCATGCATTGCGGTAAGAATATAAAAACTCTTCGGCAGTGTCATGCAAATTTATGCATATATTTCCTGTATGATCCACCAATTCTAAGATTCCACCAAAAAACTACTAGAACTGGTTCTCTTCCCATTGGCAGAGGTTGACGACACCCAATCGCCTTGCGGGGACTTAGTGTTACGGACTAAATGTCTGTGTCCTTCCAAGATGCATGTGTTGAAACCTAGTGTGATGGTATTAGGAGGTGGGACCTTTGGAAGGTAATTAGGTCAGGATGGTGGAATCCTTATGAATGAGATTAGTGGCCTGTAAAAGAGACCCCAGGGAGTCCCTTCCCCTTATTATCTGCCATGTGAGGGCACAAGGAGAAAACTGCAGTTTGCAAGTTGGAAGAGGATCTTCACCAGAACTCGACCACGCTGGCATCCTGAGCTCACACTTCCAGCCCTCGGAAGTGGGAGACGTCAATTTCTGTTGTTTAGAAGGCACTCTGTGATATTCTGCTCTAACAGGCTAAACTGACTAAGGTACTTAGGGAAAATAAAATACACTATACCAGCAATGGTAATTGACAAAGCCCTCATTCAAATTCAGATTTATCTAGTATTAAGGTCCTTCTTCCTTCCACTAAGATCTTTCATTCCCTTACTTATTCACTAATTCTTAAATTCAGTTTTTTTGTGTGTGCAATTAGTAGCACATAGTAGCTGAAAAGATCTGATTTGGATCCAGAAAAAACCGATTCTGAATCCCATGTCTTTTACTTACTGACAATGGAATAACTGGAGTTATATTCTATTATATTCAAAGTGGAGGTGATATTTTAAACATTTATCCTGAAAATACTGACATTTGTGTATCAATTCCACTTGTGTGAATGTGAGCTCTTATATTCAAAGCCTGGCCCACACAGAGCCCTGGAAGTTTCTTTTACCTTGCTGATACTTTCTCTGGTTTCTATGGATCTCAAATTTTGGGAATCTGTAGATTAAGAATATGTTAGCTAAATAATTTTGGACACTGATTTTATTTTGACACCTAAATACATTAAACCAACTACTATCTACTAGAACTACCATTTCATACCAAAACCAAAATAGGATAAAAGGGTACATTTAAAAGTCTTCAGAATGCAGGACAAAACCTAAAAAGCAGCATGAAAATAGATTTCATGTTATTGTCTTGCTTACGATTGTTCTCTTATTGCAAGTTCTTCAGGTGGGAATGCTTCCCTTTTATCACATTGTAAAAATGTGATTCCCGTTATCCACACAGGTATGATGATGGAAATTGACTTTAACTTCTTAATATTATTTCACTCAGTTTGGGACATTATGGGAAAACTGAGAGAAGTCCAAAATGTTACCTCTTACTACCTGTACTTCTCCCGTCTACAGGTCCGCAAGAAAGGCAGCTTGAATACCTGGTGAAACTGAAAAAAAATTACTTAGGAGAGTGTTAGCTTGTGACTTAGATTTCCCCAAGATGGGCAGGCAGCCAGGAATATATCTGAGAGGGATTGTAGGACCTGAGGACCCTTCGTCATGGACTAGCATGATCTGAAGACCAGTGTTTTAGAGGAGTGTCCTCCTAAATTCAAGACCTGAAGGAGCTGCCCACTGGTGATGAAGGCTCAGGCTGTCCTTGGATCTGATTCATTTAATTCAAAAAATTTTATTGAGTGCCTACTATGTGTCATATATTATTTCTAGGCTCTGGGAATGTAATACTACACAAGATAAGAATCCGAACTTGTAGATTCTAGTGCTGGGGCAAAGCCTCTATGGAGCACTAGGGCTCCTATGTAACTTCTGACACAGTTCTCTAAGGATTGTGCATAAAATGCAGCAGCATACAGCAGCCTTGACTGGTCAGCCTTCCCATCCTTCATTAATTCAGCAAAGGGCCAACGGTAGCACGACTAGGCTGTGGTAAGATGCTGCTTGTTTAAATCCTACCTTGCGACTTTATAGCATGTGACCTGCATACATCTGACCCTGCCACTCTCCTATTAAGATCCTGCCGATAGCAACTCCATACCCTGGTGTTCAGGCTCTGCAAAACCTGTCCTTTGACCAAACTCACATAGTGCCACTTAGCGCACCCAGATGCATTAGTCTCTTTCCAGTGACTTCTACTGACCCAATTTTTTCATGGCTCAAGACCTTTTCTCTACCTGGAGTGCTCTTCCCTCTACTCCAAACCTGGATGGCTTCTATTCATCCTGTCGAGCTGAGCTCACATGCCACTTTGTCATGGCTGTCTTTCTCGATTCAACCTAAAATAATATCCCCTTCCTCAATTAGTTATCTTCTTAGAGCCTCCTCCACTTTCTTCTTCATGGTGCCCTGACTACGGGCAACAGATTCGAATCGAGTTCTTTCCATGGAACACTGGCTCCCCGGTCTAGTACGGAAAATTCCCTATTAAAGAAAATCCAGCTTCGGATCGCCCTCATTGACTCTGCCATCAGCTCTGTCATTTAATGACGAAAGCTAACGTTACCAAATGTTTTCTGCATGCCAGAAATTGGGCCATGTACATTCAATAGATTACTTCATGTAACCCCACAGTGATCTTATAAGGTAGGTTTTATCATTGCTCCCATTTTAAAGATAGGAAAACTGAGGCTCAGAGACTTCCATTAAGTTGCTCAATGCCTTAAAGCTAGTAAGGGGAGCCGCAAGGATTTGAAATCATGAGTCTGATGCCAACGCCCATGTTCTTTACTGTACCTTCTTTGAGACGAGTCATGCAGCAGTCATGATGGAGACTCTAGGGTCCAGGTCAAGATCTGTGTTTGAATTCCAAGTCTTTCTGGACAGGGAGATTGGGGGCTATGGATTTATGTCCTGCCCTTCTCTGGGATGGCTCAGTCACTGGAGAAGACTTTGGTCTACAGAATTCATCGCTGAAAAAGTAAGACTGAAGCAAGAGAAACAAGGCAGAGACTGACTTCATCAGGGGGCCCTAGGTAAATGCCCCCAAGGATGAGGATCGCACTGCCTCCAAAGCATTTCATTTCATCCTCTTACAGTTTCAACCCTTGAGAAATTATTCCTTAGATAGAACCCAAATTTCTTCCCGTATTTTCTAGCCATTGGCCGTGATTCACGGCTTTCCTTAGATTTCAAGGCAATTATTGTCTCTATTTCTTAGTTCGGCTTGAAGCTCCCATTGATGAAGAGAGAATCCCTTCATGATTTCAATAACATTAATGATATCTGATTAATTTTCCAATCATGCAAAGCCCTTTTCCCTGTATTTATTTATTTGATCTTCATGGCAACTCTTTTATGGGGCAGGCATAAAGATCACCGCTTTCTAGATGAGAATACTGAAGACTTGAGATGCTTGATGGCTTGTACGACTTAGTAAACTAGCAGGAGGCAGAGTGAAGGCTAGCTTTCACTCCAAAATCACCCAGACCCTCCAAAGTGATCATTTCAAGGCTATTTCACCCTTATCTTATCTCTCCGGTTGCTTATTGATACCTGGTGAGATATGCTCCGAATCTGATGTGACAGAGTCATTTGGGCAGAGGAAGGTGAGAATCTTCTCATCTGCACACCACTTACTATATATAAAACCGCCCTGGTTAGACTGACAGGGCCTGGGTCATAATTTCTCAGGAAAATGACAGGCTAATGGAAAAAAGGTCATAAATATCATCAAATACAAGCCTGACATTTACCAAGGACAATTGTTTCATCATAAAAGTCTCAGGCTTTTTGGAGCCTTTTAATTAAGACCCCACAGGACATCCTGCCTCCTTACCGAGGAGGCAGGAAAGGGAAGAAAAATAAAGTGTTTATATGTGTGTGGCGGTGGGTGGGGGTGGGGGGAAGAGATAGCAGATGAGAAGAGGAAGACCAGAGGGGACTTGCCTGTGGTTTCAGGAGTAA
This sequence comes from Potos flavus, assembly GCA_028534135.1. Lineage (NCBI taxonomy): Eukaryota > Metazoa > Chordata > Mammalia > Carnivora > Procyonidae > Potos > Potos flavus. Next base: position 7,356,965 of record CM052900.1, read on the forward strand.
ATTGAGCTCCTAATTCTTTGTGGCCAATAGTGGGATTAAGAGTTCAAAAGGGCAGGTCATACAAGGTCCCGGGGTCAGGCTGGGTCTTGCAGGGATGTGACCCAGGAAATGCTAGCAGACTGGGCCCCCATACCTTCCCCAGCAGGCCTCCAATTAGGATTTAATGGCCAAATGTGGAATGCATTAGGAGTTCTGAGCAGAAAGTCTGTGTTCAAAGGGGCCGGATCTTTTTGGCTAAGTAGGAAAACATTCCTCTATGGTCCGTTTCCTCTTGAACCTTGCTAATTCTGGGGTTCTCACTGGCAGTGGGGCTCTACAAAGATCATGTGCAAATGGCCTAGCCTTCCCTGTTTTCCTTGAAGAGAACACGAAGAATCAGCAGATACACCACTATTTGGTATTTGGGGCAATGTAGGGATTAGGAAGAATTGTCTGACCCAGGATTCTTTGTCTCTGTGGACCTTGTCAATGTGTATCCAACTGAGGATGAATAGACAGAAAATGCCTTGTGTCAGTAGATAGGGACAGATGTAAGATACAATTAAAATGTGTGTATACCTCTGTATGTGTGTCTGCTGTTTCTTCCTTCCTTCCTTTTCTTTCTCTTTCTCTCTTTTTCTTCTCTCTTTCTCTTTCTTTCTTTTCTTTCTTTCTTTCTTTCTTTCTTTCTTTCTTTCTTTCTTTCTTTCTTTCTTTCTTTCTTTCTTTCTTTCTTTCTTTTTCTTTCTCTTTCTCTCTTTCTTCTTAAAGTTTGTCCTTGCACCCTGCTTTGTCACAGAGAACAGTTCAAGCAACTGCCCAGGGTATATTGTATGTGTGCGTAAAAGAGAGAAATGTGTAATATGCACGTGTGCATATGCATACGTGTGAATGTGTGTATACCCCTGAGTGTGACCGAATATGTGGATTAGGAAAATATGTTAGCATCTGTGAAAATGCTTCTGTCAGTGAAATGAACATAGCGGGTAAAAGATTAGATTTGTGCCCATGAGTGTACACTCGCCTATTTTGAAATTGTGATTGCATGTGTATACCAATGAATGTCACTGTGATGATACATTTTGTTTTGCCTGCACTGCTTTGTGTGCACACGAAGAATGCACACATCATGTCTATACGTATGTAGTGTCTTGGTTGAAAGTGTATGCGGATGGTGTCTAGGGCCCCTTTGTAGTCTGTGTATTTGTGTGCAAGTATGCAACAATGTGTGAGTACCTAGGAATCCAACATAAACTTGAGTGTGCATATGTATGATTACATATAATGAATATGCGTGAGTCATGGCTGGGTGACTATGATATGCACTCACATCTGCGGCAGAGCCTGAATTGGGCGTGAGACTACGGGAAATGTGTCTGGTTTGGGAGACATGAGACCGTATGTGAGTCTGTGCAGTGAGTTAAAGAATGTGCCTACGTCTGTGTTTGTGGTTTCCCCAACCTACAGCACGTGAGGATGAATTATCTTAAACTTCAGCTTGGAAGTAAAGCTGCTCCTGTTCAGGTCTGGCCCAGCTTCTCCTTTGGAGTTTGAATAAATGTCATGAGAAAAGATGTCCCATTTCCTCGTAACGGCAGTATATGGCGCACACAAACATACATGCACACGCACATGCTACACACTGTACACACTCTTTGGTACAAAGCAAGTGACCAAATGAATTTTATCTTGACTATTTTAATGCTATCATGTTAGCCCTGAATTTAGGGTGAACTTGGTCTTGACTTTAGCACTGCAATTCCCATGTCCCTGGAAACCCTCCAGTCCTGTATGACCTGGGTCTCTTGGTCCCCCTGCCTGCATTAGTTGGTGTCAGACTATAGAATCGGGAAGCAGAGTCTCGACCCTGCCCGGGGAAACGGACAGAGACCGATTATCTTATTTCTCTTCACAGAGGAAAACAAAAATGCCCTGCATTCGACCAAATAGCTCTATTTTCATGAGTGGAGCTACTTGCTTCAAGCACAGCCTAGAGGTTAAGAGCATGGAAATTCGCAGCTGCTGGCTTGATTTTGGAATTACACTGTGCCCCTTACGAGACATGTGACCATGGCTAATTTACTTAGACTTCCCGAGCCTAGCTTCCTCATCAGTAAAGTGAACATAATAACTCCTTCACAAGGTTATTTTATGGATTAAATGAAAACAAATAGATGCAAAGCACTCAAGTTACCCCATGTGGTATAAATTCAATAAAGAATACACATCATTGTTATTTACCCATTCTTACAATATATTCATTGAGCATTGACAAATATGAGGTGTCTGCTAGAGGCTCAAAATAGAAAAAGGCACAAACATGGTCCCTTCCTTATGAAGTCTTCAATTTGTTGAAGTTCACTAGTAAAAATTAATAAGAATAGCTTTCTCTTTGTAATTATGATAAGCTGAAAAATTAAGAAATATATATAATACATATATTTGTAATCTACACATGTATCACATATAAAAGTAATATTATTTATATTATATATACACTTCACATTATATATAGTGGTATATATACATATCCAAGAGTAACATATGTTACATATACCTTACATTATATACACATATGTTATATTATATATATGAACATATACATCTATATACACTGCAAAGGGTGGTAGTTATGCACTCCCGGCAATTTTAACAAATCCTTACAATCTTCCAAAAGCAACAGCTGTTCCTTGAGCTCTCTCAGTGGGCCTGGCAGTGGGCTAGATGCCAGCGGACACTACGCAGGGCGAAGCCACCCTTCCATGGAAAGACTGCCTCCGAAGAATGAGGAAGGACAGATGGCCACGGATTGCTCTGGAACATAAACCCAAGTGTCAGCCGTGTAGGGGGAGGCTGAAGGGGAATTTGGGGGATGTGGGGGAGGAGTCGCAGCCGGTGCCGCGGGAACAATGCCTCATTCACGAGGCAAGGAGCCAGGCACGCGGTGCTGTTAAGGAGCTCAGCACCTTGCGTCTGGTGCGTTCCTCTGTGTTAGGCACCAAGAATAGAGAAGGTGGGGTCCCTCCTCTCAAGGTGGTCACAGTGACTCTGGGGACATGGACGTTCACACAAACGGTTCTAAAGCAAGGCGGTGTATGCTCTAATGAGGGCGAAGAAAGGGGAGCAAAGCTCTTACAGGTTGTGAAAGACTCGTCAGAATTAAGAAGGGAACAACTTGAAACTCCTCCTAGCATGGCTTCGTGACAGGAAATTGGTGGCTGGGGATGGGGGGAGCTGTGTCTGAGGGGTTCTGTGGCAGACGCTCCAGAGAGTGGGAATCACGGGCACCACCACAGAGATTTGGAAAGGAGAGGGTATTCCAGGAGACAGGGAGAACCTCGCGGGGCCCGGAGTACAAAATCCAGGGTATCTGACACCCCTTTCCAGACTGGGCAGCCTGGGAACAGCAGACATGGTCCCGTGCTTTCCCCCAGGGACATGCCCCGACCCCGGAGGCTCTGGGTAAATGCGTGTTTTTAGTAAATGAAGGAGGAACGCCGGGGACCGGCAAGTGATGAATGGCTGTCATTGTCCTACTGAGGAGTTGGCGCTTTGTCCTGGAGGTAATGGGAAACCACCAAAGAATTTTAAGGAGGAAAATTATGTGACCCAAATTTATATTTTAGAAATGTCACTCTGGCCTCCGCAGGGGGATGGCGGGTTGTCAGAGACAGAGGGGAGGCAGAACCCGGGGCGGGGAATCCAGGTAGGAGGCCTCCGAAGTCGTCCGACGCCACACACCGGAGAGACCCCAAGGGGACACCACACACCAGAGAGACCCCAAGGCAGCTGGGGGCAGGAACCACGCCGAAAAGCCCCCCAATCGGCATCGCCCTGCGAAAGTGATTCTTGACAGCCACGAATTCCTCAGATCTCCATTCATATGTTAACTCGCCTCTCATTTCCTCCAACTCCTACAATCTGAGATCTTTGAAAGGGCCATCAGGCTTCTGAGCGCATATGATTCAATCACAAGATCACACTGCAGGGGTGCCCTGGGCCAGGCGGTGCAGGGTCCTAAGGGAGAAGAGCCAACAACATGAAACACAGGGTTTGGCTCTGGGGTTCTAGTCCCTGTTCCCAGCTCCTGCACTTGGTAGCAACCTGAGGCTGCCGAGTCCCTTTATCCTGGGTTCCTAGGGCAGGAAATGGGAGCAGTAATATCAGCTCGTGGTGTTGTGGGGATTTGTGGGGGAAAATATATGTGAATGTCTCTATAGAATCTTCACATCACCGTGCAAACCCCCGATATTAATTATGGAGACACTCTGGCCAGGGGTCGACATTAGTGAAAACGAAAAGGCTGCCTTGCTTTTCAGATGATCAGCCGGATGGAGAGATGTTCTCTTTAAACGTTTTTCCCCCAGGACTCCGGAATTCTCTCGGATCTTCCACTGGACGGTTTTATTTCTTAAGACTGCTCTCCCCCAGGACGGTGCTGTGGAAGAGAACGGGCATGAAGTCAGAAGCGGAGGGCCTGGCTTCTCCATGTGAGTGCTCCCTGGGTTCTTTCTGGGGGGGGCCTTTCTGGGTACCCTTACTATAATAGCTCGGGAGCACACAGCCTATAAACTACCCCAGGCCCAAACTTCCTGTTTCCTGCTCCTCTTCTGTGTGTGGACCTGCCTCACTTTGCACAGGCTTTATTTCAATGAACACTTCATAATCCCTCTGCCTCCATTTTTCTTAGATGATCCAAGCACTGCCTTTCTCTCCCCCCAGTGACTCAGGGAGCACTCAGGTCCCCGCTGAAGTCAGTAGACATATGTCCTTGATTAACAAGAAAGTCACACGGTGGCAAGGGTGGTGGACATACTTTGGATCCATAAAACATTTTAAACTTTCCTGAAAATAGAAAGGCTTTGTCCAGAGTTTTGGAGTTTCCTTTAATCATAAGTAGATGTTGCAAAGGCGTGGCATGACGTTGTCATTGGCAGAGGTAGAGGACCAGACTCAGTGTCACAAAAAAGTATTGTTGAAGCAAGACTGTCAAATCATCCAGTATGACTGATGGCTCATCAAGGATCTCCTTCCAACACTTACTTGTAGAAACCTTCCTGTCAATTCCAAGTACTTTATTAAGTGCTGGGCCCATCATAACGAAGGCCGATTCCCCAGTCTCCAAGATGGGGGGAAAATAAGTTTGCTCACTTCTTCATTCATTTCTTTATTCAAAAAATAATTATTTGACACCTACTATGTAACAGGCACTATTCAGGATTACAAGGATAAAATAATAAAATGTGGACTCTTGATGCTCATGGAGCTAAGCGTCAAATATTAACACAAAAGAATACACATGTAAAATGACAAACTATGGTAAATCTATGAAGGAAATGGGGACCCACACCCGGTCTTAAGGATCAGGGAAGTCTTTCTTTAGGAAATAACATTTGAACTAGGCTCCGAAGAATGAGTGAAAGGGAGCTAGCCAAGATGAGGATTGGGAAAGGTGTTCCAGGCAGAGGGAACAGAGGGTAAGGCCTCTAGAGTCAGAAGGAAATGAGAGATGGCTGGTGTGGCTGGAGCTCAGGGAGTAAGAAGGCAGTAGAGGGAGCAACGCCTGGAAAATGCTTAGAAACTACAGAGAATTTTGTTAGCTATCTCAAGAAGTGGGAAGCCTTCTAAGGCTGGCAAGCATGGGAGTAGGGGATCATATTTGTGATTTGAGATGAAAACTCTATCCACAGTATAGAGAATAGGTCAGAGGGGACAAAGGTAGAAATATTTCCTTAGTGTAGGAGGGTTTTGACGTAGTTCAAGCAGGGATGACAATGGTTGGATCAGGGTGGAGACCATGGATATGGACAGAAGCGATCTAACTGGAAAGAATGAATCCAACATAAAATGCTAGGTGCTACAATGAAGGTGAGCACCTCGTTCTCCAAGGGCACCAAGAGAGGGTGGCTCACAGATGAGGAAAACGAAGCTCACAAAACAGTGATTCGCCCCAGATCACCCAGCCAGTGGGTGGTAAAGGTCAGCTTTTCATCTGTTCATCCATTTATCTGCCTCCCAACCCTCTGGGAAATTGACCACAATTCTGCCATTCACCACCCATCCAGCACCAGCCCTTGTGCCAAGTGTTTCCTGCCTTCTTTGGCTCTGACTATCCATGTTTTCTCAATCCCGTGAGTGGCCCATAGAGCCCTGACCTGCAGAATCAAACACCCATCTTTGTTTCAACCCTTGGGTCCATCCAATCCTCGGACAATTTTATGAAAATAAAATCAACTCAGTCATAGGATCCATCCATGTGAAGACCAAGGGGTTGAAAGAAATCTCTCCCATCACGTAATAGAAGAAGCAATAACTGAGAAATAAATTTTAAGTATTTCCCCGCACAACATACACTGAAACTTTGTTCAGCCATTATGCAAAATGCCCCACTACTGCTAGGTACCAGGCGATGCACTTTAGGCATGCGTTTTCATTGACTCTTATTAAGCTTCTCTGTGCTGTAGGTATTATTGACCTTACTTTTTTGCAGAGGGGGAAAAGTGAGCATTTCTTTCTCTTCCACTAGATCATAAAATCCATGAAGACGTGGGTGGGATCCATGTGTTCATCCGAGAGAAATAGTATCTCTAGCCCAAGATAGGTGCCTCATTTACAGTTTTGGATAAATGAAGGAGAATAGGCAAATAAACAAACTACTTAAGACTATAGAACTTTTAAGTGGGGGTAGGAAAGAGTGTCCTGGGACTCACACCCAGGGCTGTTTGACCCCAAACTCCACAGTCCTTCCATTATAATATTCCTCTTCATTCAGGAGGCAAGGAGACATCCACTAGAATGTCTGGTCCCGACCCTCCTCAGTTTACCGAGCTGAACTTGAGACCCAGAGAGAAATGACTTATTCGAGGTGTCCCAGGACATTAATACCAGATCTGAGAATCTGAGTTTCCTGGCTCCAGTTTTTTTGTACTTTCTCCCACCCACCCTCCTAGCAAAGATGGAGAAGGCTGGGTGGTACAAAGACCAAGGGCAAAAGTCCCCACAGTCAGACAGATTCAATTTATAATCTAAGCAACTCTCTTTTGAAATCTATGAACTCAGACAAAACGTCTCTTAAGGCGTAAGTTTCTAATCCATGCAATGAGGTTATTAGTAAGACTTTTATGAAATAAATATGTTATGAAGATTCTAGGAGACAATCTACCTAACATGTTAGGGGCAATGTCTCATCTACAGAAGATACTCAATAAATGTTGTTGGTCTTTCATTTTCAATTAAAATGGTTTAATTACTTTTCTAAGCCTTGATTTTCCCATATGCAAAATGATTTAATAGTACCTGCTCACAATTGTTTTTCTAAGATTAAATGACATCATAGTGTTTAAAATGGCACCTGGCCAGTAGTAAGCACCGAATAAATGCAAGTTATTTTTTATTACTACTTTTATTATTATTAATTCTATTTCTGTTGGCACTGCAGCAATAGATCCTTTAGACGGAGTGAGCAATGCACTGTTTAACTTATTCCAGAGAGTCTTCTTTCTGTTCAGGTGGGGATGCTAAGAAGGGATGGGCACTATCAACTTCTCACCACACCAGAATCTATCAACCCAAGTAACTACAAATCCTTCTCTGGGAGGGGCCAGAAGAAAGGAGATTTTAACAGCCCTCACATCAGATATGGCAATCACCTTTGGTATCTTTTACATTTTGCTTATTATGACTTTTTTTTTCCTTATATTTTCCCCTTATTGTGATGATTTAAGCTCCTTTTGAAACTGTCAGCCTACTCAGCAGCATCCAAGGCCTGGTTTCAACCCTGTGACTGGAGATTTATAAGGGGAAACAAAAGCCTTTAATGTCTTCTGACAGTCCTCTTAGCATAAGAATAATAGCAATTGTTTCTGGAATGCCCTGTGGGTATGAGGTATATTACTTAGTATGATGGTTAATTTTGTGTGTCAACTTGAGTGGGCCCTGAGGTGTCCAGATATTTGGCTGAACATTATTCTGTTGTATTTCTGAGAGGGTGTCTTGAGAGGAGATTAACTTTTAAATCAGTGGACTAAATAAAGCAGATTGTCCTCCCTAATGTGGGTGGGCCTTGTCCAATCAGTTGAAGGCTTGAATGAAATGAAAAGGCTGACTTACCCCGAGTTAGAGAGGATTCTCCCAGCCTGACTGTCTTTGAATTAGGACACTGGTTTTTTTTCATGCTTTTGTTTTGAAACTGAAACATTGGCTCTCCCTGGGTCTTGAAACTGCTAACTTTCAGAAAGGAACTCACCATCCTCATTCCTGGGCTTCTGTGTTGCCAACTTACCCTGCAGATCTTAGGATATGCCAGACTTCATAATCACATGAGCCAATTCCTTCTTATAACACACACACACACAAACACACACACACACCCTTCTTGGTTCTGTTTCTTTGGAGACCCATGACTAACACATTTAGTATTTTATATTCTTAATTCGACCCTGTGAGGTAGGTATTATTATTCCTATTTCACAGTTGAGGAAATTGAGGCCAGGATGGCTTTTCCTTTGTCACATGATTAGTAAGTGGTAGAATTATAACAGAGGTCTTTAGTCTGACTCCAAATTCTCTGTGATCACTATGACATACTGCCTCTCAAACAGAAGGGAAATAGTCAAGATTGACAAGATCATAAAGAACAGGAAACACAGAGAAACTCCCACAAACCAGAAGAATTGGGAGATTTGACAACTAAATGCCAGATGGTGTTCTGCACCGGATCCTAAAACACAGAGGTGACATTAAAGGAAAAACTGGTGAGAGGCATCTGACTGGCTCTATCAGTAGAGCATATGACTTTTGAACTCGGTGGGGGTTGTGAATTCAAGCCCCATGTCGGGCATGGAGACTACTTAAAAAAAAAAAGGGAAGGAAAAACTGATAAAATCCAAATACAGTCTAGAATTTGGTAAAAGTACTCTATCAACATTGTTTTCTCAGTGTTGACAAATGTATCACAGTAAGTTGTTAAAAATGGGGGAAATTGGAAGAGGGGAACCATTGTAACAGCTTCATAATTTTTCTATAAATCTAAAAGTATTCTGAAATTGGAAGTTTATATTAAAAAAAGGACATCATGGGGAACCTGGGTGCCTCAGGTGGTTAAGATTCTGGCTTTTGACCTTGGCTTGAGTCTTGATCTCATGGTCGTGAGTTCAGGCCCCACACTGGGCTCCACACTAGGCATGGAGCCTACTTAAAAAAAAAAAAAAGAACATCATGTTGGAATATGAGAATAGTTGGTGAAGTACTTCACTGTAGGGATTTCACTTGCACTTATCATTATCAATTTATATGTATGTGTATTATTAAGTACATAGTTAATACAAGTGCATATATTTTTTGAAAGGTTGAATTATTTTATTTTATCAATTAGGAAGTTTAAACACAGTTCTGACATATATAACTGAATTTTCTATCTGAGCCGAAATTTCAAAGTAAGACTGTGTCATTCTTGAGCTGTGTTCTTTCTTTTCTGATGAGGGCTCGTGCTTCACAATGCTCTCTAAAATAGAGAGGCCATGTGTCTCTCTATATCAGCCCATTTCTTGAGGTACAGTTCAGAGTTCTCAATTTCGATGAAGCTTTTCCCAATTACTTTACTGAACACTGAGTTTCATTTTCTGTGACTTCTGTGATTTTTATGGTCTCTGTAGGACTCAAGGGAACATGGAAACTAGTACCCCTCTCCATAGTGCCAAAAGAAGGGAAATAAGACGAAGGAATGAACTAGATGTAAGTCTAAAATATCACCTTTGTTATTGCTAAAGCTGTTGTTGGAAAGTGGGGCTGTTATATGTGAGCAAATGAGCATCCAAACCTGAACTCCAGAATCTGGGCGACTTACCTGCATCTCCCTGGTCAGTTGATAAAAGTTATAGTATGGAGGCCCAGAATATAATGTAGGCTCTCCATGGTCATGCCTCATCCCCAAAAGAGGAAATCTAAAGGGCTGTACTGCACTTGCTTTCCCTTTCTCCTTCCAAACTTACCAGTCGGATGGAAGAAGATAAAGACCCAGAGTTTTCTGTCAACTGACTTCCCCACAAATGGAAGGAAATGAAGAGAAACCTCTTTCCCCCAAAGTCTCAAATGCAGATTTTGAACATACTTTAAGTAATTATGTCTTCACGCAGGTGTTAGTCACGTGTATGTAAATTATCTCCCAACATGAATGGTGAAGGCAGGGATTAGATGCTCCAGCACACCCAGCGTGGTACTCATCTGCAGACGGCCCTAGCCTTGGAGCCAGACTCAAGGGTTTAAATCTGATCTTTCCCATTTATGAGATCCATGAGTTTGGTGCACCCGAAGAACATGGTTAGCTGTTTTCAGTGTTGCTTGGATGCCAACTGATACTATCTCGATAAAATGTCTGGAACCTAGTAAGTGTTAATTTAATATTGGTTCCTCTTTGCTCTTTCTCTTCCTTTCCATAAATGTGTCCTCATTTAGAGGTCTCTTGCTTTTAAATAGAAAAGCTTTAAAGTTCCCTTGTCTCTTTACACAGTTTGGCGATTGTGGCCATTGCTGCTATGAACAATTCAACAGACGAATGGATGAAGAGATGGTCCATATATACAATGGAATATTATGCCTCCATCAGAAAGGATGAAGACCCAACTTTTGTATCAACATGAATGGGATTGGAAGAGATTATGCTGAGAGAAATAAGTCAAGCAGAGAGAGTCAATTATCATATGGTCTCACTTACGTGTGGAGCATAAGGAAAAACATGGAGGACAATTAGGAAAAGAAAAGGAAGGGTAAATTGGGGGAAATCGGAGGGGGAGACGAACCCTGAGAGACTGTGGACTCTGATAAACAAACCTAGGGTTTTGGAGGGGAGGGGAGTGGGGGGATGAGTGAGCCTGGTGGTGGTATTGAGGAGGGCACGTATTGCAAGGAGCACTGGGTGTGGTGCATGAACAATGAATCTTGGAACCCTGAAAAAATAAAATTAAATTAAACAATGACAACAACAACAAAAAGAAGTTCCTTTGTCTATGCAAAAAGTGAATAGTAGTTACTTATGACAGTCGTCAAGCCAGTCAAAAAGAGGGATGTAAATATGCTTAGCAAAGTGCTTGGCACCTCAACAGGAAGCAGGAAAAGCCCTTGTAGGGATAATGGTTAGATACTTAGTTCTTAGTTATGGTTGCCTCTGTTCTTGTTAGGAATCTGGGGCACTAGGGGGAAGAGCTGTCTGGCTAGAAGAGCCTGATGTCTGTGGTCCTTAACATTCAGTTAATCCAAGGAAGTATGAGTGATTTCGCCTGTAAAGTACAGAATACACGTCTCTTTAATCAGATCTGCCTCTTAATGTCCTAATGGGCAGACTATCTGGGATCATTAATGTCTGTGATGTATTTAATGATCATGTTAGCAAAGGCCAAATGTGAGTGCATTTTTAACAAACCCAATCAACAAATATAATCATATCCACTCTAGAAATGTCCAAGTCATTATCCTGTTAAGAAACCATAAAACAGAATGTCATGCCTTGGAGAGTCAGAACATAGAAATGTGGGCTGCCGCCTCTGCGTAGAAAGAGACGGTTGTTCACTTCGGTTCATGACCAGCAACACAAGGTTCTCTCATCCAATCAAGTAGCGAAGAAAGCCACCTCCGCTTTTGGAAGAACTGAAATACAAATGCAGACCCAGAGTTTCGTATTTTCGAGGGGGCGGTGGGGGAAGTCCATAATATAAAAAATTATTCCTGGAAGAGGAAGCATCTCAAAGGGAAGAGGAATTTTTCATGAGCGGGTTTGGGGCTGTGAGGGCTTTTTGCGATACCCTACGGCAAGGGGCTGGCGGTACATTTTACAGCAGCAATTCCTTAAGATCAAGGTGATTTCTGTTGAGAGTGACTGTCTTCTTTTATGAATCCCACAAAGAATATTTATATCAATTCATGATGTGAAAGCCCGGATGGGAGACCAAGCTAAAGTGTCTGGACCATATTGATGGCTTAAGGAAAAGATATATTTGGCTCTTTGAAGTCAGAATTCCAGAAAATATTGGCTATGAAATCATTCCACTGGGCATGGCCAACTAACAACAATGTCAGTAATACAGGTCCAAATCTGCAATCATAATTCAAAATCCAAATGGCTCTGAAAACTGAAAATATTTTTGTAATTTGATGCACACTCGTTTGATGACTAAATCTGACCTGAATTAACTTGAGGCTATTAATACTATTTCTGCTCTCATTTAGAGTGAATCTTCATGAATTTTGCTGCAGGAAAGCAAATATATTTGGTTACAGAGAGTTGCCCTAGATCCCTCTGGGATCCTCCTGGGGTATTTAACACACACACACATACGCGCACACACACACACACAAACACAATTTGAATTACATTATCTTCCTAAAAATTCAAGATACCAGAAGTCAAAATAAGCCTCTGGGCTTCAGATAAGGAATTATGGTCCTGAAACAACATCTGTTCTTATATGCTCATATGGTGTATGTTCAAGAAATGGTTGATATCTTCTTAGGGGGTACGTTATCTTGTTTCAGACTCATAGTCAGCCATTGGAAGTAGTTAAATGTTTAGTCTCACTTACAGATTGGAAACTGGGGCTCAGACCTCCCAAATCCCTTATCCTGAAAAGAGATTCTTAGTTCCAAGGTTGTGTTCTTCACCTGTATCTCCAAAATTGCATGCATGCCCCCAAAATTGTGCAAGCCAATTTAAGAAATACATTTCTTTCTTTTCTCTTTCCCTGAACCATTGGTCATTAGCTACATCAGTTTTCTTTAGCTGCAGGTACTGAAGATCTGCAACCAGAAACAGATTATTGAAAAACTAAATTTGGGGTCTGGGACTTAGAGGCTGGCCATGATGTGCTCGGAACTTGGCTCTCGGGGGCACATGGTGGTGAGAAGCCCCTGATTTGTAGGATTTGCCAATTTCTGGGGTGTAAGTTCTCCCTCTTTGGCCAATTTCGAGCTACCAAGATAGTAACGACTCACAAAATTTCTCTGTATTTAACCATTGGCTCTTAGAGGCTGGTATAAGCCAGCTCGGGCTCACTGCGGGAACCAGGTTATTGTTCAAAAGTCTAAGGTGATTACAGGGAAGACCCTTCTGCCTTGAAAGCACCTAGAGTATCCAAGGAAACGTTTGCTCCAGTCCCTATGTGTTTACTGAAAATTCTTACAGGGGGTAAAGCTCGTTCTGCCACTCAAGGACCATTAAATAGGGACCCACTGTCTATTAGTGCCTGGGAGGAACACTGAGGTTAAAAAGATGAACTGATTACATGGCTCCAACCCTCAAGCTTTTTACATACTTGGAGGCAAGATAGCCAAGTAAGAGATTACAACACAAGCTGAACGTTGTACTTTGATCAGCATCTGTTTACCTGATTACTGTTTGTTCCTTCCTCAACCCTGTAAGGCTTCTTGGCTTCCCACATGTTATCCAAATAGACCCCTCTGGAAATCCAAAACCATCTAAACCTTGTTGATGACCAGCGGGGAGACAGTTTAATGACCTGAGCTCTGACAGTAACCTGTAATACCCCAGGCCATGGCACTGGATGGACTATATCAATCAGCCTGTATCTGGGGCATTATGATTTAATTCCTCCTAGGAGAAATGCAAGACAGCCCTACTCTCAGGCTCTTTGTGCTGGCCTTGCCATTCCTAGATGAATTAGCCTATCTGCCCTCTGGGGAAATCTAAGCAAGGCCAAGCAAGCATACACCCACATTGCCCTTCTCTTCTCCCCCCATTTAACCAATTAAGAATTTATTAAGTACCTATGGCGTGCTAGACACTCTGCTAGGCTCTTGGGACACCCGGATGAAAATGACTGTGCCTGCACCTGAAGGAGCACACATTTCTGGCTGGAAGATAGACAGGGAGCACATAATTGCAAAAGGGAATGGCAACGCCTGCATGGAGATATTGCCCAGACGGGGGCCTGCACCGGGAGTGCTTCGGGGGACTCTGCGGCTTTAAAAAATAGCAGATGTTCAACCTGGATTCTGAATGGAGAGGCACAGCCTTTCACACGAGGGATCGAGGGATCGCGGGGATAGCGTGGAGAAGTAGGACATTCCATGCAGCAGGAAGGATGGGTGCCAGGACAAGGGAGCCGTGTGAGTTCAGAGAAGCCCCCCAACTGAGGATCTGTGTGAAGAGACTGGTATAAGGACAGGAAAACTTCATGTTTTATGTTTTAGAAGTCTGCAACTTACATACAAACTACTAAGCCCAGGTGAACGCTGGGCATATTTGTATCTTCAGCATCTGGCATACTGCCCGGTACAGAGCATTCAATGATTACCGAATAGAATACATTATTACAAAAAACAGATATAGTTATGTGTTCCCAACAAACCAGGGAAATTTTAAAAAGTAAATAGAATATGTGAAATCACTCAATCCCTGATAGAAAATCTTTGGCTTGCTCCTTCTGTAAGGAAAAAGTATTCAGTAATGTGATCAACTATATGCCTAGAGCTCGAAAATTGTGGTTCAGATCCCCACATTCCTTCTTTGGGCAGAACTTTTTCTATGTCCTGGGAAGATCTTGATGAATTTTATGGAAAACTGTGTGATCTCTTTGGAGAGAAAACCAAATCTAAATTACAGAAAAAAAGGCCATCTTGCTAATAGTGTGCTAGGTTCGGAAAACCCACTAAAGGTTGGGCGTGATTACGTACCATTTTCCCTGAGATAATCCTGATTCATTTCTCCTGGTGTAAGTATCAGTAGCCCCACTACCTTTCCCAGTCAGAAATGTCACATTTGGAATAATAAATTCCCTGTTGAAATTCGGACTAATAAAACATTTAAGAGAAATGTCGTATGCACAGATCCGTGCAGAAGGATGCTCCTCAGAGTATTAACTGTAATATTTGAAAGTAAGAAGCAGTATAAATGTCCAGCAATAAAGGACTGGCTCGATTAATAATGGGCATCCCTTCATGTGAATATCATATCCCTATTAAAAATAACAATGTGGATCTTTATTGACCTACATGGAAAGATGTGCATAATATATTGTTGAACATTGAGAAAGGCAAGTTTCATGGTAGCACATTTTATTATTTCATTCTTCTAAATGAGAGAGATGGGGTGGGGGGGGGAGGTTTGAAGGCCGTCACAGCTGTATTTAAACCTCTGCTCCTTCATTTCATGGCTGCAGGGACCCACCCAGATCATTTAGCCTTTCTGGCCATCGGTTTCCTTGGCTGTAAAATGAGGTAAAAAAAAATGAGGTAAAAACAGCCTTTTGGCGCTGTTGTGATGAAATGGTGTATTGTCATGCATTTTGACCCAGTGGTTCTCAAAGAGAGGTGGTTTTGGCCCCAGGAGGCTTCACGTCCCAGGATGCACAGGAGAGTCCCCTAACAAAGAATTTTCTGGCCCCAAATAATAGTAGTGGTGATGCCGAAAAACTGAAAAAATGATTTGGACACAATAAGGACTCAAGAAATGTATGCGAATGCTAATATTTTTAATAAACTAGCAGTGATGATCTTTCTATGGGATGATTCAGTGGGTGCGTGTGTGTGTGTTGCATGCTTTTATTGTATTTATCTTTATTTGTTTTATTATCCATGTTGAAGACAGACTACTTGAATCATAACAAATAAATAAAAATAACATTTCAACAGCAATTTTCAATAGCAATATTTTAAATGGCAGCAGCCATGGATGATGCAACGAGAAGCTCCTTGAAGTTAGAGGTCAAATCTCACCTACGTAGGGCAAGCCTAGCATATAATAGGGGCTTGATAGCACCTGCAGAATTGAATTAAAATCCACAAAGCAATAGTGCTAAGAAAGGGAGAGGAAGCTAGCTTGCATGACCAGACAAATTTTTGTGAGCGCTCTAACAAAGAGGATAGACTAATTTGGAATCAGTACCTTACAAATATGTAAATTATATTGCCAACATCCTGTCTGGAAACAGTTTGTCAGCTAAACATTTGTCTCCAATGACGCACTGTCAGCAGTTGCCACACCCATGTACCAAACAATCACACGCATAATGTTTAAAGCCCTAAAAGTTAAAACGTCTCCCTATCATAAACATCTTGAAGGTATAGAGCATTTTCTTTGTATTTATACCCCTTCATTCTACAGTTTTTATTACTCTCTCTGGTTCAACAATGTTGTTTCATTTCCTTGTTGAATTATCTGTCCCAAAATATCAGAAAGGAAACTTTGCTCTTATCCTGGAGAGTCCTGGAGTTAGTGTTCACTTGTGAAAAGTCAGGTGAAATTGAACATCTCTGAAGCCCCACCTCCTTTTTTGTGACGTGGGGATTACAGCGTTTATTTCATAGGGTTGCTCTGACAATCAAAGGAAACGATGTTGTATAAATGTTATACAAAGTGTAATACGCACATGATTGGCACCTGTGAGTGTAGTAGCTATTGTCCTTTGTCTTTCCAAAAGAAGATTATTCTGTAAAATGTTTCAGGTTCACTGAGAGTCAAGCCCTCTTGTCATGTGTAGGGGAGGAACGGTGAACACATGATTCATAGAAAGACAGTGTGGTGTTAATGAGTCTACAGTCACCAAATAGCAAAGCCAATTTTATTTATGCTATGGATCAGTGTTTCTTATATTTTTTTAATATCCATGATTGGTTTTAAAAGCAGACAATACTATCGAAACCACATTTAGTGTTAGTCAAAATATGAAAGAACAGTTAAACGGAATAGCCAACTCGGTGTCAAGGTGAAGCTCTTCTTATAAGTTATCTTTCCAAACCCCCCATACTCTTTTCCATCCCTGCTCCAGAGATTTTTTTTCTATATCTCCTCATGCTTCATCGACAACCATACTTTGAATAATGCTGGAATACTTAGGTTATCCTAAGGAATCCCTTTTTGCCTATTTTCACAAGGTCTACTAAACAAACCCTCCATGGTTCTATCAATGAATAAACAATCAAGTCAAAAATAACTGGTCTTCTTCAAACATGTCAGCAACATATTGATCCTCTCATTGAGCTCTGCTTAAATACAATGAAGGTGATGAAAGCCATCACTGCATTGAGAAATGAGCAAATGAAGGACCATGTGCAGATCTTTTCCCTTTCTCTTTCTTAATTATTGCTGTTATTTTGTAAATTGATTTTAAGGCTGTCAACACATGAATCTGTACGCACTAGGTCTTGACGGAAAGAACTGGGTCAAAATTTCCCTTTGGCCACTTGTCTGTGTGAGCACGAACATGCCTTGTCACCTCTAGTGGTCCATAAAACAGGAATTATATTGAGCATTTCCATGAAGAGGCTCTTGACCATGTGGGAGTCAATGCAAGGCAATAATTAAGAGCAAGTGTTTCAGATTCAGATGACATCGATGCGGATCCCAGTTCTGCAATGTCATTGCTGCAAGATCTTGGGCAATTGACTTGCCTTGTTTACTTCTTAGTCTCCTCACCTATAAAATTGTTATGAGAATAGTAACTACCTAGGAAGGCCTTCGTTAAGTGATACTGGGGATAAAAATCCATAAAACGTTTATTTACAGCATCATACTTTCATATAGCCTCTCAGTTAAAATTAGCTTTATTATTCCTGCCTTTTAAAATTTCTCTCATTATATATTCTTTTTCGTGTTTTCCAGTGTTATCTTTCCCATTTATTTCACACACGCCGAGCAGCTACCCCGCATGAGGCAGACACTGCTAGTTGTCTACCAAACTCCAAACTCCAAGACTAACCCACTTATAGAACTTCCAGTGCTGGCTGAGCATAAGGTTTCCAAATTATAGACTGAATTTCTAGGTCTCCCCTACAGATGGATGCAGCGATGGAAGAAGTAGTAGGGGTAACACCCAGGAACTATCTGTAAGGGAAAGGGGTATGTTCTTTTCTGCCCTCTTCTTCCTTCAGGATATTTCACGAATATTCATGTGACTACCTGGGCTGGAACTGAACTATGGACTTGAAGACAAAGTTGAAAAGCTTGATCTGGAAGTGGAAAATGGGAGTGGAGTATGGCAGAGCAGAAAGAAGAATTCTGGGACTTTGATAATTATGAAGTCACAGCCCCAGTCCTGGACTGTCTATCAGGACTTATAGCTGAGAACAAGAAACACAGTCATGTTTTATTAAAGTCATTGCTAACTGGGCTTGAGGAAAAAAACGTGTTCATATCAATAGGTATCACCTTGGTATCATGGAATCAAGTGATTTCTACACTTCTGGGTGAGAAAATGCCCAGGGGTAATAAACAGCCAAGATAATAATCTATTTGCATGGGTACAAGACTATCCTATCCATCTTTCTTTAAATCCACTGAATGAGTAAGTAAATGGACTTACTGTCCTCTGACTCAGGGCATTTCAGAACAATAGAACAGGATTCTACCCCGTTCCTGGATTCCACCCGGCTCCTTCTTTTGTGAACCACAGAGCTTTGAGAATTCATTCTTTCTGAGCTTTAATTGATTCTCTGAAGTACCTACGTCACAATACCAACACCGATGTAGCATGAGAGGTTGTTTATAGGGTAATAAATATGCAAGTATCTTGAAAACGTAAAGCCTGGAATATTTATTTGTAAGGTATTATTATAACTAGTTCACTGATGGTCTATGTTGACTCAGAGGTTCCAAGGATGAGAACCACCAAGGGGTGTTTCGGAAACTAAAAGTCTGTTGATGTGCCAGTTGGCAGTGCATTTTACAGGGATTGAGAAGATGCATTTATGCATTTGGGTCTGCCCTTCACACCTGCCCCAACCCAATCCCTGCCCTCTGGGAGGAGACACAAGCCTGCTATTCATCATAGTCTTCTCATGCCACCAAGAATGTGCCGCTGCTCTAGCCCATTGGAACAGGCGGTTGGTTGGCAAAGCCATCAGACACCTGTTGAGGCTGAGTCATCTCTATTCACAGGCTGTGCCTCACTGCCTGGGTGTAGAGTGTTCAGTTAAGGATGAGAGCCCTGGCTGGCCCAATCTGGTGCAGCTGATGCTCTCATTCATTGGCAGCTTTTAGGGGAAACCAGAGAGCCGTGGTCTAATTTCACTTGCTCCTCATTTTCTCTTTTGACAGATGGATGTTTGCAGCGGACCGGTCATGCACATTCGTTCAGGCTCAGGAGCCTTACAAGGAATGATCTTGGGCTTGAAGGAAATCAACTGTTTCATGGAAATTAAAATGAGTAGTGGCCGCATTGATACGGTGCCTCCTCGGATCCCGGACACTTTCTTCCTGCATACCCAGCCTTACTCGCATAGCTCCTTATGAAAGGTCCAGGCCCTGATGTCCATTCCAGAGCCAGCAGGCTTTGTAGATAAAAATCGGTTCCTTAGTCAATAAACTTTAGATTCGAGCTGACACGTTCATATTTGTTAAATTAATCCAGGAGTATTCGAGTTTTTATAGGAAATCACGGGTCATCAGTATTAGAGTTTCTGGGACAGTCTAAATAATTAACCCCTTCTCCCAGTTGCCTCTCCAGAATTTCTGTCTAGAGGGAGTTTAGGAGTTACAAGACATCCGAAAGAGGAGGATAGTGTCCTGTGGGTTGTACATAATATTGAGAGAGAGGCATTTCTAGGAAAGATGAATGGCTGACGACCACCCAGCTCCTTACTTTACTACTGGCATTGCCTTGCTCTCTAGGGATGTTGAATTTACTGAAATACAAAACTAAAACAGGAATTTCAAAAATTAGCTTTTCACTGACAAAGCAAGTTTAGACTATGCAGTACAGCTTCGAACGGTGTATAGAACAGATCTTTCTTCTCCTTTCCTGCTGAATTAAACTCACCAGCCCAGTCCTGGACATAGTAGTGGGACAAGCAGGGTTTTCCTTACAGAACTGTGATCTGTCTTGGGCAACTTACATCAGTACTGGAGGCTGTGGCTGGCAGGTAGGCAGGTCCCCTAGAAGAGATCCAAAAGAATCGCAAAAGGACTCATTTCAACATCTTCAATTTCTCTTCCGGTGGGGAATACATCAGATATAAATAGAAAAGCAGAAGTTCTTGACTTATTATTTGGGGGAAGGCAAAAGCTCCTGTTTCATGGGACCAGTGATAGTGCTGAGCAACAAGGAATATGACTCTTCCTCCAGTGCCCAAGCTTAAATGAAATGGCTGGGATAGTGTGGGAAGAGTGGGAGAAGCTCTGGATTTAGAGCTAAATGGAACTCAGTATGAACCCAACGTCTATCACTTACTGGCTTTGGAGCAATCTCTTTCCCTCTGCGTCCTTGATGTCTTTCCAATAGCACAAGGGAGCAGAGATTCCAAGATCCCTTTCAGAGGAGTAGGGTGAGAGACTGTGTGGTTGAACTCCTGGCTTGGGAGCCAGAAGGACCTACATTTGTTTAGTCCTGGCTCCAGTCTTTTCTGAGCACCAAATTTTACATTTGCAAAATAGGATTAAGACCTTCTAGCTTGTCATGGTTACTCTGGTGAAAGAGAGAGTGCTTGTGAAGAATTTAATGCATCCTAATGCTAAATAAATAATCGTCATTTAAAAAACAAAGAATGGCTGTCCAATTTTAAGTCATTGCCAAATAATGAAGATATGATTTATAATAAGAAATATATATTTGTCTTTGTCCCTGCTTCTGGCACAGAGCTCCTAAAACTCTTAGAGCTTCAATGACGGGAATGATAAAGGTGTCTTTTGTTACGCTGGTGAGGTGACTTTTGGAAGCCCCTCGGTCACCCAAGGAAGAGGGCTGGTCACCCTAGGAACCAACTAGGTGATTAGAGGGTTGGAATTTTCAATCCCATCCCCCTGACCTCCAGGAGCTGGAGGTTGAATTAATCACCAACAGACAATGATTTAATCAATCATGGCTATGTCACGAACCCTCCATAAAAACCCAAGAGGACAGGGTTCCGAGATCTTCCAGGTTGGTGGTGGGGGTTAGGGTGGTAGGAAGTGGTGCACTCAGAGAGGGCATGGGAGCGCCATACCTCTCCCCACCCCTTACCCTGTCCATCTCTTCCATCCGGCTGTTCCCGAGTTCCATCCTTTTGAAACGAACCAGTGATCTATTAAGTAAAATGTTTCTCACAGTTCTGTGAGCTGCTCTAGCACATTAATTGAACCCAAGGAGGGAGTGGTGGGAACCTCTGATTTACGACCAGTCTGTCAGAAGCACAGGGAGCAACCTGGGCTTATGATTGGCCTCTGAAGCATAGGGCAATCCTGTGGGACTGAATTCTTACCTGTGGAATCCGATGCTACTTCTGTCGAGGTAGGTAATGTCAGAATTGAGGTGAATTGTCAGACACCCTGAGAATGGCTTGTTAGTGTGGGGAAACCCCCAACCACTCCCAACACACACATTGGAATTGGGTCCAGGAGGTCAAAAGAGAAAAGTTGTATATCATGAAAAATGCTATTGACAAGATAAAGGAGGGTTTGTTCATCCAGTTATTTCCGGGGCTGTATGTGTAACAATGCCTATCTCTCCATCTATCATTTTTTTCATTTACCCTTCAAAGTAGCACGAAATCTAGCAAATTTGAAGATTAAACTGAATTACCATAAGAGACAGCTGAGGCATGACATACAAAGGCTGCTCCCAATCCAAAAGGAATCATGCTCTTGATCAGTTAGGATGATGGAGCCTCACTGAGGAATTACATCCCTTGTTTCTGTTGAGTTCACTCCCCTCGAATGACACCTGGGTTCACACCTATCAGGTAAAGGGGGATGATAGAGTAACATATGTGATTTTTATGTTTAAGAGAGAATATTCATGAGAAATATCTGTGCATCAAATGTTAAAAGTGGAGATGCTTGGTGGAAAGTTCTGGACTCCAAACCACTGAATGCTCTCAGCTCCAGGGATCCCCTGGAAAATTTGATAAACACCCACCGTTATTTTATTCAAAAAGGCAATTTAAGCCCAAGTGAGTGAGTCCATCCAGGAGACCATAATCCTAAATTAAGAAGAGATAGTCATTATATGTGCAAGACATATAGATCGCCCTGTCTAAAAATAAAATATAGACCTCCCTATATAAAAATGGCATAAAAACTAGAATGATGACTCAAAAGTCTACAAGTTCCAAATTATTATGTAAAATAAATTTTGGTAAAACCCAAGTCTGAGTAACACTTAAAATATAGAGACGCCTGGGTGGCTCAGTGGGTTAAAGCCTCTGCCTTCGGCTCAGGTCATGATCTCAGGGTCCTGGGATCAAGCCCCGCATCAGGCTCTCTGCTCAGCAGGGAGACTGCTTCCCCCTCTCTCTCTCTGCCTGCCTCTCTGCCTACTTGTGATCTCTCTCTCTGTCAAATAAATAAATAAATAAAAATCTTAAAAAAACCTTAAAATATAAACTTTATATAGGCAGAATCATGCCTTAAGATATTTGTTGAATGAATGGATAAACCAATGACACAATGAATCAATTATAAGTTGGAACCAATGGCGATTTGTACTTAGCAACAGGCTTTACTTTGACAAACTTTTCCAGCCCTGTGGGTTTAAATAGTTATATGTCAATGATTTCAAACGTTTTATTATACTTCTGATCCCTCTAGAGAACTCTAGACATTTGTATATAATTGTTTATTTGAAATTTCCAAAGGGTTGTCTAATATGAATCTCAAAGTTAACATAGTCAAAGGAGGGCTGTCTCTATGCCCTATCCCCTTTCTTCAAGACATTCTTCCGTGCATCTATTCCTGTTGTCCATTGCTGCATACAATAAAATAGACATCTCTGTATAAATATGATATGAAACAATCCCAAGCTTAAGTAGCAACCCACAGAGCTGGCGATGAGAGACACCAATAACTTTTTTTTTCCCCCACAAACTTACAATTTGGGAAGAGATTGGGAAGAAAGTCTTGTCTCTGCATCATGCCTCATCAGGTGGGCAGCTGGATTAAATGGTCCTTTTCCAAGGTGGCTCACTCATACCCGGCTGGCAAGTTGGTGCTGGCTGAGAAGCTCAGCTGGTGCTGAGGGCCAGGGAACTTGGCTCCTCTCCAAGTGGGTTTCTACATGTGGTTTGGGTTTCTTCATAGCATGGTGGCTGGGTTCCCAGGGGGATCATCCTAAAGAGAACAAGGCAGAAGCTGCGTCACCCTTTGTGACCTAATCTCAAGAGTCATATGGCATCATTTCTATAATGCCATTCCAGATATCAGCTAAGGAAGTCCCAGAGACCTGACCAGGGTCCTGGCAGGGAACCATTGACTCTACCTGGGGAAGTATAAAGCTTCTAAACGAGCCTGGAAACACTGTTGCAGCCATTTCTGGAAAGTGCGCTGTGCATATCTTCACATATCAGAAGGCAAGGATGCTCATTCTTCTAGTCAGTTGCTCAGGCCAAAAATGAAAATATTACCCTGGCTCTGTCTCTCTGTCTCTCTTTTTCACATTCACCCAATCAGAGTATCCTGGCAACTCAAAACGTTCTACAAACCTGAGGTTGTCACTATCTTCAGGACAACAAACCTCGTCCAAGCTGCCATTATCTCTCTCCCAGAAGATTTTAGCAGCCTCTTAATTGATTACCACCTTCCCTTCTTCCTACATTCCATTCTCCATACAGGAGCGACATAATTCAGATCATATCCCTCCCCGCTTAGAATATCTCCAATGACAAAGTACATCACAGCCAAGTGATAAAAGGAGCAATCCACCAGGAAGATAGAAAAATTTTAAATGTCATTGAATCTAATATCATAAGTACAAAATATGAAAAACAAAAACTGACAAAATTGATTTGATAATTCTACACTCATAAAGGGAAATTTTGTCACAGTTCTCTCAGTAATGGATAGAACAGGCAGGGGAAAAGTGTTAATGGCACATGCCTTGAGGGGTTACAGTGGGCTCATTCCCGTACCTGGATGGGCTGTCTCATTGGAAGTGTTATGTTTATGAATATTTTTATGCATATCGAAAAAGGTTGGGAAGCACTGTCTTAGACCACCCCTCAAATTGTAAGACACATACCAGAATGTTCATTGCAGCAGTGTGTTGGGATAGTGAACATTTCAAAATGATTAATCTATCCATTGACAGTAGAATGGAAAAAAAATTTGTATCTACATACTGGATTGCATATGTGTATCAACATGGATAAACCTCACAAATATAATATTGAGGAAAAAAACAGCTGCAGGAAATATGCAATATGAAGCTATGTATGCAAATGTTCAACATCTGCCAAACAATTTTGTAATTATTCAAAGATTCATACATATAGTCTCAAAAAAATAAAGACAAGCATGGCAATGAAAGCCACCAAATCCAGGTCAAGGATTATATCTTGGAAGTGAACAAGTGAAGAAGAGAAGTACAATAATGGGATCATGAGGACAATCAAATGAATTTAGGTTATTTTTATGTGTGTCTCATTTCTTAAGGGGTAGTGGTACATGGGTTCTCATTATATTATTCATTATACATTTTTATACATAGAAAAAATTTAAAAAGAAAGCAAAGTTTTAGCTCAGAGTTTATAAAAGCAATGCACATATATGCACACCACACACACACACACACACACACACACACACACACACAAGAGCACAAGTGCTTTCTCATCAAATTCCTTATTCCGGTTTGCAAAGCATACATATGACATCTATCAGGTCCAACATCATACCACTGTCCCCATGCCAGCGTGTTCAGATTCCTCATAGGCCAGGTTCATTCCTGCCTTTGAGCTTGCTTTCCCCTGGTAACGGTCTACCTGACTCCTTACCATTTAGGACTCAGTTTAAATGTCACCTATTCAAACATTCATCCCCCTTGAATTCCCAAGCTAAAGTAGTCAATGCCATTCTTATCACTTCACCCTGGTTTACTTCTCCTCATATTCTATATATTTATTGGAAATGTTCTTTTATTGGATTGTTTCTTGCTTGAACTTCCCTTATCTGCAACTTGGGATCCGTGAGAATGGGGATCTTATGTGCTCGTTTCCAACTGGTCTCCTGGTAACTAGAAGAGGTCTCACCCATCAAAAGCAAACCATAATGAGTGTGGGACTGCTAAAGGTATAAAAGAGGTTTAACTACTGGAATGAGATACAACCTGCTAGTATTGTTAGTGGTTATAATGGGAAAATAGAAATATCATTTTATTTAAATGAAAAAAACTTTAAATTCTAGTTGACTAGTGGTCTTACAGAAGTCACTTTACTTCCATGAAATTTATATGTAAATTATAGAAGGCCCTCAAACAGCCTGAGGGTTTCTCCCCGGCTGAGACAGGTACACATTGTCATCTCACAGTAAGAAGGTGAGAAACACTCATTAGAAAATAATCTCAAGCTCAGACCATCCACCCACTTTATCTTTGGGGAATATGCTTCTGGTTATGTGTATTTCTCAATGTTTAAGAAAGATAACTTCCATAGGAAATTATATATAGGATAATTATCTGTAGGAAATATAGAGGTTTTATCTTCAGGAAGGATTCCGTGCAGGTCTTCCTTGACTTACGAGTATAAACCAATATTATAAATCAAAAATGTATGTGATACATCTAATCTACTGAACATCATAGCTTTGAGATGAGAGATAAGGCTAGTATCCACTCACTGGAGTGTTGTGTAGATTAAAAGAACGAGTGTCTGGAAAGCACTTAGATGAGTGCCCCGAGCCTAGTAAACACCGTGTAAATGTCAGCAGTAAACATTCTTACTCTATTAACTGTGGGACATGGGCTTTGACTTTTGTGGTACATTCCGGGACTATCTGCCAGCCCCAGGTGAAGAGAGGCTTCTTAAAGGATGATGTAGATGAATGGAGCTTTGAAGGCTAAGCAGGAGGTAGCCAGGCAAAACAGCATGCCAAATGTAGTCCTTGGAGGATTTGGCCAAGACCATCATCCAAAACAGACTCCCTATCTCATAGTCCTACCTGACAAAGTGACAGTGGTTTCTGCTGGGAAAAACCCAGAACTTGCCTTCTGAGCATCTTCAGGGTGCAGCATGACAAACCAAGATCTGATGCAGGGAATCCAGGGTGAAGTTCACTTTTTCCCAGGCAACCATCCAAATACTCTGTTCAAGTTAATACTCTTCCAGCAGGACCTAAGAAGAGCACACAGCAAATGCATAGATTGATATCAGCATGTGCTGGGAACCACTCCAAGCTAAGCCTTCAGCAGTTTGTAGAGATGAATAGGAGGCACAAAGAAAAAGATATAGATCGGCCTGACCTTGGAAGAGGGAACAAACAAACTATTCTTATAGGGTGTTGCCATTTGATTTCATTTAGGGGCTTCTCAGGCAAAAGGATGGATGGAGAGCATCCGATGATTCAAGAGGTGGGAATCAGAGTGAGGACATCTTTTTAAAACCCCAGCTATTCTATGGATAAAGTTGTGACACTTTAAAAATGAGAGCAAAAGGAAGAGAGATTAACTTCAATCTTCGACGCTTCCGACTGGAGAAAAGGCACTGATTCATCCATGAGATTGCTAATAGCAGGTGTCTTGTGTGATTTATGCCAACAAACAAAATTGTTTGGGCTCTAATCCTTTTCCATCTGTTCCATAACATGGAGAGGAAACAGGAGAGGTTGTGAATAATTCTAGAACTTCAAGATATTTGTCACCCTGGAATATGAAAGCCCCACTAGCCCCTCACTGATTTGGTGATCTCTTGAAGACAGTGGGGCTTTTGGGGGAGGCAGTTTACTAGGCAGATATGGCTCTTTCTCATCTCCTGTGATCTGTGCTGTGAGGCATCCCAGGCTTGAAAAGAAAGCAGAGAGGTTAACATTTCTCTCAGTGGGGACAAAACAGAAAATCACTTTGTTCCTCCTTTCCTCAACTTGCGTGGAATGGTGCCCAGACTTTCTCCTGAAGGAAGTGTCCTGTACTAGCCTGGTCAGAAGTTTGGGGAAGAGCAGAGAGAACAATAGGTTCAGCACATCCATTCAATAGGTGCTTTTTGAGTGCATATTATTTGCCAGGCATACTGCTTTTTTGATGAGGCTGAACTAATGAGCTTATTCTGGAACTTGGAAAGGGAAAAGTGCATTAAAAAAAGCATTTTGACTATGCACACTGTACCCACCATTGGCTGAGAAGGAGCTCTAGGAGATTAGGTCTTCTTGATGAGAAAGACCAATGAAGCTAAAAGGAAAATTCACGGAGCCAAGGTGTGAACCCTTCTTCTGCTTGTCTTCTGCCTGTGGACATAAACCAGCTATGGGTCTGTAGGTGGGTTGCTCACCTTCTCGCTCCATCGGTTTCTTCCCTTGGAGAATGGAGATAATGAGATCTGTGTTTCCAACCCCACGAGGCTGCTGTGAATTCACACTGGATAATTTTGAAAGTACTACATAAATGTTAGTTTTTCTTTTATTACTATTGCTATGCAAAACAAAACAAAACATAAAAAACTAGGAGACATATATATGCTGAGTGCTACTTAGTACTTCAGTGGGTGGGTTACTTTGAGATGAGCTGCCAGGGTGGTATTTGAGCTGGTCCTTGAGGAAGAGGGAGGCTTTCAGCAGGTAAAGGTAAGAGATAAACATAGTTCTGATAAGAGAAAATATGTGTATTAGTTTCCTCAGGCTGCCTTTAAAAAGTACCTCAAAATGTATGGGTTAAAACAATATTGATTTATTTGCTCCTAGTTCAGGGGGCTGCAAGTCCAAAATAAAGGTATCAGCCAAACCATGTTCTCTCCGAAGTTTCTAGAGGTAGATCCATCCTTGACTCTTTCCAGCTTCTGGTCTTTGCTGGCAATACTTGGTGTCCTCAGCTCATTGACCCATCACTACAATCTCTGCCTGCATCGTCACATGGCATTTTCCCTGTGTATCTGCGTCCAAATGTCCCTCATCTTATAAGAGCACCAGTCATTGGATTAGGGACCACCCTAATCTAGTATGACTTCATCTTAACTTGATGACATCTGCAAAGACCCTATTTCCAGATAAGGTCATAGTCTCAGGTATAGGGTGTTAGGATTTGAATGCATTTGGGGGGGGGCAATTCAGCTCACAACATTATGTGAACAGAATTCAGAAGAGGGAGGCATGAGATGAATCCAGAGGAACAGCAAAGACATGATCACGAGCACAGTAGAAAGTGTAATGATGAGCCAGGAACAACAGTGCCAGAGCTGACTTGCAATCAACAAATAAGGACCAGGCTAGGCACTGGGAGTATCAAGATGAATGAGACCACATCTTTGAATTAGGGACATTTTATGTACCATGTAACAACTTCCTGTACAGAGATAGCACCATAGGTGACCAGTGCTCTCGTGGATGGCAGTAGGCAGGATAGATATGCTCTGGACATGTAGATGATGCCCCTGCTCTCTGGTTTATTCATGTCCAGAATCTAGTCTAGTTGCTGATACACAGTGGGCACCAAATAAATACCATTGACTAAATGAATGAACACCTGCTTTTACAGATGAAGAAACCAGTTGTGAGAGGGTAACTTGTTGAAGGAAACAGATGGTGATGATGGTGAGGTTGGCTTTTTGGCTCCAGAGCCCACACTCTGTTGACTACTTCGCTGCCTCTTCAAAATCTTCTTAACTCAGAATAGTTTATTGGTCCAGCCATTGTTGCCTATTTTCCGCTGTACATTCAAATCAGATAATATGTAACACCTCACCTTCCTCAGACCACAAGGTGAGGTTATTCATTATGCCATTTGACAGAGCAGTGGCCTTCGTCTGGCTCCACTCCCTCAAATGACATGCTCGCTTTCTCCCACAGATATTAGGCAGAGCCTAGAGGACACAGTGACATTTGGCATCTGCAAAAGGCCATTGTAATTCCTCTGTCAGAGACATTTCTGCTCATCCTTTTAATATCCATTTAAAATAACGCCATATCCTGACCCTCTGCTGCTGGAGATAAACAGTGTTCAGCAAGATACATTTGCCCCCAGGCATTCATTACTGAGTTGGGAGATAAAATGGAGTTCTGTTTCATTAGGTAATAGAATCTCCGGATCACAAGGAAACTCAAAGTTCATCTGATTTTATCCCTCATAAACAGTGCTTGAAGCACCACTCCCCCATTACCTCTAAACACACACACACACACACACACACACACACACACACACAGTTATTTGCAAGATTTTTCTGAATACTTAGCTCACAGTCATAACCACACACAAAATCTTGGCCTTTCACCTTCCAAGACAAGAATAGAACTTTCTTTGACCTAACAACAGTAGCTTTTATAAGAAGAGAAATTTAATATTCAAAAATAATTTGGGGAGGAAGTCTCCCCAGGGAATAAATGAAAAGTGATGTATTGTGTGACATTTATGTGGTATTTAGTTGATAACTACAATCTTAAGTTGTTATTGTTTTTCATACCTGACTATAACAGCAATCAGAGTTGTAAATGGTAGACGTCAACATCCAACTTCCCTGCTGCCGACTGCTGACATCACCATCTCTTCTCACTAGCAATGATTGGAGGAGCATTTCTACCAACAGTCTGGGCTGAGCAATGGCTATCTTTAATGGTAGTCTTCCAGCTCTGCAGAAAGTATGA
The DNA here is from genome assembly GCA_028534135.1 of Potos flavus. NCBI lineage: Eukaryota > Metazoa > Chordata > Mammalia > Carnivora > Procyonidae > Potos > Potos flavus. The sequence continues at coordinate 7,386,420 of CM052900.1, forward strand.
AGGTGGCCAAAGAAATTGATGGGCATTAGTTGGGGCAGGGCTTGGAAAGCCATAGCTCACCTTGCGCACCAGCATTTGCTCTCCCTTTCCTAACCCCACTTCAGAGGCAGACCATGCAGTCTGCAGAAGCAGACTCCACTGCTTGGAGAGACCCTGATGGGCACAGAGCCAGGTTGGGATCTCTTCTTCAGATGGCATATGCACTATTCCTGTTGGGACATTATGTTAAATCAATTCAAAAGATAAGTATCTTGCTATTCAAGTTTAAGGTAGGGGACAATCACTTTGTGTTCAACCAACTCACAAAGAAGGGGATGGAAGGGTTTGAATAAAAAGGCCAGATCAAGGTACTAGGAGGAAGTCAGGCTGACATGCTGGGCTCATAAGTAACAGATCATGTTGAGTTTGCACTTGGTCCCCAAAGCAGTGAAGAGTCAATAAATACTTTTGAGTAGAGGAATGACATACTGAGACTTGTGTCTTAAAAATGTCTGACGACAGTGTGGACAGTGTATGGAAAGTGAGCAATACTGGAGACAAGCTCATGAAGGAATCCAAGAAGGCAAAAACAGCAGAAAGAAAGACACTGGATGCATTTTAAATGTATTAAGAAAGTAGAATCGTAGAATTTGCTAACTGAATGCAGCAAGACACTCTATCTCACTAACCAGTGAGAAGGGGACATTATGAGTCCCCATTTCTAGCCAGACAATTGCAATGGGAAATCATGTCTTTTTAGGAAGGAAGGTACACAAGAAGAGAAGCATATTTACATAATTGGTTTGATTAGGAAAGTGTTTTATTTGAGGTGTCTGTGGGACTTCTAAAAATAGATAATAAGGGTACAATGGATTAGAGATAGAAATATGTGGTTGCCAGAAAGGTCGTGATAGTCAAATCATATATATGGATAAGGTCTCAGGGCCACTTATTAACCTGGAAAATAGGTCAGAACACTTCTAAATGGTAAGCAGAGGAAGAGGATTATCACCTAGGAGACTAAAATAGGCAGACTTAGCCAGATTTATCAGAAGTAGTGAGAAAAGTCGCAGATAAAAAAAAAAAACCCATAGAGCATGTTAGGTATAGAGAGTACAAGAGACAAATGAAGAAGGAGATGGTTTTTAGTTCCGAATGCCAAGAGGCATCAAATAAGATCTAAAAACAAAACAAAACAAAACAAAAGCATAAGAAGTTACAGTCGATAAACACTAATCCCAACCTGCTCCTTGCCTAGTGAAGCCCATCTTAGTCAATGGCAACTTCATTTAGCACTGATCTCATGTCCCAAACTGGGAAGCCATCCCCGACCCCTCTAGTTCGCTTATATTTATCATGCAGCCAATTAGAAAATCTCGTTTTCAAACTTTAATATGTATGTATCATTTAGACACCTGTCACACCCTCATTACTGCAATCCTGGCCAGGCCCCCATGGTCTGTCTTCTAGACCACAGTAGTCATCTCCTGGCTGGTCTAGCCTTCCATTCTGGTTCCACTATGGTCTGTTTCAGTCCTTAAAAATGTATATTTAAATGCATGTCACCTTTTCTCAAAACTCCCAACAGCTTTCCAGCACCATTAAAATCAACTCCCTTATTCTTACAGGGCCTGACAAGACTCTGCAATATACTCTGGCCCTGGTGTTCCTTCAATTCTCCTTTCCTGCTCCACCCAGGGCAGCTTTCCTCCTTGACACCCCACTCACATTCCTGCATCAGGACTTCTGAGCTCCCATGTTCCCATGCTCCATGGTACTTCTCTGCCATGTCCAAAGGGTCAAATCTCACATGTTGTTCAGGTCTTGCTCAGTTGCCATATCATTACAAGGTCCTTCTCTAAATACCCAAAAAACTTAAGAAGACAGTCTTCTGCTGATCATTCCCTATCACCTTATTTTGCTTTACTTTTCTTCATAGCATTCATCATTAGCTGCGTGCATCCTTTTGTATATCTCTCACACAATTAGGATATCGGCTTATGAGGACAGGAGTGTTATCCATTTTGTTCACTGATGAAGCCCCATTGCCAAGAACATGCTTCGCCAGTATTAACACAGAGCAATTGATTGGTGAATGAATACTGATTTTAGGAATATATACTCAGTTCTTGACTGTGTACCTTCAATCTTAGGGAAGCATTTCTCTCTTAACAGTGAGAATGCCCCCACCAGTTACAGGCTTAAATCCTTCCTTTTCAGGAAGCTCAATGGGAAAAAGATGCCTTTTCCCCCCATTTATTGCAACTGAAGTCCCATGTTTGAGTCCCATGGGGCTACTTGGGTCATTTGCCTAGTTCCAAAATAATCTTTGTGGTCAGTAGATGGAATGCACTGATTGGCTAGACTGATTCCTGCTTCCACGGCTTGAGTTGGGTTGATCAATCCCCCAGCCACATGGGCTAAGAATGGGAGTGCTGTGTCCACCCCAAAAGAAAATTGGGATGCTGCTGCCACAGGAAGACTAGGCTTTATGAGGTCTGAGACTGAAATAACCTAAGGGAATGAGTATAAACTTGTGCAAACACAGTATTAATTGTAGGACATTGTACATGGCCTGTGTGCATAATAGGCCCCGAAACTTGACATTGGAGCATCATGGCCAGTCTGTCTTTGGGAAAGAAAAGTAAAAAAAGAAGATGAAGATGAAGATGAAGATGAAGAAAAAGAAGAAGAAAGAAGAAAGAAGACAGAAGACAGAAGAAGAAGAAGAAGAAGAAGAAGAAGAAGAAGAAGAAGAAGAAGAAGAAGAAGAAAAAGAAGAGAAGCAAATAGGTGTCCTCACAAGGAGAGTGAGAGAGAAGAGAAAGTATGGACAGAGGAGCATAGGAGAGGAGGACACAGTGAAAGCCATGAAGAAGGAGGACCACCAATGAGACTGGACAAAGGTCCCCTCTCCTCAGCTGAACACATTTCCTGCTCAATGTGGGAATTCACAGCACGATTTTCAGCCAGGGAGAGAGGAATGTGGAATTTGGTCTTACGCTTGCTGTTCTTACCATTGTCTGAGCTAGCCCTGAAGAGACTTGTGGAAAGAACAGCTGTGTGTCCCAGGAACAGCTAATCCTTTTGGAAAAAAAAAAGAAAAAGAAAGTTACATAACATAAATGTGTTTAGCTTGATTCCCTCCTCCCTCATAATTTAAAACATCCTGCAGGAGGCCAAGTTTGGGTGGGATGTGAATACTAATGAGCGAGTCCTGGGCTATACATCCATCGTCTCAATGCAAGGGAAGAGGGGGTCTCACTTCCTGTGTCCCAGAGGCTTAGCCTGCTCCTTGGGGCCTGGTGGGCCTGAACGTGTCCACAGCAGCAGAAATGGACTCAGTGCTCTGAGTCCGAGCTCTTCTGTCCTAGTGATTTCATCAAGTGTTGCCTGAGTGCACTTGGGTAAAATCAGCAAATGTCTTTAAGAACCTAAAAACACCCTTTGTTGGCTCAGGTGTAAGCCAGTGGGTAGAACCTCCCATTCTCCCTCAACTACCATTACTGAAGTCGTCTTCAGTGGCCTGTCTGATCATCACCTTCTCACCGTTCCTGTGTCTACGCATCTGACCACAGAGGTCAGACTAGGTTGCAAAGATACCCTCCTAGCGAGCTGGGGAAGAGGGCAAGGACAGGATCACGCTTGGGCCACGTATGAGGGCTACCCTGCAGACCTCCTCTTCCTATAATGGCTAGTGACAAACATCGTTTACATTTGCTGCCTTTGCCTGAGCTCCCTGAGATTACAGACCTTCACGTCACAGGCTCAGGGATGGGTAGAGATCAGAGGTCATCTGGGCCAACTTCCTTGTGGAACCAAAGAACAAACTGAGATGTCCTAAGGGTGATCCCGTGTATTCAGTGTCTACCACATGCTTGGCAGCATGCCCAGTGCTTTCCATGAAATAGTTCTAATCCTCAAAACAACCCTCCTTTTCAGTAGATATTATGACCCTCACTTTACAGCAAGAAAACAAGCAAACAAAAAGTGTGTCCAGAGGGCACAAGGACAATAACGGCAGGCACAGAATTCAACCCCTCATCTCTCTAACCCAAAGATTACCTGTGGTTTCCATGGGTAATAGATCCTTCCTGATAATACTTGTATTATTATGATTATCGTTTTTGTTTCTAATTTGCGAGCGCTCACTATGTATCAGGTAGTGTTAAATGTGGTGTGTGTGTCTGAATGTGCGTGTATTCACAAATGAGTAAACTGTCATTTTGAAAAATTTGGTAATTCGTCCAATGTCACTCATCAATATTTGATACTCGAACCTATGTTTTTTTTATTCCAGTGATTAGAAATGAAATGCTTTGTTTATACTCACACATAGGTGATGTCGAGGTTCACAATACTCCTGATGACCTGGTGATTTGGACCGCGTGGTCCTCCATGGCCACTGGCCTGGAAGCCAGCACATAGAATTTATGACAGAGCCGCTAAATGGGGAATGTATGTCCAGAGGACAGTTTTACACTTGCCTGACGATCCCAAAGTAGTTCACCCTGAGCTGGACCAGTGGGTTCCTAGACCACGCCGCCACAGCTCTGTATCATGAGCTTTGCTTACTCCATGGTGTTCAAGTAACCACAACCCTTGGGTGGATGCGAAGCAGATCCCAAGACTGGCTTCCTTTCCAGTCTTGATTGTTAGCTCTTCTGTGGTGGCCAAAGAACAGACTGCCTCAGCATTTAGATCAGAAAGTGCACATTAGAGCCCCACAATCGCTGGCCGAGGAGCGGGCAGCCCTGTCAGTTTCGTACTCCGTGTTCATCCAGCTTGAGGACGGCTGCTTGCAAGGGCACCGGAGGGCTCACTGGATGTCCTGGGCATGAGGAGTGGATACACCAAACCCCAGAGAGAAACAGGACATGGTTTAAAGTAAAGATCCTTGGCCAGTGCTTTTTCAGCAACCTCCCTCAAAAGAGCTGGTTTGAGATAAAAATGGCATCCCACTTGAGAAACCCTTGTGTTGGTCTGGCAAGGGCAAACGCCCAGACATTCCAGAAGTTTGTGGAAGAAAAACTAGATTTTTAGTGACTTGAGGCTTGGGCTTGAATTCTCATTTCAAAAGAACCCAAGATGAAAGAAACCTACCAGCTAATTTTAGAGCAAACGATTTCATCCCCCTCTGATTGACTCAAACAGGGAAGGGGAAATAGAATTGAGAAAAGAGCTGAGATCTTTACTTTAAAACCAACAAGGCCCGTGAAGCCAGCCCAGGCTATGCGTTCATTCTTCAACATTCAGGAAAAAAACACTCTATCGTTGGTACTCCAAAGTAATTTTGCTGACTCACGTAAAAGCAAAGATTCTCCTGGGTGTGCCTGGGTTAGAACTCCCTCTGTCTCTAGATCTCTGTTTCTTCCTCTGTACAATTAGAAGGTATTGGAAAAATCATCCATCCTTAGGGAGGATAGATTTCTGATGGTTACACGGTATCTGCACAAGATATCAGCATGGGTAGCTAATCAGTGGCAGAGACAGGACTGAAACTTCGGTGTTTGGAACCAAATTGCTTTTGCTTTTTTTCTTTAAGCCAAACAGCTTCTATCAATCTTTTTCACAATTCTGCAGCATTATTGGAAGAACATTATTTAATTACATTGCAACCACGAAAGGTTCGAAGATGGGGATTTTGCAGCAGTTTGCAGATGGAAGCAATATTTGCCTCAAGCCACAGCATGATGAGGGTGTTGCCACCCCCCTCAGCACTTGGGAGGGCTGGCTCTGGTAAACCCAGCCGCTGCATCTGGACAGAGAGCCTCAGGAAACCCGCACAGAAACTGAACCGCCAGCAACTGTCCCTCTAACACCTGATGCTGTGGTATTGAGGATGGAAAGAAACACAATCCTACCCAGGCCTCCTGGGCTTAACTGCTTTGGATATGAGCTCCCTTTATCTCTCTAGAGTCCAGAGTCTAGGGCCTCTGGAGATGACGGAGGAAAAGATGCTTCCAGAGGATTAGACGTAGGAACTAGGAGTCAAAGGGGAAGGTGTCTCTTCGTTGGTCTTCCCCGCCTTCCATTATAAAATGGGAATCCGATCAGCAGACTTTCCATAGAAAAGTCCCTCAGAGCTTCTCCCAATGCATATACATGGTCCTGATTCCCCCACGTTTACCTTCTGCTTCTTCTCCTTCGTGATGGTCCCCCTGCCACATCAAACTAAATTTTATTCTGTTCCTTAAAGCCATGCTGGTGTATCATGTTCTAAGCTCCTGTCTTTGTCTGGGGAGGTCTTGTTCCACCTCTTCCCCTGCACCACCACCATGATACAACCATCCATTTGTCACTTCTTCAGGAAAGTCCTGGCTGGCAGTGGGGTCAGCGTGTCTCCTCTAATCCCCGGGGCACTCTTGCACTTACCTCTGGCAGAACTTATGACACTGCATTGCTATAATCCATTTAACTTACCTTCTCCTCAATATACTGCAAGTTCCATGAGCTCAGGATGCAATGTATGTTTTGTTCAACATTTCCTTCAAGATCTTAGCATAGTTCCTGGGGCCGAATAGGTCCTTGTTAGATAAATGAATAATACCCATCACTCACTGAATGCTTTCTATATGATTATCACTTTTTTTTAGGGCTTTGAAGTTATCACCGTGAATTCTTTCACCAAATTTGTAGAAAATGCCATTATTATCTCCACTTCATACAGGAGAAAACTTAGGATAGGGGCCTTAAAAAACTTGCCTAAAACTACCTGATTAGAAGGGAGGAAGGAAATGGAAAGCTTGAACTTGGCCTTAGGAACTCATGTTCTTACCTGCTCTATTGGCTGATTTCCTTCACATACTCTGACTTCCTCGGGATTTGGTACAAAGGGAATTTTGCGTGAGAAAAAGTCCCTTTCAGCACCTACATGTTATCTTTGTGTGAGTAGACGTTTGGGTGAGGGGTGTGGTGGGCATCTTAAGCATCTTCTCACTGATAGATACGGGCCTGAGGTCTCGGCAACTGGCCCTCCCTTCGGTGGAGACCATCCACCATGCCAGTTCTGATGATTTCTGTAAGGAAGAAAATGCTATCGGGGTGGGCCCAGGACAACATTTGCCCAGCAGTTCCTGGCAGTTAGCAATAACCTCTGCCTCATTTGTGAGAGTCCACCCGGAAGATTAGCCCAGGTGCTTTTATGGTATTTGTCAGGGTCACGATTTGGGTCAAATAAGGGTAGAAGTACTTTACAACAAGGGAGTAAATCAGATTATTTAGGTTTCTTTACATGTTGATTTCGCTTCCTCAAGGAACTGTGGAAACCTTCTTCCTTTCCTTCCTATCTGAGCACCCCTTCCCCATCACCTGGAGAGGACTTCGATGGTGAAGGCGACCTTCTTACAAGCCCAGAAACACCAGCTTGACAAACAACATACGTGCCAAAAAGAAGTAGACTTCATGGAAATCAGACAAATCTGATTAAGTGGATGTAGTATATTCTGTTTCTGCTATCTTCCCAGCATGCTTCCGGTTCTACATATTTTAGGGATGTGAGCTAACTCCTTTCACACCTCGTGGCCTGATATTCACCAATTACCCAGTGCCATCCAAACTCTAAGTACTTGAGAACTCACTCATTCAACATGTATTTATGAACCCCAATTTCCTGCAAACGGTGTCAGCCAAGTGGGTTGATGGGGCACTTAAATCCTGGGGGACCAAAGCCCAATAACAAATATAATTACAGATCTGTGTCCAAGGATGAATTCCTACTATCAAGCCATGGATTCCAATCTTGATATTTACCTTGTTCCTTTGTTTATGTATGACCTCTGTAGTGTGTAGGTGGGTCAGCTTGGATTGGGTCAGATACCAGGGTACGAACACTTTTTTCAACATTAATATTGCTCCTTAGTGCTAAGATAGTTGATATTTTGACAAATATTTTAAATGAAGACTGAATACTTCAGTATAAGAAAACATTTTGATTAGCTACAAATGAAGCTATGAGTAAGTCCTATTTATTTATTTATTTGTTTATTTATTTATTTATTCTTGAGAAAAAGATGGAGGAGGGGCAAAGGGAAGGGAGAGAGAAAATCTCAAGCAGACTCCCTGTCAAGCATGGAGCCCAGTGGAGGCTCAATCTCATGATCCTTAGATCATGACCTGAGCCGAAATCAAGTCAGGGTCTTAACTGACTGAGCCACACAGATGGCCCTGGATAAGTCCCTTTCAAGAGGAGCAACAAGAAATACCCTGGGTCCTGATGGGGAAGTTCATAAAGAAAGAAAATTGAGCATCTTTCCTGGACCATCACAGAAAAGTGATGAGGGTGAAATAGGTCCAGAGGGGAAAAAGAAAGATGTTGAGAGAGATTTATAAAAAAAAGTAAAGAGGGCGCCTGGGTGGCTCAGCGGGTTCAGCCTCTGACTTCAGCTCAAGTCATGGTCTCAGAGTCCTGGGATCGAGCTCTGCATCGGGCTCTCTGCTCAGCGGGGAGCCTGCTTCCTCCTCTCTCTCTGCCTGCCTCTCTGCCTACTTGTGACAAATAAATAAATAAAATCTTAAAAAGAAAAAGAGTAAAGAGAAATGTCAAAATTTTGCATCACACCTGGAATCCAACCGTTGTACCTTCAAACCAGTCATAAGTCTAATGTGAATAAATGTGCTCCATAGAAGCCTGTTACAGACAAGAGAGTCAACAGGCTCAGCAGATCTCTAAGAAATTAAAAAAAAAAAAAGAAAGAAAATTAAATTTAGGAAAACAGATAATAGCTCAGCATAAGGAATATCTTTCTAGGTGTCAGATCTTCCCAAATAGAGACTCCCCTGTTTTGGGAGGTGGTGAGTTTCCAGTCACTGAAAGTGTCCATGCAGAGGTTGGATGACCATTTGGTGGAGGTGTTGTATTGGGCATTCCAGCAGCAGCCATTCCTTTAGACTAAAGTAATGAAGTAAACAAGAGCTAACAGATCCTGTGTTGTATCACTGACGATTGCATTCAGCTACAAATAACACAATGCCTGACTAACAATGACGTAGAGAAGTAGAAGGTCATTTGTTTAATACTTCAAAAAGTTCAAATTAAGGTGGCTCAGGTGGATAGATTAGCTCATCAATGCTATCCTGGACCTGGGAAGTTTCTATTTTTTAACTCCATTATCATTTACTAATCCTCATGTTCATAATAACAATAAACAATGATGATGATGATGATGATAGGAATATTGACACTTTGTAGTACTACGCATGCGACAAGAATTGTTATAATTGCTTTCATGTAGTTACTCATGGTTACAAGATAGCTATAATACTACAGACCTCACATCTTTGTTCCAGTAAACAAAAAAGTGTATGAGTGTGTGTGTGTGTGTGTGTGTGTATAAGACTCAAGAGGCAAAAGACAGACCCTTTCTACCAGTATAATGCAAATATTTCCAGAAGCCCACCCAAATGAAGTCTGCTGGTCCCATTGGACAGAGTGTCTCACATGATGATCCTTAGCTGGAAAGTGGCCAAGGAAATAGGGATCATGAATGGAAGTTGGGTCAGCGAATGAACTAGTTCTTGTACTTGAGTTTGACTTTTCACATCATAATACCAGTTGATCCTTTCAACGTGCCTACCCACTAGATACCAAAGGAAACTGTGGAAGAGAAAGTTTTGAGTAATTAGTCATTTAGGTATTCATTTCCAAAGCCGAGATGTGAACCCATCTACACTGACCTCAGAAAACATGCTTCCGTGCTTGTCTACACAAGGCTACTTCCCTAGATTGGTTTTAATGTTCCTCCCTCCTTGAAATTTGATAACTGAGATGTGCTAGTCACCTTGAAATAGAAGACAGGGTAGAATTACACAGTGGCAACCCAAAGTCAGTTTTTTCCTGTAATGGCTTTCCATGAATTGGCTGGATCCAATAAAGGTCTAATAAGGTGAATGCGCAATGCCGCTTAACCAGGCTTAAGGTCAGACTGGCACCAGAATTAGGAGTACTGTTCCTGCCACTGCTGAGCAAGGCACAGATTCTCTGGATGGAAAGTCATTCTCTGGAAATAGGTTAGAGCTTTTCAACAGTGCACTGCACATATCAGGTCACAAGAGTATCACTCATGCAACCCAGGATTAATGTCACCCGTAGCAGTTCAGTGACCTGATGGGGATGCTCTTTCCTTGGGTGTTGCATCTGACCTCCCATGAGTGACATAAGCACTAGGAAAATCCTGATCACTGTAAGATGGAGACCTTTCCTTTTTGGCAGAAGCAAAGGTATCAGCTGGGCTATTCCTGCAAGATTTGTAGGTTAAGAGGCTGAAAGGAGATTTTGATGCCTCTGCCTAAAATATCTGCTGTTGCCCTACGACCACTTCTGCCCTTGGGGAGGCAGCAGAGCACAGACAGAAGCACAGGCTGACTTGGATTTGGATTCAAGTCCTCCAACCCCCACATCCCAGCCATGCTTCCTAAACTCTCTGAACACATGTGATTATTTTGAGAATTAAATAAGATAGCATCTTTTTTAAAAAAGATTTTATTTATTTATTTATTCGACAGAGAGAGAGAGAGAGAGA
>CM052900.1:7397418-7407855 GCA_028534135.1 Potos flavus
CACCAGGTCTTTGCATTTCCTGTTTTCTCCAGCCTAGAATGAATCCAGGGGTCCCTCAGTGGAGAGAAACGACTCCTTAGAGGGTATCATTTGTCACAGGATCTGAACTTTAGAAATATAACAAAAACAAAAACAAAATCCTTGTGGGCAGTAGTATAATGTGCTTGTTTTTAAATAGGAATAAATTTTCCAGTTCTCAACCACCCCTCACCACCACCATCTCCCAGAGAAAACTAAAAAAATCAACCATCAGCATCCTTTAGATTATCCATTCATCTTGGTTTGCCCAAGACGGTCCCAGTTTATGCTTGTTTTCCTTGTAATTATTAAGATCAACCTCCCTCACTCTCAAACAGGTCTCAATTTAGAAAATAAATTTTATATGGTCACTCTGCTTCTAGTGGGAATTTTTATCCCCAGTATCTGGTTCCAAACCATGGTGTCTCACTTAGTTGCAATTCTTCACAGACGGCAGACAGGGGAAAAGAATGTACCTATTTGTATTTAAGCCTGTATTTTCAAAAGTTTCATTGGCTCTACACTTAAGTGGTTAGAAAAACTTCTCAGCTCTGACGCCTCTCCCCCCATCACCCCGACCAGTTACTCTCAGCTCTTCTATCAGTTACTACCTCCACTCCGAAGGTGGTGACAGTAGACTCACTTTTATAAGGTTATTTTATACAACTTCCCCTTTTGTGCATATATTTATTGTTTTCATATAGAGAAACAAAGTTAAGGGCTAGTTTTTTATTATTTCTTTTTATTGCTTATAGTGTCTAACATAAGGCTATGCACAAACTAGAGGCACTAGAAATGTTGGTAGAAAAGACCCAACACAGGAAGGAGAGAAAGAGATGGAATAAATATGGAAACAGAGAAGGAAGGAAGGAAGGAAGGAAGGAAGGAAGGAAGGAAGGAGAAGGGAGGGAAGACAAGTTCAATACATATTTCCTGCAACACCAAGACTAAAGGGAGACCAGCTGGCCCCTTACAGCAATGACTTGTCTTCATTCAGTGCAACAGACGCTTTCTTCCCTTGGCCATTCTCTCTGCTTCTGTGAACAGCAAGCATTTCTAGACTGAAGAGTTGCAGCCAGGCTGGACTGTAATTGGATTCATCTCATATTAGCTATTTAAAGGAAGCAATGTGCCTTTCTATTTGGACAGTCTTAGAAGCCCCCCAAATAAATAAAGGATGAAAGGCAATTTGTTTAAAAATAAGGAGTGCTTTCACCAGGGACTGCTTTCTTCAAGAGCATTAAGTTTCTTCACAAACAACTACAACACAGAGGTTCTTTTATAACCCAACAACCCTATTACTGCTGGAGTCTGTGCCTTCTCTTGACTGATATAGCAGAAATTAAGGATTTTCCATCTCTTCATAAGTTTGATCTGCAAATAGGATGAGTGCTTATCAGATGAAAAATATTGCTTCTGTTATGGTCTCAAGTTGAGCATTTCAAAGTTTTTTTTTTTTTTTAAACATGCTTTCTCAAATATTGATGCTTTATATTTATTACAGGGTTGTAACTTAAACTGACAAAATACAAAATTTTATCATTTGAATCTATTTCTCTATGCTATATAAAAAGTGAAGTAAGATTTAAGAAAGTACAATCACTTAAATGTGATTATCTGTTTTTTTTACCCTTCAACCATTAATGAAATCACTTCTTCATTTAACTCTGATTGTACTTAACCATTCATGCATACATGAATTGCATTTATTACTTACTGAGTGATTAGCATATGCAAATGGTAGTATATAAGAGTTGCAAAAGTAAATAAGAAGACAAAATTCAAAACTCTTTCATGATTAAGACATCGAATAAACAAGAATTGAAGGGTACTTCCTCAGTCTGATAAAGGGCATTGATAAAAAGTTCACCATTAATAACACAGGCAGTGGTGAAAGAATAGATTCTTTCCCTCGAAAAAGACAGGAAATTTTCTCTTACCACTTCTATTCAACAGTGTGCTACAGGTTCTCATTAGGGCAATTAGGCAAGAAAATGAAATAAAGGGCATCCAGACTAGAAAGGAAGAAATAAAACTATCTCTATTTGCAGATGACAATCTTGTATATAAAAAAATCCCAAGACATCCAGTCAAAAATTGTAACAACAAATAAATGAGTTCAGCAGGGTTTCAAGATATAAGATCAATATATAAATGTCAATTGTATTTTTATATACTTGTAACAAATTACACAAAAATGGTATAAACAAAAAAAAATCCATTTACAATAGCACCAAAAAGAATCAAATACATAGAAATAAATTTAACAAAACGAGTGCAAAACTCATACTCTAATAGCTATAAAACATTGTTGAAAGATTATAGAAAAACCCTAAATAGTTGGAAAGACATCCTATATTCATGAATGGAAAAATTAATATCATTAAGATGGCAATAGTCTCCAAATTGATTTATAGAGTCAATGTAATCACTATTAGAATCCCAGCTGATTTCTTTGTCTTTTGATTGGGTTGATTCTAAAATTCATATGGAATTGCCAGGGGCCAGGATAGACACAATAACCCAGAAAAAGAAGAACAAACTAGTGAGACTCACAGTTCCTGATTTCAAAACTTACTACAAAACAATGGTAATCAAGACAGTGTGGTACTGGCACAAGTAAAGACGTTTAGCTCAATGGAATAGAATTGAGAGTCAAAAATAAATCCATGTGTCTATGGTCAATTGATTTTCAGCAAATGCTCCAAGGCGGTCCATGAGTAAGGAATAGTATTGTCAACTGATGGTTCTGGGACAGTGAGATAGGCATATACAAAATAAATTTGAACCTCTACTTCATACCCTATACAAAAATCAACTCAAAATGTATGAAACCTAAATGTAAGATCTTAACCTATACAAGTTGTAGAAGAAAACACAGGCTTATATTTTCATGACCCTAGTTTACACAATGGGTTCTTAGATATGACATCAAAAGTACAAGCAACGAAAGAAAAAATAAATAAGTTGAGCATCAACAACAACCCAGGAGGAGCTGAATCTTGCTGACACCCAATGAGTAAGTGTGGAAGCCGACCTTTCCTTAGTCAACTTGACCGTACCTGCAGCCACAGCCGGTGCCTTCCCTGCAGCCACTGACACAGACATTTAAAATAGAAAATTGAAAATAAAATTTAAAAAATAAAATAATATAGAAAATTGTATGTGTCAGAAGCCCATCATTAGAAACAACAACCACCAGAATAAAAATGCCTTTTTATTTATAAAGCAATTTAAACAAGAATATAGAATGATTAAAAAACAAATCTAAGTCCTAATTTCAAGACACTTAGTTTCTCCCTTTCCTCTCTTCCCCCTCTGCAAGGTGTTTGGCCAAACCTCCTAACCTTTGACGCAGAGCACACAGGAGGCTTCTGCTCACATCACAAATGCAGCACTTTGCTTCACGTATCAGGCACTGACTCTCTGCCAGCCTCTCACCATTCCGTGAAGCCAAGCTCAGACCACAAACAGAATGGCTCACATGGTGGACAGCATATCCCACTGATGTTAGACGTGGAACTGTCAGGTCAGATACCAGGTTTGGACAGTTGTTTCACTACTGGAAAAATCATCTTCTCTTTTCCAGCCCAACTGTATAACCCTAACTATAATACATAGTTATGTATACACACACACATGGGTGTGTGTATATGGATATGTCATATTAATCATGACTTTTTAGTCTGTGTTTTTGACATCTTGGGATGTTGCTGACCCTCGAGGACTACCTCACTCAGGGCTAGATACTTTCTAAAGATAGCAAACTCCTGGCCTATGAACTCACCTTTCAGTCCAGAGCCCATACCCTCAAATACCTCCTTTAACTAGCTCTCCCACTCCAAGTCAGTATTTGCTGGCCATCACCACCCCAGGACAACTAAGGTCAGTCCCTATACCCTTAAGCCAGCTGAAATGACTTAAACTAGACAATCCTAAACCTGCTTAACTTGTCTTACCCACCCATTCCTTCCTGCAGAAACCACAATAAAGGTCCTTGTCAGTCTCCCCTCTCCCTCTGTCTCCTGACTGACCTCAATTCTTTAGTCCCCTTGCCCTCCACTTGCCGTGGTGTGGCTTGACCCCTCCTCTTGAGATCTGTGAGTAACAAACTATCTATTCAATGGTAGTTGAATGAGAGAATGTGCACAAGTGCATGTGGGAGGAAGGGCAGAGGGAGAGGGAGAGAAATCCTCAAGCAAACTCCCTGCTGAGTGCAGAGCCTATTCCGGGGCTTGATCCCAGGACCCTGAGATCATGTCCTGAGCCAAAATCAAAAGTCAGATGATTAACCCACTGAACCACCCAGGCACCACAAAACATATACTTTAAAACACATATGTGTATACAAACACCTATACGTACATACATATATACATATGTAAAAGGCTAATTGAAGAGGTAGCTTTAAAATCATCATATCCAGCAACACATAAACCTGGTTTCAAATCCCACTTTTATTAGTTTTGGTTGCGTTCCGTTGGGTTTTGGTCTCTCATCTCTGTAAATGCAAGATAATAAAAACTTACAGGTAATTTTAATAATTAGATAGTATGTGTATGTTTGTGCATTGAGAGGAGAGGGTCCTGGTAAAGGCAAGACTCACTAAAGTCAGTGTGTAAAGGAGAGAAGGCTGCATTATCAATACTACTCTTGGAAATCCCTTAGGAAGCCTTATAAGTTTCTAAGTGCCATTTTCAATCAGCTCAACGTAGCAAATTTTCCATCAACATTAAAATCTTGTTACTATATTGCATACCAGATAAAATTTTGTCTTGTAGGAATATTAATAAAACAACAAGAAAAACCTTTGGGGATAGTGAGTATCCCTAAAACTACTGAACATTCTTACATGGTGAATTTGATGTTATATGAAGTATATTGCAACAAAAAATGCTATAAACAGTGAATAAAGCTAAAAGAGTCCAAAGATAAGCCACAGAATTGGAGGAAACCTTTCCAAAACACCTAGCAGATACACAATGGGTATCCAAAATGTACCAAAAAACCCCCCAAACCCCCAAATCTCTTAAAAGTCAACAACAAGAACATAGATGAGCCAACTGGGGGAAAAAAAAAAGAGCAAAAGATGTGGACAGACACCTCATTGAAGAAAATATGCAGATGGTGAATAAACATATGAAAAGACACTCAACATCATATGTCATTAGGAAATTTCAAATTAAAACAACAATGAGATACCACTATACATCTATTAGAATGGCTAAAATTCAAACAAGTGACACTGCTGAATGGTAGACAAAATGCAGGACAAAAGAAACTAATTCATTGCTGGTGGGAATGAAAAATGGCACAGCCACTTTGAAAAAGTGTTGGCAACTTCCTACAAAAATAAATTACTTTCACTGTATAATCCAATAGCCACACTCCTCAGTATATACCCTGGTGAGCTGAAAACTTACATTCACACCAAAACCTTTATAAGAATGTTTACAGCAGCTTTAACTAAGATGTCTTTCAATAGGTGACTGTGTAAAAAAACAAACAAAAACCCTGTGGTACATCCATACAGTTAAAGATTACTCAGTAATAAAAAGAAAATAGGCTACCAAGACATGAAATGGTATGGAAGAAATTTACATGAATATTTTAAGTGAAGGAAGCCAATCTGTAAAGGCTACATAGTGTATAATGCCAACTATACATCATTTGAGAAAAGGCAAAGTTAGAGAGATAGTACAAAACTCGGTGACTGCTAGAGGTTCAGGAGGAGAGAGGGAAGGACAAGCAGGTGGAGCACAGGGATTTTTAGGGCACTGGAACTATTCTATCACTGCTATTTAACACCAAGAGGATAAATGAATATATATATGTATATATATATATACCTAAAAATATCATTTTCAAACTACAGAAAATCAAATGTAAATAAAAAAAATCCTGAAAAAAGCTGGAGAGAAAAAAAAAATTCCTTTCAGAGGAATAACATCCAACTTCTGAGAAACCATGTAAACAAGAGAATGAAGTAAAATATTCTTTTTATTTTTATTTTTTAAAAGATATTATTTATTTATTTGACAGAGAGAGAGAATGAGCAAGCCAGAGAGCACAAGCGGGGGGGACAGCAGAGGGAGTGGGAGAAGCAGGCTCCCCACTGAGCAGGGAGCCCAATGCAAGACTCAATCCCAGGACCCTGGGATCACAACCTGAGCTGAAGGCAGACACTTAACCGACTGAGCCACCTAGGCACCCCTGGAGTAAAACATTGAAAATGTCGAAAGAAAAAACCTCACCAACCTAGAATTCCATATCTTGCAAAATTATCTTTCAAAAGTGAGGGAGAAATAAAAACTTTCTTAAACAAATACTGAGGGAATTTTTTTGCCAGTAGACTTGCCTTGGAAGAAATGTTAACAGAAGTTTCAGAGAAGGAAGGAAAATGATATAAGTCACAAACTTGGATCTGCATAAAGGAAGGACATCAAAGAAGGAATAAATGGAGATAAAATAAAAGCGTTTATTTTTCTTATTCTTAATTGATGTAATAGATAGCAGATTGTTCAAAATAATTGTGCCAACAATGTATTTATCCATGCTTATTTATATAAAAGCATTTGTGCATATATATATAATATATATTATATATATGTGCATATATATATATATAAATGAGATTAATTATATATAAATGCAGTGAGTGACAGTAAAGAATAATGGAATCTACAAGATAAACTTGACTTGAGAGTTCAACAAAGATGCCTGTACAATATCACCCCACAAACATCGATGTTATTTTTATTTTTTATACAAGAAATAACTAGCTAAAAATGTTCAAAAAATAAGATATTCTATAATGCCCAATAGTATTGAACTACCTAGGAATTAACCAGAATAAGATTCCTGTAGACAACATGTTAACACTCTGATAAAGGACGTAGATGATGATTTAAATAAGTGGAGATGTTTCCATGCTTTTAGATAGGATAATGCCAATTTAAATGCATCAATTCTCCCCAAGCTAATATACAAATTTAATGCAAGCCCACTAAAAATTCAGGTTGGATGACTTTTATACACTTGGTAAACTTAAGAGTTTTATAGACTAAAAATAGCTAAGGTAACCTTAAAGACAGTAGAGGGAAGAAACTTACCCTTATCACAGATTAAGACAGGCAGCAAGATGATAGTAATCAAAACAGTGTTTTATTGGTGTAATAACAGGCAAATTGACTAATGGAAGACAATAAATAGCTCTGAGACAGATTCATTAGTATATAAGATCTTAATATATGATAAAGTTGGCACAAGTAATTAATGGCAACAGTAGATGAAGTGAGTTTGTTTTATCATGAAAAATGAATCTAGATCCCTATCTAAAAGGAACAGAAATAGTGCCCGACCTCTGGAAGCTTATACTCAGATATGATTCAAGGCTTGGCTCCACACATCCAAATTGTGTGTTCATTGGTAAGTCACTTCACCCATTTGGAACTGGAGCTTCTCCTCCACGTAACTGGAATAAAAGGTCCCACCTAAAACGGGGGTTGGGGAGAACAAATCATGTGTTGTACAACACAGTGTTTATTCCCAAACCAGAGTTTTTCTGAATGTCAAGTATCTTCTCTTTAATCTTTACATGATCTGTAGGCAAAATGGACAAGAAAGAGTGTTATTTTATTTTGCCTTAGTGTAGTTTTAAAGTGCTCCTATTTCTTTTGTGGAACTTGTGAATTCATGGCTGCTTTGAGGGAGTCTACTTTTTTACTATCTCAAACCTTAACTTCAATGCATATTCCATAAGATTCTTCTTTATAAGTAGCTCGAATAGTACAGGATTGTTCAACGAAAGAATTCCACTTGATTTGAACAATGTCATTATCACTGGTAGGATATTTTGTTACACACACACACACACACACACACACACACACACTTGGCATTGCAAAACCCGTAAATCTAAAAATGATTCGTAGCAGTGTGTGTCTGAGATGTGTAGCCTCTGTTGGGAAGAACTCCAGGCACTAATCTGGCTGCCAACAGAGGGAAGAATGAATGTGAACATTGGCCAGTCTACTGGACTCCTCTATAGGCCAGTGGTCTTTCGGTGAATACCACAAAAGGAATGCATAGGTGATTAAACACCAGGCTTCACACACATATGCTCCTGAGCTGTTCTAGTGCAATTATTTTCCCAGAAGCCTCGTAAAACTGTTTTGAATCACCTCTACCATTTTACAGGTGATATTCCCTCCAGTTGGATGCAGCAACTCCTGTCTCCTCAGCCAAAGGTTGGGTATCCAAAGACTCTAGGCAGAGAAGAAAGCCAAGATGTTATTGAACACACCACTTTTAATGGGGGAACACCTTGGAAAGTATTCCTGCAGATTATTTTCAGAGAGTAGGCAGAACTTGGTCAATTAATAGAGGCCAAGGAAAGTTACAGAGAATGAGGGAGATAAATCGAAAGCAGCCGGTTAAAGAGAAGGTGTCCTGATGAAGTTAAAAACAATTAGCAAAGCATTTATAAGGAGTGACAGAAATGATTCACAGATGATGTGACAATTGTGCGTTAACCCACTAAAGTACTTTATTTAGTGGTTGGATATATGTATTCAAACAGTCAGTGGACTCTTTCTTGCTTTTGGTCTACTGACTTGAGTTTTGTAAATAGTTTTTCAGGCCTGGCCCATTTACAAACGTACAGAAACATCTACGGTCTGTGTAACTACAAAGAGAAGTATAATTCTGGGGCAATAAAAAGTTGACGCTCCTTTTGAACATTGATTTTTAAAGATAACTCCAAGAAAAGATGGTGTAAGAGTACTGATGTGATGTTCCTTTTTTAAATCATGTCAAAGAGGTTTCATTTGGGGCTTAGTACTCTGTAATGTATGGAGTAAAGACCATTTGGCTTATGTTTTGAAATGTTTTTTGTTTTTCACATTACATAAATGTTTACATAGCAAAATTTTTTTAAATTTTTTTAAAATTTTTATTTTTAAATTAGATTTTAAGTGTAGAGAGCTGAGCTAATCATCCTAAGCACAATGGCATTATCTATCCCTTCAGGTGTCACTGGCGTTTGAATCCCATTTCCCTAATTCTGGGGTACTGAACCCCATTCTGCAGTCCACAGATGCCCAACATAAAGGGTTTATATATGCCCTGGAATATGTTCTCTTAAAATATCCAGTGTTGTTTTACATATGTCTGTTTTAATACACATAAGTGATATTATGTTGTAATTCATCATTTTTTTCTAATTTAGCATTCTTTGGGGGTAATCCATCCATGTGGTTGTGGACATTTAGTTTGTGTTTCTTATTGATGCCTGTAGTTTTTCTGAGTTGGGCATCTATCACTTATTTATTTCCTTAGGGGCTGATCTTGGTTAACTTTAGTTCCCTGCTACCAAAAATAACGCTCAGAAAAATAAATTTGTACACGGTTCCTTATGAACATTTGTAAGAATTGTTCTGGAATATATATACAGGATTAGGTTGGCTGGGTCACAGGGAAAATAAGTAATTATTTTAGCTAAATATTGACTAATTGTTTTTCAGAATGGTCATTCCAGTTTATTCTTCATCAATACTATGTAAAAATTCCCGCCCTCTCAAAGCCTTGACAATGATGGATAATCTCAACATTTCCATTTTTTGCCATTCAAATGAGTGTAAAGTAGTATCTCATTGTTATAATGTTCAGCCCTGATATTTCTAGTGAGCTCAAACATATTTTTGTATACTTTTCGGACAATTGGACTTCAATATCTGTACATTTCTTGGTTACTTTGTCTATTTTCCTATGAGTCTCCTGCTTTAGCCTATTAATTTGGAGTTAAAATATATTTAGAAATGAATCCCTTCTCAATTTAAATATTAAAAAATCTTCTCCCAATGTGTCACTCATTTGTTAACATCATCCAGGATATCTTTCTCAAATAGAGATCCATAACTGTATGTAACCATTCCAAACTTTATGGTCTGAGCATTAGTCTTGTTTGATTGTATTTTCACCCTTTTTATAAAAAATTAAATTTAATTAGCCAACATATAGTACATCATTAGTTTCAGATGTATATTTTCACCCTTTTTAAGTCATTAGGATATTCTCATAGAAGGTCTTGTATTAGATATAGGGTTCTACATTTATGAGATGAGAGCCAATACTTAGAAACATTCATAATTTTCCAGCTTCTGTTTTAAGCATTTTATATGTCCTAGCATATTTAAATATCCAAATACCTTCAAACAAATGACAGAGCTATTGTTATCCTTATTTTACAGGAGGAAATTGAAGCATCAGAAAATTGAATAACTTGGCCCAAATTATACAGCCTGAAAGTGCAAGATTCTAGATTTGAACACATGCTGTCTGTGCTCCACAACCTATATGCTTATATTTCATTTTCTCATATGTGCGGAGTATACCTTTTTAAGTCAGCAATCCTTCCTT
>CM052900.1:7407955-7492211 GCA_028534135.1 Potos flavus
CCTTCCTTCCTTCCTTCCACTTATACTGTTTGCATTGAAATTTACATTAACCCACAATTCCACCAGCAATATTTGAGTATACCTTTTCCTGAAATCCTCACTAGCAAATAAAGCACATCCCTGGATTGCGACCTTTGTTGCGAAATGTCAGAGTCATGATCAAGAAAACCGACAAGTGTTTCATTTGATCCCCAAAACAGGTCTACAAGACTTCACATGCTGTGATACCCAGTTTATGGATGAGGGGTAACAAAAACCCTCACACAAGGTTACCTAGCTAGGAAGTGGGAGAATCTACCTTCAAACTCAGATTCCCTGGTTCTGGATTCTTCACCCGCCTCTTTTCTTCTACCTTCTTTCCTCACTGGTTCTTTTCATAGAAACTTCTCAGCCCCTTTGACATGGAAAAGAGAAAATCCTTTCCGGTTGGACTGATAAATACGTCACGTGAGGACCTGGCTGCACAGCCGGCTGCCTATCCCATTTTGCCCCGGACCCAAGGCCCCTTGGCCCTGAGTGTCCTCCCACCCAGAGGCCCCACATAATCTTGGTACATAGTACACATTCCTTCAGCAAAACGAGTCCACTGGCAGGCACCCAGGAGCACAGAGTCACACACGAGGCACCCCCCAGCCGTCTGGACTTTCCCCAGTTGTGGTCATAGGTAGCCGCAGAGACAGCCATCAGCGCAGGTCCTGGAGACTGGACCAAAGGCTCCCCGGGCTGGGCGGGTGGAACCACAGGCATCCTGTACAGAGGCCAGCCAGTGGCCTCTACTCGAGCGGCGCCAAAAGAACCCAGAGCATCCTAAAAAGCAAAAGGATTCTTTTACCTCCCCGCTCCTCTTTTCTGCTCCCTCAGAAATGCTTGGCTGAGATTCCAGGAGCGTAAGATTCTTAGTTAATCACCAGATAACGCAAATGATTAGAGCTACCACTTCTAATGGAAACCAGAAAATAGTAAGTTATAGGCATGCCACACTTACGATCTTCCAGTTTCAGGAAATCCTGGAAAGGTAGGTTTGTTATTGCTGATTCAGAAACGTTAAGTAGCACCCCAGGACGCCATGAACCAGTAAGTGGCACAATCAGCACTGAAACTCAGGTTCCCCTGATATTAGTGCTTATGGACTTTCCACCTAAATACATCATTGTGCATAATAATGTTAACAGCAAAGACTATTTGTGCGTACTTTATACGCACTGGGCGCGGCGTCAAGTGTTTTCGACAAATTTTCTCAGGTATCCTGACAACGATCTTAAATTGATCAATTCTTTCCTCTTGTACAGTTATTTAATAATTATTATTTTCTTAAGCAGATGGCAGAACCAAGTCTTAGATACCCAAGCAACTTGCCCCAAATCCTAGGACTAGCAAGACCCAGGGATAAAATTTGAAATCAGATATACGATGCTAGAACCCCCTGACTTGATTTTCTTGTGCATACAGACTCTGCCATTTCTGCAGTTCACCCTCTTTCTGGGGACAAACCCGGACATATTTCCTAACAGCATTTGAAACCAGTATATTTCTCAAGGAAGACGATATTTCAGGCTTAACGGGAGCTTGAATTATCAAATGAATAAGTATGGGTTTTGCATTCAGAGAATGTTACTATGGTTTATCTTTGAAGCTCTATGAGGCTATAAACTCTTTGGTTTCTCTTTGGGTACCCCCCAGGTGCCTGGATTTGTGTGGGCATACAGGATTTAATAAGTATTCATAGAGAAGGACAGAAAGAAAAAAATGGTTAATTAAAATGCTCAACTCTTGGGGTACCTGGCTGGCTCAGTTGATTGATCATGTGACTCCTGATCTCAGGGTCATCATGAGTTTAATCCCCATATTGGGTGTAGCACTTACTTAAAAAAAAAAAAAAAAGCTCAACTCATAAGGACAACATCTTAAAAGAATAAGGAGATGGAGGACCCATCTTCATCTTCAACCATGACAGCTACACTCAGTTTGACAAAAGCTACTCAAAATGAAAGTTTAAAATGATGACCACCATGATCTAGACCTCCAATTCCACCCAAAATTGATGACTTTCTAGAAAAGGAGGAAGAGTCTGCTTGTGATCCCCAGATAGAATCCTTGGAGGCAGGCCAAGCCAATGAAAGATGAGGGGGGGGACTCATGCTATTTATAGCATGGTCCATGTGGAGGTCTCATTTCCTAGAAACGTATATTGAATCACTGGAAATTCTAGGACTTCAGGTAACACTGTGAGACCAATTAATCCAGCGTAGACACACAGACACTCACATGTATGAACATGTATGTGCATATGCATATAGGAGTTGCATTTGCTGTTAGAAAGATGAACTCTTCACAATGTCTCTCTTGTATTAACCATATTTTTTATTTTCTGTATTCTGATGCCTTGACATCTGGGGAATTCATGACCCTGATACTCTGGAGGTACCAGACAACTAGGGACAGCCCCTTCCATTCCAGAGATCACTGAAATTATCCAAACTGGCCAATCCGAAGTCTGCTTACCCTGCTTTGACTGTTTCTTCCTATGGAAACCACAAAATAAAAACTTCTGTCCAAAGCTTGTCCCCACGTTCTGCTTCCTGACTGACTCTGGTGCTTCTCTGAGTGGCCTTCTATGGTATCCTCCTTTCTCCTTGGATCTCTGAGTAAAACAATGCCTTTCAATGGCAGTCCTTCCCTTATCTCTTGGCTTCACCATACCTAAATAATATTAAAAATCCTATATTAAAATACCTCTAGATATATTCTTCTGGACTTCATTTTCCCAGCAAGAATGCAAGGACTGGCATCATTAAAGAAGTAGCAACTTGTCAGAATGTGCAAGAATGTCAGCAAAAGCAAAGGAGGGTGCTAACACTTACCTTGGGACTATCAGATGATATAAGGAGACACACGTCAGCCATCACTTCCACAGAAGGAAGGGATGGGTGACATGATGGTGAAAACTGCCCTGCCATTGTCCCCCTGAATGTGAAGATCTTGTGAATTCAAGGTCCTTGGCACTTTCTGTGGTGTTTATAACTACATTATTGATTTAATGTTGCAAGATTATAGAAGGCACCCCCAAGTTCCTTGCTCCATTGCTTTGAGGTCTAACTGACTAAGCTTTCTTTAGGATGAGTAGCAATATAGGAAGTCTTCTAGGTAATTATACCTCATCTATTAAAGATAATGCTTTACCAATTTAGGAAACAATTTAACTAGCCACGAATCATTAAGAACTTATAGCAAAATTTTAAAGAAACAGTCATATCTAGGTACAGACTAAAAGGTTTCCTGACTATCCTGCAATTATTATCAATGACTGCCTTGAGCTAACTGGAATATTTCCAAGAGTCAGTAGAAAATAGTCCTAACCTCCCTTTTTTGTTGGAATTCAAGGGTCACCAGGACTTTGCTTTCAGAACAGATGGAGTGTCAAAAGGTGTTAATATTTGAACATGGTGATTAAATCATGAACTGTAGCCTCCCCCTGACATGGGGTTGACCAGCAGTACTGCCTCTTACTGTGTGACCTTGGGCAACACACTTAACGTTTCTTAGCCTCAAGTTCCTTATCTACAAAGTGAAGATAAAAATAGTACCCACTTCAAAACACTGCTGTAAGAATTAAAGAAGTTAGTACATGTGCTTAGCATATTGCCCGGCTTAGTCATTGGCCCCATAAATGTTGGTTTTTAGTAGATATCACAAACAATCTGTTAGAAATGCCAAAGAAATGAGGAATGGATGCTCCAAATGTTTTTCAATTACCTTCAAGGTATTTTCTTCCCATTTGGTGTTTTATTCTTAGGAGGGCATTCTGGTATTTCTCGTGTTTATGTTTTTGTATTTCTAAGTATTCTTATATTTCTGCTCTCTACCGAGAGAAGTTTAATTCAAGTAGAAAGATATATTACAACCTCACACACATGGAAGGAGAATTCATAATTTCTTTATGTGCATTCAAAGTCCAAATTTGTCTACCTGCTCAAATCCTTCTTAATGCCTTAGTTTTGAACCTCAGGTTTTAATGTAATTTAATTTGTACCGATTATTAATATAATGCCAACATCACTCAGGTCATTGAAAGACAGCTTATTAAATAGTTCTGTCTTGACCTCCCTCCTGCAACCTTTGGAACACTACAAACCATTAGACAGAACAGTTTTTAAACAGTCGTGCCCTGTGGTTTCCTTACATCTCTCTCCAAAGCCTTAGAAAATTACTATTAGTGTCATTCAAGTTGGGAATCTTAGTCATATTTTCTAAACCTTATGGATATGTCCCACAATGGGACAGGACAGAGAATAAGTCTTTAGCAGCTGGGAGAGGTTTTGTGGATTTCATAGTGGTTGGGAACTACTAACAAGGAAATATTACACATGGCCTTTGGCAGGAACATATTATAAAATCCAGAGCCTTTTGTTATGGGCCAAATAGTGTATTATTCATAATTGTTATTTGATTTGGGCTTCTTCCCATCTTCTCTTTAACAGAAGGCTTTTTTGCCTTGAAAAATTACACGATTTAAAGGTCCCTATGTCTCTGATTATATGCTACATAACCTGGCAAATATTACTAAAAAAAAAAGAAAAAAGAAAAAAGCCCAGGAGGCCAGTAAAATTTGCAGCAGCAGATGGCATTTTCACTACCTAACAGAGCCGGTTTTTCACAGAGGTAAAGGAGGGACCCACCCCACTTGAGTAATGCCAGGAAATGTCCATCGTTCCCAGAATATCTCATTCATTCAACTGACATTCATTAATCCCCCGAGCATCCTGGTAACTCCAGGAAAGCATCCAAACTCATCTGTGTCTGGCTTCTGCTTCTGTTGCCAGCCTCATCTCACTCTGCTTCTCTGCCCTACAAACCCTACACTCCAGCCATTTACAGCCTTGTTTGCAGCTTCTATCAGGGACAAGTGACCCAAACGGCTGATGACATGTAATAATAGGTAAATTTATTGATGCACTAATGTTAATCACACATGCTTTAGGTTGGTGACCCTAAGGGAGTCATTTAGCTGCTGAGTGCAACCAGCTGGCTGCCCCGCATCTGCCTTTCCAATAGCACTTTGCCATTTCTCTGTTTATTTCCGTACATACTCTGTATGGGGTGTATCAGTTACTTATTGCCACAAAAATGCTGTTCTACAAACAATCACAAACCTCAGTGGCCTACTATAATAAATGTTTATTTTGCTTCTGTATCTGAAAGGTTCAGAGGCTCAGGAATGAGCATCGATTGATTTCACCTAGCTTGGTCCATTGGGTTCGGCTATGGGTTTCCTGGTAGCACTGTTGCTTGTCTAGCCTCTCGTATACATCTGGGGTCTACAGGCTGTTGGTTGGTCTAGCATGGCCTCAGCCAAGACAATTAAGGTAACTTGGTCTCCTCCACTGGTCCTTCGTTCTCTTACAGGCGAATCCAGGTATGTTCCCAGGGCAATGGCAAAGCTACAAAAGCAACCAAGATCAACCACACGAGATCTTTCAAACCTGCCTTTGCATGATGCATGCTCACACCCCACTGATCAAAAGAAGTTACATGGCCACTCCCAGAGTCAGAGTAAGAGGCAAAGTTATATGACACAGGGTCAGCATATAGGAGGAGTGAAGAATTGGGGTCATTTTGCAATTGATCAATCCTATAAACAATGGACTCTGGAATGGTGTTCCACTATTCCACTGAATTCTTGGAAAAGGCTACGTGGTCTTTCACCTCCATGCCATTTCCTTGGTAGCTCTTTCCCTCAAACATTATCATTGTGCTCCATCCAGCACTGTGCCAGTCCCTGGAGGTGTGGAGAGAGGACAGATAAAACACAGTCTCTGACTGTAGGCAGATTAGACTTTATTAGGGCAACTGACACCTGCATAAGGATGGAGTGGGGGAATGAAAATAAAAACAGTAACATAACTCTTGGTCTGTGGCAAAGAGGTGTAGAAGATTGGGCTGAGATGCATCTTGTTCCTCTAACAGACATGTGAGTTTATCAGCAGCTGCTGTGGACATTTCCTGGTGTCCGATGACTTCCTCCTGAAAGTACCTGCAGCTCTCTGCTTCTCCATCTGAGGACTTTCTCCCACACCAATGGGAGTTGGTGCCAATACACATAGCTGAAACCCAGAAGCACTAGAGATTTCATGTCCCAAGAGAAAATCCTCAGCCATGAGACAGGAGTCAGTGGACCGTATTCCAGCTTCTCATCCCTCACTGTGACAACTTGAGTTGTGTTCTACAGAGTTTCTCAGTGACAGCCCAGCAGTGGCTCCCAGGAGCGAGTCACTGGGGAATACATTCTTCGTTTTTCTGCTTTTCCCATCTTGCTTTCTTCGATCATGTATTGGGCTTCATGAGATCATTTTCCATATGCACTACCTGGCCCTGAGTCCTTATCACAAGGTCTACTTTTGGGGACAACCATAACTAAGACAGAAGGTAGTATTGTTAGTTAGCTATAAGTACCATGAAGCCCAATGCACAACAGGAGAAAAATTCTCAAGGTGCATGGAAGGGGAAGAGTGCTGAACCCTTCCCATTTCTTTGTTTAGACTTTAGAGACCTACGTGATCGATGAGTGAGCTTCACACATCCGATTAGGAAAGTTATAGCCTTTGTGGTTGCTGCAGCTACATAATTTGACAGAATTGGGCAGAGGAGGGAGGTGAAGGAAAGAGGCACAAAACCCCTCCTTTGCCTGAGTAAGAGTCTGAGTAGTAGTGTTTGTGGTATGATATGAGACACCTACATATCAATGTCTGGAATTCCTTCAGCAGGAATTCATTTCTTTAGATAAGCACTGCCCCTTGTCTGTGAACACTTTTTGCAAAGTTCACCTATAGTCAAAACAAGTAGCAATGTAGGAGAGTGGAGCATGTGTCTTTGAAGATGGAAGGACCCAGAATGACTTCTTGGCTCTGCCCTTCTTTAGCTCTGTGGCTTTTAGCAAGCCAGTATCTCAATTTCTTTATCTGCAAAATGGAAATAGTAATCTCTGCAGTGCAGGTTTATTATGAATATTAAGTAAGTAGCCACTACAAACCTCCAGACACTGTACCTGACATATGATGGATACGCATGACATTTTATCTGTCACGAATTTGGAGTCAGAGAAGCACGAGTTTAAATTCCAATCCTATGACTAGATGGCTAGATGACTATAAAGCAATATGGCATAGTGCGTAGTGGCTTAGGTCAAGCTTTGTAGCCAAATGGATTGGGTTTAAATCCTTTTATCACATGTGCAAACTATGTGACCTCAGGCAGGTCTCTAAAACTTTCTGAGCCTCAGTTCCTGGTTATCCCATCTTTAAACAAGGGTAATGATATGCTGTAATGTATCTATTCTGAAATATATTTTTCTAAATTAATATCTCTGATATCAGGATGCATCTTACGATTAATGACATGCCATAGTTTAATCGGAGGCATTTTATTTCTTAGTGGTATGTAAAGAATGGTACATTTTGCAATCAATGTTGTCTTAGATACATTGAAATGTGGTTTTACTTAATATAGAAGGTTGTGCAGATTAAATGAGATGGTACTTTAAAATGTTAGCTTCTAATAAACACTTGGAGGAAGTGAACGATTAACTTACTTTCTTAGTATCTTTTTTTCAGTCTTAATATTCACATCTATAAAATGCAAATAATAATAACTAATCTCATAAGGTTCAGTAGGAAGTCAATTACAACAGAGGTTAAAACATTTAACACAGGACCTTCCAGGAAAGTAAGTGTTCAGTCATAGTTAGTTCTTGTGCTCCTCATGGGTTTCCGTTGCAAATGATAGAGAAAGATTATGGCCAAATCAAGCAAGGTACAAATTTGTTGGAAGGATAGAGGGTATCTCCCAGAAGTGATGGGAAATGGAAAGTGCCAGACTTGGACAGTTGCAGGAACTGAAGCAGCTCTAGACTCAGCATTGGGACACACAGCACATTCATATTGGTGGAACATTTAGGTGAGGCACTACTTCTAACATCGATATGATCCCCATCTCCATGGCCCCAGCCAATGTCATTACCGCTATTAGGATGGCACTGCCAACACTGTTGCTGCAATGATCTGACCTTGACTGGTCCATGACTTTGGCAGGAAGACTCTCATTGGCTGGTAAGGACACAATATACATCCCGATTGCACTGGAGGACTGTTTGTGGGAGCCAGCAGAAGGAAGCAGGCCATGAGAACCATTTTTGTGCCAAATCATATACGCACTGACATAGGGATCAGTCTCCATCAGGGATGTTTTTCAGAAAAGAGTAGAATAATAAACAGCTAAAACACTAAAAATGACCACAGCTGTATCATGACTTTCTACTAGATTGCTTCTTTTAAAATTGGCCTTGGAACTAAGCCATTGAGTCAGTTTTCTCCCAGTGAGAATACTGGAAACCTTAAAAAAAAAAAAAAATAGGCAACGACATATGAAGCATAGTGAAACTCTGATATTCATTCTATAAACACAGAAGTCTGCCTCTGACAAGTGTAAAGAAAGCCCATATCTCAGGATGGAGGGTGCTAGGGGCTGCAAAGCTGGGATTAGGACAGTATGCAGGTATCAATTCTGACTTCCCAAACTTCCCCAAATCTGCCGATAGGAGATAGCATTGGGGGGGATGGTCTCATTCATTCTCTTCAAGAGAACATACGGAGGTGGCAGGGGAAGATGACAGAATTTAGAAACTTGTACAAAAACCTGAAAGTTCAGCTCAAGAGACCTTTACCTTGGCTCTTGGCCAGTGTTGTGTGTCTTTGAACTTTGACCTTCACCCTGATGTGAGTGCTGAACACACACACACACACACACACATACACACACATATAAATTGGTTAGTTTGGTGCCTACCCTCCTCTCACGTAACCACTTTGGAAACTCAAAACTTCCTCCTAGAATCTCTGCAGAGCTTCCAGTGAATTCCAAAAAAGGACTGTGTTATACATCCACTGACGTTCCGCCATGCCCATAGAAGAGAACCAGCATCCTTCAGTGACAAGAACACAGACTTACAAACAAAACACATCTGGCTTCAAATCCTACCTGAGCTGTGGGACCTTGGACTAGACCTCTGTTCCTCTGATTCCTACTATTATCACAAAGATGATACTAGCTACTTTGCAAAGGTTCGACAGGACTGGAGAGAAAGCGTGTTCTGTATCTAGTGCTTATTATCTGTTTCTTCCAGGGACATTAAACTGTGTGACTGTCTTTTTTGTTTTACTTATTTATTTGCTTATTTTTTGTTTTCCAGTGACCATTGAGAGACTTGAAATAATTTGTCTTCCTGACAATTGCGTAGGTCATTCTGAATCTGTTTTTTCCTTTTTTTGACTGTTTTCTTCCTTACTTTTGATCATGTTATGGTACATTGCTGTATTTTAAGAATGCTACCTTAAAACATTCCTGCAACACTCAATACATTACTATCACTATGACAGACCCAGAAATTTCCAGGTAAATAATTAACAGAGCAGCTCAGGAAGGGTAGGTCGGGTTGAATACTATTGGCAGAAAATATCTTTTCACTGAGCGCTGAATTAATCCACTGTTTTTAAGTTTTTGGAAATTGTACTGATATAGTAATGTCAATTACCATATGTCATTATACTCACAGGATGCAGCCAATAATACTGGCTGGGGATGTGTGCTCTTTGCTTCCTGGAAATCTGATGGAATAAACCTTAGGAGACCCAGGGGAGATGTTCTTTCCTCCATTAAGGGAGCTTCACACCTCATTCCTTACTCCCCTGAGCCTTTTGCATCCTGAAGTCTAATCTCTCTTCCTCAGAGGGGTTTGTACGCTGGGCAAGTGACCAGAGACATTTCAGGCTCCCGAGCAGGGGACTCCGTTTTTGAATCTATGCTACCCATAGTCTCTCAGTGTTCATGTTGGCTGATCCCATTGAATTTGTGATTTTATTGTAAGACGTATGAAAAACTTTTATAAATGAGAGGCAAGTAACCAAAATTTGAAAGATTTCGCTTTTATTATTTCTGGTGTCCTGAACAGGACCAGCTACCTAATATGGTGTTGTTTTTCCTGAAGAGGAAGAGACGATCACAGACATAAATGTAAAATTGAGAAAAAGTAAATTATAACTTATGAATATTAAATATACTTAAGACTCGGGAATGTTAATGTATCCTCAGAGAGAACCCTTCATTGATCTTCTTACATCTGAGAAAACAATCTTCTAAGTTACTGTCTTAGATGCAAGGAAAGCAGTGCTTCCTGTTTGCCAAGCACTGTAGGGATGCTTTATATATCTTGTCTCATTGCAATCCCAAAACAGTCCCCCCGCCGCAACAAAGAGGAGGCATTTTTATGGAATGAGCAAATTGAGGCACAGAGAGGTTATGTGATTTGTCTGTGCTCACACAGCTGCTAGGCAGAAAGCTGAGAGTGAGGCTCAGTTTGGTCTCACCTCTAAGTCCAGGCTTTTTCCCTATGGCAGCTTCATACAGACTAAGCAGTGCTACGTGAAATGCAGAGAGATGCTCTAGATTTCCCCAAATCCCACAGTAGAGCAGGAAAGACACAAAAAAAATGCACAGACTCCCAGGCATCCGCAGCAGGCAGGAAATCACATTTTCCCATGAGCTGGGCCTGCCAAAGAGCATTTGGTGGGGGCCTGCCTGCCAGGGTCCATTTGAGGGGGAGGGTGTCCTCCAGGCTTCACCCATCTCCTACAAAAGCATGATTTACTAAGGGTCTAGCGTCCAGTCCCTTTAGGTATCATGGTTGGAATCCAGAGCTAGGGAAAGGGCCTCTCAAGCAAAAGACGGCCAGAAGCTTGCAGTCCCTGAATCTATAGTTTTGTCTTTGGGATTTTTTTTTTATTAAGATATTCCAGTGGAAAATAACTCTAGCACGACATTGGAAGGTTATGCCCAAGAATATCCACCCGGTGCCCAGAGTGAGTGCTTATGTGTATGCATAATGTTCACACTTTCAACGAAACTCAAGGGGCAGTTCAATACCTCTGAGTGTTCCTTGTAGCACCAAAGCTGCTGCAGGGGAGAGAGTGTATGTGCCTCCCTCCACCCATGGCCTTTCATATATGTGGCTTTGAAGCCTTGGAAACTGGAAAATGAATCACCTTTATGACTTGGGTCACTGGTGCCAGAGCGGGAGCCTTCCTGAAAGAGGCCTTTCTCACCCAGGGAGGGCATCGTGTGTCCCCATCCAGAGGCACAGTCCCTCTGCAGAAGGGAAAAGTGAAGTCTCCAGCTTGAGAACACCCCTTTCTGGGGCAGCAGCTCATGATTCAGTTGATCTTTGACAGCTTCTCTCTGGGGAGCAGACCTAGAGTTTGGACCCAGGGCTTCCAGTGACCCAGCTGGTTTGGGAGCTCCTGGTGATGGCACAACCTCCATCAATGTTTCTCTTACAGTGGGGAAGGAACTCACTTTAATCGAGCATCCGCCATATGCCGGGCACTTGATCGAATTCCCACAATCCTTTGAGATAACAGTATATGCTTCTTTAGGCCTAAGAAATTAAAGTGGCCTAGGGGTCACCTTGCTAGTTAAAATTGAGGCTAAGCATGGTCCCAAGGCATTGTGATTCACAGCTCAATGTTCTTCCCGCTACCTCACACCTGCTTAACTCGTTTCACTCTCACTCACTCAATTGCTCCCTTATGAACTCCTTTAATAAACATCTTTTGAGTGCCCGTTATGTGCTGCATATGGTGCTGAGCACAGATACCACAGTGAGCAGGATAGGCAAAGTTCTCGCTGAGGTTACAAAACATTTGGGAGAGAAATATAGTGAACGAAGAATCGGAATTGTGTAGAGAGCTAAGGCAGGGCACCATAAACGGATAAAGGTATAGCAAGGATACAAACTAGTCGTCTAGTCGTGGGAGGATGAGTGGAGTCACAGCACCATTTCCTGAACAATTGAGGCCCCAAGGATGAGTTTGAGTCAACCAAGTGAAGATGAGCAATGCAGGGAAAGTGAAACACTTTCCAAGCAGAGGGGGGAAAGAACACGCAAAGGCCCCGAGGCATAAAAGACATTGTGCTGTTCAAAAAGTGTAATTTGTGCTGGGAGAAATTTAATTTGGTTGGAGTGTCTCCTGATTGCTCTAAATTACACCAACTTTGCTAATAAGCGTTGGCCAATAGACTCCTCATCTAATGAGAAAAAAGAAGGCAGAGATTCCAATTGGAAGTTCCTTTCATGAATAAGAATGTTCTGCCTAAAATGGCCTCTGTGTTCATAGCATCCAAGAGAAGGGAAAGGGGTGACTTCAGGCTCAAGAAGCATCTGACAATTCCCACCAAGTCACCAGAAAGGGGATGGAAATAAAGATAAGCTTCCATCCTCTACTCCCATCCTCTCACCATTATTTTAGCCACCACATTGGCCTAACTGTTGTTCCCCCTTGACTCCAGAACTAATGGCACTTGAAGCTTATTCATTTATGTGATATATATCAGGTATCCTAACTGATATATATATATTCCCCAACTCCACGTAAGCCCTAAAAGAAAGCTAACTGTTCCATGTGAATCATTTTTCAGTATAGACTTAATTTCATTTTCTCACTCCCGGGTCCCAGGACAATGGTAATGCATGTGCCTTCACTTCCGTAGTCCAAAACTCCATTCTAGAAGGAAACTGGTAGGAAGGAAGTTAACATTTATTAGGTGCTTACCATGTAACAGCCACCATTTTATTTAATCCTGTAAGGCAGATATAATAATAATCCCATTTTCAGATGAGGGTTTGAAAATTTGCTTATCATCACACAGTAAAAACAAGAAAGAGTATTTAAACCCAAGATTTGTTTTTCAGTTCATATTCGACTTTTGGAGGCACTTCTGACATGTGGCTGACTCTGCCCAATCTTGAAATCTAACTGCTGCAGAACTTATTTCCCTTCCCAGAGATTTGTCTTTAGGTGAGTTGCCAGCACCAGGTCTGAAACCCAAGTGTGTAAAATTGGTCCAGCAATGTTTTAGCAAATCCAGCGAGACTGAACCTTAAAATTCAGAATAAGAAATACACACACACACACACACATGCAATGACAAGCTGATTGGGAAATTTGGCTTTCAGTGCAACAAGAAATCTTAGGGCAAAAGATTTTATTTTCAATAGTATAATGCTGCATGGCATGGATAACTTCATAACTTATTTTGAAGAAGAGAAGCAAAATAAGCATCATGTGACAAAATGGCATGGGGAGATAAATCTCCTTTGTTCTCATGAACCATGATGGCGAAATGGAAAGACAGTAGGTCTCAGACTTGGTCAAAGTTGGCTTGTAATTCTGCCTGCGTTATTTCCCAGATGAGTCATATGGACACAGTAGTGAACTTTCTCTGAGCTTCTGTTTGTTCTTTTATACATTGGGGATAAAAAGATCAAAATGAGGTAATATGAGTTTAAAAAAAATAGTGCACAGTATGTTAGTAGACATTCAGCAAATCTTAGTCTTGTCTTTTGCCTTCTAATAATATAACTCATCATGTACCCAACTCCAAGTTTACTTATGGCTACACTGTGACGATTTCCATAATTACAATAATACCTAGCACTTATATGTCATGTTATCGTTTGCAAAGTGTTTTCAAATTTACTATTTTATTCAATCAGTGCAACAACCGTTTGGTGTAGGTACCGTTGTGTTAGTCTAATTTTACAAATGAGGGAACTAAGTCTTGGGAACCAACATGACCTAAGGAGGGGGAAAGACAAGAGTTCTGGGACCCTACTGCTGGTCAGAATTCCAACTCTTACTCTGTGACCTTAGGCCAATTCCATAATCACTCTGTGACTCAGTTTACTCGTCTTTGAAACTGAGACTAATGGGATC
This sequence comes from Potos flavus, assembly GCA_028534135.1. Lineage (NCBI taxonomy): Eukaryota > Metazoa > Chordata > Mammalia > Carnivora > Procyonidae > Potos > Potos flavus. The sequence continues at coordinate 7,421,776 of CM052900.1, forward strand.
TATTTCACAATGTTGTGAGGATAAAATAAGTAAATACAGTCGTGCTAAGAACAGTCAGCACTCAGTTAATGTTATATATTCTTTTTCTCTGCAAAAGCGTAGTTACCTCTCGGGTGTTTGGGTGAATGAACTAGGGCAATAAATAAATGAATACATGTATTTAGACTCGTTCCTGGCACATCACAGGGGCTCCGCAAGGATTACCTGCTATCTTTGTCCAATGTGCCTCAGAGGGTAAGTAGAACACATGGTTTTGAATGAGAGTCCTTGGGAATTAGCCACTGTGGGTAGGGAGGAGAGGGTGGAGAAAACAGACAGCAGAGCCGCGTGTGCGCCAAGCACGGGGCCAAAGCCTCTGCAGACCTGCTTAATGCTATTCTCCCAACAACCTTACGAGACAGAGATACAGTCCTAAACGGAGATCTTGGAGGTTCAGATACGTTTTCCCGACAGTTTCTATCCTCAAACAGGAAAAAGGTTGTTTCATTAACTTGCCATGATAATGATGTATATATAAGGGAAAGCTCATGAACCACGGCCCCTGCGGCTCCTCCTAACAGTTACTCCACCTGCTTCCCCCGTCTGCGGGGTCTCCGTCCCCGCTCCCTGCAACCACCGCAGAAAATCACAAGCTACTTTTCAAAGTCAATGCCAGCGTTGACTCCCTGACTCCAGTGCATTTGGGAGGCTGGCCTCCTGCCCCCTCGAAGGAGGCTTCACTCAGGGTGAACTCCAATCAAACTGGAAAGGGGGCCAACAGGGAGCCTCAGAGTAAAAGGTGTTTTTGTCAGAGGGAATCCACTGAAGCCAGGGTTTTGTTGCTTTTGACAGGGAGCCTAATTAGACTTTAACTCTTTGACCACAACGTCCTCTTGAAGTACAGGGAGGAAATTAACCACCAGCGCTCAGAGCCACATGGAAGACATTAAAGTAATGTCCTCCTTCACTAATCCTCGTTCAAGGCACAATAGTAAATATGCATTATATTTAACAATCATGTTTCCCTGGAGCTAAGCGTGGGTTTTCGGTGAAAACATATACTCTCTAACGTGTCTCAGAGTGCTACCCGGGACTTGGAAACAGCCAGTCTTGTGCCCTCGACCCCAGCAAAATGAACTGGGTAATGACAAGGACAAGGATCAATAAATAGGGCTTGAGGGTTGATTTGTTACCCGGGATTTATCATTTATCTTGGCTTGCAAAACAGAAGCTTGATGAGCTATGAAGATCATGCTGTAGGTCTGGCTCTTTTCCTGTGTTAGTGCTGGCTGGGGCAGAGGCCGGGGGTTCCTAAGGCATACAGGGAATGGCATTGAATGTCCCGGCTCTCTCATGATCTACTACACATTCCATGTGTGTATTATGGCCACATTCATTTAGTTCATCATTTCTATGTATGGTATATATAAGATATATATATTCACCAGACATATAGTTTATTCATATATGTAAATATATTCATATGTAAAGTACATCCACAAATATGTATGTTTCATGGTAACATACAAATCTATATATACATACATATAATGTATGTATGCGAAGGTATGTATGTATATCATGGATGTGGCAAAGAGTTGTAGAGGTTGGTTGTTTATTTATAGTCTTGTGAAGTCACTGATGAAGTCATTGTTTGCTAGAGCAAGAAAGTAGACTCAGAGATAGATCACCTAAGTCCGAGGGTTTTTCAAATGCAGCCCCCAGGGGCCTGGGTTTCCGTAAAGGGGTCACAGAAAAATAGGTATGGAGATATATGCGCATTTAAATTTGAATCCCAGCCATGTCACTCGCTAACTTTGTGACCTTGAGCAAGGTATCTATATCTGCATAATCAGGATAACAATAATAGTGACTAGATTATAGGGGTGTCACAAGTCTTAACTGAATTGATACATGCAAAGAATTTTGCACAGAGCCAGGCATATAGTATCTGCTTAATGAACGTTAGCTATTACCATGTGTCTATAGCTCTATTTCTCGACCATCATTAAGTATCAGCACCCTCTAAAGATTATGCTTGAAAAAAGGTTACACCATTTTCCTAAAAGATTTTTTAAAAATTTGTTAATCTTGTCCAATATATTCAGTATGTATCTGTAAGGAAGATCAAGGCCGGAGGGAAGAGGTGACTGTGTCAAGGTAACAAAAGGCTGTGGTCTGTTGGGAAGAGGAAGGTCTCAGGAAAGCTTCGGGCTGGTTGGTTTGAGAAAAGTTCTGTGGGATTGGTTAAGACGTCATTGAAAAGGGAGAACTGAATTTAGTCCCTTTGCTGACACCAGCCTCAGGACACTCTATCCAACTCATGTATGGAAGTACACACACACGAACCCCCCCATATGCAAGCTCACTCTCTCTCACACACACGCACACATACGCCTACAAATATGTACATATACACTCACTGATTCACATGAAAACACACACACCTATATCAACTCTCCCAGGGGCAGAGCCTTGGTAAACTTTATTTCTCTCTTCTACCTTGCATTCTTTAAGCTTATAGGCATATTTATCATGTTTTGGGTGATGGGGACAATCCTATCAAAGGGTCAGTGTCCCTAGAGTGCCCCTCCCCCACTCTTTGTGAGTCCTCCGCTGACCTATTTGTTGAGCTCTCCCTATGAGCTCTCCCTATGAACTCTCCCTCTCACCCATCTCCCTTACGGGGGTGCCTGGGTGGCTCAGTGGGTTAAGCCTCTACCTTCGGCTCAGGTCACGATCTCAGGGTCCTGGGATTGAGCCCCATATCAGGCTCTCTGCTCAGCAGGGAGCCTGTTTCCTCCTCTCCCTCTGCCTGCCTCCCTGCCTACTTGTGATCTCTTTCTCTCTGTCAGATAAATAAATAAAATCTTTAAAAAAAAAAATAAAGTTGTTTATGGGGCACCTGGGTGGTCAGTCAGTTAAGCATCTGACTCTTGATTATGACCAGGTCCTAATCTTAGGGTCATGAGATCGAGCCCCATGTTGGGCTCTATACTGGGCATGGAGTCTGCTCGGGATTCTCTCTCTCCCTCTGCACTGCCCCCTTCTCTCTCTCTCTAAAAAAAAAAAAAAAAAAAAAAAAAAAAAATTAAAGGAAAGAAGCTGCTTACAAGTATTATCTCTTTTAATCCCAGTCAGATAGGTAGTAACCACTTTCACTTTCTCTGTAGACAGGGAAACTCAGACTCAGAAAAGTGAAGCCAACTGTCCAAATCTCCAGACTACTGGTTGACCACACCAGGATTTAAAACCAGTTTTGTGTCACTCCAAAGCCCATGCTCTATGTCAGGCCTTTTTAAGCTAAGTTTTCAATCCATGAATTTTGCTCAAGGATGTTCAATTAAGTGGGTGTTAATCAGCAATTGGAACAGAACTGAAGAAAAATACAAGAGTGTATCACATGCAGTAAGAGTAAGTGTCATCTCCATAGACATGTGGTTGTAAGCATGTTGGGGACAACTATGTAAAATATATTTTGAATGGTAAGTCTCAGTCAGAGAATGTTTGAAAGCTAGCACCCTATTACTCAGGCCAGTCATTCAACACTGAGCTTCCTGGGACCCCTCCAGGCAGAATAAATTGCTTCCATATGTGTGTTCCTGCAGCAGAGTGTACATTCCTATCTTATAACCCTAATCAAATTGCACTTTGGTTTCCTCCCCAAAGGATGTCCATGTGTGTGTGGATGCCTTTCATCTCTACCTCGCCATGCCCAGTGCAGCATGTCGGAGAGATGGACAGCCAATGAGTGTTTATTGCTGTGAATTCGATAGAATTGACAACAGAGCTCTTTAAGAGCTGAATTCTCTAGGTTTTGCATCTAGATTTCTCTCTTTTACAGCCTGGCCTGAGATCATCTGACTATTCCTTTGTACCTGCAGAAAGGGCAGTCTGAGGAAGAAAAGAAGAAAAAAAAAGAAAAAAGAGAAAGAGTAATATTCAAAAATAATAATTTCGATAAGACCCCAAAAAGAAGAGACACTCAGAATTATTTACTACATATACATTTTGATATAAAGAATATAAGAATTTATTTTATCCCAATGATCCCAGGGCCACCAAAAATAATTAAGAGCTGAGTGGAATAGGTTACATCCAGAGGTAGATCACTCGAGCTATTAGCAAGGAGAAAAAAAAAAAGATGAGAACCTTCCACCCCCTCTTCCTGAACTGTGCATTAGCCAGCACATAAAGCCGGGCCAAACACTTTCTCCGGAGGCTAGAGAGGGCTTGATTGTGATTTTTTGTTCTTTATTGTTGTTCTGTTGCTCTCCGTTTTCGCTTGCCTCAGTGAAGGGAAGCAGAAATGCTGAGTCCTGAGAGTTTGTTCTCATGAGGAGAAAGCCACAGCAGGCCCTGAGAGAGCCAGAAATCCCTTGGGCTGTATCTTCCCTTGTGCCGTGTAGGAGGAACATGTTTGAGTGACATCTACTCAGAGGACCAAGGAGTTCTTAATTGGGAATCAGTGTTGACCAACCAGGGTTTTGGAAAACGAAGTGTTCTCTCAGTCAGCTGCTGACATAATCCACAGGCCTGACGTGAACTAGTTGTACAGGCTTCTCAGGGAAAGTCACTTCTGTGATCTTCTATTGTATGCTTGTCTATTATTATTATCATTCTTACTCTATGACTCTGTCTAGGGTTGGTAGTTAAGGAGCTCTGATCCTCCTCTCCCACATCAGACCTGCAAGCCTGTCAGAACTTAGGGGGCAACAGACTTGGGGGGGCAGATTGCACCACACAGTGGGGGTGGGGCTGGGGTACACACTGTGACCGTGCAATGTGCTCAGGTACAAAGAGATGGACACTTTGTGAAATAGGATGCTACACGTTTACAGGATTTAGTAGAATACAAATTTAGGTAACAAAATTATACAGAAAGCATTGTCATACAAATCTCAAATTCTACATTTTTTTAATCTATTGGCTTTGCTTCTTTGATAAGGAAAAGATAGTGGTATAAATTTAATCTGTAATAACCTTGGCGGATAAGTGGTCGGAGCACACCCTTCCTTCTATCTCCCATTCGGTAGGTCCCCGCTTCTAATCCAGGGTGACCCTTTCCCTCCTTTCTCTCTTGACTGTTAATTTCTTAGTTCAGCCTCTACACCTTTTCATATGCTTTCCTCACTCTCTCCAGACAATGGATAGTGAGGAGGAGGAAAAGATTCCTAATGGCCATTGATAGTGGAATGGTTGGTAATTAAATTGAGCACTAATAAATTTTATGCAATAGTTTAAGAAGATATTAGATCTTTATCTATGAGCCAGCAAAGTGCGCCATGATGGATTTAGGGAGAAAAGTAAGTCTCAGAACAGTTGTTTCACTTGGTCCCATTGTTATGAAAACAAAAGGCCACCTGCCTACTTTATTTATTTATATGTTAATATGTGTGCATTTTTTAAATTATTAAGTATAATGGGAAAGCATATAACCTGGCTATAAAATGTTACATTTAAATTGGTAAATTGTTCAATCTATTGTTAAATTTGATGACACTTGAAAAAGGGGTTTGAATGGAAGGAGAACACAGTGGAGTAGAGTGAGCTATTGTGGAAGATGTGTGTGTATATCTAAGAATAAAAGGGGTATAAGGGCATCTGGGTGGCTCAGTCCATTAACCATCTGACTTTGGCTCAGGTCATGATGTCAGGGTCCTGGGATCGAGCCCCACACTGGGCTCCCTGCTCAGCAGTGGGGGGGAGTTTTCTTGTCCCTCTTCTTCTGTCCCTCTCCCTGACTTGTGCTCTCTCTCTCAAATAAATAAATAAATAAATAAATAAATAAATAAATAAATAAATCTTTATAAAATAAAATAAAAGGCATAAACATTGCTTATACACTAATTTCAACTAAACATAAATATGTTTAGGAAGGAGATGGGCAGTAATATATCGACAATAATAGTTGCTGTGCTAAAGTGGCAGAATCTGGGGGTCATTTTTTCCCTCCGTTTTTCATTTTATTTCAAATGCAGTTCTACTACTTCTGTCTACAAGTAGTGGACAGAAAATAGACAGAAAATATATAGATGAGAGAGAGGTAAATTTAAGTAAGGACTTAACCATGTGACCATACTCCCAACATATCTAGGACTCAACCCATAGATAACCCAAGCTCTCCACATTTCATTTTCCTGAGATGATTCCTGATTCTATGGGTGATTACAGTATCTCATAGGTCTTAACTAGCCAATTCTAAACTAATTCTTCATTCTACTAAAAGATGCTCCCTATATCTAATGGAGAATAAGTCACAGATATGCTTACTTATTGTTTTTAGGAGTCTAGCAAGCATGTGTGTTGTGCATAGCATAACCTACAGACAAGTTAAATCATTATGTGATATACCTGAGACTGTGTGTCGAGTAACAAAAATTAAAAAAAAAAAATTAAGATTTATTTATTTATTTTAGATGGGGGGAGGGGGGAGGGAGAATCTCGAGCAGACTCCCCGCTGAGCCTGGCACCCAATGGAGGGCTCAAGTTCAGGACCCTGAGATCATGACCTGAGCTGAAACCAAGAATTGGGTGCTTAACCAAATGAGCCCCTCAAGTACCCTTAAAATAAAAACATTTTTAAAAAAAGGAAATATGAACTCAACCAAAAAACTGTATAGCATGGAAGAGTCAAGGTGTTTCATAGAAACATTAGAGTTATAGTCGGCATATACATCAACAGTCTTTAAAGAAACCTTATGAAACTAATTGGGTTGTATATGGCATAGGGACAGTGGGACCCTAATTATAATTGTATCACCTTTGTCACAGATTGTGGTAATAGTTCTAACATACACTTGAAGCATCAAGATGTTGATAATTGCTGGGAGCTGATGTCAGAGCAATTAAGCCTTTGGAATAATCTTCCAAAAACATGGATCTCATTATGTCTCCTACTGGAGCTCTCCTAGTCACTCACCTACAGGAAACTTTCACCATGAAATACAATGTCTTGTTTACTCTATGACCCCAGGCCTTACTATTCAATGATGTGGAAGTTACAGTGAATTTCTCGTGGTTCCTCCACTCATCATACTTTGTCAAGCAAGCCTCTGTGCTTCTGCATAAATTACTCACTCAGCCCAGACGGCCTTTCACATTTTTTTTACAACTGGCAAACTTCCACCCTCCAATAAACAGGAAGACGGTAATGCAGACAATCAAATTTCTATTTACTCTTGCATGCTCCATGAAATGTAACCTAGTCTTGAAAACCTTTCCTGAACACATACCTCCCTCCATTCCCTCAAGTGCCTGCTGCCATGGCTGTACAATTGGCCTCCTTCCTTCATGCCTTTATTTTAGCGTTTTGTCACTGAACTCTTATTGCTTATTGCTTCCGCTCTGCCAAGAGCTCCTTAAGAGAAGAGACTATCTTTCTTTGTTTTCCCATTTCTAGATACAGTGCCTACACATCCTAGGCACTCAAGAAAATGCTTTCGGAAGAACATACATATACATATATACGTAAATGTATACGTGATTAAATGTATATATTATGTGATGCATACATACATATAATTATAGAAGAAACAAACAAAATAAAACAGCCAAAAAAATCTGCAAACAGACATCTCTGAAACACACTGAATACAGTAGAAATTTATTAGATTCATTAATGCATGGTCCAAAGCCCACTCTAGCTGACTTTCTGCCCTAGAGGAACAGAGAAGGAGCTGGGTAAGTGCAGTTTGGGGAATAATGTCCTGCTTATTTGGCTCCTGCAGAAATCCTCATATCTGGCTGCATGATCATGGAATCTTAAGAGTGTGTAATGATTTTCCCTGCCCCCACCACTCATCTATCCACAGTGTGAAACAATTCTTAGCCATCAAGATTTCCCCACAGTTTAATGGGCTTTGGGGAGAAGCCTTTCATGCCATTGTTAAGTCTCATCTTTACCTTCTTTCCACCCAAGATTTAAACGAGAAAACAGGCTCTGCTAGTGTATCAGTGCCCTCCGTGTCCTGGGATGGGAGCCCCCCCGGAATGTATTGTTAGAGCCCTTCTCCCCCTGCCGACCAAATCAGGCCCTCACTAGGCAAAGAAGAGAGAAGCTCTGCTGGATGCCAGATTCGGCTCCCAAGTCATTAGCAAGACAAAAAAAAAAAAAAAAAAAGCTGCACAGACCTTGGGGCTTCACAGCTAAGGCCTAAAAGTCATTGTTCTAAGGCTTTGGCAATTCAGATTGAGAGTGGAATTATTTCTGTTAAATGAAGATAAAGTAAGATTAGTCTCCTGACAGCAGACCTGAAATTAAACTTGGTAGAGTGGGAATGCTATGTCCTCAACTGGGAGAACCATGTAGACTCTAAAATAAATTGTCCAACTTTTGTATGCTTTGAGAGACCAAAAAATCAGCATTTTGCTGTAACCATTGATTTCTTTTAAATTTTAATTTTTTCAAAAATATGTGCAATGCTGAAAGCATTGAAATGCATGTAGTCTCAACTCTTTGTGGATCATTTTTCTCCGATTTATATAGTTACTCATTTGTCTCAACGTATTTCGAAAGGGATTTGAGGAGGCTTTTTAAAATGTCTACTGTAACAAGACATTGAAAATAAATACATAAATAAAGATGGGGGAGGGGAAATGGGAAATAAAGGTAGAAAACATGAAATCAATACCAGAACCAGAAATGTAATTTGTACACAAAAAAATATGCCATATGATTTCAAACAGTTCAGAAGGGTCAGATTCTCTGAGTCTGATATTCCTAGCATTCAACATAAAGAAGCAAAAATGATCAGTGTGAAAATTGTAGCTCCTCTAAGGTAAAGGTAAGTCATGTGTGGTATGTGTATATATATATATATATATGTATACACATACACACAATGGAATATTACTCAGCGATCAAAAAGAATGAAATCTTGCCCTTTGCAACAATGTGGATGGAGCTAGAGAATATTATGCTAATCGAAATAAGTCAGAAAAAGACAAATATCATATGATTTCACTTATACATGGAATTTAAGAAACAAAACAGATGAATGTATGGGAGGAAAAAAAGAGAGGCGGAAGCAAATCATAAAAGACTTTTGATGACAAGGAATAAACAAGATTGATAGAAGGAGGTAAGTGGGGGATAGGCTAGATGAGTGATGAGCATTAAGGAGGCACTCATTATGATGAACACTGGATGTTATATGTAAGTGATGAATCACTAAATTCCTCTCCTGAAGCCAGTATTACACTATATGTTAACTAACTAGAATAAAAAAAAAAAGCAAGCAAATCAGTTGCCCAAAAGAACCACAGCTATTCCAGATATGGAGAAATTTTTCTCACGCGTCCTCATGGAAGCAAATGCACCTGGCCCAGGTCTCCTGTAACAGTCCATATTAAAAGAAGAAAGATCTTTGCTCTGTTTCTTCCCCACCAGGACAGGGGAATAAAGCAAGACATAAAAAGGACATTTCTTCATAAGCAATTTACCGTGACTGTGCCTGGTGTTTTAAAAAAATCTGTATTCTGCTGGAATCACTATACTGTTCCATTTGGCAAAAGGAAAAAGAAAAGGAAATGGTAGAGAAAATAAGCATTCTTTCATTTATTCACTCCTTCATTAGAAAGGTAGTTATGAGCTTCTTCTCATAAAGTTTAAAATATTACGCAAATACTTTTTTCTTTTTTACTAATCTCACTCTTTTTCAAATTCAATTATCATAAGAATGTGAGGATGATGAACAAATCTGGAAACTTCATTTTGCAGTATCTAAGATGTATAAGGTGGAAGAGATGACCCTCAAAACCTCCTCCAGTTGAAACATCCTATGATGTTGAATGTTAAAAGAAATAGTTGGCGAACAGCTGGGTCTGCAGAACAAAGAAGCATGTCTTCAGGGTGGAATTGAATGGGATTTCCTTGGACAGAATCATAGTCTGCACAGTATCAGCAGGAAAAAAATGGCACAGTTGGTCCCATTGCCTACACCATTCCACTCTTTTTAATCAATTGTCTTTGCAAATTTTGATTATTTTCCCTCAGAAACTACAACTATGTCTAACAGGATGGTGAAAAGTCCTGGTCTTTGGAGTCAGAAAGAATTCATGTAATAACTACATGACCTCAGCAATTTACTCAATCCCAGCATGACAATAATATATAATTATCACCTAATACCTTAAATGTTGTGAAGGTCAAATACCAATGATAGTGCCTAGTGTTTAAGACAAGGAACATTCTCGGTAGTGTTTTTTCCTTCCTCTTACAGAAGTTTTTAAGCTTATAAGCAACAAAACTGATACACATTTAAGAGCGTCATTGCCTACATGCATTCTCTAAAGCTCCTTCTAGGAAGCTAGAGTAAAATGTAAAATTAGGAATACATATAAATAAAGGGAAACTGTGTTTTTTCACAGCAATGACACTTCATTTTAGTTTCTGGAACTGTAGTCCGCAGTAGTTCCTTGAATAGTTTCCTGAGTAAGAAATATGCCACAGAGACATTTTGACCTGAGCAATATTGCTTTCAGCTGAACAAAGATGTTTATGTGCTGTATAGTATTTTAGCATTTGATGCTGGGAGCAAAGTTTAAAAGTTCTGAATATACATGAATGTCCTAACTTCATTTAGCAACATCTCCTTTGAAAAAGTGAACTTGATATGCTTTTAAATTTCCTGCCTTTGGGTCTAGTTAAGATGGCATCCCCGAATGGAACATATTTAAAATCTACTCCTTAGATTGCAAAACTTGGCTTTGGTTCCTCTCTTCCTCCTCCTCCCTCTCTTCTTCATCATCTCCCTCTTCTTCTTATCCTCCTTCTTGTTCTTTTATGCAATAAAAGTTATTTGCTGGTGAAAAACACTTTAGGGAGAGTCTATTTAAAAGGACACACTTTTTTAGAAAGAAAAATTAGTAAAATTAGAAAGAAAAAACTAAATTTTTAAGAAAAAAGTCAATCTCGGGGCTCCTGGGTGGCTCAGTGGGTTAAAGCCTCTGCCTTCAGCTCAGGTCATGATCTCAGGGTCCTGGGATCAAGCCCCGCATGGGGCTCTCTGCTCAGCAGGGAACCTGCTTCCTCCTCTCCCTCTGCCTGCCTCTGCCTACTTATGATCTCTCTGTCAAATAAATAAAATCTTAAAAAAAAAAAAGTCAATCTCATTAGAAATCAGACTTCTAAATGAAAGCGATTTCATTTACCAGCAGTGATGAAATTGAGGAAATTATAAAAATTGTAACAGCCGGCCCTATCGTCTGTGATGAAACTTGTACATTGCGTAGGTCGTTGAGAGCCATATAATTTTGTGAGTAAATAGCCAGGAGACGCATATTAAGAGCTAAGAAGCCATTCATCCCTTGACCCAATAATTGTGAATCTGGGAATTGCTTTTATTCATTTATTTTTTTCAGCGACTGCCAACCATATACCTAAAACTCTGTCTGGCACGTGACCTGAAAAGTTTAGGAAGGCTAAAATTCTGAAAGAGTCCAAAGTCTAGTGGAGGAATTTATTTTAAAGAAATAATTTAGCAGAACTAAATGGCATACATATGAAATTTTCAGTACAGTATTACTTCTAAGAATAAAAATGTTATGCCTACCAAATAGCCAACAACGTGAGACCAATTAAATCCATCAGTTTACTAGAGAGTCGAGTATCCAGGTGTTAAATATAAATGTGAACACTGTATAACGTAGAAATCACATGAACATGTTAAGCAACATTTCTGCTCATGTAAAACCTATATTTTAATGAAACAAAATGGGGAATGTGAAAAAATAAAAACTATTACAGTGGTGGATTTTTAAAAATTCAGTATTATTTTGCAAGTTATAATGTTGGAAGGGGATAATATTTTTTAACAAAAAAAAAAGAAAAGAAAAGAAAAATACAATCAAACTAGTGCACAAAAACTTCCTTTCTTACTTAGTATTTCCTGATCAACAATAATTATACTGAGATACACAGAATCGGCATGTCCTACAAAGATGTGGAATTTTCTTTTCTGTATATATTTTGCCCCACCTGCAAAATACCATAAGTCTTTTAGAAAGTGTTTCTAAAAGTCTAAAGATCACCTTGAAAAGCCCTTTTTGAAATGTAAGCCAAAGAAAGTGCAAGAGCATGTGGAGTGGCTGGATAGAAGAGGCACCACACACATCCTGGGCAGATCACAAAATTTCCCTCAGGTTTCCACATCTGGAAAATGGGAGTGATTTTGTCTTCCCGACTTTAATATCTTTTTAGATAGTAACCCACTAAAAAAAGGTAGATCAGTATCTTAAAGCCACTGGGACACTGGAACAGAAAATACAAAATCTTGCCAACATATCGTTGGTAATAGCATTCTGTCCCACTGTCCCTTAGCAAAGGAACCATAGATATGTGGAAGTAGGACATGGAACAAATGTGATTTCAGTGAAGACATATACTTGGTAAGGAATGTAACACCATGATAGAGACCTCTGGCCACATAAAATCTGTAGATCCTCATAGGATCAAGAAAATAAAAATAATTGTAAGGATTAAAGTATACTGCCTTGTATTGATATACGTTTATTGAAAAATAGAAGCTCACTTTTCTTCCCCACTATACAAAGAGTGCCTTTAGGGACAAGATTATGCCTTTAGGTATCATTTAATATACGTTGCTTAAAGCAGTCTCTGCCACACAGAAGCCTTCCATTAAATGTTTCTTAGAGAAAAAAAAAATGGAAGGAAGGAAGGAAGGGTGAAAAGGCAGTGGAAAGGAAGATGAAAGGAAGGAGTCAGAGTCAAAAGATGAAGAAAGCCGGCCTGAAAGAGGAGTAAAAGTGGTATTCTTCGTCTGGATTTGATATACACAGAAAAAGAGGAAGAGTTGGATGAGGTCATCGTGCAACAGGAGAAGGAAACTGAATTAGCATTTCTGGCCACAGATACAGCAGATGCTGCAGGCTGGGTGGTCAATATTACACTGAAGGGAAAGCTTCAAAGATAGTTGACCTAAACCCCTATGATTCCTGAAGTACAGAGCACGAGTGGTCAAGAAATTGTTTTCAAAGCGTAAGGAGATCTACAGCTAAGAAGGCATATCACTGAAATAAATTTCCAGAGTATAAAAGGGATGCCTTTTCTTATAATCAGGATACTAATCTGAGCCCTTCTAATTTGCACCCAGTGGAATGACTATACCTTTTTTTTCCAAATCCCTTTCAATGTGCTTTCCGATATAAATTATCCACTCAACTCAAAAGCCATTGATATCGGGCTCAAAACTTACTTTTTCTATCATCTAGCAATGCCTTCCTCCCACTCCTAAGTAGCAAAATAAACTCAGGACCCCTCCACATAGCCTGCAGCCACATCCTGAATCTTTTGCCTCTCCGAAAGACCCTGTTTTATTGTCTGTAACTAGTAGAGGAGTGCTCTGCCTGGAATGCCTGGTCTCTGATATCCAGGGAGCTTCTTTTCATTCATCAGTACCATACTCAAGCTGCATTACTTTTTGTTTTCTTTCTTTCTTTCTTTCTTTCTTTCTTTCTTTCTTTCTTTCTTTCTTTCTTTCTTTTTTTTTAGAGTATAAGTGGGGCAGGGGAGGTGCAGAGGGAGAGAGAGAATCTTAAGCAGGCTCCACTCTCAGAACCGAGCCTGTCAAGGGACTCGATCTCACAAACCTGAAATCATGACCTGAGCCGAAACCAAGAATCCGACGCCCAACCGACTGAGCCACCCAGGCGCCCCTCAAGCTGCATTACTTCTGAAAAACACTTCCTTAGTTCTCCAGCAAAATATCCCTCTTCTTCTTCAGAGTATCCATGAGGCTTTGCTTAATACATGTGCTTTTGAATAAATAAGTGGAACAATAAATGGATGAAAAAAATAAAACAAAGAAGGAAGCCTATTTTTTGTGAAATCAGAACCCTGGCCATTTTTTGTATAGTGAAAAATGACTCTATTAGAAGTTTTAATGAGAATGTAAATATATCAAACCCAAGTTTTTATTTTCTTTCTTTCTGGCTTGGAAGTTACATGAACTAAAATGAGAAACAAACTTTGAATATAACTAACTGTACAGCATGCATGAAGCTGGAACAGAGCTCTCTTACAAATTCTGATCATATATATCTATATACCATGATGCTGTGTGTGTGTGTGTCTGTGTGTGTGTGTGTGTAGTACTTTCTAATTTACTGTTACTTCTAGTTCTTCTCCTGTACTTCATCACCAAACACAATACTTTAAAAAACTTGGACAACTCATTATTGTGTTGAAGAAACAATGGTCATCATCTTTGCTCCATAATTGAGCAACATTCTCATTTTTAGATTTATAAATACCAATTAAGTCTGCACTTTAGATTTGAGGGCCTTAGATTTGAGTCAGGACTTCACAACATTTGAATGACCTTGGACAAGTTATCTTATCTCTCCCAACCTTAGTTTCTTCTCCTTTTTCAAATGGGGAAAATAATAGCACTGGCTTCATGAAGCCTCTCTCTCTCCTCCTTTCTCTTTATCTTTGTAATGTTAGAGATCCATGTGCCATGCATTGCGATAAGTGCTTTCCATGTGACAACTCATTTATTCTGGCCAACAGCCTTATGAGGTAAGAGCCAAGAAGTGCAGGGGAAGTCTTTGGCATAGTGCCCAACATATAAAGAGCATTCCTTACATGCTGGAAATTGTTACTTTGCATTGACGCTTTTAAATTTAGACTAGAAATCAGTGGTGGTGGGACTTTAAAGTTTCTCCAGTTTGCATCCTCATTTCAAGGATGAAAAGGTGGCAGAAGGACACAAGATGTCCCAATGGTGGACCATAGCAAGAAGGGATATTTTATTATGGCTTTTGGAAGTATGAACATTAGCATTTCAGTGCTTTTGGTAATTGCTATCTCTTTTTTGGCCTACCGTGTGTGTACATCCTGAACAGATTTTTTTTTTTAATTGTCCAAAGCTATTATTACGTACTTGTCAATCCCCAAACTCAAGTTGAGTCTTTGGGAAGAGATGAACGTCTCATGACAAAAAGCTCGCAATGAATCTTTGGGAAATGCCTGTCTCAATATTTGCAACCTCAACTGTGGTCCTGTTACTTCATTTTTGCTTCTTATTTCCAACTCCACACAATTATTGGAATGATAGGGAAAGGAAGAGCTTCCAATTCTGTGACTCTGCATGTATCAATTGCCTTCCGACCCTACTCCTGTGTTATTTTTTTCATTAGCTTGAATTTTATATTATACATGGGTACAGCGACAATCTCTTGTTAAAACTAATAGCCTGCTTCAGGAGAGCTAAGTTTCTCATAGGCTACAATAGAACAAGGTGAGTATCTTGAGCCAGTGGATGGGTATTGCCACTTGAACGTTCTGGGACAATGACTTTTACCGAGTAGAAATGTCACACCCACTTGTATAACTTTAGAGTCTCCATAATCCGTGAATCATGTTATTGCTGCATTTCTTTTTAGAGGAAATAACTTGGGAAAGAGCATATGTTTTGAAAGTTGTTAAAAAGGAAACTGTTGACATAAATATGTATAGGAGAAGATCAACATATGGAAATTTTCATGGTGAGTTTTCCTCTGGAGTAAATGAAAAGGAATGTCAAACCACAAAGAATCTTTTCCCTGAGCTTCTGAGAGTGATAGCAGAAATCTTTAAAAGGCACTTAATGGAATCATATCTGGAAATGGCTGGATCATAAAAAGGTGTAGCATCCAATTCTCTTTTTGAAATGCTTTTTGAAATGCGTTCGAAACTTCAACCGAACGTGGCTCTGGCCTGCTTGTAGGTCAGACTATTCTGTGAGTCATTTTTCATTGAATGGCTGGTTAAAGGTAAGCATAGTCCTCCTTTCTTTCCCTACCCTTCTGGACCCCCTCACCCTCTGGGCCTAGGCACTCAGATTTTTTCCCTAAAGCTTTCTCTGATGTCCCTGCCCCATTTGCCCTCACAATTTCCCAAAACCTAAACTAGACACTTGTAACATGAAATTTTCATTTCTGTTCCAATAATATATTGCATTATGCTTGAACTGTATCCCCCAGACTACCAGATCCCTTAAAGCAAAGACAAAGTCTTACTTTTTTAGTGTCTAGTTCATTCATGGGTCCTCTGTGGAGAGTAAACAGATATTGGTAGTTGGCTTAACAATTGGGATGATTTCACTATTAACTCCTTAGGGCAGAAACTTCTATTCAAAATGGAAAGAACTGCCGTTTATTAAGCTCTTGCTCTCAGACATTATGTGGGTTTTTAATTTATGCTATGTATTCCTAATAACAGCATTCACGTTTGTATCTCCATTTTGTAGAAAAAGAAAGACTCAAAAATGGCGAGTTGTTTGCCCAATAATAAGCTGCTACTAGAGCTAAGGTTTATATGACACTAGAGTTACCAACATGTATATGAAAAAAATCAAAGACTAAACATATTTTCACATAGCAGGAATAATGCCCCCATAGACCAATGGAGATGACCATTAAGGAAGTCTATTCTGGTCCTCCTTGCAGGTGAAGGACAAATCTTGCCCCTTTCTGGGTGATAAGATTCTCCCTCTTTGCTGCCTTGACTCCCCAGCAAATGCAGATTAGCCAATGGGATGGGGTAACGGCAGGACCCATTCTACTCAGCCAAGCGACTCTTTAGCTAGGCTGGTTCCTCCTTCCATCTTCCAGGGGACACAAAACTATGAACATGAAAAGTCACTCCTTTTCCGTGGTAGATTGGAAATTGTTTCACAAACAGATTTCAGACATGATAAAGTATAAACTAATTTGTTTCTGGAATCAATTTGTAGTCTTCTACTCTAGCCTTTTTCTTTATTGTTCCAAACAAAGGGTATTCAACATTAACAGCTCTAATGTGCCTGGGGCCATCCCTGGGCCAGTCATGGTGTTAAGCACTTTGAGGAAACAGATATAATCAGAGACACTCATGAACTCAAGGAACACATTAAAGGTGTCTGGTGTTGGGAGTTCATTTGGGAAAAACTGGTAAGTAATATACAAGTTTAGACTCTATTTACTGCCCTAGCACTAGTGCATCATGAGCACTATGGAGACCCAGAAAGGGACATCCAATTGATAACTTAAAAGAAGGGGTGGGGGTGCCTGACTGGCTCAGTCACGGAGCATGTGACTCTTGATCTTGGGCTTGTGAATTTGATCACCACGTTGGGTATAGAGATTGCTTAAAAATAAAATCTTAAAATAAAAAAAAGGAAGGGATGGTATTTGAACTACATTTGGGTAAGTGAGGACTTAAATAGGTGAGAAGGGGGTTGAAAAATATTCCAAATAGAGAGAAAACATATACAAAGGTGAAGAGGTAGAAAAGTAGTGGGTATTTTCAGGGAAATTCAGGTGTAGTTAGACCAGAGTTTGGTAAATGGTCAGGATATATTTCGGCTGGAGAAGGGGAAACAGATCATGCTAAAAAGTTTAGACTCTATCTCATAGGTCACTAATAACTTTTTTTTTTTCAAAGTAGAAGTTTGATTTGACGAGAGTTGAGTTTTAGGAGTGGCAGAAATATTGGACATTTAAAGTGAGATTTCTCAACAGTGGCATTATTGGGGGCCAGATAATTCTCTTTATGTGGGGGTCTGTCCTATGCATTGTAGGATGTTTTGTAACATCCCTGGCTTCTACCTACTAGATCCCAGTAACACCCCTTCCCCACTTGTGACAACCAAAAATGTCTCCAGACATAACCAAATGTCCCCTAGGGGGCAAAATATACTGAGTTGGGAGCCATTGCTTTATAGTCTATTTTTGCTATTCATTTGCATATCTCACCCTAAACCTAAAATTGCTAAGCCTTCTACTTGTCCACCAAGATAAGGGAGTTGGATGGGTGATCTCTGAGTACCTACTGATTCCACCAAAGCATTGTTCCTCTGGCACTGAGACAAAAGTGAATTACTGGAACATTAAATTAAATATTTGGTCAGGACCTGTCTGGATCAAGTTCTGATCATGCTAGGCAGCGTAACACAATTACGTGAAAGGGCTTTGGAGCCAGTCAACACTGTTGGTCACAGTCCTGTCATCTACTGGCTGTGTTGTGACCCCAAGGAATGCTTCTTCAGCTGGAAGATAAGCAGTGAGTACTATCAGCACCTCATAGGAACTTTATAAAGTGGTGGCTCAGGCCCTGGCACATAGAAGTGTCACCCAAAGCAAATGTTCCTTTCCTCCCAAAGTAACTAGATGTTGATTGGATCCTGGAAGGCTAGGCCTTCAGTGTAGCCCTGGGTAATTTCTGCCTATGAAGAAGAACCTTCTGCTAACTTTCCAAACTCTCTATTAGAGATGGACAAACTATGGCCCATGAGTGAAATGTAGCCTGCCACCTACTTTTGTATGGCCCCTGTTAAGAACGGCTATTACATTTTTGAATGCTTGGAAAAAGTCCAGAGAAGAATGATATTTCATGACATGAAAATTAGGTAGAACTCACATTACAGAGTCTGTAAAGGTTTTTTTGAACCACAAAGATGTTCTTTCATTTACTTACGATCTGTGGGTGCTTTTGTGCTACAACAGCAGAGTTGAGTTTTTACAACAGAAACCATATGGCTGGTAGAGTGGAAAATATTTACTATCTGGCTCCGTAAGAAGTTTGCTGACTGCTGCCCTACACCAATCTTTGCTCTACTCCTTCCTCTAAGAGCCCCATACCTTCCTGCTGCCTTTTGGTTAGCCACACAGCCCTGTTTCCTGATCTCCATGATTATCCCAAGCGCTATAGTTAATTTTCCCCAATCTCAAGTCATATCCCCCTAATTTTTTCCCCAAGCTTTCCTGAAGGAAAATTGAGGTATACAAATTGTGTATATTTAAGATACACAATGTGATGTGTTGATACTCATATTCCTTATAAAAGGATCACCACAATCAAGCTAATGAACATATTTATCACTTCACATAGTTATCACTATTCTGTGTTTGTGGTGAGAACACTTCAGATCTACTCTCTTAGCCAATTTCAAGTACACAGTACAAGTACAGTATTGTTAATGATAGTCACCATGCTGTATGTGAGATCTCCAGAATTTCCTCACTCTGTGTAAATAAAACTTTGTACTCTTTGGTGAACATTTCCCCATTTCTCCCAAACACCAGCCCCTGACAACTACCATTCTATTCTTTGATTAAATGAGTTTGGCTATTCTGATTTTCTATATGAGTAAAACCATGCAGAAGTTGTCTTTCTGTGTCTGGCTTATTTCATTTAGCATCATGTCTTCCACATTCATCCATGTTGCCACAAATGACAGGGTTTCCTTCTTTTTTAAGGTCGAGTGATATTATATCATGCATACATATTTTATAATTATTATATTTGTATATTATAGAATATATTTATATATGTTATATATATTTATTATTATATAATGTATATTATATAACATATAATATGTGATATATGTATCACATTTTCTTTATCCATTTATCCATGGATGGACACTTTGGTTGATTTCATTTGTTGACTAAAGTAAATAATGCTGTAGTAAATATGGGAGTACATCTTTAATATCCTCATTTCATTTTCTTTGGATATATACCCAGAAGTGAAATTGCTGGATCATATGGTGGTTCTATTTTTAGTGTTTCAAGAAGCTTCCACACTGCTTTTCGTAATGGCTGTTACCACTTTACATTCTTACCATCCATCTTCAAGAGTCCCCTTCCTACACATGCTCACCAGCACTTGTCATAGTCTGTCTTTTTGATAATATCCATTCTAACAGGTCTAAGGTATTATCTTTGTGTGGTTTGGATTTTCATTTTACTTGATGATTAGTGATGTCGATTGCCTTTTTTAGATACCAGTTAGCAATTTGCACGTCTTTTTGGGGAAAGCTGTCTATTCAGTTCTTCTGCCCATTTTTTTATTGGGTTATTTATTTATTTGTTTGTTTGTTTGCTGTGGAGTTGAGTTTGGGGATATTAACCCCTTATTAGATGTGTGCTTTGCACACATGATCTCCCATTTTGTAGGTTGTCCCTTCATTCTGTTAATTATTTCCTTTGCTGAGCAGATGCTTTTGAGTTTGATGAAATCCCATTTGTCTATTTTTGCTTTTGTTTCCTGTGCTATCAAGGTGAAATCTAAAAAAATCATTGCCCGGACGAATGCCAAGAAGCTCTCTTTTCTTCTAATAGTTTTATAGTTTCAGATCTTATGTTTAATTAAGTCTTTTATCCATTTAGAGTAGATTTTTTTTTCTTTTTGTATATGGTGTGAAATAAGAACCCAAATTCATTCTTCTGCATGTGGATATCAAGTTTTCCCAATACCACTGGGTTGAAGATGTTCTTGGCACCTTTGTCTATGATCAGTTGAGTGTAAATGTGTGGAACTATTTCTAGGCTCTCTATTCTGTTTCATTGACTTAGATGTCTATTTTTAATGCCAGTACCATACTGTTGTGATTCTATAGCTTTGTAGTATATTTTGAAATCAGACAATGTGATACTGTTCTTCTTGCTCAGGATTGTATTTGGGGTCTTTTGTGGTTCTATATGAATATTGTGATTTTTTTTAATTTCTGAGAAAAATGCCATTGGAATTTTGATAGGAATTGCATTGACTCTATAGATCACTTTGAGTAATGTAGGCATTTTAACAAACAGTCCTTCTAATTCACAAACACAGGATATCTTCCCACTTATTTGTATCTTCTTCAATTTCTTCAATCAGTGTGCAGATTTTTATCTCCTTGGTTAAATTTATTCCTAAGTATTTCATTGCTTTTTTTTTTTTTTAAGATTTTATTTATTTATTTGACAGAGAGAGAGAGATCACAAGTAGGCAGAGAGGCAGGCAGAGAGAGAAAGGGAAGCAGGCTCCCCGCTGAGCAGAGAGCCCGACGCGGGGCTCGATCCCAGGACCCTGAGCTCATGACCTGAGCCAAAGGCAGAGGCTTTAACCCACTGAGCCACCCAGGCGCCCCAGTATTTCATTGTTTAGATGCCATTGTAAATGAGAATGTTTTCTTAATTTCTCTTTTGGATAGCTTGTTGTTAGGGTATGGAAATGCAAACGATTTATCTGTTTATTTATTTTTAAAGATTTTATTTATTTATTTGAGAGAGAGAGATGAGCCCGATGAGGGGCTTGATCCCAGGACATGACCTGAGCTGAAGGCAGATGCTTAACCAACTGAGCCACCCAGATACCCCACAAATGATTTTTTTAATGTTGATTTTGTATCCTGCAACTTTATTGAATTCCTTTATTGGTTCTACCAGTTCTTTAGTAGCACCTTGAGGGTTTTCTACACATAAGATTGTATCAATTGCAAACAGAGATAATTTTACTTCTTCCTTTCTAATTTGAATGCCTGCTAGGACTTCCAGTCTTCTGTTGAATGAAAGTGGGGCGAACGAACATCCCTGTCTCATTCCTGATTTTAGAGCCTCGTTAAATGAAACAATCCATATTAATGTCAATGGCTAATGGCCTGAACATGTAAGTTGTAGCCCTGGTCTCATTTGTAAAAGAACACACATCCACCATAAAGATTTTGGATAGCAGTCCAATGCAAAAATTGAATCACTAATACGACCTGCAGTCCCACATTGTTGTAAGTGCTTTATACCAATTAACCCGTTGATTCCTTTCCACACCCCAGTGAGGTAAGTACAATTATCCTTATTTTTACACAGGAATCAAACGGAGGCACAGAGAGGTTAAATAACTTGCCTGTGATTAAAAATCTGGTACAGGCGTAGCTCAATTTCAAGCTCCGGCAATCGGGCTCCAGAAGTCATGCATGCTTTTAACCACACTGCCTCTCACAATATGGTAGTCAAGAACACAGATTGTAGAATCAGATAACATTTTCCTTCCATGGGTGTGGCTTTGAGTCAATTACTAACTCGCCATTATCTTCACTTTCATCATCTGTTAAATCAGAATAGCTGTACGTGGTTTATACGGTTCTTATGTGTACTAGAGGGAGTAACACTGATGGGGAAAAACTGTACTTTAAGCCGACTGACCAAACTGGCAAGGGAACTCCAGTCCTTGTCTCAGAACCCTTCCGGTTCTTCTCTCCTACCCTGTTCCTCTCGCGCGCCAGAATGCCAAGTATGCGCGAGTAGGAGGGTATAAATTACCCTCCCTGCTTGTGCTCGGGGCTCAGATCTTTGGAGAAGGATCTCCTCTGAGTCCACCGGTGAATAAATCTAATCTCTCTCCCTTCTTAGTCTCCGAGTGCCGCTTGGTTTTTCCGCCAGGATCCAGCCCAGGTTCTGCTACAACACCTGTAGAAGGCTGAGCGCAATGCCTAGAACATGGAAAGAATACCTCTAGTCAATGTTGGCTCTCATTCCTGTGATTTCAGCTTTGCCAAAGATCTCATTTCATGGAGAGTAGAAGGGCAATAATGGGATCATGCTTTCAAAAGTCTTCCTTGATGTCCTTTAAATTACTCTGCATAGGAAACCTATTCTGCTCCTTCATGAAACCAACTCTGACATTTACGCGTGCTTCATATGAGCATATGCCCCCTCCTGATAGAGAAGGTGGAAAGGGATTCTCCAGTTCTGCGTTTTGGTGTTCTGTGCTCCTGAGTATAATCACTTTCTTTTGTGGTTTTGGATTTATATACACATTGCAACCACAGGCACGCAGGCATATATTTTTAGACCACTCTCTGAAAATGAAGCATCCAGATTTTTAAAAATAAACTTGTGCAGCGCTAAAGCTGGAATCAATGAGCAAGAGGGGGGTGGGGGACACAAGAAGAAACCCTGCCTTCTTGTCTGAACAGACAGCCAAGGCTGACTCTCCCAGCCCCCAGTTGCAGCAGATTCTTTCATTTCCTATCCTCGAATGAGTGGCACAGATCTCAGCAACTGACAAATGTGGAGTCTGCTGTTAAATATAAATTTCCAACTCTTGGAAACTTGGTCCCTGACAAATGTTCCCGGAAACTTTTAGAATGTGCTTGCCTATTTCAAGGGCCCCCTTAGGGAGCCTCAAGTGAAATCAGGCTTTTTACAGCAGATCGTCTTAGGGCAGTGAGCTCACCAAGGATCCCTCACAGAAAGTTGGGACAGGGAACACAGTGCACTCCTATGCAGAGACCCCTTAGAAAATTGGGAGGGCAAACCTTTACTCCTCATTTCTGTCTCCCTTTTCCCCTCAGTGCATTCAAACAAATCCTGGGAAGATGCTTTGGGGCTGACTACTGTTGCTAGGGCAACTCTATATTGATCCTTCATTATGGTAATATTGGGAGATTCCCCTGGGGATTGGAGTCTGTGCGTGGGGGACAGTTCTCTGGGTGAGAGAGAAGGGAGTTTTGTTTTGTTTTTGTCATTAGCACTATCTGTTCCCAGCCCCAAAGAGTCAAACTTTGAAGCTGGATTTTTAAGCTCTGGAGAAATGCTCTATTTGATAATGATTGTAGCCCGAACTAAGAAGAAACAGCTCCTGGGATTACCGGGGAAGGACGTCACTGGAAGAAGTTGAGCTTCCCAGGACTGGAGTCAGGGGAGGGGTTGGGAAGCCTAGGGAGAGATAGGAAACAATCTTACTCAGCTGCTAAAGGGCCAAAGAAAGCCTTAGGGGCCAATCCTTCAATTTGCCGCCAAGGAAGATTTAGAAGGATGGGGGGAGGGGAGGGGTAAGAAGATCCTCCAGAAATCCCCACAATATTAAAAAAAAAAAAAAAAAGCCTTCTTTTCTCCCAGCACCTTGAGAAAGCCTTAAGGCAGACTGGGACGAGGAGAGACACTAGTAAGCCTACCGAGGAATTAATGGCATTGCTAGTGAGACCCATCTTTCGTCCTCCAGTTGAAACAGACTCATCCAACTCTGCTGGAAATTCCATTTTGCTTTCAGAACGACAGCAGCCACTGTAACTTCCCCACTGTATGTGCAGATTTTGCTTCTCCAGGCCTCGAGGGCCTGCTTCCATTAGTCTAGGCTGCCATCAAAACGGGGGGAAAAAGATTCAAGGAAACATTGACTGTGAAGCATTCCAGAGAAGAGACTTGGCAAAGAACCCTATTTTAAAAATGTGTTATCAGAAACAATCATTTGCCTTTCACCTGATTCGCTGCTTTCTGATGAGCAGGGTGGAAGAAGGCAGTTCGGCTGTCAGATTTGCTAGGAAGATGACCTGGGCTCCAGGGAGAGCCACTGACTTCCCTTCTCTGAGCCTGGGTCTTTGTCACCGCTAAGATGGGGAGCATGGCACCCTTCCGGGAGACTCTCTTGCGCGAATGACACCCAGTGGAAACCCCCAGCGTGTTTGAAGCACTTCGAAAACAATCCCTGTTATTTCTGTGATATCTAGTGATGGCCAAACATAAAGCAAAATAAAACTTGGATGTTGAAGAGGATTAACAAAAGCTTTACGAACTTTTACTTGGGGGGAGGGGGCGGGGGTGGAATTGATTCCATGCAGGCTTGGGAATTGTTTATCAATTCCGGAGAGAAAATATTATTTTTATCAGTATTGCGGATTCCTTTAAGAGTCGAAGCTGGATGGGGCACCCATTGTGTGTTTCGGGGAGAGTCACCACATCTGTGCGTGTTGCTCGGCAAGCAGTTCATATGGAACAACTCCGTATGGAAACGAAGAGTGATGTCATCTGCCCAGCAATACCAGGATATGAAGTCCCACTCCCACAGAGCTCGCTCTTGGATCTACACAGCCACCAGTGTGCTCTGAGGAAGGGAGGCTATTTTGAATGTTTCCGGAGCAGTAAGCTTTGATTTTTCTTCTGAGAAATCACTGGGAGGGTGTAATCTGATTTCCACAAAGAGAAATGGGTGTGTGGGGCCAGAAATAGTTCATTCTTCGGGAGTCCGAAGGAACTCGTGCAAAGTGTTTCTCCTATTTCAGAGGCGCAAAGTAGAAAATAGAGCAAATGTATTCCATTCCCTTTTATGTTGAGGAAAACAGCCCCTCTGTCCTTTCAAGAGCTCCGGTCTCAGGGAATCTGCTTAGACTTGTCATTCTGTCTGCATTCTTCTGCGGCACTGCTGAACAGATTAACTCTGAAGAGGAGTTAGCGCTTCTCTGGTGATTTAAGTCATTTTAAGCAAGGATTTCAGGATGGAATGGATGAAAGGAAGTCAGATATTTGGGCATGTTCACTCCTTGAGGAAATATGTTTGTTTGTTTTTCCTTTCTTAGAACAAATAATGAAAAAAAATTAAAGTTTATTCATGAAACTGTATTCGGATGGCTTAAATTCCATTCTTTGTGGTTAGGTACAATGCCCTTCATTAGCATTGATCTCGCTTTAGAAAGAACCTGCCTGATTGCTTGGAATTCAGGCTCCAGTCTATTAAGAACTAATCCCCATAAGCTTGTAGGAATTGCCACTCTGGGCCACACTGAGAGGCAGGCCTCTTAGCTGGAGGGGTCAGCTGGTGGTTTCAGGATTGATTTCATCCAGAAGATGGGTTTCGTTTGGCAGAGTTTTAAAAAAACATTGGAACTGGAATGCCTTCAGCCGAGGGCACGCACTCTCCTTTTCTCCTCAGACGCTGGTTCTCCCTAATAAAATTACCACTGGTTTGGGCACAGTGTGAAATTACTTGCCCAGTTCCCAGAATGACTTGCGTTTGAGACCCTGGGACTGGAAGAGACATCTGACAAGATGTAAACAGGATGTGAATTCTTGCTCAAAGTCCTTGACTGTAGAGAGCTCCCTTGACCAAGGTTATACCAAGGCATGATGTGATACTGTGTATCTGATTCCTACTCACAGAAGACAGGGAATAACCTAAGTTAGAGTAAGACGAAATGGAGTCACAGTGATCAGTATGAACTCCCATACTAATTGTTTGTCAACATTTGATGTAGGACTTCTAGTGTGCCCAAATAGGTAAGCTAATAGATAAGTAAAACTTGTCTGGAACTGTCCACGTTAGGACTCTGGGGAGACAGTGGGTTGAGCCAAATGGCAAAAACCCTTGGGTGTAACCATCCCATCCAACTAAGTGGACCCTTAAAAGAAGCATCTGTCTCACAGAGGCTCCAAAGCCGATTGACCGACCATGCTATGTGTGTGGAGACTGCTCCAGCCGGAGGCTGCCCGACCTCTGCCTGCCCAGAAGGTGACCTGACTGCAATAACACTTTTCATTTGTCGAAAGACCCATGCCTGGATAGTGTTTTGCTAGTCCTGTTGGGATGTCTTCTTCCCAGATCCTCTTCAGAGTGATTCGTTAACTTTCCTTTCTAACCTCCTCATGTGACTAACTTACATGAAACCTCGTGCAATAAAAGAGTGATTCGTGGATTGAATATTGACTACCTTTGGTTATTTACAAAGTGCTTCAAGCCCATGATTTGTACTTGACCTTACCCTTCACCCTTGCTTCATGTTTCCCTAGGGCAGCCTAGATATGGAGCAGGGTGGATTTCCAAACACGTGGCCATTTCCGCTCAACTCAGAAAACCGTGGTGGGTGTGTGCAAAGCACACTCCGGTTGACTGAGGCTCTGTTGGATCTGCATTGTGAATAAATTCTTCTTTTGTCTAATCCTATTTGCTCCCCCTTCCCTAACAGGTATTGATCCCTAATAAATACCTTGTAACCTAACTCTGTCTCAATGTCTGCTCTTGGAGAACCCAACCTTTGACAGTTACTATAGCAGGGAAATAGAGACAGCAGAGAGTAAGGCCCTGAGGAATTCTCTGTCTCCATTAGAAATGAAACACACACAGACTGTTGGCAGGAGCCAGTCCAATGGCATCACCTAACAGCAAGATAGGTGAGAGTGAGATTGAAGATGTACTGTTTGGAGTACATCACTCTGTCTGCCTCTGTGTCCTTGCAGAAGTGCAACTTCTGTCCTGTTAGTATCACATATCTTGCTCTTGTATTCTTTTTAAATTAAGCTAGCCAGAGTTAGATTCTTTCACTTGCAAGCAAACAACTTTTTCTTATATAGGAAGACTTAGTATGAACTCCCCTTTAATAAGCCTGGATGAGAAAAGAAGGTAAGAGATTAAGTGGTAACAGGCTGAGAAAAGATGTTGTTATGATCTCTATAAGGTAGGAGAAATACTAATTTTACTTCTAGAGATAAAAAAAGAAATTCACTACCTCTCTGTTATGGGTTGAATCATGTACCCCAATTATTCTTATATCGAAGCCCTAACCCCCACTATCTCAGCCTGTGACCTTATGTGGAAATAAAATTGTTGTAGATGTAATTAGTTAAGATGAAGTTCTTAGCTAGTTAAAAGGTAATTAATTGATTCAATTAATTTAAGTAACAGTCATTTAGTCCATTGATTTAATTAATATCATTAATATAATTTAATTAATAATAAAGGTGGGTCCTTAATCCAGTATGATTAGTGTCCTGATAAAAAGGGAAAACTGGACACAGATAACCACAGAGGGAGAACATGATGCAGGCAGAGATTGGGGCAATGCAGCAGAAGCCAAAGAATGCCAATCGTTGCCAGTGAATTACCAGAAGCTAGGAGAGAGGCATGGAAAAGACTCTCTTTCACAGCCCTGAGAAAGAGCCAACCTAGCTGAGACCCCGATCTTGGATTTCTAGCCCCTAGAACTGTAGGATAATAAATTTCTGTTGTTTTAGCCACTGCGTTTTTGGTACTTTGTTACAGTAGCCCTTGGAAAATAATAGACTGGATGGATACAGGGGAGTGACAGAAATGTTTGATGGAACCAAATGGAAAACAAATGGAAATGGTTTACAATTAAATAATAAACAACAGAATAAAAAAGAGTATCTGGTCTTCTGATATTCTGGGTAAGAAAGAACAAACACAAAGATTGGTGTGAATAATGGGGCTTTGGGGAGACTTTTTAAGAGCTTGGGTAAACGACTTTAGGTTAATCATTTAAACTCTTAATATGTCTTTAACAGTTTGGGGAATCCTAAAAGCAACCCTGTTTCTCTAAATAACCTGTCAACCATCATAGTGATTTTATAAGGTGACTTTAAATGCTTTTAAAAATACTATTCTCTGTCCTGATGCTTTTGAACTGGACGTAGTTTAGTGTCAGTGAGTAAAAGCAAGGGCTCTGGACCCAGAATATCTGAGTTGAATCTGGGCAACACGATTTCCTTCTGTGATGCTGGTTAAGTTACTTCAACATTCTATCATTAAAATCCCTCATCTATAAAATAGAGATGGTGAGAGTATCTAACCTCAAGATTTTTATGAGGATGAAAGGAAATATTAAAGAGGATTAAAAGAGGAATAAAACTGCCTCATTCTTCATATGTAAAATGAGAATAGTAATCATATCTAACATAGAAGGTGGTTGTGAGGGTCAAATGATATGAGCTGAAGCATATAAATCATATAAAGAGCAGGGACTGGTACTTAATAAGTGCTCAACGAATGTAAGTTATTACTATTATTATGCCCTCTAATGTAACAATTTCCAATTAATATAAACTTCTCTATAAACAGAAAACTTTTGGGGCACCTGGATGGCTCAGTCAGTTAAGCATCTGCCTTCAGCTTAGGTCATGATCTCAGGGTCCTTGGATCAAGGCCCCCATCAAGTTCCTTGATCGGTGGGGAGTCTGCCTCTCCCTCTACCCCTCTCCCCTGCTAATGTTCTCTCTGTCTTGCTGGCTCTCCCTCTCAAATTAATAAATAAAATCTTTAAAAAGAATTTTTTCAAAAATTAAAAGAAAACTTTTATTTATTGCCCCTATCTTCCCATCGAGGAAGCTGGAAAGTAACAATGCAAAGAAAATATATTTCAAGGAAGATATTTCCATATTCTTAGAATTCTGATTTTAGTGTCTTCAGTCTTGATTTTATTTTCTTTTTTATTTTCTTTTTTAAAAGATTTTATTTATTTTTTTGACAGAGAGAGAGAGATAACAAGTAGGCAGAGAGGCAGGCAGAGAGAGAGGGGGAGGCAGGCTCCCCGCTGAGCAGAGAGCCCGATGCGGGGCTCGATCCCAGGACCCTGAGATCATGACTTGAGCCGAAGGCAGAGGCTTTAACCCACTGAGCCACCCAGGTGCCCTTCAGTCTTGATTTTAATTAGGCCTATCTTTTTATATTTAAAATAATGAAGAATCAATTTACAGGAAGAAGCTCACCACATCTAGATATACATTTTAATTTCTCTGCCCTGAAAGTTTTCTAGCTTCTATTTTGCTATTTGATGATTTGTTTGCCTACTATATATTTTACGTCAGTATTCTGCTTCTACAAGCCCATTATGAAACTTGCTAACATGCTGCACAATTTTCTGAATAATTGGCTTTTACAATAGTTTTCCTTTTTATAGTTTTATGCCATCTTAACTCTTTAAGATGTCATTTTACATTTATTAAGAAAAGATTGTCCTTTTTGTGAGCCACCTTAAAGACATCTCTCTGGAGGAATGGATTCTCTCTTGAGGGCTGCTGACATGCCCAGGTGAGTTAATATTACAAGACAATGACATTAATAAATTTTAATCCTTTCATACCCTTAGTAGGACATAACCTCTTCATAAGTGACACTCACGAAACTATCATCTTTCTGCTGAAACTAGAATTTGCTATTGTGCTCTATGTAGATCCACACCACTGATTAAATGCATGGTACATAACAGGTGTTTAATGAAAGTTTGTTAGCAGAATCATGAGGGTGCATTAATCTCACTACTATGACTCCACCAGCAGTTTGGCAAGACAACCGTATTTACTAAAATGGCCTGAAATTGCTTCCCCTTGTTTCAAAGCCATGTTATAAAGTTTCACAAATAAGGAAATTGATGAGATTTAAAATGCATATAAAGTTGATTTATAATTATATTATCTAAAAATGATTTTAAATTTAATAAAGTTTGAGTTTTCTGCTTACTTAACAAATATATGGACTTCAACTTCTAATTAAGTTTTGGGATCCAGTGGTAGAACTTTTCTCCCATCATAACACCTAAGAAAAATGGGTAAATGATAAAATCATACTTTTTAATCATTGGAGAGCTCTGAACAAAAATAAGACCTAGAATGATAAATCTGAAAAGGGAAAAACCCTTTTCATTTGGTGGGATTTAGTGACCATTTTCCTCACTGTGAGGTTTTGCAGAATCTGAGCATAATCTGAAGACCAGACCTTCCATAGGTAGAGGAACACTGGTGAAGAAAGAGTATTTGGCTGACTATGCAGGCCCATGTGAAAAATTAGAATATGGGGGTATCAACAATGTTGAACTTGTTTTCCCACACAGGCTTTTGGGAGGGTACCAATAAAGCATAAGAATCAACAATGCTATGTTCTGCCCAAAGGTTGGGCTTTAATAAACAAAGGAAAGATCTTGGCTTTGAGATGTTTGTTACCAGAATTGAACTGAGTCTCATGAGAGCTGCAAACCAAACTTGAACTAGCTTACTTGCTGAATAATTCAAGGTAGCTCAGTGATTATGCTGCCAAATGAAATGATATACTATGTGTGTAAAGTAATATCAATTTAAGTCCTTATGATCCTTTTACACATAGGGATATACATCAATAAAAGATATTAGAAAATATACAAGAAGGAAGAAAATGGGACCCATAGTTGAGAGAAATAATAGGCAATAAAAGCAGGCCAATATGGGACTCAGCAGAAATGCTTTGAAATAAATACATATATGAAAGAAAATTGAAGAAAATATGAACAAAAATTGAGGGAACTACAAATCAATAACTAACCCTAAAAAAAAGATAGAATGTATAAAATAAAACAAATATTCTAAAACTGAAAAATAAATAAAGAACTCATTGTTCTTCACAGCGAAAAACAGGATTTGTGACAACATAGATAGATCAATAGAAATTATTCAGACTAGGGTGCCTGGGTGGCTCAGTCAGTTAAGCATCTGCCTTCAGCTCAGGTCATGATCCCAGGGCCCTGGGATTGAGTCCCACAGGCTAGGGAGTCTGCTTCTCCCTCTCCCTCTGCCCCTCCTTCCCACTCATGCTCTCTCTCTTTCTCAAACAAATAAATAAAAATCTTAAAAAAAAAGAAATTATTCAGACTAAAGTAAAGAGAGAGAGAGATAAAAGAATGAAGAAAATGGAATAGATTATAATAGAATTGTGGGACACTGTCAAATGGCCTAACATTCAAATAATTGGAGTCTCAGAAGAAAAGGACAGAGAGCGGAGAGAAGCATTGAAAAGAAAATCATGAATGAGTGTAAAAAACAATGAAAGATAACTTACACATTCAAGAAAATATTTGAGCTCCAAGCTGGATACACACAAAGAAAAATCACACACTGATGCATCACAATTAAATTGTGGAAGAAAAAAAGATTAGAGAAATTCTTAAAACCAACCATAGAAAAAGACACTTTGTCTTCAACAGGCAAGAAACTTTTTAATAAAACCATGAAACCCTGAAGAAAAGGAATAGCATCTGTAGAGTGCTGGAAGGAAAAACAAAACAAAACAAAACAAAATGCTATCTCCAATTCCATCCCCAACAAAATATTATTCAAAATGAAGGTGAAATACAGATGTTTTCAGACAAGTTTCAGAGCACTTACTGCCTGCAGGTCTGCACTATAAGACATGCTAGAGAAAGTTTTTTGCATTAAAGGGAAATGATCCTATATAAAAACACGGAATTTCAAAAGGAAATGAAAATATTAGAAAGGATGAATGTGTGGGTAAGTGTATAATATTACAGCCTTTAAGTCAACAATAGTAACAATGCACTGTGAGTGTTAAAACTACGTAGAAATAAAATAAAAGAGGACAATAGAAGGGATTATAAATGATTAAACTGTTGTAAGGGTCTTGCATGGTTCAGGAATTGGTAGAGTGCTAATTAAAGACAGATTGCAATAAGTTAAAAATGTGTATTGTAATCCAAGAGCCCCTACAAATAATATAAGATGTATAGGTAAAAATGAAATAAAGGGAAAAAAAACACAATACTAACATTTCTTGAATAATCCAAAAAAAAATCAGAAAAGGAGGAATAGGGAAACAGATAAACAGCTTGAACAACCAGAAATAAATATAAATGGCAGACTCAAGTCGATCTATATCAGTAGTTACATTAAATGTAAATTGTCTAATCACCTATTGGAGAGACAAAATTGTCAGATTAAAAAATTTAAAAATTCATACGCAAGACCCAAGCATGTGCTATGTAAGAGAGAGATGTATGAACTCTAAGAATATAGATTTACATATATATATATAAAATAATATAATAATAACTGTAATAGTAATAATAATAAATGCTATAGTATGCAAACACAGACCAGAATAAAGCTGGTGTGACTGTATTAATATTAGAAAAAATAGGCATTGATGAAAGTATTAATGAATGAGATAGGAATCTTTCATAAAGACAAAAGAGAATAGTCAATAGGCAGCCATAAAAACCCAAATGTACACATACCTACAAACATATATGTGTAACGGAACTAATAGGAAAAACAGACAAAATCTTAGTTATTTTTATAGATTTTAAAATATATTTTTTAAAAAGCAGACCAAATTGAAATAGGATATAGAATATATATTGAAAACCCTATAACCAATTTGAATTGACATTTATACTGATACACTACACCAAAAAACTATAGAATGCACAATGTTTTCGAGAGTATTTGCAATATTTACCAAAACAGACACTCTATTAAGCTAATGCAAGTCTATTAATAGCAAAGGGTTGCATTCATATAGGGTATGTTGTCTGACTGTAATGGGACTCGTCAAGAAATATATAGCAATATAACTAAGGAATCCCCAATCTCTAAAGAGCATTATATCTTAAAAAAAAATTGAATCTACAGTTAAAACTTCCTTCTCAACAAGCAAACAGACATACAAAAGTGGAAGAGGACAACTTCTGGCCCAAATTATTTCACTGGTGTGTTCTTATAGGCATTTGCAAAAGAAATAATATCAACCTTACACACATTCTTTCGGAGAGTGGAGAATAGGAGCACTTCTCAACTCATTTTATAATGAAAACATTATTCTAACACCAAATACAGGAAAGGGTATTTCAAAAAAAAATTACAAATTTGTATTTCTCAACAACATAGAAACACATTTCTAAACAAAATATTAGCAGATCAAATCTAGAGATATAGTAAAAAGATTATATCATGGCCAAGTGGGATTTATTCTGGGAACATGATATGGATTTATCTTCCAAAAATTAATTAAGATAACTAATCACGTTATCAGAATAGAGGGGGAAAAACTATATGATATGAATATACACACAAAGTATTTGATAAATTCAATACTCTCTCAAGATAAAATTCTCAGGAATTAAAATTCTCAGGAGCTAGAAATGCAAGAGATTTTCTTCTCAAAGTCAGGGATTAGTAGAGTGGTTAATTGTGTTGGCCCAAATCAAGCTCTTAAGTTGGAAATGTAGCTCATCTCCGCCTTGTGCAAAGCATCTAACCTCCCTCTGAGTTCCCTCCTCTGAACAATACAATAATATCACTTTTTCTCATCAGAATTAAATTCATGAGCCCAGGAAAAATATTTACAAGAATGCTTGGTCCATAAGTACGCAATAGACAGTAGCTATTATAATTAGTGATGTTATTTCTATACTGTCAGCACTTAACACATTACCTAAAACACAGTAGATGCTAAATGAGTGTTTTCTAAATGAATGGATGAAGGAGCCTATAAGAACACAGTGCCCGGCATACTGATAGGTGCAGAGAAGAATATAAGACACAGTTCTGATCAACCGATTTTTAATATTTCTTATGACTACTTTAGACAATACAATTTGAGGGCGTCAGAGGAGAAGCAGCATCTCTGCCCAGGGCGGACCTCTGCCCTGGAGGGTTGTGAGAACAGGCAGAGAGGTGCTTACCGTCTTCTAGCCCCAGAGGGAGATGCAGGAGAAAAGGGCCTGAGGGTGTGTGTGTGTGTGTTTGTGTGTGTGTGTGTGTGTCTGTGTGTGTGTGTCTGTGTGTGGGTGTCTGTGTGTGGGTGTTTGTGCAGACTCAGAGATTGGGGTTAATTCTCTCTGTGTAGCATTGGGCAAAGTCATTTAATACTGTGATTTACTCCATCATATTGGAATTATTTTTGCTCTATTTGTTCCCAATAGATGGTGAGCTCCTTAGGGAAGAATTCATATCTCATCCACATTTTGTGTCCCGTGTTTCACATGGTAAGGGCACATAGCTGCTTTTGGTAAGAGTTTTTCAAAGGAAACTAAACTAGAACTTCCATTTTTCATTTCCGAAGAACACCTTCCAGCTCATCTTTAGGAATTATATTAAATGAGTATACATTGAAGACCTTTCAACATCCCAAGGGCTACAGAAATGTGTGCTGTTACTACTAGATTTATAAAAAATAGCAAGCAACCAATACATATATGTAGCACTTTACAGTTTATAAAGCATTTTTCATATCTGCCTAATCTAATCTTGGCTGATGCCTTTGAGGAAGGAATTCTTTTGCCAGTTTCTTAGAAGTTCCAGTTTAAATCATCATTTTGGAAATATAAATATGCCTTTATATTCATTTAGAGACACTGGTTCTCAAAATAATTTTACAGTAATTTTTTTTAAAGATTTTATTTATTTATTTGAGAGAGAGAGAGCGAGCACGAGTTGGAGGTGGGGCAGAGGGAGAAGCAGATTCTCCCCTGAGCGGGGATCCTGATACAGGATTCAATCCCAGATCCCTGGGATCATGACCCGAGCCAGAGGCAGACACCTACCTGACTGAGCCACCCAGGAGCCCCAACTTTATAGTAATTCTTGCTTAATAAAATAATCTGCTTTTCTTTCATAAAGTTTGAATGTTTGCATACTCAAGTTTCTTTTACCTGGATGTGAAGATGAACAAAAAGTTTTCCTGCATCAGAGACTTTTCAGAGGGTAGTACATTTTCTGTTTTAATAAGTTTGAAAACAGATATATTTATTTGTTTTAAAAGAGTAGGAGATAAAAAGTTGAGGGTGAGTGCAAACTAAGGACCTAAACATACTCACAGCTCATTTCTCTTTTCCTTTAGGACCATGTGCATATCAGAATCCTTACCTGTAGAATGGCACGTTGCCCCAAGAATTATTTAGAGGACTAAGTGAAATAATGCCTATAAGCTATTTAGCATTAAAACTGACAAATAAAAATTTCCCAACAAATTACATCTGTTCTGCTATTTATTATTAATCATTACATTTTAAATAATAATAGCTATTACTAAAATATCTTTAGGGGTGCCTGGGTGGCTCAGTCAGTTAGGTGTCTGCCTTTGGCTCAGGTCATGATCCCAGGGTCCTGGGATGGAGTCCCATATCGGGCTCCCTGCTCAGCGGGGAGCCTGCTTCTCCCTCTCCTTCCCTGCTCCCCTTGCTTGCGTGATGTCTCTCTCTGTCAAATAAATAAATAAAATCTTAAAAGAAATATCTTCAAATTAGTAATTGTAAAAGGTTGGAGGGTAGTTTTTGCTGTTTGGGTGTTTTGTTAGCTAACAAAGCTTTGGTAAGGCTTCTGGGTCACTGAATAATTCACAAATGAGTCCACTGCAGGGTCTAGTAAATTACAGCATCTTGTTCCAGTCTGTGGCTCCAGCTGATATTTATTTCCTATCTGCTGTAACAAATCATCACACATAAATGGTGGTTTAAAACAACACAATGTTTCAAACAACTACAATGTGTCTTGCAGTTCTGGAGGTCAGAAGTCTGAAATGGATCTCATTGGACTAAAATCAAAGTTTACAGGCCTGTATTCCTTTCTAGAGGCTCAAGGGAGACTCTGTGTCCTTGCCCTTTCAGCTCCTAGATGCTGCCCACATTTCATGGCTTGTGGCCCCCTTCCATCCTCAAAGCCACTAATGTTACATCTCCCTGTGCCTTTCTTCCATAGTCACATCTTCTGACTCTCTTTTCTATTCCCCTCTTCCACTTTGCAACACCCTCGTGACTACACTGCTTTATCCAGACAGTCGAGGACAATCTCCCTCCTTTAAGGTCAGTTTCTTAGCAACCCAATTCCATCTACATTTGATTTCCCTTTATTGTGTAACCTAATGGATTCATAGGTTCTAAGGATTAGGACCTGGACATCTTTAGGGGCCATGACTCTGCCTCCTATACAGGTCCACAGGAATGCTAGGTTAGAAGACTATGATCTATTCCAAATCTGAATTTAGGAAAGTAACAGGTTTTGATGTGGATGTTGAATTTTGAACCAATGCCTTCGAGGCATCCACATCCTGTTTTCACTCACCCCTGTTTCGCGACCAGCATGGGGCTTCAGATGTCCCTAGCGCACAAAA
Source organism: Potos flavus (assembly GCA_028534135.1). NCBI lineage: Eukaryota > Metazoa > Chordata > Mammalia > Carnivora > Procyonidae > Potos > Potos flavus. The sequence continues at coordinate 7,457,945 of CM052900.1, forward strand.
CAATCCGTGCTTCTGGGACGGTCACTTGAGATCAGGAAATTCAGCCCAGCTTGAGATGACAGCAGGGACTGATGACAGCTTCAAGTCTATGTCTTAAAAAAAAGTTATTTTTTTTTCTGGTTTCCTATACTTTCCTTTCTGTCTGAAGACCTCAGAAGGTCTAGTGTTTACATCATCCTTTAAAGCCCCACATCCCACTTCCTGGAAAGTCAGGAAGGCTCAGGAGTGAAATAAAAGTGTCAGAGCATTTAGCAGCTGTGAAACTTACCCCTACGTAGAAGGAAGGAGCTGTGGCCTTGGGCACATGCAAGACACAGCCATTCCCGGAAGTTTCACCTGCGCATAAAAATAGGAACAATCCTGCATCAAGCCTTCCCATACCTGGCGTTTTATGCAGAACATCTCTAAGTATCATCACCATTAGTTTGAAGCAAATCAATGGAATGTCAAAGGGACTAAATAACTTGTGGAAGACACTCACCTTCCTAGCAGCAGTCAGGAATAAAACCAGCCTCTGATTTCGAAGGCGAAGATTTTCCAGCTAGCTCACCCAAGCCTTTTGCACACCCTTCCACTCTTCACACAGACCTGTCTTTCTGGCTAGAATTCGAGCTCTTGGGGATCAGAGACAAATCTTTTTCATCTGTTTCTGGCACCCGGCCTTGTGCCTGGTGTGTAGCCAGGGTTCAGCAGTGTTTGCTTATTTTATGAAAGTGTGATTTAGTTAGGACACCGCGTGGGCGTCTTAACTGCACCAGCCTACAGAAAAGCCCATGTCTGGATGGGGCCATAGAGAGGCAACATCGACTCACGCGCTCACGGAAAATTGGCTGGGGAAATTTTTTTTCTCCAGAAGCCATTTACATGCTATTTGATTTGGCTTTCTGAGACGTATTAATCAATCCTCCAAACTCCATTCAGGGCGCCACTCCACTCATTTGTAATCAGCTAGTATTTATCTACTGAGACACTTGGGAGGGCAAAATGGAAAATGTAGCCTTTCAGTGCAGTGCTCGAGTTTGACCCCTCCCATGCAACGTCATTGGAAAGCATCTCAGATTGCAGGGGCCAACCACCCTGCCCAAAAGCAACACACCTAGAGCTAACTAACCCAACACACATATTTGGATCTACCTGCCCTTACTACGTGCAGAGCCCTCCACTTGTCCCTCTGTATGTCTGCATATTAGAGACCTAGCAAGCAAGCAATTCACGTAATGCCACATTTACCTAAAATTTATATGTAGGACTATAGCGCTCCATACATATAAGCTAAAGTCTCTTCTAAGAACTATTTTTGGCTTGCTAAGGACTTTTCTCTTTTTAGAATATCACAGAATATTTTTAATCACTTAAAGCCTTTGACAAACTGGCCTGAAAATATCCTAAGCTATCCCCAAGATAGGCAGACCAGAAAAAGATATGAATTATATAAACGCTTGAAAAAGTCAGTGTCTCTCATCATATATAAAAGATGGGACAAATGTACTAATTATTCATTATTCAAAACACATTTTTCCTTTCATTTTTTTAAAGTAGTTTTAGTCTCACAGCAAAGTTGAGAGGAAGGTCCAGAGAGTTCCCATCTCCATTCTGTTCCCACACATCCCCCACCAAAGTGGTACATTTGTTACAATTTATGAACCTACACAGACACATTATTATCACCCAATGTGCAGAATTTACATTAGGGTGGGCTCTTGGGGTTGTACATTCTATGGGTTTGGACAAATATATAATGATGTGTATCCATTATTATAGTATCATACAGACTATTTTCAACTGTCCTAAAAACCCTTTCATTTAACTCATTTAGTTAAATACCAAGACACGCTATTGATGGATTGTATGAAGTGTATGTTTAGTTTTGTAAGAAACTGCCAAACTATATTCCAAAGTGGCAGGGGCCACATTTTGCATCCCACCAGCATGGGCGAGAGTTCCTGTTGCTCAATACCCTTGCTAGCATTCGGTATTATCAGTGTTCCAGGTTTTGGTCCTAATAAGTTTGTGGTTGTATCTCATTGTTGTTTAATTTGCATTTCCCTGATGACATAGTATATGGAGAATTTCTTCATGTGCTCATTTGCCGTGTGTGTGTGTGTGTGTGTGTGTGTTTGAGAGACACAGGGTAGGGGGGCAGGAGGGCAGAGGGAGAGGGAGAGAGAGAATCCCAAGCAGGCTCCACTCTCAGTGCAGAGACTGAAGCGGGGCTGGACCTCACAACCCTGAGATCATGCCTAAACCAAAAATCAAGAGTCAGACGCTTAACCGACAGAGCCACCCAGGTGCCCCTGCCATCTGTATATTTCCTTTGATGAAGTATCTTTAAGCCCTTTGTTCTATTTATTAATCAGGTATGGTTTTTTTTTAAATTAAGGTTTACGAGTTCTTTGTGTATTTGGGATAATAGTCCTTACCAGATGTATCTCTTGCAAATATTTTCTCCTAGTTTATGGGATATCTTCTCATTTTCTTGATATTGTCTTTTGCAGAGCAGATATTTTAAATTTTAATGGAGTACAGCTCATCAATTATTGCTTTCATGGATGGTGCTTTGGTATTTTACTTAAAAAGTCATTGCCAAACCTAAGGTCATCTAGATTTTCTCCTATGCTATTCTCTGGGAGTTTTATAGTTTTGTATTTTCCATTTAAGTTTAATTTTCATTGTCAAGGGTGTAAGGATTTATTTTTTTACATGTGAATGCCCAATTGTTTCAACACCACTTGTTGAAAAGATTGTTTTGCTACATTGTGTTGGTTTGGCTCTCTTGTCAAAGATCAGTTGACTATATTTATGTGGATCTCTCTCTGGGCTCTTTGTTCTGTCCCACTGATCTACTTTTTTACTCTTTTGAGTAGAAAATACCACACTGTCTTGAGCACTACAGCTTTATAGTAGTGCTTGAAGTCATGTAGTCAGTTCTCCAACTTTGTTCTCATTCAATATTGTATTGGTTATCCTGTGTCTTCCACCTTTCCATACAAACTTTAAAATCCATTTGTAGATATCCACAAAACAACTTGCTCGGATTTTGATTGGAATTGCATTGGATCTACGGTTTCATCTGGGAAGAAATGACACCTTGACAATATTGAATCCCTCTATTCATAAACATGGAATGTCTCTCCATTTGTTTAGATTTTCTCTGATTTCATTCATTAGAGTTTCATAGTTTTCCTCATGTAGATCTTGTATAAGATCTTTGTTTAATACTTAAATATTTCATCTTGATGGTGCTAATGTAAATGATATTTGTGTTATTAATTTCAAATTCCAATTGTTCCTTCAGGTATATAAGAAAGTGATTGACTTTTGTACATTAGCCATGTATCCTGCAATCTTGCTATAATCGTTTATTTATTCTAAGGGTTTTTTGGTTGGTTCTTTCAGATTTTCTACATAGAAATTCATGTCATCTGCCAACAAAGATGCAGTTTTATTTCTTCCTTCCCAACCTATATAGCTTTTATTTCTTGTCTTATCGCATTGACTAGGACTTCCAGTATGATGTTGACAAGCAGTGGTGAGAGTGGACATCCATGCTTTGTTTCCGATCAAAGCTTCTAGTTTCTCATCATTAAGTCTGATGTTAGGTGCAGGGTATTTTGTAGCTATTTATTATCAAGTTGATGAAGTTTCCCTCTATTCTTAGTTTATTGAGGGTTTTTATCATGAATATGTGTTGGATTTTGTCACTTGCTTTTTCTGCATCTCTTGATATGATTATGCAATTTTTTTCTTTTTAAAACTGTTGATGTAATGAATTGCACTAATTGATTTTTGAATGGTGAGCCAGATTTGCATATCTGAGGTAAATTTTACTTGATCATGGTGTATAATTCTTTTTATATTGTTGAATTTAATTTGTTAATTTTTTTGAGGATTTTTGTAAATATGCTCATGAGAAATATCAGTCTGTAGTTTTGGATTATAGTTTTTTTGTTTTTTTTTTTCACCTGACGTCATTGTCTGGTTTTGGTATTAGGGCAATACTGGCCTCCAGCAAAGAATTTAAAAGTGTTCCCTCTGCTTCTATATTCTGAAAGAGAATGTAGAGAATTGGTATAATTTCTTCCTTAAATTTTCGGTGGAATTCACCTTGAACCTATCTAAAACTGGTGCTTTCAGTTTGGGAAAGTTGTTAATTATTGTTTAATTTTTTCTAGTAGATACAGACCTACTCAGATTGTCTATTTCTTTTTCTTTTAGATTGTATCTTTCAAGCAATTGGACCATTTCATCTTGATTATCAAATCTGTGGATATTAAGTTTTCATAGTATTCCTTGATACTTCTCTAAGCATGCATGTGATTTATGGTAATATCCCCTTTCATTTCTGAAATTACTAATTCATGGTTTTTTCTTAGCCTTGTTAGAGGTTTATTGATTTTACTGATCTTTCAAACAGCTTTTGGTTTTGTTGATTTTTCTCTTTTCTATTTCACTGATTTCTGCTGTAATTCTTCTTATTAATTCTATCTTCTCTACTCCACCTTCCCCTTCCTTCTTCTTCCTCTTCTTCCTCCTCCTCCTCCCCTTCTTCTTCTTCTTCTTCTTCTTCCTCTTCCTCTTCCTCTTCCTCTCCTCCACCTCCTCCTCCCCTCCTCCTCCTCCTCCCCCTTCTTCTCCTCCTCCCCCTTCTCCTCCTCCTCCCCCTTCTCCTCCTCCTCCTCCTCCTCCTCCTCCTCCTCCTCCTTCTTCGTCTTCTTCTCCTTCTTCTTTCTTCTTCTTTCTTTGGATTTAATTTGTTCTTTTTTCTAGTTTCCTAAGATGGAAACTTAGATTATTGATTTAGATCTTTCTTTTTTTCTGATACATGCCTTCAATGCTATCAGTTTCCCTCTAAGCACTGTATTTGCTGCATCTCACATATTTTGGTAAGTTGTGTTTTCATTTTTATTTATTTTAAAATATTTTAAAATTTCTCTTGAGATTCTTCCTTGATCCATGTTTTATTTAGAAGTGCACTGTTTACTCTCCATGTATTTTGGGATTTTACATTTATCTTTCTGTTCCTGATTTCTAGTTAATTTCATTATGGTCTGAGAGAGGATGTCGTATGATTTCTACTCTTTAAATTTGTTAAGGTATGTTTTATGGCTCAGATTTGATCTATGCTGGTGAATGTTCCATATGAGCTTCAGAACAAATATGTTATTGTATGAAATAGTCTGTAGATGTCAATTATATCCAGTTGATGGATGGTGCTGAGTGCAACTATGTCCTTAACTGATCTTCTGCCTACTGAATATGTCCCTTTCTGATAGAAGGGTGTTGGAATCTCCAACTATGATAGTAGATTCATCTACTTTTCCTTGCAGGTCTGTCAGTTTTTGCCTCACATCGTTTGATTCCTTGTTGTTTGTTACTACCTGTTAAGAATTGTTGTTTTCTTGGAGAGTTTACCTTTTTATCATAATGCAATGTCTTTTTTTAAATTCCTGTCAACTCTCCTTGCTTTGAGGTCTGTTCTTTCTGAAATTAATATTGCTATTTTTGCTTTCTTCCGATTACTACTAGCATGGTATATTTTTCTCCATTGATTTACTTTTCACTTATATGTGTATTTAAAGTGTAGACAACATGTAGTTGAGTCTGCTTTTTGATCCACTCTGACAATCCCTGTCTTTTGGTGCATTTGGAGCCCTGATGTTCAGAGTGATTATTGATTAGCTATATTTCTTACTGTTTTACATTTGTTGCCTGTTCTTTGTTCTTATTTTGAAACGGTTTTTAAAGCCACCTCCAGAACATCAAAAATTATACTGATAATATCAAATGATGTCAAATATATGGAACAACTGGAATACTTGGACACTAAGAGTGAGATTATAAATTTTGCAACCACTTTGAAAATATATTGGCCAATATTTACAAAATGTAAACATGCATACACCCTATGACCTAGCAATTCAACTCTATATCATTTATATCTCAAGTGATTATTTACACAAAAATATACATTCACTTCTGCCAAAAGAATTCTTGTACACGATTTTATTCATAGTAGCCTCAAAATGAAAAAAAAATCCATATTTCCATCAAATGTTGAATTGATTAATGTCCATGATGATTGAGATCATAGCATTTGGGACGGGCTATGAAGGTGGTTTCTGACATCCTGTAAATTGTTTTTCACACTTTAAAAACCTTATTTATATAAAAAAACTCATTTGTTTTAAAAGGCATTAATAAGAGGAAGGAAAAACAGAAAAGGTATGGAGCAGAAAACATGCCCCTTAGGGTTGTTTGTTAAGAAAGTAGGATTTTTGGTTGTCTAGAATTGAATGTTTAGTGTTTTTATGAACAAGAAAGAAAAAGAAAAGCAGGTAAAGTTCCCACAAAGCCCATGGCTATTCTATTATCCACACCTTCCAAGAAAAAGAGCACCAGGAAAAGAGCAGAGGGAGACAAGATGAACCAAAAGTAAATGTTCTGTATCTAATCTGTTTGGTGGTTATGTGAGGATCTACTTATGTAAAAATTCATCCATGTGTACATTCACTGCATTTTATGATATGTAAATTATACCTCAATAAAAAGTGAATTAAAAAGATACATATACAAATTATATAGTTTAGGTAAATATATGAAAAATTGGCTTCCAGCTTTATTGGCTTTATACAGAATGACATGGAACTCTTGAATGCAATTTTCCCTACAGATCCTTTATTAACAAGGCTATTGGAAAGACTCTCTTTCTTCTTTGACATCAATCCTATAGCACTCTGTCAGTGGCTTTCAGATGGGAATTACTAATTCTATCTTCTCATTTCTGGGCTCGTTATATCATGTTTCCACGATATTCCATAACTTAGGAGCTCTTAGAATGCAGAAATGCAGAGGCCACATTGGATTCATTTTGCCCCTTCTCTAGGACCCTGCCTAGTGTCCCACCCCTTCTGCATGGATAGCCCACACTAGGCGTACAGGTTGCCCCTGCTACCTGGAAATAGAAAATCCCTACGAAACTTTTCCTAAACTGAAGTGACATAAAGTAAAGAAGCAATTACCATTAATTAATGGGAACATTTTGAGCATTCCCAGACCCCCCAAATCACCTTTCTTAGGCTTTTCTGTTACCCCAGGACACATCTTGGTAGTGGATGCCCTCAAAAAACTGAGATGAAGCAGAGGTGCTCACACACGGAGTTCAAAGCTCCGGGTTGGATGCTGAGATGCTGAGTGTGGTCTCCGGGGAAGGAGCCCGACAGCACCGCTCCCCACTTGGGTGCTGCATCTGTGACAGCTTGCTGCAAAACCAACACTGAAGGCACACTATATTTGTCACCCTCCCCCCTTTTTAAAAGAAAAAATCCTTTTCAGATTTCTTTCTGTTCGTGCAAACAGGTACTAATGTAGGTCTTCTGTAAAATCAAAGTGGTATAACACAACTTTAAAAAAGCGGGGGCAATTATATTAGATTCAGTATTGCATCCATGTCACCCAAGCTTCTGAGACAGTGTATTAGCCTGCTCAGGTTGACGTAACAGAGTATCATGGACTGGCTGCTTAAACAACAGACCTGTCCTCCCAATTCTAGAGGATGGAAGTCAAGGGCAAGACGCCTGCAGCCTCGGTTTCTGGTGAGGACTGCTGCCTGGCTTGTGGACAGTGACCTTCTTGCTTCGTCTTCACATGGCTTTTCTTCTGCGTGAGTGCAGAGACGGAGTGAGAGCTCTGGTGTCTCTTCTTCCTCTTCTAGGGACACTAGTCTATCAGATTAGGGACTCATCCTCTTGACCTCATTTTATGTTAATGACCTCCTTAAAGGCCTTATCTCTAAACAGTCACATGGGTGGTTGAGGTTTCAACATATGAATTTTAGGAAGACAGTTCAGTCCAGACTGCTATGGTGACTGAGCCTCTTTTGCAATCGCCTTGTCTTCTGGTGTTCTCCACTCACATTGTCTTCATCCCTGGTTCTGCACAGACTTCCGCCCCACAGCTCTTCCTGGCCCCATGGTCTGATCTCATACTCTGTCTCCCTTTGATTTGCTCCTCAACCTGTCTTCCCAGTCACTAACTGGGGAAGTCCTCAGAAGGAATCCCAGTCACGTAAAACCCCACAGAGGACGCCGGCTCCCAGAGCCTCTGATATTTACCTTTCAGTACTGACAACATTTCTTTCATGGCACTCCATATGTGTTCCCGAAAAACCTCATTCTCTGTGAAATCGCCCATGAAAAATCACAGAAGTTACAAGAAAAATCAGTCTAGAGGAAGACCACTCAAAAATCTGTGGAACTGGACACCAATAAAAACAATAACTATCCTAGTTAAAAAAACAAAAACAAAACATAAAAACTGTATAGTAACTTTTTCTGCATCCTACAGATTTTGGTAAGTTGTGTTTTCATTTTCATTTAGTTTAAAATATTTAAAAAAATATTTGAATCTTGAGTTATTGTCAATCTTTGTAGCCTTAAACATGGGGCTTAAGAATCCACTCCTCCGTAGGGATGCATGTCTTTGCAATTCACTTGCTTCGAACAGACAATACAATGATCAAAATTAAATGTCTGATCCAAGATGTAGCTTTTTTCACTCATGCATTGTTTCAATTTAGGAGGAAATGTCTTCTTAATTTCTCATCTGCACACATGTCCTCCCCCGTTATGTCAACACTGTGGAAAGCTTACAGTTCTGGGAGCCATTAAGTTAGCCACCCCATGCACTAAATAAAGTCCCCTTCGTAGATTTTCCATTTTCACTTCAGATCTTTCCCTGTAATTATGAGATAAGTTGCCCTTGGTTGCTTTGAAATATCCACATACTGAAAAAATTGTGTCCTGGCCAACACAACTTTTACACTTTATTGACATCATTCCCCTATTTACCAGTGGCCTGTCAGATAATTCCTGCCAAAGAAACACTCATTGTAGCTAAACAGAGTGTCATAAACCTCCAAGCACTGCTGTCTCCAGATTCGATTTGCCACCTTCTCTTAAGTCTCAGTCACCAGAGCATGCAGGAGCAAAAATAAATTAACCTTTCTGTTCCTGATAGGCAATTAAGAAATGCATCAATTCCTTGACAGAGAATCTGGGACAAGAAATTTTAAGGCAAAAGTCAGGAGATAGTGCAGTACCTCAGACCATAAGAAGGATTCATGAACTACTTTATGCATTTATTCATGTATTCAATGAACACGTTTTGAGCATAAGCAGTTTATTAGATGGTAGGCAAAAGGAAGAGATTCACAGTGTGTACTCGGCGCTATCACTTACATTATCTCCCTCAATTTCCACAGCAATCCTTTGAGGCAGGTATTTTCCCTCATTCTATTTTGCAGATGGGAAGGCTGAAGCTCCCCCAGAAATGAGAACACAAGTGTGATGCACCCAGAGTGGAGAACTCATTTCTGCTATTACTCAAAATCATCGCAACAAAACTCTTTGGTTTAGGGCATTGTTCCAGGCTCTCCCTTGCCCTTCTTCTTGCTTTAGCTAATATCCTCTTCTCTCTGACCTAAGTCTTTCGAATTTTGATTAGCTTCCCTAATCTTTCCAAATTTTGATTGAGCTTCTCCCTAATATGCTGCTTCTATGATGATTCTATCAGTTTGAAATAATAGGTCCAATAGGAAAATGACATCCTTTCCATCCCCTGGCCATCCCTGGGTCAGGAAAATCACACCTGGACTAGACCTAGTGGCTTGAGCTCCTGGTTTTCTAGAAGGTGATATCGGCATAGACATAGTCATAGAGTAGGGAATCTATGAGTGTTAGTTCTCTTTCTTATTTGTTCAAAACGATGCAGACATGTTCAAAAAGATGCAAGCATATGCAAAACAACATTTGGGAACTCCTCTAGAGTTCTGTGAATCTAGACTGTATGCTTATTTAGCAACACCATGATTCTATTCTCGTATAACAAGGAATAACAAGATATGCAAGACATTGCTTCCAGCCTTAAAGCATCACCACTGATTGGTGGCGGAAGAGGGAAGAGAGCCAAATCTGTGCCCAAATTTAATGCAAGATATAATGCGACTGCAGGGTCTGAGTACAGGTTCTACGAGTGACTGCAGTCAGAAGAGCCAGGTGTCACTGTTAGTTGAGTGGATCAGAAAAAAATCTTCATGGAGGGACTCAGAGGTTTAACCTGAGCCCAGAGAAATCATATTATGGGTTACAAGTGGTAAGGTGGATAATTTAATCATCCTTTTGTCTTCTTCTCACCTCCGCGCCATAGCTGTCTATCATTTCTAAGTCCTCTTGTCTATACCTCTAGTGTGTCTTACATTAGACAGAATCTTACAACCTTTACCTGGCTATATTGTGTCTAGCAACCATTTTATTTCCAAATAATATGGAAACAGTCATTCTCTCTGGACCATAGAGTGGAATTATAACCAAGTACAGCTTGCTGTTCTTGGCTTTCCCTCTCCTGAATACATCATATATGACCCTGCTCGTAAAGCTTTCACTACACTACTCATCCATAGCCTTGCATTGCTGCAAAAATGTCTCTCTCAGAGTCAGTCCAGTGGCCTTGGAATCAGTGTTACCACAACCGAATCTCTGTGGGGGCTTCTGACATCCCTTTTGGGTTGTGCAAGTCACGAATCATCTTTGAAACTCTCAGGCTCTTTGCAGACTTTCCTTTCCATTTGCCAAAGCCTCTGATAACTTCAGAAATTCAGCAATGCACCCTTTCATTCTAAGAAAAAGTTTTCTTGTCTATTTCCTTATAAAAGTATACTTTTCTTTCTTCTCCTCGTGGCATATACTTCTGCAAATCCAGAACATGACTACATGTCGGCACGATTTGAAGCCATGGAGTTCCTGAGGTAAGCTATGGCACATTTTCAGTCTTCTGTTTCCTCTGTAAAGTTGTAGGATTGGACTAGGGAGGGGAATAGCACAGTGGTTAAACCCAAAATGGAGTCACTCGAGCTTGACTTAAATCCTGATCTAACATAGGAACTTGATTGAGTTTTCCAACGTTTTTAAATGTCCTTTTTCTGATCCCTAAGTGGCAAAAATAACCATTGAAGGGATTAAATAAGAAATGGCACGTAAAATGCTTAGCGTGCTACCTTGCTTACTGAACATCCTCCCAAAGAGTTAATTACTCTTATTTTGATTCATGGGCTCATCAAGCATTTATTAAGGACTCCCCTCTCACTTTTGTGCCCGGACACTAAATATAAAGCGGTGACTTTCACAGTCCCTGCATGCTGGGTAATTATAGTCCCTTTGGCTAGCTAATGATATGGATGAGCCAAAACCTTCCTACCTCCTCACATCCCACTCCCATCTGTCCTTCTGCTCCCCTTGCTGCTGTTCCTTTGGGGCAGGGGTACGAGGCAAGGGGAAGAGGAAACCATTGATATATTTAGTAGGAACTTATTATTGGTCAGGCTACACTGAAAATCTTTTTCAGAAGAATAAATACAGCACTATGTGACTCCGGGTGGGAAAGAGGGCTCGGTGTCAGCCCATGAACCTTCTCAGAGAGTAAGCAGCGAGTCTACAGCAAATGTATCTTGTGGGAGCACCGCATTGCTCAACTACCTAAACTGTAACATGCTAAGTGACAGTCCTAGTTCTAGTTCTAGGTCTAGTGCTAGTTCCCTGAGAAGAGGAAGGTAAGAGGGCATATTTTTACACCGCTGCAGAACTTCAATCTTGATTCAGCAAGACACCTGTAGAAATAAGAATAAGGGTAACACTACTACTATCAATATAATAATAATGAAGTAGCCTTACATTCATGTAACATAACTGATGTTACCAACAATCCCATGGGATGCACAGGTGGTGCTTTATCTCCATTTTGTAGGTAAAAAATTTGTCCTGAGAAGCTAAAAGTATTTTCCAGGGACACACTTTTGGAATGTAATGGGGTGACAGCCTTTCTCACTAGATCGTGGCACAATGCAGGGCAGTGGCTGTGATCTTTCAGAGTAATGCTTTGAAGAGGTTAGTGTTCGAATCCAGAGTTCAGCACATCCTGGTTGAATGTTTCAAATCCTGGCTCTGCCACTTATTTGCTGGGTGACTTTAGAGAAATCACATAATCTCCCGGAATTGAGTTCTTTAACCACTGAATGGGAACTAAAATGATTACTTATCAGCACTCTTGTGAGGATAAAATGGGACCATATGTACAAAGGGCTTAGCCCAGGGTATGTATAAGGGCTCATTAAATATTTATCATAAGTAGTTTCTTCCCTCTCCCTCCTTCCATTTATTCCTCCTTGTCTTCCTCCCTCTTCTCCTTCTCTTCCTTCTCATCTTCTCATTATTGTTATTATATTATTACCAATGCTACTATGTAGCAGTGTAGTGAGATATGGACAGGGTTTGGAATTCTGGTTCCAGCTTTATCAATTCTTAGCCTTCTTGATTTGGCTGAACTAGGAGTCAGAGGATTTTTTTTTTTTTTTCTGGGATGTTTATAATCACCATACCATCTAGGAAGTGGCAGGGTGCTCTATTAGACGGAGACAAATAGACCATTTTCTCATTCATTAATTATTTTTGAATGCAACCAGCCTGCTTCTAATTCACATATCTCTAAATCTGTATTAGATGAACAGGACTCCCATTTAGTCATGATTAACATGAAGGGCTTGCTGTGTGTTTGGTTGATTTAGTGGGGATTCTGGCCTATAAGTCACATCCTCCCTCCTATTCAAACAAGCAATATCAGTTATTTATTTATTCAGACCACTGTTTTATTGCCAGTGTTATAGGCCAAAGCAAACAGACTCTCCAACATCAGATGGTCTCATGGACTCAAATGGTATTGCTTCCTTGTAAGCATGTGGCAGTAATTCCTCTGGATCATGGAATTGGACCATAGAATTGGATCATGGGGCAACTATCGTGGCCAGGAAATGTCTGTGATGCCTGAGGTGTTTTCCAAAGCAACCCTTTATCATCTTTTGCCAGCTGCTATATCATAGTGGAAAGGGTGAGAGCTTGGGACATGGTTGGATCAGTATTAGAGTCTTAGATGTAAGATGGATAAATAATTATGTCTTCTCCCTAAGTTTTGGTTTCTTCATCTTTAAAATGGGGTTGGCAATACTTACGTTGTTAGTTGTGAGAATTAGTGATGTATTATACAGAGGATCTGACATCGTATTTGTCACATAGCACATGCTCAATAAATCATAGCTGGTATAATTATGGTTAGTTAATTAGTTTGTGTCCCACAATGGTGCAATGGTGGTCCTTTTCTTCCAACTAGATGCATATGGTTCCAGCGCCAAAATGTGAAGTATGGGCTGCTACCCTCTGCTGGCTTCTGGGGCTCAGCATTGCCTTCACTTCTCAGATCCTTGATGTAGGCCCTCTGCCATCCTCTGCCCGGTGAAGACTACTTGGCTGGGTTGAAAGCATCAGCTGGTCTGAAGAGGTTCCCACCCAAGCCAGGACAGACTGCTATTGTCTTAGCCTCTACGCCTCCCATTGCCCACTTAGCCATCTTGCAAAGTGGGGAGGGACAAGTTCCCACCTTCTGTTATGTCCATGGTATGTATTCTACCCAAATATTTCCGCATTTTGTGGCATATGCTGTGTATTAGTCAGGGTTCTCCAGAGAAACAGAACCAACACACACATACATATACTTGTTTATTATGAGGAATTGGCTCACATGATTATGCGGGCTGAGGAGTCCAACAATTTACCATCTGTAGGCTGGAGACCAAGGCAAGCCAAACTTGGAGTTCAAGTCCAAAGGGGTGAGAACCAGTGAAACCAAGGGTATAAATCCCAGTCTGAGGTGGAAGAAGATGAGAGGAGACGTTCAGCTCAAATAGGATACAGAAAAAAGGGATGGTGCAAATTCCTCCTTCCTTAGTCTTCTGTTTAATTCAAACCTTCATAGGTTGAAGATGCCTGCCCACAATGGGGAGGCCAATCTACTAAGTCTCCTGATTCAAGTGCTCATCTCATTTGGAAGCACCCTCACAAACACGCTCAAAAATAATATTTAATCTGGGCACCCCATGGCCCAGCCAAGTCGACACATAAAATTAACTATCACACCTGGTTGTGTAACTACTTGCAAACACCACTAGAATAACTGGGTCAATCCATACTCATGTGCTACCTGTTTCACTGGTCCCTGTATTACACCTCTGCTTTGCTCTTCTACAATCCATAAACCCTGTTAATTACTTGATAAACATCTATTGGGCTCCCTTTCTTTTATGATCTGGCTTCCTTGCCCTTTTAGCCATGATTTTGAGGTTACCAGACATATTTATAAAGGGTTGAGCCCCCCAAATTGAATACAGTTCAAGTCATTATTCCATATCTCCGTCCTTGTGAGACTCTTCAGCTTACATGCAAATCAGCATATGCCAACAGATACACTGGAGGAAGCAGAATGTGGATTCAGTCCCCCAAACTCACTAACTGGTCATATCAGAATTTGGGTTCTGACCGAGTCAGGATGACCACTATATGAATTCTTAAGGTCATAGAGTTTTTGAGTGCAGAATAGGGCTAACAGGATACATGCCTTCTGACCCTTTAGCCAATGACACATCACAATCTTAATTAGAGGCTGAATTGCAATAGCCACAAGAACTGAGTTATGTAAGTCTTACTGTGTGTGATCAGTACTTCAGAAGCTTTATCTTACGAGTCAGTTCATGAAGTATGCATAATTAAAATCTTTAATTATGAGAAAGATATCCAGGGAGGTTAGGAAACTTGCCTAAAATCACCCACCTAATATGAAGTAAGATTATGGTTTAGCCTCTTGCCAAACTCAAAGAAATGTCCATCCTCTGCTAACTCAAGGCAAAGAGTTTCATATAGTGTTTCACATAGTAAGCTTTTGATGAATGAATACTGTCTCATAGAAGGCTAGTTCTATCTGAAAACCCTTTGAGGAAAAGAGGCTTGACTTTTTCTGCTTTTTGCCCTCATCATTGTTTCATACATGTCATCAATCAATTACAACTACCTGCCCAGTTGATTTGATTTTGGTGCTCCCAATTCTAAAATAGCCACAAGTTCATATTTAGTGCTGTCTTTGTGCATTAAGCTGTCAGTTCTGGAGTGGAGAACAACTGTGATATGCTTTCAATATGTTAATGAATAAGCAACATGAGAAAACTGCTCAGGTTTGCTACATCTAACCCCCATCGAGGTCTATGGAATTCAGAGTTTAAGAGCCTAAATGAGAAAATAAGATCACATAAAGAAAAAAAAACAAAATGAGAATTACTGGTTGAATATTCTGGAAGCCTGAAGTTTAGCAAACTTTACCAACTGTGATGTAATTCTTGCTCCCAAAGATTGAATAAATATGTTAGTACATTGTATTTCACATCAATTTGCTGAGCTTGCACATAGGGTCATAAATGAAAATAAGATCAAAAGCGACAATGAAGCAATCTAAGTAAAGTTCAATGGATTTGTTTGCCCTGTCAGCAAGCCTTCTTTTGTAGAAGATATCGAGTCTTTCCTTAGTTCTAAATACTGTAAGTTTTATTCTTGGCCTTTGCTATATGTACCAAATAAGATTAACACGAGAAAGGGAACCAGTTTAGAAAGAGAGAGGGTCAACTTGGAAGATATTAGGTTAGTTGGACTCTACATCTTCCATGAATTATTTATATTGTTTGGTCCCAGTTTGGAAAGAGAAAAATCTGAACATCATTTTTTTTTTTTTTTTAAATCAGGTAATCTTATAATTTAATCCTCAACAAAGCAACTATTTCTGGGTGTTTTCAAATGGTACTTCTTTTTTGTGCTGGAAAAAAACCTCTGTGTAGAATGATTAAATGAAGCAAATATGTACTCAGATTTAGAGGAGAGTAATCAGAACCATCTTTAGTGTAACACTGAGTCATCACCATTGGGGGAACAGCAAAAGGAGCATGAACTTTGGAATCATTCTAGAACTTGGATTTAATTCTAGCCCTGCCCCTAACTCATTGTGTGACCTTGAAAATCTTATATAACTTATCAGAGTCTTAGTTTCTGTTTTGGTAAAACAGAATACCCAGTAACTGCCTTGCAGCTATTGGGACAATTAGATTGGATATTGCCCATATTGTAGGTGCTCAATAAATGGGACAAGTCGTTAGGACTAATTTTGATATGACTACTTTGCTCAGCAGGCACTCATGTCTACAAAGGGTGATGCTGTGTTCTCTGCTGAATACTGGGGAAAACTAATAGAACAGAGCAAGCCCCAGGCCCATAGGAGTGTATATTTTAAGTATCATCATCATCTTGGCACTCAGATGTCTGCCAGATCTGGTTCCCTTTACTCTTTCTTCTCTCTCCACGTCACACACTTCCTTGGAAGTAGTCCATACCAACAAACTAACAGATCTCAGGGTCTTCCAAGTTTCCCTGTCCTCCATACCTTTCATCATGCCTAGGAAATCTTTCCTTCCTCAATTTCTTGAGCAATTCTTCTTTGTATTTCAAGACCCCTTTTAAGTATTATCTGTTCCTAAAAATGTCTGACATGTATGGACTGAATTGGGAGCTTCTCAACATATTTTTCTTCTGCCCTACCTTAACTGCAGGTTATACCTCTATAATATCTACATTGACCACTCTCATAATGATTGATTACTTATCTATAGCAAGAGCAAACTCTGAGCTCTCTAGGGTGGAAAACATGTCTTTCTATTTTGGTATTCTTGACACCCAGTATTGGACCCAACACCATTAGGAACAAAATAAATGTTGAATGACCTGGCTGAATAAATGTATCTTCTTTAAATAACTCTTATTAATATCCCCCATCTACAAATGCAAGCTTTAAGTATAGATATGTAGAATTAAAAATTGTACAGCTCTCTAAAAATTTCACAACTAGGTCTATCTATCCGAATGATTTTGCTCGCCTCTTCATGGTATAAACAAAATGAATTAGTTTCTCCTTAAAATTTAAAAATTCAATGCAGTGAATTTGCTGTGAGACATAACTTTCTATTGCCTGAAAGAAAAAGTGTCCAAGCATACATATTAATTTATTCAATTATTCATTCACTCAGTCCACAGATTTGTTGATAATCAGTATTTTACCTGGAACTGGGCTAGGTGATGGAGAATAGT
Organism: Potos flavus; assembly: GCA_028534135.1. Classification (NCBI taxonomy): domain Eukaryota; kingdom Metazoa; phylum Chordata; class Mammalia; order Carnivora; family Procyonidae; genus Potos; species Potos flavus. Next base: position 7,475,002 of record CM052900.1, read on the forward strand.
GCTTTGCAAAAGAGAGAGAGAAACACAATCTTTTCCCTCCCTCATTCTATATACTCAGGGAAACAGATATGAAGCATTACTTACCAAATAGAGCTATTGTATAAAAATCAAACTAAGATAAATGTTTTGAGGGGTGCCTGGGTGGCTCAGATGGTTAAGAGTCTGCTTTTGGCTCAGGTCATGATCTCCAGGTCCTGAGATCGAGCCCCATGTCAGGCTCCTTGCTCAGTGCGGGAGTCTGCTTCTCCCTCTCCCTCTGCCTCTCCCTGTGCTTATGTGCTCTCCCCACCATCAAATAAATAAATAAATAAAATCTTTTAAAAAAAGATAAATGCTTTGAATGAAAATGGGAGAGTCTGAAATGATGTCCTACCCTTCTAGAAGAGGATGTGAGACTTCCCTGGAGTAGTAACACTTCAGAGGTGCATTGGCTATTGAGAGAGATCCTGGCAGGTGAGTGGGGGAGGGGTGGCATGCTTTAGAGCAGGAAGTAGCCTTACAGAGATCAAGGTGGCTTTCCAATACTACCTCTACTTACTGAAATCCAAATCCAAAGGAAACAAAGCCAATTCATTTCTTTTAGAATGGCTTCCTGATTTCCATTAGTTCCCCTGCCTGGTTTTCATTAGATGAACTACCTATATTCCATCAGATATAATCGGATTTATATGAAGCCCTGGGCACTTATAGAAAATCTGCATTTAGTATAGTCTGATCAAATGCAGAAAGCGCCTTAACATGCTAAACAGGACAAGAGGAATTCCTATAATATAAGCAAGAAATCTGCTGTACTGACTTCTGTTGGTTAATCTATGAAGCCAGTCACATACGTATGTTGGTCTGCATTCAGAGAAAGCAGTAACAAGGGAGCTGGGCTCTGCATTAGGGAGAAAGGATGTTTCTAAAAGAGCCAAGAAACGGAAAGAGCATTAGATTTCAAGTTACATCCAGATCCTAGCCTCTGTTTCAACATTGGTCAGGAAGCAACCTCTCTTCCCTGATCCTCTATTTCCTCAACAAAAATGGGATTCCTTTTTATTCTAAATATATGTGAGTTAGCCCTCAACACTGGCAGGAAATGGGCTGAGTCTCCACAGTGAGAGCTGGACTCAATCATATCATGGGCTTGCAGCCTCTGGAAAAATACAGGTGATTCCATTTCCTCAGGGTTGAATTTACACTCATGGTAGGTGGTTCTGTACTGCTCTTTCTAATTGAGAACTCATCCCATTCCAAGCACTTGGTCGGAAATCATGCTTTGAAGAGGTGAACTGCTATGACATTGGTAGGATGTTACTGTTGAAAACATTCTAGGGGACTTCACTATGGTGACTTAATAGAACACTTTCAAGTGTATAAACACCATACAATAAATCATGATTCTCTCTTCTTTGATTGTGGACATTTGGTTTCCTTAATTGAATGTTAACTTTATGTTGGTTCTATGATAACAACAATACTCTGTTGGTGCATGTGGACATTCGATCCTCTAAGATCCTCGATTGGAAGATCTCATTGCAAGACTTGACTAGTGGCTCCACTCCAGGCTTCCTTGTTATATTTGGCCCGTTTATTGGAGAGTATTGAAGTCTTAGTGTTTCTGATTTTTTCATCCAATAGCTAATGACCTCTTCTAGCATTCTGCCATTTGTAAATTAAGCCTGTCCAGTTTTGTTAGTGGTTCCAAGTCACCAATTAATATCTTTAACCTATGGCATGGATGTGAATTAACCTCTGATGTGCAGCCACTCAGGGTTAGAAATTGACTGAAGTTAGCCAGGACCAGTTTCTATTGGCTGCCACCCAAAGAACCTAGTCTTATAATTCTACTACATTGATTTCCTCTAGCTCTTCCTGGTCCTTCCCTGCTTCTGGAATTCACCAGCATCGTGGTCGTCCATTAATACAGAATTGAATTGAGTTGGTTTTTGACCAGGGTGGCCTGACTTCCAGGAAGTACACAATAACTAAGAAAAATGGATAACTCTGTTCGATCATCAAAACATTTTGGGGTCTGGAGAAGATCTCTTTCAGGGTTTGTGAACAAAAGGATGATTGCAGGGGAAATTCTGCAATAAGAAGACTGTTGGTTTTGAATCAACTCTGCCAGCTCCTCTATGTGCCCTTTATCCTGTTACTCCAGCTGACCAAGCCTCAGTTCCTTCCGTCAAAAGAAATTAATAATATTGATGCCAAGCATTGATTAAAGATTCGGGTAAATGTTTTTCTTTTCAACAGCTTCTCCTGTTTTCTATTCTCTTCTCTCATCTCTTTTCCATTATTCCTTTTTGACTTCTTGGGTTTCCCTTTTTATGCTTTGTCTTGTCCTTTTGTTTTTATGGTATTGTTTTTATTCTCTCTTTTCATTATTTTTTACCAAGAACAAGATCTTGCATCCCTTTCATGGTCGTGGTGTGTTGTCTGTCCCAGCCCAGCAACTTTTCTCCTTTTTGGCTTGTTAAATACACTCTATATAGCTTAGGGCATCAGTCTATGCCATAGTATCATGGAGAGACTTTCAATTAAATTACCCTGCCTTCCTCCAGAAAAATGGTAGGTCAGGGGCCCAGTTAAATGCTTTCTCCTCAGATGGAGCGGCACAAAGGCGGAACTCCCTTTGTAGATTCATCCCATCCACGGCACTCTGAAGATCCTTCTAACTAGGTCCCTAGACTTATCCTGGTGCTTTCCCCTTTCAATTCTGCAGTTTTTCTTTTCTTTCAGAAAGTTACGCCATCTTTTTACTAAAACTCCCTTTTCACTTGTTAGCCCGAATGTGTTTATGCAGCTCACTTCTGAAAACCCCTAAATGATTAACCCTCTCTTTTTTCCCCTCTGAAGCTTCTCCCTTACCTCAGCTGCAACTGCTCAACCCAAGCATATAACAGCAAATACACATACAGAGGTATGTTTTACAGAACAAAAGTGGATTTCAAATGGTAATTGAAAACTCTCAGGTAATATGCGGTCCCACCCAGCATTACCCTGGATGTCTCTCCTCCTGGGCCTCAAGAGTGGGCTTGAGCAATGGAATGGAGCATATTTAGGCATCCTCCAAGGACCTAGAGGGTAAATCTAGCCAATGTCAAGTGTTCTCAGAGGTTAGGCACCAGAGACAGGGTGCAGAAGTCCCCTGGCTCATGGGAGGTGGAAGTCCTTTCCTATTATCCAAATTCATTCTTTCACTGAGGCAGATTGGATCACGTTTAGGGTTCCTTGAGCTGCCTTCTCCCAGGTGTTACTTACCAGCTCCACCTTCTGCTGAAGATCCATTCTTGGACACTCTTTGACCCTCCATGCATGTACATGGGTGTGCATGTGCACACACACACACACACACACGTTTTTTCACGCCCCTAACATTAATTTTTCATTTAACCCAAGAAAAATTCCCAGGATTCTGGGATCATGAAAGTCCTTAGTAAAATTTGAACCTATGCAGATGTAGCTTGTGACACCCACATCTCCCTTTGGGAATAATCATGGATTCTAATGAACTTTTGCTTCTCTACGCAACCATGGCTCTCTTAGTATAAGGCAGCATAGATTTTAGTTACTTTTATTTTTAATTTCACTGAGATATATAATACACCTGTATACCTGTAATGGTCCATAGAGGATAATCTAAGTGGATTATAAACCTAAAGTACAGATTGGTTTGCGAAACTTTTCTTCTACAAACTCAAGAGCTCTTTTCAACTCTATTGTTTCCTTTCCCCCTGTATAGGAAGAATAATATTTTCTAGTGCAAAAGAATGAAACAGTAACTTTTTGCTGGTGACAAGCATGTAACGAACTTATGCTAGCCTGTTGCACATAAGCAATAATGGGATTGCTCTATAGGTTTATTGCCTGAAATGGTGTAGGAAAATTGAAAGATAAATATATCGTGGTGATGGCATTACCATCACATCAGGATCTTATTTATCTGGGTAGACTGTTAATAGCTTCATGCTTAGGACTCAAGTTCAAAAGAATTTGCTTAGAAAACACCCAGAGCTTTAAATAGTCCCTCTGAAATGTGGGTTGCTGAAGCAGATTGCAACAGTCATTTGTCTGCTTATTAGCTTAGAGCATTTGTTGCACTGTAATTGCAGGGAGAAAAAGCTTGCAATCCACGTGGCTCATTCCACCAGTCACTGGTGGTTATATTTCTCTCCAGGGAACAAATCACTGTTTTGTTTTGTTTTTTTTCCCCTCTCCTGGAGAAGCTTACAGTGCGATGGGCTATAACCCCTAATAGATACAATACATCTTCTCTGAAGAACTTACAAAAGAAATCAATGGTTTGTTTTATACCCATTGTCTCCCCAAATTCCCTCATACATTTGCCTTGCCTGGCTTGGATAACTTAAGAGCAACCACACTTCATAATAAAATGTTGACTCATAAACATGGACTTGAGTTAGAAACTTTGGTGGGGGTTCATTTATTTATAGCATTAATTGTGATCCTAGCTCAAAGTAGGAGGAACAAGATTCAAAAAAGGAAAGAAAAAGAAGCAATAAAATTGATAAAGCACACACCCACACACAGTGTTGCTCTGTAAAAGGCACACCAGAATCACTGAATCTGATCCCAAGAAGTAGAGTGTAGACAAATGAGATTTACCCTCAGTAATAATGAACTTTTTAGGACAGTCCAAACTACCCAGTGATGGAAAGGGATGCTTTACCATATTCCAAGTAACTTCCTTCTTAAAAGAAAAAGCATGGCAGAAGACAAATATTCTTGAACTTGAAGATAGAGGAACGAATGTAAATATGGATCAGCATTTAGCAGCTGAGGAGACCTGAACAAATCACTCACTCTTTGAGCCTGTTTTCTGTTCCAAGAAATGAACATAATACCTAACAATAGGATTTCAAAGAATTAGTGAACGTGCATCTGAAAAGTGAGCAACATAAATGCCTCCGACACATTTGGTATTCAATCGGCATTGGTTTTCTTTCTTTCAGCATGACCCAATGTTTAGGTACTGCTCAGGATGTGCCCAGTTGATGCTTAGCATCATTCCCACCATGTCCCAGGGCATCGCTTGTACTGCTGAGCACAGAAGGTGACAGACTATCTTTTTCCAGAGGCTCTTGGAGCTTAGGATCTGGATGCAAGTTAAGTCCCATTTATTCAACGTACTCATGCAAGTTTGGGAAGGCAAACCATAGCAGAGGCTATCTTCCTCTGGAAAGTTTCTCTCTGACAAGCAAAGGAGTGGAGGAATTGGTGTCCATTTTCCAAGTTTATGGTTTCGAGAGGCAGTGGTGGTGGTGGCAGTGAGAAGAACTCTAAGCTTCAGAGTCCATGGCAGCTGACTTTCTGGTCACCAAACACTCGGAAGGTGGCAGTGTGTTCTTGAACTCAATTGCGGTCAGCTCCCGTCCCCCCCCCACCTTCTTCAGTGTAGGAGAATACCATAGCAGGTTACTGCTTCACCATTCAGCATGCTCCTCGGATTTTTTCAGAACGTTTAGAAACAACTATTTCTATTTTAAATCTTTACCTTTTAAAAATACCTGTGTTAGTTCTGCTTGCTGACCCAGACTGTGATAATGTATACACAAGATGCCCTAAGGGTGCACAATTTCAAGAAGAATAACGTCATCCACAATGAAAAAGCAAGGAGAATTTAAGAATAGGGCACAGCCTCGTAAAGTTTTGCAAATTTCATGTATTAGTATGAAGAAAGTATTTTGAACAAATTACAAACTTGCTATTATTTTGCCTTATAGAAAAGCTTAGTTTCACCAAAGTAAACTCGCAAAGCATGTCACAAAGTGATTAGTTATTTTATGAAAATATTTTCCTTAATAAATTATTCTTATGATAAAGAAGATTTGAGGAATTACCAAAAGTAATAGAGAGGTTTATCTTGGAGCAAATAATTAAGGAAAGCCATAATGGTGTTCATTGTATAAAATATGAAGAAAAAAAAATTGAGTAACTTTTCAATAGGGAACCACACTACTGGGTGGGGTTTACAAAGACACAGATTTGGCTCAGCGTGAAAGAAAACTTGCTGATGTCCTACAATGAAAGGGCTGCTTTCGAAGGGGCTAAACATATTACTTAAATAAGGAACAAAGAGCTGTTTTTCCAAGGATAAATTGCAAAGGATTCTTAAGTAAGGAGCTGAATGAGGAAAACTTGTGGTTTTTCCAATTTTAATATCCTATGATCATTTATATTGTGACCTTACATTTTTATATTTAAAACTAATGTGTGAAAACAATTGAAGCTCAGCTTTTCAGAACACAATTTCTTACACTGAAGCTTCGATGATCTCATTGACATTAGTACCATTAGCACACATTGTTTTTGGTAATCCACCTTCGGGTGTATGCTTAGATACATAGATGGATATACACACAATGAACACAAATGATAGACACCAGTTTCTTAGTCATTTATTCAACCAGTAATCCATCCGTTTATTCTTCTTTTCATCATTTTGGATCTGGGCAGTCTGGAAGCCCTAACAATATACATACACACTTATATTTGTTCATTACCTACTGAAATAAAGGAACAGAGCAAACGTCCGAATGAGTCAGAGCAGTAATATATTCCACCCAGTTGCATGTTACAGAGCCTGTCAAAGGATGACTCTAAAATGAGATGCTTCTTCTGAACCCCACAGTTTTTTCTTAATCTTGTGACCTCCCACCCCCACCCTGTTGCCTACCACTACTTTACTGTGTTAAAAACAAAGCAAGAAAATCACAATGTATTTTGACCATAGGATAAAAGCATATGGCTTCTAACTTCTTAAAAAATACCTTTTCTTAGCCAAAAAACTCTGGGATTAATACTATCTCAGGAGTTCATATTCATATCAAAAGGAAGTGTTCAAAAATGTAATTTTCATTTGGATAAATCCTAACTTTTTGACTTGCAAGTGGATCATTCAAGAAATAGTTACTTTATCCAAATGTGCTCTCTCTCTCCACTACAGGGAGCGCTAAGTACCCGTTCACTTTGCTGTGGCATAAATCGTGTTTGGAACCTTCCTTGAGTTCTGGGAGGCTCTGGGAAACTCCAGAGCATTTACTTGCTGTAATTACATTTCATCATATTTGCTTTTGGGTTTGTCTGTTAGTAAAGTCTCTTGATCTGCTTAACTGCCTCCTCTGTAATTAAACAGTTGAGAAAAGCGTATGGATAATACTGTGCTAATGATACAGTTTTAAAATTTAGAATGATTTAAAAGGAAATTTCAATCCTCTACTAAGTTTGGCCTCAAACTGCTCTGGTCATAATGGTAATGTTTTAAAATTTATCATTCCCATGAAGTCTCCGCATTTCACAATGCTTACTTTGCAGCCAAGGAGTCTTAATTAATGTTTGTTAATAACTAGAAGATATGTCCAATTTTAACTTTTTATTCCTAAGTCTTGCCCGTAACTAGATAGGTTAACAATTCCAATGGGAGAGTGGAGTGGTTACCTGTCTTCCCCAAAGTCACATACCACTTTGGTATTTAAAAGTATCTTATGTTTCACATGCATAATATAGTTTGAAGATCTGCTTGGTCTATGAGAAGTTGGCTGTATAAGTCAGTTTTGCTGCTTAACAACAATCCCCAAATCTCAGTGGCTTGTAACAACAAGCATTTTTTTTTTTTTTTTAATCAGATTGCATGCTAGTTACTGCTTGAACTCTGCTTGCTTATGCTCCATGTGTCTCTCACTTTGGGGTCATGATCGAGGCAACAGTCCACATCTGCTCCATGCCATGCTAGCAGCTGAAGGCATAAAGTCAAACACAGCGGCACAGTCATATTGAAAATTTGGATGCAACATCCATTTGGATTCTAATGGCAAAGGAAATCAAACAACCAAATTAAGTATTAGTGGAGTGGGAAGTACCTTCCTACCACAAGGGGAAAGAAGTGAATATTTGTAAACATTAAAATAATCTGTCACATAGGCCAAATGCTAATTTTGGTTACCTGCATGTCAAAATGCTCCATACTACCTTACAAATCTTTTGAGATCTATGATCTAGTTCCACTGCTTATATCTGGCCCAAAATCTCCTTTTTGCCAGACACATACCTTACCAGGTAGTGCAGATCACTCCCATGAGGCAGGATAGAACAATGGAGAGAAAATGAGATTCCAAACTTCTGACCAGAGACACGAGTTAGAGCCCTAGCTCTGCAAGAATCTAGTTGTTTGACTGTGTTTAAATCAATTCACTTTTTGGCCTTATGTTCCTAATGTATAAAATTGTGCTAAGAATGACAATGCCTACCGCAGTTGTTGCATGGCTCCCTGAGGAGCGACATGGGAAAATAAGCATGTGTGTTACCTGCAAATTACTCTCCATGTGGAGGTCCTGATAAGAGAATCTTGATAAGAGGTAGGAATAAGGAAATAAGAGAGCCATGACTAGACCTTGGTGATGTGAATGGGGTAGAGAAGGGGATATGGATGAGGGAGAACAATACTATACAGAACAGGAGAATGGAAGTTGGAAATACATCAATGTGCTGATAATGAATCACATCTACTTTTCTGATTCCATGCATGGTAAAAATGAAAAATAAATGCCCTCACATTTCTATTATCAAAAGCTCTTAAGAGCTTCCTCAGCTTTCTCTTCCTCTTCTGCTGAGGTACAAATGACATGGGAGATAAAAGACAATATTGTGCATGATCTTGGGTCCATCCCTAATACCTACAAGTTTCAGCCTTCTGATCTGCTAAATAAGGATATTCAACTCTACCTGATGGAGTTTGTCTGAGATAATGTTTATGAAAGTGCTTTGGAAATTATGAAGCATTGTATACATAAAATTATTCCATCATTTGTAAAATAAAAGACCTAGGGGGTCAGTAAGAGGCTTTTTGTCTCAGTTTTATGATTCTGGTATTATTATTTGCTCAGACTTGGAAAAAGTGTTAAGACCAAATAGTACATTCCCTTTACTTCACAGATGAGTAAAATGTTTTCAGTTCTATGATCTCAGTTCTTACTTTTTTTCTTTTTTTAAAAATTGACTTATAGTGGACATATAGCATTACATAAATTTCAGGTGTAAAACATGATGGTTTAATATTTGGATATATTATGAAATGATTACCACAATAAGTGTAGTTAAACATCTGTCACCATACATAGTTACAATTTTTTTTTCTGTTTGCCAGAGGTGAGAGGTAGAAGGTGGGTAAAGAGGGTCAAAGGTAGAAACTTTCAGTTATAAAATAAATAAGTCATGGAGATATAATGTACAGCATAGTTACTATAGTTAATATTACTGTATTGCATACTTGACCGTTGTTAAGAGAGTAGGTGATCTCAGTTCTCAAAGCGTAAAGTGGAATATTTTTAATTCTTTTTGTTTTAGTTTTTGTCTTAGTACATACAAGTAATTTTTTCAGTGTAATGTTGAGATGGCTTGCTTTATTCTGAATCCCCACCACAATTTACTCTGGTTCCCTTTAATCTTCAATTCAATTCAAATCTACGAACATGCATGAAATCCTGCCCTGTGCTGTGCTATAGATTATTGCTTCTCAAGCCACGTACATATTGGAATCACCAGATAACTTAAAAAGTACTGATTCTCTGGCCCTACTCCCAGAGAGTCTGACTTAATACCCAGTTTGAGGTGGGGCTCAGGCATAGTTTTTGTTTGTTTGTTGTGTTAAGGTTTTTAGGTGATTCTATTGTGAAGCCAGTCTTGGGAACAACTTCCTTAGGAAAATCAAGCTGAATAATGCAAGGTTCCTATTGTCATGAAACTCAAAAATTTTTGGTCAGATAGTTGTGGAAAAGAATGACTTATGGACTCTCTAATAGAATTATGTTCAAAATGTGCCAGATCTGAGAGCTGAGAGAAGTCCCCATAAAGGAAGTAAAGCTTGAATTTCATCTCAAACAAGAATAGTAATTTTCTAACTGCCCAACCAAAAGAAAGGCCCTCTGGGAAAGGGAAAGATGGTCAAAAACACAACAGTTGAAGTCATCACAAGTAGTTGAAGAGTATGAGTAATAGGATATGTTCAAACATAGAGTCTGAGGCAGAGAATGCGGTAGGAAATGAAGATAAAGAAGGAGGTAAAAATCAGATCAGGAAAGAACTTGCTCTGGGTTGGATTTTATCCATTGGAAATATACCAGAAGGGTTTCTAAGCAACTGCATCGCTTCTTAGAAGCCTCCTCCAATTAAAGCAGCCCTGGTCTCCTTAAGCTTTCATTCCACTTTCCCTTGATCTGCTTTGGATCCCATTAATCTGGTTTTATATATACCTGTTCATCACAAACAAATCCTGGAAGGACCCTGCAAGAACATCTCCTTTGAAAGATGTGCTATGTCACAAATATTCTATTATGTTTATGCAAATGTATTGGTCTCGAATCTCCATTGACCTTACCCTTGTTCCATGATTCTTAGATGCTATTGATAATAAGAAACCAGTTTGATTTAATAAAAGCTCTTTGTGGATAAAAATAAGGAAATGACCAGTGTTGCTGCATTAAATGTATTCCTTATTTGTGGGAGACGGCTTAATTGTAAGATACATAAAGTGGAAAAAATGTGCACGTTGAAATCAGATAAAGAGGGCAGATGGTAAGTTCCTTAAAACCTCATCTTGTGTTTTAATAATAAGGGCAAAGAAAATTCTAATCATTTTTATTGTAGTAATTCATGGGTTTTGCTTGTCTTTTCTTTTTTCTGAGTTTATGTTTATGTTCCTTTCAAAAAAGACCTGGAAGTCACAAATGATGACCAGAGGAAAAGGATAAAATTTATGCTTTTTTTTTTGGATTAAATGCTCTTATCTACACCTGTGATCAGTAGACCAACTGAAAACCTAATGTTTATTGACTGCAACATGCAACATGTCAAGCAACATGCAAAATATTAAAAGAGGAAAAGTTATTCATTCATTGACTCACTCATTCATACCACTTATTTTGAGTGCCTACTATGCACCTGGCACATGGCAGAGTCAGAGATTATAAAGATAAACAGCACATAAAAGAAAAAGATCAACAGAACATCATCCCTATCTTTGAAGTTCCGATAGCATCAGTGTTCAACAGAAATATAGTGTGAGTCATATATGTTACCCTAAATTTTCTTGTAGACACATTTTAAAAAGTCAAAGAAAGGGGCACCTGGGTGGCTCAGTTGGTTAAGTGTCTGCCTTCAGCTCAGGTCATGATCTCAGGGTGTTGGGATGGAGCCCCGTGTCGGGCTCTCTGCTCAATGGGGAGCCTGCTTTTCCCCCTCTCTCTGTCTGCCTTTCTGCCTACTTGTGATCTCTCTCTCTCTGTCAAATAAATTAATTTTAAAAAAGTCAAAGAAATAGGTGAAATAAGTTTTTATAATATATTATATTTAGCTTAGTATGTCCAAAAATACGATCATTTCCGCACATCAATACAATGATTTATTAATGAGATAGCTTGCATTCCTTTTCTCTTTAGTAAGTTTGTGAAATCCATATATATTTTTTATGTAGAATACGTCTCAATTCGGATGTTTAATTTTCAATAGTTACAGAGTGAAATGTTTTCATACCAATATAATAAATGTATTTAAATGTATTCAAAGGAAAACAACTTTATGCTGCTTTAATTTTTAAATGTAAGTTTATGGAGAACTTTTAATAAAATTAAACTTCAGTTCCTTAGCCATACTAATCATGTTGCAAGTGCTGAGAGCCACACATGGCGAGTGACAACTGTTCGACAACACAGGCTAGAGCCTAACTAGACTAACTAGAAGAGGAAGAGAGATAAGCAATGATCATAGTACTGTGATAATAGAGTGCTTTTATCCTTGTTCTTTGTGCATCTGGTTCCTTCTCATCTTGGAGGGCTCAGCTCAAGTGTCTCCACACCTGATCTTCCTCTCTAGGTAGAACATCCCTAATCACACACACAGTCATTCCCTAACACCTTCACCTCTACTGTCTTCAAAGACCTGATCTCCATAGGAATACATTCTTTTATTGTCACTCATCTCTCACAACCTCCTTCCCTGAATGTAAACTCCATGAAGGCAGGGATGTCATGGTCATGTCTCTGCTTATCCTTGTATCCCTAGGACCTAGTAGGTGATCAATGAGTAATTGTTAAGTGAATGAATCAATGAATAATACATCAACTTTTTACCAATGCTGACCCACTCATACATAACTCAAGCAGTTAGAGGCCAATAAAAAAATATCAGAAACTCTATGTCACTTAGAGTAATTAGTAGGATCCTTTATTTAGTCTTATTGCAATTCTTTCTCTTCCCTCATGATCAGCTTTTATTCCACTCCCTTCCTCTGGACCTTTGGGATTAATGCCTAAATTTATCGTTTGTTGTCATACTCATCGTCTGGCTCCAAGCTATTTTGGATACAGTGCTTCAAATGTTCTGGTTCTGGAATCTGGAGAACCAACTTATGACTCAGTAAGAGAGAAAGAGAGAGAGAGAGAAAGAGAGTATGAGAGAGAGGCAGGATGAGAATGGGAGGGGGAAAGAGAGATCTAGAATATGCAAGAAAACGTAATGAATAACTATAATATCTGCTAGGAAATAAAGCTTCATGAAAGCATAGGTTCAGGTGTTTAGTGGAATAAATCCTAAATAAAGCAAACAAAGCAGATGTTGCTTGAAAATCTTGGAAGATGGGTTATTTAGGTCAGGATACAACTTGAATGAAATTAGTAAACACCTTTTAAAAAGTGAACTTGATGTTTCAAAAGGAACTTCTTTAGCTCTGCTCTTATTCTGACAACATTTCTCTTTTTTGATCAATCATGGTTTTCCCTAGGTTTTCACTTTAATTACACATAAACAGGCCGTGTATCTGGGTCAGCAAAATGGGTCACCATCCCTGATGATTTCCTTAGTCCTCACACTTGGCAGAATCTCTGTAATGGCATCAACTCTCATTCAAACCAAAGCATTCCTCAAATGGAGAAATCTAGCCATGATACGCATCTTTTTCTCTAGCAGACACGTATATTGAGCCATTACTTCAGGAAGCGACCTGGAGATTTAGGAACATGGAATCATAGAATTTGATTCAAAGAATCACAAAATCAAATGATCCTAGAATTACGGGGTCTTCTGATTAGAGGATACACTAATCTGGAACTTCCCACATACTGCCTACATTTGCTCTACAATATTTGTACTAAATGGCAGTCTAACCTCATTCATTACCTCTTAAAGACACCCAGTGATAAGGAACTCGTTATTTCCTGAAGATACCCTTTTCATCTTTGTGGACTTTGACCAAATAGAGCAGACTTTTATATAATGAACTAAAACTTGACTCTTTAAATCTTCTTCCATTAGTCCCAATTTTGCTTCTTTAGGACACAGAAACTGAGGCTAACGAATCTTATACTTGTAACCCTTCATTTGAAAATAATAGCCATGTTGCCCTAGCTCTTTTCCTGTTATCCAAGATCAACATTATTTTCTCAAATATTTCTTTTTAAAAATCAGTTTCTCCCCCAGTGTTGAGAGCTTTGGTAGAGAAAGCATTTTGAGGAAAAAAATATGCAGTGCAATAATTAGGGTAAAATTCTTTCTTGGTCATGTAACAGTCTAAAGTAAATGTTCCTGGTTCGCATGTGCATTTCCTCTGTGCAGTGATTTGGGGACCTAGCTTCCTTCCATCTTGTGATCAACTATCCCATAGCACTGTTTTTGGTTGGCATTCAGACTATGGAATGAGAAAGAATTCTTGGAGGAAGCACACCTCTTCTTTAAAGCCTTGATGCTAGGTACACATCTTTTCTATTTACAATCTACCAGCTAGAACACACATATAGCTAGACCCCATTGCAAAAAAGGCTTGGGAAGATGTAGAAATGGATGTTGGTAAACAGTTAGCCATCTGCCACAACCAACATGTGCAATGTTAAGAAATCAGACCCAAGTTGGAATCCTAATCTCCCTTTTTTTGAGGCTGATGCCCATGGACAAACCCTTGCTCATTCTAATCCCTGGTCTCCTCAGTTATTAATAACATGTATCTTACAGGATTGTTGTAAGGATTAAATGAGATAGCACACTTAATGTTCTTAGCTTTGTCTAGGAAGAAGAAAGTGTTAAATACTTATTAATCATTGCTATTATCTGTTTTCATATGATTACTGCTGGATCCCAGCTTGGATCCCAGCAGATAACAGACCTCAATAAATATCTGTTTAGCTAAACTGAACTGAACTTTGCAGGAATTCCCAAGATCAGCTATACCCTTATAAGGAAGTACAAGGGGACGAAGCTTGGTCCTTGTTCACTCTGATGCTAACATGCTTCCAGTCTGCTTTCTTTGTGTTCCCACGCCTCTGTACTGCATTCATCTGTGAGGCTGATTTATACCTTCTCCAGAGACACACTTGCACTAATTGAGGACGAAGACAAAAATCAAGAGCTGAACTGAAGAAGTTGACCAGTCTAATAGGTACCGCCAGTCTCATTTCTCCAGCCCCTAGTGACTGGCAGTAGCTGCAACATCTTCACAGGAATAGGGCTGGCTGATCACCCATTGAGCACGATGGCTCAGGGAAACATAATGGGCTTTCCGGTGGCTCTTCTGTTTATACACAGAAGCTCTATGCAGAACTGCCAGTCATCTGACCCAGAGGCCACATAAGATATCCTGCTTCAAAAGATAACGATGAGGCCGATCAGCCCAACTCAAAATGCTATGTGGACTATTTGCTTTCTCAAACAAGACCACTAAATAAAAATCATTATTTCCAGGATAAGCAAAAGCCAATGTGCACAGTGCTCCCTAGGGTTGTGATGACAAAGGCTGGATTATTCATTATAATCTGTTATTCCAAATAATATCTTCTCCATGGGTTCCATTGCAATTGTTATTCTTGCTGACTGTTCAAACAGTGAATTGATGGCCAATTTGTCAGGTGAAATGAAGATGGGTTCAATAAAATATATCTTTCTTCATTTTCAGGGGCATCTGGATACACTAGAGCTGGGTGGTAGAGCAGCCATGCCAAAAGGCCAACCTGTCTCCAAACGCTGGAGTGGGGAGTGAAGTCGCAACTTCTCCAGTGTCAGTTCTTTAAATAACCCTCTTTTCAACTTCTGCTCAGATTTTTCTCTATGACCCAATCCCTGTTTCCTTCACTGCTGGAAAAAAAAAAAAAAAAATTCGTTTGGAAAATTCATTAGAACTAATTATTTAGTGCTGGGGGACATAGCTAAAGCATGAATAGTTATCTCAACAGCCGAACTGTTTTTTTCCCCCAAAGGTCACCAGGGCAAAGATAGCATATTTGCCCTTGATATTCTTTGAGTACATAATAGCTCTTCACATTGAGTGCTATCTTTCCAATACAATCTCGTCTTCCCCCCAGCACTTTTCCTCTATCCTCTCCTTAGACAGAATGGGAAAGGAATGGATGGCACCAGTAACTATCTTCCTTGCATTATTTACTGTCCAATCTATTCATATAAGAGTTTTCTCATCTTTCCTCTTGTAAGAAAGGGAGAGAGAAGAACTGAATAAAGCCCAGAATCAAAATATGAAGCTACTCTTAAAACCAAGAGGCCAACAACTGGAGATGTAGTGGTAACAATCATTAGAACCTCTATCTTACCTTCAACTTTTCTGTAGCTCAAAACCTACAGTCCTCTCAGAGAGGGACAAAGCTCTTGGTGTTGGAAACTCATGTCTTTCTAGGGCCAGACCTGATGTTTAATGAGTTTGGGATGTCTGCTCTAGGTTACTTGTGAGGTAGCTATGTTCAGAGGGCCGGAGTGTGTTCAAAAGAGCAATAATCTCAAGTCCAAGTCTTGACTGTCCACTTGTGAACCACTGATCTTGAAGCAAATAATCACCCTTCTGAGGTTCCATGTTCACCTATAAAATGTAGTTCATAATAATCAATTCACAGGCTGCTGGTGAACATGGAATGAGTTAGTATATGGAAAGGGGCATTTGAACTGTAAAAAGAGGGCTATAAATAGCAAGTATATGTTCAAGGTGAACAGTAGGAAAAGCAGCCACAGACCAGCAACAGCAAATGTGGAGTGAGGACAGAGAAAGGCAAAGGGAGTGAATAGCTTCTGAATGGAGAAGCCACTATCCCTCCTCAAGTTGCAGGATCCACATCTTTGGCCTTGGGTCTCCAGCCCAAACCATCTCTGCTCGCTCTTCAGGAGGTGAGTCCTAGGTGGAGTGATTGCATCGATGAGAATAAAGAGAAAAAAAAGGGAGGATGAAGGAAGGGACTACATTTTTTTTAAGTCATTTTTAAAATATATTTACACATAGAGCCTGAGTTGAAAGCAGCCCAGCAAGGGTTCTGCTGTGGTGCATCAATTGGAGGGAATCGTTAGTACATTTGTAAAAAGCATAGTTCTCCCCTAGGCACACAGTAGGACCATAATAAAGTTCCAGTAGACAAAGAGGAGATATGCAGGTATATGCAAAAGTGGAATGTGAGGAGGGAAAAAAACCCAAATTTCCTGCCTTTATTGATGTGAAGAATACAGGCTATGATAAATAACTGTTTTTGTCTATTCAAGTGCTTCCAGTTTGTTGTTTTGTCTGCATTTTTATTTTTATACCAATTTCTTGACTTTATCTTCTAGCTTTATGGGATGCTGCCAGGATACTTGACCTACCTGACCTTTAGTTTCCTGAGTTTCCTCAAATGGGCATCATCCCTACCTCACAGGATTCATGGAAAGAACAATCCTGAATCACCTGGCTCAGTCCAGAGGAAGGTCCTGGTAAGTGATGGGTTTCTCCCCTATCTCCCAATTCCCCCTACACTTTCTTGGATATAGAGGATTTTGCAAGGTAAAACCTACACGATCATGATACTGCTCTATCTAAGGGTTATCGAGCCAGTTTAGCCTGTGAGATGGGGAAGTTAAAATAAATCTAAGTAAGAAGTAGGAGATTCATGAGAAACTTCCTGAAGCTGAGAAGTTGCTATTTGAAAAGTGGCTTGGTGGACTCAAACTAAGGGGTCAAAATGACAAAAATCGGAACAGGATACTGGATGTGGATCTAATATGATTGCTTTGAAATTACTAGAAAGGTTTTGATGGGGGAAGAAAGGAGAATCGGTACTGATGGAATGTTTACTGTGGCCCAGGCACTCTGCTCTATGCACCTCATTAAACCTCACAATGACCTTGTGAGCCGGGCAAAGATCTGCCTTTTCTTGATGACAAAACCAAGACTCAGGGAAATTAAACGATCTTTGCAA
>CM052900.1:7499054-7528471 GCA_028534135.1 Potos flavus
CTTAGAAGTAAAAAATATCTGGGTTGGCAGAGTGAAAAACAAAGCAAGGAGGAGGGGTTCATGGGCTGTCCATTCTTCTATTCAAAAAAATTCTTCGAAGCTATTTAGTCTGATTTTCACCACTCAGCTTCTCCCATGAGAAGTGGGCCTCCAATATTCTTACCTTCTTCCCTATCTTGGTTCTGGACAGCTCACTCTACTTACATTGCATTCTACCTCACACCAAGCTACTCCCTTCTAAGGTTCAAACTCATGGTCCACTTGATCCCACCTTACCTTTTTGAACAAATGGATTGGCATTGTTTTTCCAGGATCAAGCTATGCTTTCCTCACCTGTGCCTTAAATCTTTCCTCTGTCTGCATTTAAAAGACATTTAAGTTCCATGAGAGCAGGTACTGTGCTGTTTCACTCACCACTTTATTGAAGATGCTCAATGAGTGTTGGCTGACTGGATGGTGCCTCATGTAGCTGCTGACAAACATCTGCATCTCCTGGTGTGTATTTGGGACTGTCTGGCTCAGCCCATGCCATAAACATGTTACTTACTTAAGCTCATGTCATACGAGAGGCAGGCCAAAACAGTGAGCCACTCTTCCTCTCTGTACAGAGGAAGCATCGGCTGCCAAAATTCCCAGTCCTGGACAGAAAGCAGTTAACTCTGGGGAAGGGAGAAAGGAGAAGACAATAGGGGAATGGTCTTCATTTTCAGGGGCATCTGCTTCCAAAATGAAACATTTGGAAGTTTTTTTGAATGCTTGTGAGGGGGAATTTAAAATGGAACATGTGAAGTGAGGTTATTTAAATTCTGATCTAACTGTGTGGCCTATCTTCATGCCTGCATTAAAATTGTTCAGGCTTTGACCATCCACCCCCATCATTTTGTTTGGATTAGTCGAGGGCTCCACTTGTGTGGTACGTTTTGATTTTGTCTGACACAGTGTTCCCATCCCATCCTCCCTCAAGTAGGTCTGGAGAAAAAATGTACTTAGCTGAGAAGTCACAATCTCTGCTTTTTTATGCTTCCAAGGAAACTTAACAGGAAATGGCTTTGCTTTGCCATATTTAGGATAGCTTGGAATGCAGATTCACAGAGAGTTTTCCTCAAGTTACATTTTACACAGAAAACTCAATGACAGATGCAAAGAAAGAAGTGATCACACGATCCAATCCCAGGATACTTAGAGAGTATGATTAAAGCTTTCCATTTAATAGATGAGGGAATTGATTCCTGCTGAGGGAAATGGTTTTACTCAAAGACACACAGTGAACTACAGTTGGTTTAAAAAGTGGGACTGGAATCCAGGTCTCTTGCTCCTAGTAGGCATGAGATAGAAGTTAAGCTATAACATACCCTATGGAGTCATGTAGTTATATGCTTTCATTTTTAACTCTATTGTTCCATTGCCCAATGCAGTGACCAAAAGCAGTATTTCTCAGTTTTTGTCACCTGGATCTGTGTGTGTTTGGGGACAGGGGGCGGGGGGAGGGGGGGATTGGCCATGAAACAATGTCAGGAATGTGAGCTATATAACACCCAATGCTCCATGTAATATGTGCCCTCCTTAATACCCATCTGGTGACTAACATAATATTAAAAAACAAAAAAGACTAGATGGATCCTGACTGAGGGAGTACTATGAGTTCCATAAAAGCAAGAGCAATAAAGGTAGGATCGACTAGTCTAGTGTTATAAGAGGCTCATAGGATATTATTCTCCATAGCCTGGAGATTTTCTTCTTCTCTTTCTCTTTAACAGAAGAATGAGGACACTTAGGGCAACAGAAATATGTTAAACATCAACTTGTGCTTTACATTGTTTTCACTCTAGGGAAACAACAAAACACAATCCTGCAACAGAGTGGCAAGGGGCAGCATGAGCCAAGTTTTTTGTAGGACCTCTACCCAGGAAGGGTATGTGCCCCAGTAATGGTGTAGGGAAACAGCTTTGAAATAAGTCAGAAGGCAAGCAAGAGTGTGCATTAGCTTCCTCAACTTTGTCAGGCAGTGGGAGGGAAGCAAGGAAAGGTAAGAATCTTTATTTGAAAGGGTATTCAGGAATATTCCAGGGTCTGCTTTGATTTCCTATTAATGGTCCTTCATTAGACCACACTGAAGCCTTTGATCTATCTCAGTCCTAGAGACAACTCTATGTGAAGAAGCTTCAACCCCACTACAACTGGAGGAATGGAAAGGCCAAGATTTAGTGGGTCTTCTAAGCAGATCAATATAATCCCTGTGTTATACAATGGTAGCTCTCTAGTCCCATTCACAAGTTATACTGGATTACTCTGGTTAAACAGTAGTATCTATACTAAATACCCTTTAGTTTCTTTGAATGCTTTTTTTTTTACTTGAATGCTTTTGAGACACTAAGCAATGTGAATGTTGGGCATTTTATATGTATTATATTTGATCCCAACAACAAGATTTAAATGCAAATATTATCAATGGATAGTCTATAGAAAAAGACAATGGAGATCCAAAGAGAGAAAGTATTTAGCCCAAGGTCACATGGCTGAGTAGCTATCTAGCATGATGGTTAGCAACATGGACTCTGGAAACAGAATACCTAGGTTCAAGTTTTAGCTTTGCTGTTTGATATCTGGGGTATTGGAATAGGATGTCTCTATGACAATTCCAGTTAATCCCGGCTCTTGGTATTCATAGACTTGTGTAATCCTCTCCCATTGAATAACTTGTTTTTAACCAGTAGAATATGGCAACATTTTATAGTTGTCCTTTTGGTGATTAGGTTACAAAAATTGTCATTTCCATCTTCCTAGAAGACTCTCTCTATTATTGGCTTTGATGAATCAAGTTCCATTGTGGGAAGAGGCCCTTGTGACAAGGAACTAAGGGTGACTTCTGGCCAACAGGTAGTGAAGAGCTGAGGCCTCCAGTCCAATAGCCCATGAGGAGCCAAATTCTGCCCACAGCCACATGAGTTAACCTGGACACACATTCTTCCCCTGTCAAGCCTTCAGATGAGATCCTTTTCATAGAGGATACCTTGATTGTAGCCTTATTAAAAAACTGTGAAGCGGAAGGCCCAGATAAACCATGTCCTGATTCCTTACCCATAGGAATAGTGAGATGATAAATATGTGTTGTTTTAAGTCTCTAAATTTTGGGGTAATTTGTTACACAACAGTAGACAATGCAGGGGTCTTGGACAAGTTGCTTGACTTCCCTTGGGCTCAGTTTCTTACCTTTAAATAGAGACAGATAACATGACTTATTTTATAGGGCTACTGGGAGGATCCTGCGAGGTTATATACATGAAGCTTGACATTCGGGAAATGCCACCTAAGGGTTAAAGAAGCAAAGCTGACCAGTCAAACTTGAGTCTGGATGTTGCCCAAGCCCTTCCCCCTGTAGGCTCTCTTGCACTGTGGCAGTCCATAAGAATCTTATCTTTAATATCTACTTCACAACACATTTATGGTCTTGTCTGTTGTCTCTTGTTGCATCCCGACATTTACCCCATTCCCAATTCAGTGTTATCCTCAGTTCCTAAACCCATTCTTACCTAGAACCAAACAGGGATTTTTGCTTCTTCCCTTTACTGCCCAGCATTCTTTCTTGGGCCCCTGTTTATTCTTGACCTCTGGCTTCCCATGCCCAGGTTAACTCATACTCGGTTTCACCAGGCCATATTCCTGAGCTTGAAACTATAGGTGCTTTCTGGAAAACTGGAAAGAACAATGACTAGGTTGAGGAGCTGTGTCCTCTTGTTCCAGTTCTTCCTCAAGGAAGCCCATTCACCATTTCCTACATCTCAGTTAATCATGTGCCCTGGGGCTTATAACATCTGCCTCTCAGGGAGAGCACAGCCTTAACTGAAATGAGGGAGACAGAATGATTGGCGTGACAAAGGTCGAATGAGTCTTCCCTCCCATTCCTCAACTGATGTTCCATGATTCTGCCTGTAAATGCTTCAAGAAGAAGCCATGAAAAGGACTAGAATATCACTCCTTCTTGGTCATGACCTTCTGTCCCACTCTGCCCTGACTTCTTTCCCACTGGAAATGCTATTTATATTTGGGAAAATAATAGCCAACTTCAGAGGGATTGGTCCTGCGAGTTTCTGGATATAGACAGAGCTTCTGGGGGAAAATGCCAGTGTGTTTTAGACTTTCCACTGCCTTCTCTCATGTCCTCCTTCTATCTGTCAATCACAGGAACCCTGCCCTTCCCTCCTAGCTTTATCCCAGGTATCTGCTTGTTAAGACTTCAAGGCTATAGCCATATATAGCCACCAAGTGTCCCAGATTTCCCAGTCTGATCAACCCTGTTATCATGCATTTTTTTTTCACTTGCTGCCCTTTGGCTCTCTCAGCCTTATTTGCTTTATTCATAAATCAGGTTAGAATCCTTATTTTGGAGCATAATAATAACGTACATAAAATGCCTAGTACGCAGGCACTCAGTGTAGGGATGGTTATTATCTTAAATAGAGATCATGCAAAACTAAATTGTTTATCTTCGTAAAGTTTCACTATGCATATATTGATAAATTTTTTAAAAATCCCTTGTCAGGATTATTTATTCCTACAAAACAAGATACTCTTCAGGATATCGGCAATGCTGTGAGTATAGTGGTGGTCACTGTAATGGGGGCTGAAAGAAGGAATGTGCACTTGGGCCCAGTCAGTCTAGGCTGTAAACTCAGCTCACCCATGTTCAGCTCTGTGACCTTGACACGCTCCTTTCTCATTCACTTTCCTCATCTGGACAGTCATGATCATAGACCTTACCTTGCAGGCATTTTGTATACATGAGCGATCTGTTATATGCTAGATACTCAATCGTTAACTCCCTTTCCTTCACGAATGGTCTTTCCAAGATAATCCACTCTTCCTAATTGAAGACAGTCCTCGCCTTGTCCCAGCTGATGAGAGATTGTGCTTTGTTAATATTCCTGCCTGAGAGTTGCTTCAGATTAGGCACCTAAAGCACGACCTCAAATATGGATAACCCATCCCCCTCACCACCCGCCTTGTTTCTCATCTAGAAAAATCTTTCTTCAAAATTCAAAAGGCCAAGGGGTCTTCCGAGGGAAGTCAAATCCCTTTATACTTTGCCAGAGAACTTTCCCACAAAGAGGAAGTTCTACAAATACTCAGATGACATCACCGAGAAAAGGCTCCTGTTCCCCCAGGGCCCAGCCTCTCTGGAAGATGACAAGGGTTAGGGATAGAGAAAGCCCCGGCCACTTGTCGGATTTGGCAAGCGGCAGCCAACAGCTGGTCGGGGTGGGTTAATTAGCCCTGCACTCCTCTCCCGTCCAGGCTTTACTGGCAGACGCAGAGGCAGAGGCGAGCGGCTCTGGCCTGCTTTGCTCTTTCTATTAACAAAGCCCAGTGCCATCGGATTACCTTGGCCCGGAGCCAGGCCTGCTCGCCGGTTGCCTGCCTGTGCATTGCCATGGCGATGGCTATGCGTCTTTTGCCAAGGCAGCAGCTGGTGGATGGGTAGCGATTACCTGCCAAGCAGCTTTACTAGCTCCAAAGTGCAGACCTTTCTGTGATAAGTCAAAGAGGAGGGAGGTTCAACACGCAGACAAGGAGGGTGGGGTCTCTGCACTTTTTGACCCATTCCCCCTATTTTCATTTTCGAACAAAAGGTGATTATACTCCTTCTTTTGTCCAGATGCCCATCCACTAAGCACACAGGCCCATCTTGCATCATCTTTTTCTGAGGAGAAGCAGTCAACAATTTAATCTTTGTCTTTGCGGGGAGAAACATGCTACCCGCCCCCAGCATCCTGCAGCCGGAGCAGCACCTTCCACACTGCAGTGCAGGGCTTTAGGGGAGGAATGGGGTTTAGGCAATGGAAAGAGTTTCTGGAAAGAAGAGAAGGCAGTATCCACCTGGATGGAGTTGTGAAAACTTTGTGAGAAACATAGGGCGATGACAGCTTTCACCTGGGAGGAGCTTCCCAGGGAATTCTGGCGCCCCTAGTTATAGGATGGTTTTTTTCATCACAAATTTTATGAAGGAAGCATTTATTAAACACCAAATGCATGCAAACTCAGCTTTTACTGAATTTCAAGCACCAGTCTCCTGCTTTCCTCCATATGTAACTAGTATTGGGACCATCCAGAGCAGGTAAGATTTCAAAGTCCGAACAAGGGGAGGTAAGCTGGCACTACAGGGAGAGAAGATGGGTTGAGCCAGGGACAGAGGCAGGATTGAAGAGGGGAGTGCTTTGCACAGCTCGAGTGTGGGGGCTGTGCATGGGAGAAAGTAGAGCACAGGGAGCCCACTGGGATTTCCTATGTATTAGAGGAATAAGCACGAAGGAATTTGCACGCTCTTCTCCCGGCAGTGGAGACCTGTTAAAGGTTCTTAAGCTGGGAGTAAAACCACCAGTTATGCTTCAGGAGTGAAACTCACCATCTCGCAGAATGAATTGGGGGGCAGGGGGCAAGATATCAAGGGGGGAAGGGGTGAGAAGGGGCGGTAATAAAGAAGAGGAGGGTTTAAGAACGGTTTCAGCAAGGATTCAATTTCACCGTAATAATAGTCAACACGAATGGGAGGCTTTTTATGCGGGAGGCTTCACGGTCACTGCTCCATGTCTGTCCTCTGGCACGCACATCCACCTCAGTCACTGTCATTATCATTATCCCCATGCCATCTCCTTCAGGTTTCCCTCTACGAATGGCAAAGTCGACTCTGGGCTATTACCGTGATTACACAGTTGGCCAAGTATTGTTTTGTGGTTTTAATTCAAAATAGTCTGCTTCCAGATCTTAGGGTCTTAACCATTGTACCGCATTGCCTCCCAAATTCCAGTCCAAGTGAGGTGAGATACATTTCGGAACCCCACCCAGGGACTGATTAGCAAACGGTAGTGTGAAAACAGCTCTAGGTAATACATAAAATAAAGGAGTATAGCTGTGCCCCCAATAAAACTTTATTTACAAAAAAACAGGCAGCAGGCCAGATTTGGCCTGGGAGCTATAGTCTGCTAACTCCTGAGCTAAGGTACAAAATATACAGGAAGGAGGCTACCTTTGGGTCTAAAAATGGAAAAGCTAAAGTGGTGAATTATTGCATTAGATTTGGAGGGTTCCCATGGTCTAAGAGAGTGAAAGTCATATCTACAAGGAAATGTAGAATTCACCAAGTCCAGGGGCTCCAAACCTGGACAGATGAGTGGAAGGCCAGTATTCAGAAAGGACTAGGGTGATGGGGGCCACAGGGCTTATGTCAACATACGTGGGAGAAAATAGGCGAACTTTGAAAAAGTCTGCTTTCCTAGCAAAATCAATGGAATAAAGCTTAATGTTTGGTTAGAGTTGCATAAAAGAGGGAATAGGAGCACACTTTGGGGGCCTCCATAGCCTTCAGAGAATCTGTAAATTTTCCTGGGGTTATTTGGATAATTATTAGTAGATACGTGTGTCTGTGATCGCTCCCCCACTCCGCCCCCACCTAGAGAGAAATAGCATAACTCATCAGATAAAGACTCCAGGGTTGGACTCAGATAGACCTGGGTGCAGATCTGGTTTTTAATTCTGTTCCGCAGATCATGCTGCTTAACCTGTCTTAGTTCGCATATCTATAAAACGGGACAAAAATAACAGCTCGGAGTGGGGGAGACTATTGTTCTGAGAATTGAATGAGCTGGCAAATATAAATCATTGTGCACACAGCCCCCCAAGTAGGACAAGAATTATAGCGCTCTCAGGGTTTGGTTGAGGGGTTGAGCTCATGGACTCTGGAGACAGGCACCTGTATATCATTTCCTTCATTTGCAAATAAAAGCAAGCAAATCCACCAGCTATCCTGAGGATAAAATGAAATGGTATTTGTGAAGAGTTTAAAAAATGCCTGACACCTAATAGGTATTCTTTAAGTTTAAATTTTATACAAATGGGTACACTGAGGCTCAGGAGATTAAGTGATTTGTCCAGAGTCAAGCTGCTTCTTGGAAATCATCCAGTCTTTGAAGAATGATAGAAAGAGCAATTTTAAAACACTGCCCTTGTCTCTACATCAAATTAAAGAAGAAAATGTCTCATTAATGATAAACGTTTCTATAGTGCCCCCCTGGTGTCAACAGTATTCTCAATGCTTCTATTTAAGTCCATTAATCCTCTCAACAACCCTAGAAGGCCTCATTTCTCATCTGAGGAAATAAAGGCACAAAGGTCAAATCATTTTCTCGTGGAGAGACATGGTTGTAGATGGCAGAGTTGGGATTTGAACACAGGCATCTTGCTGCATGGCCTCTCAAATAAGCTCATTAGGTTCAGACAGAAGAACAGCAGAGGATGAGGGGAGGCCAGTGTGAAAACACGGGTGTGTCTCAGCTCCACAGATCTGAGAGTTGAGGACAGGATCCGGAATCCCCAATCAAAAGGACGTGGACTAGAGATGCGTCTGATTCAATAAAGGCGTCTAAACGTTCAACAGTTGTGTAACTTCCATCTCCTCAGTGAAAGCTTGACTACACCCTCTTCATCCCCCCGGGGAATCGCTCTCTTTCCGTGCTGCGTGTACCCTCGTTCCCTCACCCAGACTGCTGGGAGAGCATCCGTAGCACATTATTAAGTGTGTTGGGTTATCTTCTCTCTCTCTTAGTTCTAAGTCTTGAGGGTGGGGGCTCCATCTTATCTGTCTTTGTATTTGGGGGACCCGGCACAGTACCTGGCACAGTCTAAGCACCTGATCCATTTGCACTGGTTGAATAAACAAATGCAGAGAAAAGCTGATAGCTCTGTAGGGGGAGAAAAGGGGAAGGGTTCGCGGGCCATGATAAGACTCGGGGAAAATCCGGGAGTGTGCTGTAATGAATTGCTCTGCAGTCTGATGAAGCTACTGCGTGACTCTCACCCCAGCTGGATGTCAAAATGAAAGCCAACATGAACCCGTGTTCTGCTAAGAATAACACCTACGAGATAGCAATGTTTGAAATAAGCCTGTCTCTGGAAAGGTTCCTGAGCCTTGTAATTTTACTTTTATAGTCATGGCCCCAGCATGTTTGACTTTTCAAATCCCCTCACTGAGATCCAAGCGTCTGTTTATAAAAGCCGTATCTTAAACTCGTTCCTGTGTGAGGTACAAGTGGGATTTGTACTCTTCTGTATAAATTGGTCCCCCGGAGTGACATTACATTCTGCTCCTTGTAGGGCTTCTCTCTTTGGTGGAACGGGAAGAGAAAGCAAACAGCATAATACGAAGTTGGTCATAAATGTCTCCTGGGAACCAGAGCCCTCTAACAATAAAAATAACAATAACAACAGTAACAGTAATAGCCTAAAGCAGCTGTCATCCAAGAGGCAAGAGCAAATAGAGACTTAGTAAAAGAAACTAGATTAGTACCAGTGGAGCAATAGGACATTTTAAGTGTGATGTTCTAGGTAGTAGATGGGAGCCAGGGACATTGGAAACAGGGTTGGAAAGCAAAGACACAGGTTATAACAAAAAACAAAAGGACTCAGGACCTATTTTAGGATCCAGGAAGGGCTACCAGGAGGTCAAGTTTATTGGATTCCAGTGTGGTCTGGTTAAGATATTTAAAACCAGACCAGAGCTCTGTCACCACAAAAAAGAAAAAAAAAGTTACGGTGGCTTTATAATGTATTAACTTGGCTAGGCTAAACTAAGTTTCCCAAAAACTCTTTTTCCAGAATATTTCTGGTTAGTGGGGGCCCAACAAAGATTCTTGCACAAGATTTGAAGGGTGCCGGCATGATATTGTAGCTTATACAGGATGTCCCTTACCTAATGGCTCACCTTGTCAGCCCGAGGCAGCTGTTGGGCTGAGAACTACTCTGGCTTCCCTCGGTTCCTACCTAGGCTTACCCATCCCCTGGACCGGCTGTGTGTGTGCTTGGCTCTGTAATGAAAGGTGCTAACATTTTCTGCAGGACACCTACACCATCAAGGTCGGAGGCAATGAGAACTCTTTCAGCCTCTCTCTTGGATTCCAACTTATGTTTTCGGCTTTCAGCTTGCCCTTGCTTTCCCCCGCTTCATCTCTATTTTCCCTCTCCGATATCTGCCTTGTGGGCGTCAAGGTCTAGTGTTAGATACAAAGATGATAGCCTTGCAGAGATTATTTCACCAGCTGCCCAATTGGGCAAGGTCAGATCCCCTATTATGGACATATTTACACTATCTAGTGGTTCTGCTTTTCTAATTGAACACTGACTGACACACATCTTCAACAGAATGGAAGGAGCATGAGCTTTGAACCTGAGAAACAGATCTGAGCTCACATCTCACTTTTGTCATTCCTTGTTTTTAACCTTTGATGTAGGTGCTGATTTTGATGAGCCTCATGTTTCTCATCTGTAACATGAGAACAACACCTACCTCATAGGATCCTTGTAAGGATTAAATAAAATAAATATGCATTGCACCTAGCTCACAGTAGACAGTCAATTATTATGGGGGAGAAAGTACTTTGCTCTTTATTGACTCAGGGTAGCATCTCTTCTCTCCAACCCATCTGAAGCAGCTTTATTACAGAAAATGGTCCCTGATATGTACTCTGTGGTTAATTAGTAAAGAGTGGTCATGGCTGCCCACTTCCAGAAAGTGATGGAGATAGAGCCTGTTTGATTCAGGCCATGCTTGCTTCCTCCCAAGTGAGTCACTGTAAATGATTTCCTCTTCACTGCAGGGGGATAAATGTCTCACCCAGAATGAGCTAAGCACATGTGGCACTGTTCCTAATCCCCAAACATTTCCATATGGCCCACGGGCTGCCGATTCCCCACCTCCGACTGCCCCATCTCTCCTTGCCGCTCTTGGTTATGGTAGTGCTGGGGCCCAGAGTTGCTAAAGAAGAAGATGAAGGCTTTATCAGACAGCTTCATAAGTCTCTGATGAGCCCCTAGCTGAGACCATCGGTGGCCTCTCAGCATCCAGGCAGCCAAGGGTATCAGCACCCTCACACTAGAAGCTGTCTTGGGACACAGACAGGTTCCCTTAGCCAGTAATGCAATGGGTGCAGTCAGAACTAGATTTCTGATGACCAGTCCAATGATCAAAAATCTCTCTGGGGCACCTGGGTGGCTTAGTCGGTTGAGCCTCCAACTCTTGATTTCAACTCAGGTCATGATCACAGGGTCATAGGATTGAGCCTCGCATTGGACTCCATCCTCAGTAAGGAGTCTGCTTGAGATTCTCTCCCTCCGTCCTTCCCACTCTGTGCGTATGCCTGGGCGTGCACACACACACACACACACACTTTTTCTCTCTCTCAAATAAATAAATAAATCTTAAAAAAATAAACTCTTATATTTACTTGATAAAACAGAAGTCACAGAGTATGAGTCTAGAGAATCCTGAGTATCCTTCACACTTAGTGGGTTAAATCACAGCACAGGCATTAGAAAGTAATAGAAAAAGCATTGGGTCAACAGCAGAAGGAAGCAATTCTGGTCCTTATCTGTCACCCGTGGTGGAGGGAGTTGTGGAAAGCCACTCAGTTCCTCTGAGCCTCATGTTCGTCCTCCATAGCACTATCTCGAAGGTCCATTCTGAACTCTGAATATTCATATTTCAGCATGGATTCATAGGAAAAGGACTAGGTGATCAAGGAATACTTTTGAATATTTATGGTGTGCCAGGCACATTGCAAGATTCTACAGGATAAACAAAAAGTAATTCCCATCTTCAAGGGGTAGATAAGAATTAAAAATTCAAAAAGTTATTGGGTAACATCAAGGTAATAATAGAAAAGATGTCAAAGGCAGAACATGATAAGTTACCTTGTGACTTGTACAGGAAATATGTGCCAAAGAAGAGCAATGACATTGAAAGAAAAAGCCAGGGACGTGAATCACACCGGTCTATGGGTTCAAGCACTGTGTTTGTCCTTGCTGAAGTATACGATCGGCAAGGATAAGTAAAGGGAAGAAAGAGGACGAGTAAGGAAACTAGATTCTCTGCCTCAAACTAGATGATTAGTTATTGACAAAGACTGTAGACTTCTCAAAGCCTTAGGTTTCTCATCTGCCACATGGCGTTATGAAGTCAATCTACCGTAGAGGGGACCAGCCTGGATATCTAACTAGGTGATCCTCCCTGCTGATCTGACCAACACTGAACAAATCAGTTTCTGCCTGTCAGCCAATCGCATTTATTAAATACCAGCAATGGATACATCGATATTTTGGCAAGGAGAGTGAGAGGAACCAACATAAGCATTAACTATGAGATTTTCCCTTGCAAAGGTTAGCAGTCATATTGGGAAGGTGCGATTGGCAGTCAAGAATCTATTTCGGCAGTGGTACTTGAAACAGTGTTGTGTAGACACATTGTGCATATAGCAAACTAAAGCGAAAGGAAGGTAGGTAATCTGGTTTGAATTACCAAGCCAATATAGAATCAGAGCATTTCAGCTCAAATTCCCACACCCCTGGAAGCGCGCAACACTGAAAATTTATGCAAGGAGAGGAAAACGTGTGAAAATTTTCACCACAATCTTTTCTCACAAAGCGAAATACTTGGTGTCTTTTTTTTTTTTTTTTTTTTTTTTGCAAGTTTGCAAAATGAAAAAAACTTCTCAGGCTTTTGGGAACAGATTGTCCTTTTGGCCCAAGTGGAAGAGGGTGAGACTCTGCTGAGTAAGAAACATGTCTGAAGCACACAGACATGGTGTTTTCATTTCAACTTCAGTGGTTTCAATAGAATGACTGAGGCTTTTATAAATTATTGTTTTGACCTTGTAAATCTGCAAATCTGTTTTCAATCAAGTGGGATCATTGTCTCTTGCAGCGCAATATTTCAAAAGGAAAGTTGGTATGGTTGACCAAGATGTGGACAACTCAGCATCCTTTTCTTCACGGAGCCTTAGCAAGTTGCTTAATTGGGCAAGAGGTCTGATTTGTCCTAAGGTATTGGACACAGATCTTTTAACCTGTCAAGAAAACTGACCTTTGACGTTTTAGAATAGAGAAAGAGGCTCCAGATTTCCCAGGCCCGGCTACTTGACATAAGTAAGATTGTCATGATTACCATAACTGTCCCTTAATTTGGAAAACACTTGTGGTTTAAAAAGAGCTTCCGGTTTTGTTATCCTAACGACTTTGTTTTTCTGTTTCTTATTTCACATGATCCTACCTGGCAATATTTTCCAGGCCTAGCTTCCCCACTGGATGTCTGTTGAGAATAGGGGTAGGTTTTATTTATCTTGGTTTCTCCCCTAGTGCCTGGTGCGTGTTTTACAAATAGTAATTACATTTTGAGAAATGTTTTTCAAAGTGATTTTGACTCCCCCAAACAACCTTGTGTGACAGGTAAGGCAAGAAATATTGTCACTTAATTAACTGAGGCTGAGGGAGGTAATGAGCCGTATATGAGGGCCAGCCCCTCACCAGTGTTTCCTCCTTTCTAAATAGACGAGTCTCGAGTACCTTCATTCCACCTAAAGTTCCCCGATTCATTTGGGTATTCCCAGATCATCCTGATAATTCAGTTTAGGGGATTTCCGCTCTAAAATATTGTCATTGATATGAGGCCTTCACATATTTTCCCCTGCCTTCTCCTCCAATCTTTCTGATGATACATGAGACAAAACCCGAGAAAATCAAGACCCCTAACTCTTGCAAGAATTTGAAAGGGAATTTCACTTATTATAGTACTTCAGCAATTCAACTAAAACTCCTCGCTTGTGGTTGTTGCATTCATTGCTATGTGAAATGGAACAGATCCACTAGTTAAAAGAAGGTGGGGAAATGATTTGCTGCACTCTGTCATGTACATAGCTATTTCTTTGTCAAGAACCCAGGGTTTTGGTCAACCAAAAAATTGCACCATTTTCTCTCTGCTGAATAACGCTATGTTATTGAAAAGGAAAGACACTGTGAGCCTGCATGGCTCAGTCAGTTAAGCGCCTGCCTTTGAGCAGGTCATGATCCCAGGTTCCTGGGAACAAGTCCCACATCAGGCTCCCCGGTCAGCAGTGAGTCTGCTTCTCCCTCTTCCTCTGTCCCTCCCCACTTCTTGCGCCGTCACTCTCTCTCTCTCTCTCTCAAATAAATAAATAAAATCTTAAAAACAAAACAAGAAAAGGCTAGATATTGTACCTTGTTTAAGAATTACCTCCTAACAATAAAATACATACACACACATATTTTATACACGTATTATTTTTTCAAATTATTTTGAGGTCCTATCATTTGGGTCTTCAATTTTCAAACCACTTAGAATAATTTTTATTATGGCATGAGTTTGGGATTATTTAAAAAAAAATTTTTTTTTAATTCAATTTAGTTAGGGGTGCCTGGTTGGCTCAGTGGGTTAAAGCGTCTGCCTTCGGCTCAGGTCATGATCTCAGGGTCCTGGGATTGAGCCCCACATCAGGCTCTCTGCTCAGAGGGGAGCCTGCTTCCCCCTCTCTCTGCCTGCCTCTCTGCCTACTTGTGATCCCTCTCTCTCTGTCAAATAAATAAATAAAATATTTAAAAAAATAAAAATAAATTCAGTTTAGTTAACACATAGCATATTAGTTTCAGGCTGAAACTAATAATATGCTATGTGTTAACTAAATTGAATTTCACACCCAGTGCTCATTACAAGTGCCCTCCTATTAATGCCCATCACCAGGTTACCCCATCCACCCCCACCTCCCCTCCAGCAACCCTCAGTTTGTTTCCTAGAGTTCAGCGTTTCTTATGGTTAGCATCCCTCACTGTTTTTATCTTACTTTATTTTTCCATCCCTTCCCCTATGTTCATCTGTTTTGTTTCTTAAATTCCACATATGAGTGAAATCATCTGATATTTGTCTTTTTCTGACTGACTTATTTCACTTAGCAGACTACCCTCTAGTTCTATCTATATCATTGTAAATGACAAGATTTCATTCATTTTGGTGTCTGAGTAATATTTCATTGTATATATAAACCACATCTTCTTTATCTATTCATCTGTCGATGGACATCTAAGCTCTTTTCCATATTTTAGCTATTGTGGACATTGCTGCTATAAACATTGGGGTGCAGATGCCCCTTCAATTCTCTATGTTTCTTTCCTTTGGATAAATACCTAATAGTGCAATTGTTATGTCATAAGGTAGCTCTATTTTTAACTCTTTAAGGATACTCCACACTGTTTTCTAGAGTGGCTGCACCAGTTTGCATTCCCACCAACAGTGTAAGAAAGTTCCCCTTTCTCCACAATCTGTTGTTTCCTGGCTTGTTAATTTTAGCCATTCTGACTGGTGTGAGGAGGTATCTCATTGTGGTTTTGATTTGTATTTCCCGGATGGGGATTAATTTTTTTTTAAATATGGAATAGCCACTTCCCCATTTGGTTTTTGAAAAGTTCGTTTTCCCAGTAATTTGTAACGTCACCTCAAAAATTGCCTTACATGCAAGGGTCTGTCTCTGGTTAGTGTATTTTTTTCCATTGATCAATCTTACACTGTTTTAATTAAGGCAGCTTAAAAATAAGTCTTTCTATCTCCTAAGGCAAGGATAACGTCCTCGTTCTTTGGCAGAATTTTCCTAGCTATTCTTGGACAACTCTTCTTCCATATGACTTGTAAGTAATATTTTGTCAAGATCCATGAAAAACTATTACTGGGAAATTGATTGGAATAGACTAATTTGGAAAGAACCCTCATTTCCTGGCCCTCAGCCCCATAAGGGTATATTTTCTGTAATCTGACCCAATCTCACACTATCCCTGATTCTCCAAACCTTTCTACAATGCATTCAACAACTCAGTCTGTCATTAACATATACCTTATAAACTAAATCCGAGGATATTGCTTGCTTGAAGCTCTATCAATTGGAGGCAATCTTACTTTCCACATACTTAGTGGAGCTATACATGGGATAGAGGTCTTATTACTGCCATTTCTCAACTATTTACCCTCCTTTCTCTCTATAATACCCATGTCATTTGAAAAAGATACTATCAGACTACTTTAGCTGTTACTTTATACCTCAGATACATAACTCCTAGGTTCTTTCTCCTCACTTATGGACTCTTAGCATCTGTCCCATAGCTTTTCTCTCCATGACTGCTATTGTCATCCTTGTTGGTGATTTTCATATTCATGTAGGTGGCTCTGCCCTGTCTTCTTTTCACGATCTCATTCTCCTCAGTTAGCCACTCATTTCAACTTACTCAACCCCAGGGTCCTCGCTTAGACCTGGCCATTACTAATAATGCCCCTCCCCCCAAAAAAGAACCTCAGCTTCAAGCCTCTCCTTCCCTGACCAGCACCTCCTGTCTTTTCATCTCCTTCTGGCGCCACTTTTCCAGAAACACTTTCCCCTCACTAAGGACTCTAGTGCATGGTAGGTGGGATCCTATTTCTCACTCTTTTCTGTTACTGGCCCCCTCCTGGTCCCATGACCTTCCATATACCATTTATTCCATGTTCCATGATTATAATCACATGCTTGCCTCTCTCTTTTTCCAGGGTACTTATATTAGTTCCCTATTGCTGCTGAAACAAATTACCACAAATTTAGTGCCTTAAAACAACACAATTCAATATCTCACAGTTCCACCATCAAAAATGAAAAAAAAAAAAAAATGGATCTCACAGGCTGAAATCCAGGTGTCAGTAGGGCTGCGTTTCCTTTTGAAGGTTCTTTGGGGAATCAGTTTTTTTTGGCTTTCTAGCTTTGAGAGTGCACCTCTGTTCCCGTACTCCTGCCCCTTCTATATTCAGAGTCAACAGTGGCTGAGCAAGGCCCTCTCATATCACATGGCTCTGATCCTCCCAATGATAAAGACCCTTGTGATGATATTGCCCACTTGGATAATCCACAATAATCTCCATCTCCAGGTCACTGGATTGATCATTTTGATTTCATCTGAAACTTTAATTTCCCTTTTGTCATGTTACATAACATAATCACAATTTCCTGGGATTAAGATAAGACATCTTTGTGGGGCCATTATTCTGCCTATTATAGGACTTAGATGGCAAACCCTATGTTGGTGAGATTAAAACTCTCTGTCCATACTCCGGACCACATTCTGGAAACAGAACATGACATTCACTCCATGACAAGAGACCTTAGTGTCTTAGACTGCCAGGGCTGTGACAATGAAATAACATAGATTGGATGACTTAAACAACAAACTTTTTTTTTTCTTTCTCACAGTTCTAGAAGCTAGGAGGTCCAAGATCAAGAAGCCAGAAAATTAACTTTTTGGTTAGGGGCTTCTTTCTGGCTTGCAGAAGACTGCCTTCTCCCTGTATCCTCACATGGTGGAGAGGAGAGAGAATGCTCTGTTTTTTTCCTCTTCTTATAAGGACACTAATATCATCACAAGGGCCACACCCTCATGACTTCATCTAAATATAATTACCTCCCCAAATACCCCACCTCCAAATACTGTCACAATGGGGATTAGAGCTTCAATCTCTAAGCAATCAAGGATTCCAGAGCGCAGTTTACAGACCTCCTCTTGATTAGGGTTCATGATTTTTAAACAGTGGCTGTAAATTGAGAACTCTCAAATTCATTTTTCTAGCCCTGATCTTCCCCTGAATTCACACTTAAATATTCAACTTGCAACTTGGCATCTCCAACTTGATGTCTTCCAAGTATTAAATATTAATTTTTCCCAAACCAAACTCTTCATCCACATCTCCACACTGATAAATGTCCTCCTATATTATTTTCAAATTCATTATGAAATAGTTAAACCTGTTCTCTCCACCATTCAGTATATCCCAAGACTGATCTTTCCTTTCCACCTCCTATGCTATGTTCTAGTGTAGTCTACAACCCATTGTCTTTTGCCTAGACCAAAGCAATAGTTTTTCTAACCGGCCTTTCTTTTTCCACTCTTACCTGATAAAGTCTATTCTGTTCTTTATACAATAAATTAAGTAGTGCAATTAAGTTTTTAACCTGTCTTTCATCTTCCCATCATACTTAGAATAAAGTCCATCCCTTATCATGACCTACAAGGTCATTCATATTATGGCCAACTTTATCTCCTTAAAGAAACAATCACATTAGCCTCCTTGTTCTTCCTTGAATGTGCCAACCTTAGGGCCTTTGCGTTCAGGTTTCCTGTGTCAGGAGTTGTCCTTTCCCCTATGTTCTCATAAATGTCTCCTTCACCTCATTAAGTCTTAACCTAAATTCATCTCCTTCTGGACCATTTCTGATATTCTTGTCTGAAATCCTTCCCTAGTCACTATCTTTTCCCTTATTCCTTCTTTATTTTTCTTCAAGATGCTTTACACTATTTGACATATTACATATTTACCATTTGTGTATTTTTTGAATTCCCTCTATGATGTATTCTACCCAAGAGGAAGGATTTTGGCTATTTTGTTTACTGCAGTATCTTCAGAGCCTAGAGGAGTTACCAGACCACAGAGGCTCTCTTTAGATATTTGTTAACTGAACTGACTAAATGATTGAATATTATTGAACTTTTCTGTCTGCATGTGGTATAGCTCTTCATTTCTTTTATAAATTCCAACAATGTTTTGTAACCCACAGTAGTTTCCAGCTATAGAGTTCCTAGACCCAAAGTGCCTTCTGATAGTGAGAGAGAGAGGGAGAGAGAGAGAGAGAAAGTGAGAGAGACACTCTGCTTCCCATAGCTTAAGTAGCTAGTACTCTGCCATTTTAGAACGTGTGAATTTATTTTCTGGGATATTCATGCTTCATTCCAGGCTAATTAAATAAAAAAAATTGGGAAGGTTATCAGTTATATTTTAAAGGTCCCCAGATGATTTGAATATTCAGCCAAGGTTGAGAACTATTCTTCTAAATGCTGAGAACCAAGGGTGAAGTTATACAGAACACATTCATGACCTGGCTTCCTCCCAGACAGTCACCTCTCCAATGACCGCCATTCTTTAATCCAGTGTTGCTCATGGTTCTCTCACTGCACCATGCTCTCATTACACTCTGGACCTTTACTTGTTACTCCCTTTGGGATTATCTGCCTTCCCTTCTTTAGCCAAATCCCACTCGTCCCTCTAGACTCTGCTCAGACTCCTCCAAACTTCCCAGAACATCTTCTCATGGTTTGTGAAAGATTGTCCTCCTCTGGGCCCCTGGGCATTCCACCCTTACCTCCGCCATCCCATTGGACAAATGACTTTGTTTGTTTCCTTTCTGTTTCTCCCATGAGACTGAATGCCCTTTGAAGTCAGGGCTATAGAATATTGATCTATAACTTCTCACCTCTTAGAAAAATGCTCAGTACATCATGGGCTCTCAATGAATGCTGGATTACTGATTGAAAATCATGAGGATGTTTGAATAAGAACTGATTAGTGCTGTTACAGCTTTGGGGGCAGAGCTCAGGATGACTTGCCACAGCTAGTGTGGAGTAGATTGTGATCACCAGTGTGTGCATGCTGGGGAGTCTGCTCTCAGAGCATGGTAGGACCACTTTGAGCATAAGAGTATATGAGACTTCCTACTGAGAAAGAGACAACCCTGTGTGGAAAATTGTTAGCAATAAGCCTTTGACACTATGTGGTCTGATTTCCCCAATTTAGAGTCCCTTGAATCTTACTCCACTCAAATCTTCATTCATAAAAAAGATGTCTATAAATTGTGTTTCAAAAGACCATAAGTACTTGTCTTGGAGTTCAGTCCTCCCATTCCCCCCAAAAGTAGATTTAATAAATAACCCAAAACATTCCCTTTAACCTGCCTTGGCCAAATATTTTAGAAACTATTTTGTCAGGAGAAAATAGAAGTTAACACCAGCATTCCATTATTTCATATTGTTAGATAGTTGCAAAAATGGAATTGTCTTAAATTGATTGTTTAACAAATTATATTTTTCATTCCATAGTATGACTTCATCACTCTCAGCTAATATTTTGGCTCTTTTTATTAATTTTTATGAGATTAAAATAGTCCAAATATTATACTAGATAGCTGTCTGGACAAAGGCAGACATTAACTGATAATGGAACAAAAATTTTGCAGCCAAATGTGGATAGACAAGGATAACAGTTTATTGCTGGTCTGATGTGACATAGCCTCCAAATGAACAGCCAAGCCCAGAACTATACTGATCCCCAGGGAGCCCAAATCATGCTCACAATGGTGCCATTACTGTAAAATTAAGTCCTGTCTGGTCATGTCTACATTAGAACAAAAAATGACAATAGGATGAAGTTAATGAACGATAAGCAGTAACAATAATAACAGCACTAATTTGTGGAGTCTCTTTCTTTCAACTCATTTTTCTATGATATGGAGAGCTTCCTACTTTTTTGATGAATGAATTAAAAGATTCTAAATTATAGAACTAGTGTAGGCTCTTTATATTGCAGAAAGAAATGTTTTGTAAAAAGGAGAAGGAAATTCTACATAAACAGCATGGAATTTATAGAGGTCTATGGTTGGGGTTAAGGAACAGAAGTGATAGCATTGGACCGAAGCACAACAATATTTTGGTGAGTTAGTGGTTCTCAATCAACTTGGGGCAATTTTGCACCCAAGGAACTGTTGGCAGTGTCTAGGGCATTTTTGATTGTCACAGCTTGGGGAAGGAGGTCTTACTGGCCTTGGTGGGTAGAAGTCAGGGATGCTATTAAATATTCTACAATGTACCGTGCAGCTCCCATGACAAGGAATTCTCCAAATCAAAACTTTAATAGTGTCAAGGCTGGAAAGCTCTTCTGTTAAGGCAAACACAGTTGAATTTCTGCCTCCGACACTAAGAAATATGTGACAATTTCAACAATTTGCCTTGCTTACCTGTGCCTGGGTTTCCTTTAGTATAACATGAAGATAATAATAATGATATAAATGGGATTTTCAGAGGGTTAATAAAATAGTTTGTGGAAAGTTTCCCCCCATAGTAAATATGTGACGTTTTCCCTGCATAGTAAATATCTGAAAGAATTAGGTATGACTACTAGAATATTCTATCTGGATCCAGAGATAATCTAATCCTGTCTTCCTCCCCATGAAGAAAAGTTCTTTACTTATAGCAACCCATTGTCTTGTGATTCCCTGAAAACCAAAACCATCATTAGATAGTTCTAACTATTAAATATTGCTCTTTCATATTATGCCTAAGCTGCCTACCCCAAATTTAAACTCATTTGTTTTGGAGGATCCCCTTTGAATAGAATACCACAAGTCTCATTACTCTTTCATGTGTTAGTACCTCAAATGCCAGCAAACTGTATGACCTAAAAAGAGTGTAAGGTTTTCCATACATCATCTTTAATATGAGGATATGACTATTCACCTTATAGTTTTAATATGGTAATATTGTGAGATAATAGAGGTTGCAGGATATAACATAGTTCTTCCCGATTTAAAGACTTAAAAATGTTTCTGACATTCCTTCCTTTTCAAATCCAAATTTAATGTCAATGATGAGATAGAAAAAGGTACGTTGCTAAGGATAATTGAAGTATATACCACACGCAGGCTATTTCTCTATTTTTGAAAGAGGTACCACTTAATAAAGGCATGTCCATAAGATCTGGTTAATTCACCTCTTTATCTTTTGCAATTCCAAAACATCTTATCCTCCCCTTCCTCCTCTTCTTTCTTATCTCAGCAAATGACATTCTATTCATTTCATCTACCTTGTTCCATCTCAGTTCCTAAACCAAATGCCCCCTTTCCATCCTTGATTCCTCCTTTTTCTTCATCCTCTGTAGATGGATTCCATTCCCACTAGCTCCTCATTAGATCTTAAATCCAGCTATTCACTTCCATCTACAATGCCACTCCCTTAATGAAATTCACCATCGTTTATCTTCTGGTTTATTACTAAAGTAACCAACTAGTCTCCTTACTTGTGTGCTTTTAAACTCTTCTTTTAAACAGACTTACAATGATTTATTAGCTATGTCTACACATAATGCAAAAGGCTTTGTAGCATCTCTTTATTGAAGAGAAAAAGTCTATTTTACTGCCCTGGCAGTGAATTCTGACCATTCAAAAACCCGCTCACACTTGAATTCATAGAACAGTATCTAAACAGTCACATCAACAAAAATGAATTTTATTTTAGGTGTTTAGATCCTTGGAATTACTTCTTTCACTGTTCAATGAAAGTTACTTCTTTTCACTGTTTCAATGTCCAAACTGCCTCCTGATCCAATATAGTTCAAGGGGACGCATCTTGTTAGGGAGATGATCTATGGGTATGAATGTGTTCCCTTCATGTGTGTCCCTCCCATGTAGTAAGGAATATCCATATTTTTCTATCTTCCTTCCACAATTACTTCCTGTCCATACCTTCCATGATGAAATCAGGACCTTGATGTTCTTGGTTAATGAAGAGAAAAGGAGAACAGAAGTGTCATTTTGTTTTAATGTCTACCAGATTTGATTTCCGTTTTGAACTCAGAAGCTTTTCCACCAACTACAAGACCCCAAATCACAATCTCAAAGAATTTTTTATTTTATTTTATTTTTTCAAAGAATTTTTTAAAGATTTATTTATTTGTTTTGGGAGGGGACTGAGGAAGAGGGAGAGAGAGGATCCTCAAGCAGACTCCCCACTGAGCGTGAAGTCCAATACTGGACTTGATCCCAGGACCCTGAGATCATGACCCGAGCTGAAATTAGGAGTCGTCTGTTTAACTGACTCAGCCTCCCAGGCCCCCAAAAGAAAATAAAAGAATTTTAAATCTCAAAGACCATAAAACCTAAATATGTTTCAGGAGAATGGCCAAAGGTTTGAAGTCACCTTTTAGCTAGATGTTCTAACATTTCTTAATTTTGAACAAATACACCAGCCTATCTGCTGACAGTAAATAAAAACAAATTGCACCATCTGCATCTTGGCTTTAAATTATATAGTTATAAGAAAACATTGATCTATTCTTTTCAGAAAAATCCCTTTCTTGGGCACCATCATATTACTTCGTTCATATACAATCTGCTTTCAATTTGTTGAAGTTTTCTGTTCTTAATAGGCGTAGACTTAATTTCTATAGTATGTTTTCTATATTCAGCGTATTTATTTGTATCTCGGCTTGCCTTCCCTGATCCAACAACCAAGACACTAAAAAGGGTGTCTTTATAATTATGTAGCAAATGATATATATTCTAGAGGGCACATCTGAGCAAGCTCCCACCTTTAGTATAGACGTGCACTGATCATGGCATTGCTATCCCAAGTCTTGACAAACCTGAATGAAAGACATATCTCCTAATTTTGTTTTTGGAACATAGCTCCATTAGAAATGAGTCTTAATTTTTAACATTTTCCTTTTAAAAATCATTCTTGTCTATGACTAAAATGCTACAGGAATATATGCCTAGAATCTCCTTTTAGAGGCTGCTCTACTAATCAAGAAAAACTAGCTATAAATTTCAAGAAATTGCATATCTGTCTGCTGGTTAGTTATCCGTAGTCATTTATCCTCATGTTTTTCTTCCAATATTCCTTGTTTCAATATCACTTTTTTATATCTTCCACCATCTACCAGTTACTTGAGTTTCCTCTTCAGTTCCTGAAGTCTTGTACCTTAAAAGAGTAAGCATGCTTTTTTTTTTTTTTAAGGTTGTATGGTTAATCACCTTAGGAAACCAGCCAGACATATAGAAAATTGCAAACACTGAATATTCACCAAGCTTTGACAAAGTGGTATAATATGTTTAAACAGGTACACTGGGGTAAAAAAGAATTTGAAATTATATCTCAGTTTCACTACTTTAGAGGTATCACTTCTCCAAAACTCAATTGTCCCCTAAAAAAAAGATAATATCATCCAACTTTTAAGATTATTAGAAAGACTGGAGGTAATTCATACATTCAACAGACATGTGCTAGGCTCTGAGTGTATAATAGTGGACAGGTTTATTACATAGGTCTGACTGGCCTCCTATAGGTCTCTGGCCTCGTGAAGTTCACATTTGATTGAGGTCCAGGCAAAAAAATAAATAAGCACACAGCAAATAGATATTTATGAATGGCCTAAATTAAAAATATATGAACAAAAGGTTAAGATACAAGGCCCTTTGGAAAATTTTTTTTTATAATTTTTGAAGTTATTTGTTGACCTCACTTATTTGTATGTCTAGAAAATTACCTCCATCTATTGGGGCTTTCTCCTGAATGACATGTCAATTACCTGGGCATAAAATAAGCAATCCCTGACCTGGGAGAGAGAATGTCCTCTTCTGCTCTTGGACTCTAAAGAAAGAGGTCAAGAGGAATGGCCAGATTTAGTCACAGCTAGTGGCTGACTTGTCCAAATGGTTAGGTTGAGGGCAGGGCTCCATGGGTTTCGTTTTGAAAAAACTAAACACCATGAGCTTATGTGGTACATATAAAATCTTTTGTTCTTATAGAAAGGGAACTGAGGTAAAAATTGGTGGCAAGAAAAATAGGGGTCAATATATCTCATAAAGTTACCAATATGAGGACTCATTGCTGTTTCTATAAATAGAATTTCATAGAATAATTATTTTTATTTTGTATCATATTTTCCTATTAGATATTTTTAATATTAACCTTCTCAAGTACTTATTGGGTTCATCAACTCACACTGACTGAGTCCATATAATTCTCCAGAGACTTTACAAGGCTGGAGATATGGTAAAGAGGGGTTTATTTCTGCCCTCAAGAAGTCCAGAGTATATGGGGAAGGCAGACAGTAGATGAATCACCGCACTGTGATACAGTTAGTTCTCCAGTGGGAACTGAATGCAGAAGCTCAGAAGCTTCAATACACCAAATCCCCAGGGTGTGGCGTGTTGACGTTTGTTTTCTTTTCTGGGATAGAAAAAAAAAAAAGAAAAAGAAAAAGAAAAAAGAAAGAAGGAAAGAAATAAGTCATCATATCCAGCCTGCACATATCTGAACTTTTGATACGGTTATTATGTTTTGACTAACCCAAAAGCTCATTGTAATTTCTCTAAGCCTTGTAGTGGTTGAGTCTACTCTCGGTTTGTCTAAGTCTGTAGCTGAGTCTACTCTGCTATTTTTTAAATCTGATATTGTGCCAGGAGGAATTCTCAGTAAAGACTGTTTTTGCTTTCAACCCTGCTGCCAAACCTGGGAAGCAGTCATCAGACCGAGTCACTTTGAGGGCATACTTTGAGAACACTTTGAGTGTTCTTGTCAAGTATGTTGTGGTTGTCTAACTACCATGTAGCAGTTTTCTCAAGAGGCATTTACAGCTAGGGTCCCAGAGCATAAACACTCTATAAATGTCAAAGACTCCTAAATGTATGTTTCCTAGTCTCACCTCTTTCCGGAATTCTAGTCTCATGTATTTAGCGGCCCCCTCCACATCTCTACCTAACATTATCTAACATGCATATCAAAGATTACATGTTCAAAACAAAACTCTTGATTCTCTACCGTGCAAAACTGTTGTTCTCGCAGACTTTCACAACTCAGAGAATGGTACCCATTCATTCAGTGCTTGAAGCCAAAGCCTGAAATAATACCAGGTTCCTCTGTTCTTTCCTACCTATAGTTCATCAGTAAGTCTTCTCGATTGACCTCACAACTCGTCTGAGTTGTCTATTCTCCTCCATGCTCAACATAGGCACCTAGCCCAAGACATTATTATCTCTTGCTTAGTTTAGTGTTGTAGCCTTCTTCCACAACTGCCCATCAAAGTCCTCCAAAGGGGAACCTGAGTCAACTTTTTAAAACATAACTCAGATTAATTCTGCTCCTTACACTGCAATTCGGTTTTACCAAACTTCCCCTGAACTAGAACCTAAATAATTATCCATTGGTTGACTAAAAAGCCCGTGGTGTAGTGAAGAGTAGATACTTTGGAATCAAAGAGACCATTCATAATTTGATCATAAGCTTTTCTGCACAACAGCTGTATGATTTTGAGCAAGTTACCTCACATTCATAATCCTAATTTCCCAATCTGAAAAAGAAAATTAAAAATATTACATTCATTCATTCATTCATTTTAAAATTGTTTGTTGCACAACTAAGATGTGTCAGGTACTGTGATGAGCATCAGTATACAAAGTAAATA
Source organism: Potos flavus (assembly GCA_028534135.1). NCBI lineage: Eukaryota > Metazoa > Chordata > Mammalia > Carnivora > Procyonidae > Potos > Potos flavus. The sequence goes on from CM052900.1 coordinate 7,524,964, forward strand.
AAACAGACATAAAGCTGTCCTTATGTTGCTTAAAGTTTATAATTGAATATAATAAGAGTCAAACATATAACCGGTACTCAATAAACAATGGTTGCTGCTATGGTCTTAATGTTTGTGCTTCCCCCTCTCCATTCATATATGAAATCCTAACACCCAATATGATAGTCTTAGGAGGTGGAGGCTTGGGAAGCGCTAGGTCAGGAGGGTGGAGCCCTCATAATGAGATTAGTGTTCTTATAAAAAGACAAAGACGGTTCCCTGCCCCTTCTGCAAGATACAACCTTGCATCTGTACCCCAGAAGAGACTTCTGACTTGACCATGCTAGTGATGAAGGATAGTTGGAAGAAAGGCAGGCAAGGATAAGGGGCCCTCACCCGAGGAGGAAACCACCCTTAAAAGGATTTTATAACACCCTAGAAGAAGCCCTCCACCTTTTCCCATGTGAAAGATAGATGACAAAAACCTCATTGGAGGACAGGCACAGGGAGAGTTAATCAGATGACAACAGCCTGCCAACAAGCCCATAAAAACCCAAGACTTACAAACTCTGGTAGCAACCCTCTCGGGTCCCCTTCGTCTTTGGGAACTTTGTGCTCTATCATTCAATAAACTTCACTATCGCTCAGCAAACCCTGCTTTGCTGCCCACCACTCTGGCTGGTCTACTTCTTCATTCTTCGAAGTGATGTGACCAAGAACCGTGGGCACCCAAGGAAAAAGAAATCCTGTAACACTGGTACTCTGATCTCCGACATCCAGCCTCCAGAACTGTAAGAAATAAGTATCTGTTGTTTGTAAACTACCCAATCTGTGCTATTTTGTTATAGCAGCCTAAACAGACTGAGACAGGTGCTTTTTACTTTTCCCTTCTGACCCTGTGGATCATGTGTCAACTATCCCAACCTCCTTCAGACACCTCCTGATTCTTAGTACAGAGCTATTTGTTACTTTACCGTGGTGTCTTAGTGGTCATCTACTATAGCAATATCCGGTTCTTGCATTTATATCAAAGAGCTGAAAGTATTAGTTCTCAAAGGATCACTTGAGTAGTCCTTAGTGCAATTTAGGGAAAGGATGTGATTATTGTCCCAGGAGTCCCTCAGCTGCTTATAACACCTATACTAGATGTGTGGTAAGATAGGGTGTATGAGGAACTGAGCATGGTCATTGGAGGTTATAAATAAGTATATAACGTTTGTTGTAAAATACAAGAATTAGGTTTTAATTACATCAACATCCTATAAGCAGTCAGATGACACCTATAAGGACAAAACAAGAATGTAGGTCAATAATGGGAGTAGATTGAGATCCTAAAAACCACAGCTGCAACTAGTGTCAGCTGGAAGCCAGCTCCAGCCAATTCAGGCGCAGCTCAATGCCAAGAGACACCACCCTTTGATGAACAAAATGTCACTGCAACAACCTGGGGGGCCAGAGGCTGGTTGAAATTGCCTGAGGTACTGAACGGTTTTCTTTTTATATTTATCCACAGGAATTCATGCCCTCATTCCTCCAGAGGAGCCACAGTTCAGTTCAGAGTGGAGAAAAGTCAAAAGAACAGGATTCCTGGCATAAACTGAGCCAATCAGAAACTGCCTATCATCAGACGCTATGGATGTAGCTCTGAAGTGGTTTGATTTTCCTTTGCACTGAACAAGCAAATGCAACCATGTAGAATGGCAGGCAAAACGCAAATTCACTGGTTTGATTTTAAAGGTTTTCTCTTTGTGCTCTTTGGGCATGAAAGGTAACGAAAATGTAGGTGGTCTGGGGACCATGCCTATGCACCAATGGGTAGGTCATTTCCTTTCTCTGGGCCTTCATTTCCTCAATTATTAAATAGTAGTTGAGCAGGAAGCTTTCAAAGGCTCTTTCAGGTCTTCAAAAGAGGGTGGATATGTTAAATGGCTCAGGCCTGGGCCTCTTTCCTATCAGTGGTTCAGATCACTGACATCAGCCTTGTAGGGCATTTGACCAAACTCTGAGCTTCCTTTCAGGAAGTTGCTTTGCCTTAAGTAGGCTCTTTCTCTTTCTTAGTCCCAAACTATTTGCCAGATTTTACCTTGTTAACTACCTGCATTTTCTCCTCTTTGAGCCTTGGGGCCCCTCTTTGTGTAGTAGCTTTTTTGTGTAGTAGCTTATTTGCTGCCTGGGCAAAAATTCCCACTAGAATTTCCAGTGGGATCCTCTACCCCGCCTTCACTCCAGGCCAAGAGACATGTCTCCTTAGAAGAAAGGGAGATTACACTTTTATAAACTTTTAATTAATTCCCTTTTCTCAATTTAAGCATCTATAAACTCATGACAAGTGGGAATTAATGGACATTAGGGATTAATGGACACATTGAGACATTTGTTCTGTAAACAGTTAATTAAGCAACTTCCATGTACCAAGCACTGTGCTAAAAGCATTACATATATCTTAATCAAGCAAATTAAAAATATTAATTGACACCTACGAAGTATCTGAAAACACATATCCTGCATGTCTGGCAAATTTTCCTGAATTTTTTCTTTCATGATGTTTTTCCTTTAAAAAAAATAAAAATAAATTTTATCAAGATATAATTCACTTTTTGAGTATACAATTCAATGAGCTTTGACCAATATACACATCCGTTAAACCACTCCAATCAAAATATAGAACATTTATATCATCTCGAGAAATTCCGTCATTCTCCTTTGCAATCAACTCTCTGCTATTATTGGCCCCAGGCAAGTACTGTTCCATCATTATAGATTAGTTTTGCTTATTCTAGAATTGCATATAAATGGACTCATGCAGTATGTTTTCTTGCGTCTAGTTTATTTCACTCAGCATGATGTTTTTGAGATTTATCCAGATTGTTTGTGTGTATTACTCATTATCCCTTTCTATTGTTAAGGAACTTGCATTGTAGGGTTATACCACAGTTAGTTTATCTATTCATATACTGATGACATTTGGGTTGTTTTCATTTGGGGCTATTATACTAAAGCTGCTATAAACACTTACGGACAACTCTGTGTGAATACATGTTTTTATTTCTCTTAGGTAAATACCTAGAAGTGGAATAGCTAGGTCATATTTAAGTATATGTTTTATTTTATGAGAAACTGCCAAAATGATTTTAGAATAATGGTACTATTTCATACTCCTAGAGTTTTAACTGCTCTACATCTTCGCCAATACTTAGTATAGTCAGTCTTTTAAGTCTAGCCTTTCAAGTGAATGCTTAGTGGTATCTCTTTGAGATTTTAACTTCCATTTCCCTGATGACTAGCAATGCTGAGCATTTTTGGATATGCTTATTGATCATTCCTATGTCCATATATTGTTTGTTGAAGTACTTGGGTAGTTAGGTTTTTTATAATTGAGTTGTAAGAGTTATTTATATATTCTTGATATAAATGTTTTATTAGATATAGGCACTGGGAAAATTTTCCCCCAGACAGTGGTTTATTTTTTCAGTTCCTTAATGGTTTCTTTCAAAGGACAGACATTTGTAATTCTAATGAAGTCCAATTT
>CM052900.1:7528571-7598175 GCA_028534135.1 Potos flavus
CTGATGTTGCTCTTTTTAAAAATTGTTTTAGATATTTTAAGTCTTCTAATTTTCAATATTAATTTTTAAATCTGCTTGTCAAATCTTACTTAAAAATAAACTGCTGGGATTTTTATTGGAGTTACTTTGAATCTATATGTCAACCTGAAAAGAATTGGCATCTTGGGGCACCTGGGTGGCTCAGTCAGTTAAGTGTCTGCCTTCAGCTCAGGTCATGATCCCAGGGTCCTGGGATCAAGCCCTGCACCAGGCTCCCTTTTCCATGGGGAGTCTGTTTCTGCCTCTCCCTCTGCCTGCCACCCCGCCTACTGTGCTCTCTCTCTATCTAATAAATAAGTAAATCAATCTTAAAAAAAAAAAATGACATCTTGACAATATTAAGTATTCCAATCCATGAGCATGGTATAGCTATGCTCCATTTACCTTCTTTTTTTTGTTTTCCTGGCACTGTTTTATAGCTTTCAGTATATAGGTATTGCATCTATTCTGTAAAACTTATTACTAAGTATTTCATACTTTTGGTGCTATTGTGAAATATTTACTACTTTTACCAATTACTTATTACTAGTATAAATATGCCATTGCTTTTTATATATTGATTTTTTGTTGTATAACCTTAAAACTCAGTTATTAGTTCATAAACCTTTGAAAAGTCCTCAGAATTTTTTACGTACATGATAACATTATCTGTGAATAAGAACTGTTTTATCTTTTCCTTTTCGGTCTATATGTAATTTGTTTCTTTTGCATGCATTACAATGACTAGCATCTTGTTTATTGTTGAATAGAAGTGATGGGAGTGGGCATCCTTTTCTTATTCTCATTCTTCCAGAGAAGTATTCAATAACGCCATAATATATAATGTTAGCTGTAGGATTTTTTTTGTGCATGTAGTTTGCAAAGAATTTGTTCATGAATGCTCCTTTTTTTATTTCCTGAAATGTGGTTTTTCTCCTTTATTCTGCTAATATGGTAAATTATTTTGATTGATTTTCAAATGTATTATTATCTTTCCATTTCTGTTTGTTCGTACATATGTATCAAAAATTAAAAGCTGCTTTAAACTCACTGTGCATAGGTCACCCTTGTCAACTGATAGGCTTCTTATAGGAAGATGTGTATTGTTCACTGTGTTGAGGGATCCCCACATGTCATTATTTGTACTTCTTTTTCCTTTGGCTAGTCAGATACCCCATACAGGAATTCACCAACTCTTCCTTGAAGGGTAAGGCCTGTTTCCCACAATTTGTTGCTTCATGAAGGAAGAGAATATCATTGTAAGATAAATAAATTAGTCTTCTGTTTTATTCTCTAACGTCAGCTTACAGCTGTCCTTCTAGCTCAGCCTCTCCAGAGACTAAACCTCTATTCTTCTACGAACTAGGAAAGGGGACGTTACCTATTGTGTGAGAAAGGAGATGATATCTACAGGTCTGGCTTTTTCTAATACAGTTTTTAGACAATCATTCTTTTAAAAAAAAAGATTTTATTTTTTGAGACAGAGAGAGAGAGAGCATGAGCAGGGGGAGAGGGAGGGGCAAAAGGAGAGACAGAAGCAGACTCCCCACTGAGCAGGGAGCCCAACCTGGGACTCAATCCCAGGACTCCAGGATCATGACCTGAATCAAAGGCAGAAGCTTAACATACTAAGCCACTGAGGTGCCCCTAGGTAATCATTGTGAGACCACTTTCAGAAGTATCTGATCTTTTGAACCTCTGAAACTTTCTGAAGTTTCGTGGTACCAAACAGCTTGCTTTTAGGATCCCTGTATTTCTAGCTTGGGTTTCAGTACTGCAGAATATTGTTGCTATATCTTCTTACTAATACTGTTGTTGCCTCTCCTCCCTTCGTCTTTCTGAATTTATGCCTTACAAATTTTTTTTCACTGTCTTTTAAAATGGAGTTTGGAGAAGCAGCAGAGATTGATGAGGGTGTTCAGTCTTTTAGAAAGTCCTGGTATCAGTTTTTAAAAATATTTTTAAATGTTTTCTTATTTGATGAGGAAACTGTGATGTGGTCAGGCTAGAGAAACAAGCAGACATCACCATAACGTCTTGTAAGTCATGTAAGTGTTTTTCTTTTTCTTGAAGGCAGTGGGGAGCACTGAAGATTTTAAGTAGGGTAACAATGTAATCAGAATTATGTCTGGAGTATAAAATAAGTTGTTGGGAAGAATTAGAAATAAAGGCAGGGAGACTGGTTAGGAGACTCTAGCAGCAACTGAAAAGAAAGTTAGGGCAATTTCATCTTGGGCAGAGGCAGGGCGTCATGGCCTAGAATCCTGACCTCTGCCTTCAGTGGTTTCTTTAATCATGCATTCTTCCTTCCTTCAATGAGGATGAATCCTGCCAGGTGTATCTTCTAAATACCACTCTACTCTACCTTCTCTTCCTCTCCATCTCTTCCTCTCCATCTAGCTCCCGAGGGACCTCAAGATACATCATACATCTTTCACTCTGCTGCCAGAATTATTTCTCTAAAGCTCTGGTTGATCATGCGTTTCTTCAAATGAAAACTTTTCAATGGCTCCTCGAAGTTCAGAGGACAAAGCTCGAGATCCTTAGTCTAACATTTATTTTTATTGGATTTTTCAAATATATCCATCAATTACAATGTATTGGACATTTTCTTAATGAAAAAAAGAGCTGAGCCTTTATGAAACATAGCTTGAAAAGCACTGCTTTAGATAACCTTCTTCATGTTGGTAAACTTTGTGAGGCACCAGGTTTCTAACAACATTGGTTTGGCCTCATCTGCATCATAAATGCTTGGGAGGTAGCAGATTACTAGTAAGAGAGAGAAAAAAGAAAGGAACACCAAATTGTCAAATATTTGCTTTCTCTGTGTGACTCTTCCGGGAACTTCACATGTGTAGCAAAGTAAAGAAACTATTTTAACTACTGAAGTTAGAGTTTCTCTTAGGAATGAAACACTTTGTTTAAGGAAATACCTTGATGGATCACTTTGGATGGGCAAGGTAAAGGCCTCAAAACAGATCAAGCCCTGCAAGATAGATGAGCACGAAATTAGTGCTGGGGGAAAGGGAAATAGAGGTCCTAATTAACCTCACAGGAATTTGAAGCCCACAGAGAAAAGTGGTCGAAAAGAAATTCAAGATGGCAGAAAAACATGAAGATGCTATTTAAAAATATAGATTAAAATGTCTGATTGTTAAAGTTATATATTGTTTAAATTGCTGTCATATAAGCCATTATATCCCCAAAAATTTTTATAAGGATGCACACTAATACCTAGTATGAATGATTTTGAGAGTAAACCAAAAAGAGGTGTATGTTTCATACTTACTTATTTTGAAACAGGTAGAATAAAAAAGAGATGAAATGAGCATGAGCAGAGTTTAATGGAAACCAGAACTCATAGTCAATAGCAAATAGCAGAATATAAATATGCCACAAACCAGAAGTCACACAAAACTTGGGCAGGGCATAGGATTTCCCACTGGACATGGAATATGTATTGTGAATCAAGATTTAAAAATCTCTCAATACACAGTTGCTGCATAACAAATTACCACAAACACAGTGGCTTAAAACAACACATATTTATTATTTAATCATTTTTATGGGTCAGGAATTCAGGTAAACTTAGCTGGGTCCTCTGCCTCAAGGCTTCTCATATTTAGAGAGAAATGGGGAGGGAGGAAGAGAGGGATCTATGCTAAGGACTTGTCTCATGCAATTCTGAAGGCTGGCAAGTCTGAAATCTGGCAGGCAGGAAATTCATGCAAGAGTTGCAGTGTTGAATCCAAATTCAATAGGACAATAGACTCCAAAATCAAGCAAGGTTTCTATGTTACAGTCTTGTGGAGAACTCCATTTTCCTTGGGAGACCTTAGTCTTTGCTCAGTTAAGGGCTTTGACTGAATGAGGCCCACCCACATTATGGAAGGTAACATGCTTTATTCAAATTCGATTCTTTTAAATGTTAAGAGTCTACTAATTTTAATGTTAATCCCACCTAAAAATTGCCCACACAAAAAACCTCTAGACTGATGTTTGACTAGACAACCAGGCACCATAACCTTGCCAAGTGGACATACAACATTAGTGATCAGAGGTTACGGTCAAGGTGTTGGACAGGGTTGGGTCTCATCTGAAGGCTTAACCAGGGAAAACTAGATCTCCTTCCAGGCTCGTCAGTTATTGGCAGAATGCAATACCTTGCATGCTGTTACATTAGTGGCCTAAACTCCTTATGGGCTATTGGCAGGAGTTTGTCTTTGTTTTTTGCCACATGGACTACTCCATTTGGTAGTTAGCTTCGTCAAGGTCATAAAGGGAGAGAGTCTGTTAGCAAAATAGAAATCGTATTTTTTTTTTTTTTTTTTTTAGAAATCATAATTTTATGTAACCTAGTCAGGGAAATGCTATTCCATGCCTTTGCCATATTCTACTAATTGAAAACAAGTTGCCAAACCATTCCACAACCAAGGGAGAGGATTATACAAGAGCATGAACACCTGCAGGTGGGTATTATTTTAGAGACTGCTTGTCGCAGTCTGTTTATCTCTGTTAGCATTTAGATTTCAGGTAAACTATTTCATTAGAATTCTCTCAACCAGTTTATGAGATAAGTATCTTTATTCCCATTTCACACATTAAGGAATTAGATCAACATAACATATGAAGTAACAGGCAAAGCTGGTAATCAAGCCTGCATCTATTTGCTACCAAATGTTACATCTTTCTTATTATACTGTAAGGAAAGTCAGTGAGGCATAAAATATAAATATATATATAGGAATTAAGCATCTCTGGAAACAAGTCTCTTCCTTGGTTCCAAACTTTGAGATCCTATCCTGCAACGTGTTATGGTTTCCTTTTTTGATTCACTAGAAATTTCTATTAGAAAGACTAGCATGCATTGCTTTTCCTCAAATCTAGGCACTCCATAGATTCTTAACTTTTCCAGAAAGAGCTCTAAGACCAGTAGTGGAGTGCAAGGGGATTTTTCTCAGAATTTCTTCTCATTCTTTATATTCTTGCTTTTGATTTTCCAGGCTTGTTATCTTATAATAATCTTTGGTGCCTCTTTGCATTGCAAGGACTAGCTTAATTTTTTGCTTCCCCAGTCATCTGACCCTAAAACTGGAGATATTCTCTTTTCTTGCAGAGTTAAACTTACCTATTTCCTCAGGGTCAAACTATGGATTCTATTTTGTGAGTTGTGCCCTGGGTCCTAATCTATGGCTTCAAGACCTGCATTTATAACTGATTCTCATACCCAAATACTGCCTGGCATCCCAGTTTTTCTAAGATAGGGGTCCCTACCTTGATCCCTTCAAGGGTTCCTAGGGTCTGAAGTTATGATTCTGAACCCAGTACATTGTAGCTCTTTTCTACCTTCTACGGCACTGCCAGAGAGCTGACCCTCTTCTTGTTTTAGCTGTAGTTGTTATCTAAATATTATTCATCCTAGGTAAACAGAGATGCGAAGTCTTATGCCACTCCTTCTGGGTTATAAGGGGTGGGAAATGACAATAATGAAACTTCTAGTTTATATTGTTAGGTTACTTCTTACAAACATTAAATACAAAAGAAGAAAGTTCCAGGGAAGGATGTGGAAGGAATAGGAATTTGGAAGCAGAGGCCTTTCTATAGTTCTTCAATTTTAAAGTAAGCTATGGCGGTCGTCGAGGCAGGGTTTTGCCCTAGACATGTGTGCGACAGACCACCTCTCCTCCTTCCTCAAATTTCTTCTGTTGACCCCCATTTCATAGAGCATGGAATCCAAACTGCCTAGGCTTGTATTCAAGGATTTCCATGGTCTATCTGATTGCAAGCAATTTTTCCAATCTTATTTCCATATTCCATGCATGATAAGCCCTTCCCCCCTTCTCCTGTATAACAGTCTTCCCTTAATTCTCCACTTATTAAACTTGATCCAAGATCTTTTCATTCAGGTCCATAAGTATCAATATTCCTAGATAACACTTACTGTTCCTTACAAGAATCTCAATGAAATGCTCTTTTATCTATGATCCTGAGTGCATTGTTTATATCTACCCAAGCACATACTTCATTCTATCATTTGACTTGGCTCATTGTGTACATTCCTTTCTTTTCTTAGTAGCCCAGAATACCTCTTAAAATGTTAAAACTTGCTTTGTATTCTTACTTTTATTGCCACTCTCAGAATCTATCACAATGCGCTGAGTGAAGCATGGTGACAAAATGGGGTTGGGCAGAGGACATAGATTTTGGAATCAAGCACACTTAAATTTGGAAATAGATTCTGGCTCTTATTGACTGTATGATTGGAAAAGTTGCTTCGTCCTCAATTCTTGGTTTCCTCACCTATCAAATGAGAATAGCATTACCTCCTTCAGAGATTTTTATTAAATGTATAAAAAGATCAGTACAATGTAGGGTAGACTGCACTGCTTTTTCTCCAAACTTCCCATTTTCACAACCTGGAGCCCACTCCCCATTCCAATCTTCTCTCCCATCTACTCTTCCTACATCCACCCCCACCATTAATAAATGTTTACGAAATTGGATTGAATCCTCTGTCATTGGCCTCCTTGAATCAAGCAAATGACTCACAGGTTTTAAATGATCTATTGACTTTTGTTTCTGCAGCCTTTCAGTTGTTCGGTGCCTTGCATCTTTGCTTTTCTCCTCCTCCCCCACCCGAATTTGCTATGAATCCATCCTTTGTGTTCTCTTTCTGTTCTAAAATTTCATTTCATCTTCAAGCTCTTTGTTTATATTGTGTCTCTCTTCTGCTGAAAGAGCATGGCCTTGCAAAGCTGACATTTATATAATCTTCTAGCTTCTCAAAATCTGTATTTATGAGTTTCCTAACATTTCCAGTGCTGGGGACTTCAGCATGCATGCCAGAGCTTTCTGAGTAAGTGTTCCAGCCTGAGAGGAGAGCTGTTCCAAGGTTATGTCATCCCCCACCACGGTGCTTCCTCATCTACAGCCAGGAAAAATAAAAGTTTCCATGGAGATGAAACAGAAACCAGTCTGTTTGATCAATTCTGATTTTTATAAATAGGAATCCATTTTAAGTCTATGTTTGTAGCTTGAGCTGCTATCATAGTTAAGAGGAAAGTGGGAAGTTAACAAGTAAATTTCTAGCGTGGAATGTCTACTCAGCTCAATATAAGAGAGAGACTAGGTCCTTGCCCTAAGAGGGCTTACAATTTAGTTGGGGAATGAAAAGTAACACACAAGAACAAGAAGGTTATTAAAGACTAAGAATAGGAAGAGCTAGTTTAATGAACATTTGTTGACTTCATGCATGAATAAATAAATGTAGATTGCTATGGATTAAATGTGTTCCTCCCAGTATTCATGTGTTGAAACCCTAATCCTTAATGTGATGGTATTTAGATATTGGGTCTTCAGAAAGTAATTAGGTCATAAGAGTGAAACCTTCAGCTCCCTCTCTCTGTCTCTCCCCACCACGAGAGGACACAGTAAGAAGACAGCAAACCAGGAAAAAAGGTCCACACCAAACCCAACCATGTTGATACCCTAATCTTGGACTTCCTAGCCTCCAGAACTGTGAAAAAGAAATTTCTGTTGTTTACGTCACCCAGTTTATGGTATTTGTCATATTAATACAAATAATACAATAATGATTGGCTGATAAAAATGATAAAATGAATGAATAAATGAAGGCTTGGGCTCTAAGTTTTTTCCTTTAAAATTTGGACAAAGTTATTAATTCAAAGCAATTCCAATCACCTTTAAATTACTTGCACTGGAGCTCCACAATTACCTCCTTAAGTTAGCAATCTGAGCTATTTAGACAAACTTTAAGTAACTACAATGGGCCAGACCATAGTGAGTCCAAAAGGAAAACAAGATGAATGAGATATTGTCCTTTGTCTAGGACAGAAATAGAATTTTCCTTTCACCATTCTATGGATTATTACCAAGATATCCTAAGTGTAGGCCCCCAATCTCCAAACCGGTAGAATATCATTAGTTTTAAATATCATAATAGATTGAGAGGCAAGTTTTTGGGACTCAGGACTACTTGATGGTTGATCTGTAAACATCATTCAGTATGTCTGCTTCATCATTTGGAGAGCTTTACCCTTCTTTTTCCAGAAGTAGTTTGTCACTACACATTCTCTGTTCTAGGTATGTGAAATGTTTGTTATGTTCCCAAACAGACTTTAAATTTCCTGAGAGAAGGTCTGTTTTTATTTATATATGCTAGCCTAGTGCCTGACATATGGCATGCACTCAGTTATATTGACTGAGTGGAGAAGTGTAATGTGAAATAAAAAATTTATATTTGTTCAGTATGTGTTTGGGGACTATGGCCATGTGTCACACAAAAACCTAAGCAATGGAGACATAAAGATGAGTAAAATGAGTTGTTGGTTCTCTAGGACCTATCAGCCTGGTTGGGAACTCAGAATGCAAACCAGTAGCGGTAAATCAGTGTTCTAAGTATCATGGTAATGATAAAACACTGACAGCTCTGTGAGCAGTTGTCAGGGACCAAGAGTTCTGAAAGGACATAGGAAGAAAGGTGAACTTGAAGCAGAGCCTAAAGAATAAATAAGTTGGCTAAGCACCAAAGTTAGGAAGGATGAGCTCAACAGAAGGATGAGCTCAAGATAGTGGTGAAATAGAGCTCATTGTAGATAGAAGGAACAGCCTATGCAAAGGCACAGAGAAGTGAGAATGTTCAACATTGAAATCTAATTTGAGGTGGCCAGGATGGAGATACATATGGAAAGTCAGAGCATAGGAGAATAGGAACGTACACTAGAGTCAGATCATGAAGGCCTGCCTTGCCAACTAGTTCGAATTTCTTCTCTTGAGTAATCATAATAACCAGTGGTTTTCTTTAAGGATGGTAGGGAGATAATCAAATTTTATCTTAGAAAGACAACTCTGACTAACACAGGGAAGTGATACTGAAGATCAAGAAAGGAAAGCAACATTTATTGAGTGGTGACTGTGTGCCAGGAAATTCATTAGGGCTTTCATAGGTATTATTGAAGTTTGCTTCATTTAATCCTTACAAAACCCCACGAGATAAGCATTAGTATGCTCATTTGGCAGAATAAAAATCTGACACCTGAAAATGGGAGTGGAAAAATGATTAGAAATTGAGAAACTATGTAAGATTCTAGGGGCGACCAAAAGTGGGTCAATGCTAGAACAATGACATTGGGGAGGGCAGGGGGAAGGGAGTGAGGAGGAGAGAATACAACCTACTGGACAAGTATTTGGAAAACACAATTAATAGAATGGTCACTGGTTGAATGTAGGCGTGAGGAAGAGGACTAGTTAATGGTGAATTCAGACTCTAGAGAGTTGAAAAGGCTGGAACTTATGTAACTACTTTCTTCAAATGGTTCTGAAATCTTTCACATTTTTTCCTTATACCTTTACCTTAAAATCCATACATGAAGAGGAAAATTTCCCTCAAGATGTAAAACAGAATTGTAGAGCCTTGTGACTTTCGCGTGCTTTCTTGGGAGTCAGCTACTGGTGTGTGCCAAGGAAGATCCCAGGTAACCAGTTTTCAAGACAATTTTATATCTTGTAACTTTCTTGTATAATAAGAATTTCTATTGGTAAAGTATTCAGAGGAATTTGGAGGCAAACAAATATATAAGCGCAAAGAACTCTATCAGATAGGAGACACCACCCAGACTCTTGGCAAGCCAAAATTCACTTGGAAGCAATTAGTGGCTCAAGAGACTGATATCATAGAGGATCAAAGTGTTCACTGGGAAGTGATTTGGGAGGTAGAGAGGCCACCAGTGACTTCACAGCAAACCACACAGTGATTGTGAAACTCAGTGCATTTTGCAATGTAATGCGCAGCAAAGGAAGGATTCCAACTCCAAAGAAATTCTACTAACATCCAAAAGGCCTCTTGTTTATGCTTCCAAGAACTGCTATCATCACATATTCTCCTTCCTCTCCCAGACTTCATTTTTGGTGGTCTACTCTTTATTTTGAGTTTCCTTAACAACTAAAATGATTGGCAAGTTTAGTCATGCACATACTTGACTTTTTGTTTTATGAGGGAATCAAGAGTATAAGAGACAGATTAAGGTTGAAGAGATAAAGAAAAAATTTAATATACATTCTTGACCCTTCTATGATAGTTCTGACCACTTCCTCTGATCAAAGTGATGAAAGAGGAAATAAAAACAGAGGACATAAGTGATACATTCTACTGCTAATATTAGAGGGGAAGAGAGAGGCAAAAAAACACTTTCTTGTCTTGCAAGTCTAAGGACTCTTCATTAATATTATGGCATAGAAGCCTACTTTTTAATTTTATAGTTATTTTCTTTAAAAATGATTTTGTTTATTTATGTGAGACAGAGATTGAGAGAGAGAGCAAGCATGAGCAGGGTCGGGGGAAGGGCAGAGGGAGAAACAGACTGAGCAGGGAGCCTGACACTAGGCTTAACCCAGGACCCTGAGATCATGACCTGAGCTGAACGCAGATGCTTAACCAACTAAGCCACTCAGCCACAGTTCTTATCAAAGTTTGCAGCTATACTTTTTATAACTATTGTCACCACTCATGATCCCTGAAATGCTTAATAACCACTAAAATAATAGTATCCAGGAAACTACAGTGAGTGATGTGTATGTGTGTGTGTATGTGTGTTTGTGTGTGTGTGTCCGTGTGTCTGTCTTCATGTAAGTGTGTGAGAAAAACAATGGCTGCCAAGATGAGATGATACTCCTAAAGTTTTCACATGGAGGCCTAGACCCTCATCTAAGAGGGAAGGTAAGATTTATAGATTTTGAATATGGTACTCAGGAAAAGAACCAGATCAATGAGCCAATGGAATAACCATATACAGTAAAACTATCTCTATTTCCAGATGATTCTATCTATCTATCTATCTATCTATCTATCTATCTATCTATCATCTATCTATTATCTCTCTATCTATGTATCATCTATGATACAGGCAAATTTATAGAAATAGAATATGGATCAGTGACTATTAGGAATCTAGAGGAGGGGGTAATGGTGCTTAACAGCTTAATGGGTAAGAGGGTTTATTCTGGAGTGATCAAAATGTTTTGGAACCAGACAGATGTGGTGGTCGCAGCACCACATCTGTGAAAGTACTAAATGTCACTGAATTATTCCACTTTAAAGTGATTAATTTTATGTTATAAGAATTAAACATCAATAAAAATAATTTTTCAAATGGTTTTGAGCATTGTTTTAAGGATGGATTCATATGATAAATATAGTTAACAATGAAAAATATAAGTATAATGAGTCCCAGGGGATAGGCATAATTATGCCACTAAGATTGACCATTTTATTATACAGAATAAAATGAATATATAGTGAGTCCTATTATTTTACCAACACAGTAGAGGGGCCCCTCTTCTTCTGGAATGGCCATTCACTTGACAATATTGACATGGTTATAATGGTGACAGTGGTTTTCAAGAGTCTGACCCCTGTCCACAGTTGATTTGTTTAGGAGTGGCACTTGTTCCAAGATGAGCCTTTTAATCCCCTTTGATTAAATTGTGAAATTAAACTTCATATATCTTGGATTGTAAAATATAAAATGTAAGATTGGAAACCACTGGGTCAGCTGTGTGTCCCACCGTGTAGACCAGAGAAGTAGAGGAATGAAGTTTGAAGAGAGAAAAAAAAATGAGGCAAACAATCAAAGAAAAGGAAGAGAAGAGAAAGGATGTCTTTACAACATACACATCCTTCTTTCCAGATGCATCTCTGAGATTGAATTCCATAATCCTTCTGTATCCTTTTAATACATAGTCTCTTTAACTTAAATTTGTAGGTTTCCTGTCCCTTGAAATTAAATGAATCATAACTATTGCACAGTGAGGAAATGAAAACTGCTTTATAGACACAAAAATCTTAATACTTTTGCATATTTTAAAGGCAATAATGTGGAGAAATTTTCTTTTTAAAAAACCATCTAAATTTATATAGGATTTAGAGTGTCTAAAAAATTTTAATGCAGTATCTAATTTCATACTAATACTACCTGGGAAATAAATGTTATTATCACTCCTGCTTTAAGGATTGGAGGGCTGAGACCTAGAAAAGTCAAATGGCTTGCCCAATTAGCAGCAGAACAGTAACTAAGACTAATTTATTCCACTAAAAGCAAGCAGTCTTTCCTGAGCAGTCATTCTGTGAGTGTCTCGTATTGGTAGCTAGAGCAGGAAAGCAGCATGGGATGCTCCCCATCTAGCCTTTTCTCAAATTGGACTTCCTTTCCCATGGACCATAATCTTCTCTCTACTTTGTGGGTCCAAGTAGAGTGAGCCATGCTTCCTGGACCAGTGCTGGTACCTCCAGTTCTTATAGGGCTTACCCCAGGGCTCTCTGGCTGCCCTGAATGACTCTCAGGTCAGCTGGCTTGACTACTCCCTGGAATCCAAAAGATTCCATCCATGTTTAACATTTCCCCTGTGGCCATGCCCCCTGACAGCAGTATAGATCACCGAAGAAGGGATTTTAAGAAGGCAACTTTCCTTGTTGAGATAGCTCTGCAAGGGTTTTTGTATTCTCTAACCAAAAAGGCTACCTTCAGAATTTGTTTATAAGACTCACTGCAAAAATTAACCTGAACTCCAAGGTATCAAACCTGGAACAGGCTTTCAGCAGATTTCTGGTATGAGCAGTTGATTAGGACAAGAGATTCCAGATCATAGCAGGAACATTGATAATGGAGAGGAGGTGGGGAGCTGGAATAGTGCTTAGACAGAATTCCTGTTCTGTTTACTTTCTTTGGTAGGCTCACAGCAATTCAGATGGTATGGGGCTCTTCAGTGTCAGGGACCCCATATCTGTCTACTCTGTAGCTTCAACATTGTTGGCTCATGGTTTCCATCTTCTGGCTCAAGATGGCTGCTCAAGTACAAGTGTTATTTTTTGCATCCCAGGCAGAAGGAAGGAAGAAGAGGATGCCCCTTTAAGAACATTTCCTAAAAGCTGTAGACTTATTTCCATTTACAGAATATGCACCAAAGCGTAGGCACAGGCATGCAATCATAGCTGCAAAGAGGCTAAAAAAGGCAGCCTTTACTCTGAGTAGACATGTGCCCACCTAAAATTTGGAAGTTGCATTAATAAGGAACAAAAGGATAACGGGAGACACATAGCAAACTCTACGACAAGTGTGGAAGCTGCTGATGAAGTCATTAAGTGGCCGTGCATGTGTGGCTTTTCCGAAAACACCAAGGTAGAAAGTTCTGTTTCTTCAGAACAAATATATCCATCTTTTCTAAAGAGGCATCTCGGTATACCAGCACCCTGGGAAAGATAGGAAAAGGGATGTCTGCAGAGCAATAGAGGACTCAAGATGTAGCCATTAAGAATAAAAACAACATTGTTATAATAATTATGATAGTGATGCCTCACATTTGCATAATCTTCAGATTTCTAATATTTAATATTTTCTAATTGAACCCCAAACTATATTAAGAAGAATTTTTAGTAATAACCCAGTTTTATAGAGGAGAAAATGGAGAACAGGGGAGGTTAATTGCTTGTGTAAAGTTTATTAAGCAGCAAATAAATCCTACTCCAGGGCCTGAGCACTGCCATCAACCCTGATTCTTACATTCTTTGCAGACTGCAATGGCAACATAAATGTGTAATCCCAGCTTCTGTGTATTCCTTCCTTCATTCATCGGTACACATTTACAGAGCAGCCCAAAGAATACAAAGAGAACAAAATAACCTTTGCATTCAAAGACTTGAGAATCTAGTAGCAAAAGTGGCCAAGTTATGTATAATATTTATATAGATTATATACTTATATTTTACATATGGTATATAATTTTCTATTATATATTGCATGTTTATATGTCATAGTTCATATATTAAGGTATATACCATATGTATGATTGTATATACACATCATTTATATGTATTAAAAACACAACATATTTGTGGTTTCATAAAGAGTATAAACGAAATTCAGCAGCGGGGAGGAGTGTCATTCCAATTTTCCTTTTCAAGCTTAAGATTCTTTGTTGGTAGGATTCAAAGGCTACCTTGTACCGTGGAGCCCTTGTCTTTCCTACTGAGGCTTCCTTTCTTTCTCTCTCTCTCTCTTTTAATATTTATTTATTTGAGAGAGAGAGAGAGAGCATGAGCAGGAGGGGCAGAGGGAAAGAGAGAATCTTAAGCAGACTCCACACTCGGTGTGGAGTCTGACCTGGGGCTCGATCTCACAACTCCCAGATCACAACCCCGAGATCACAATCTGAGCTGAAACCAAGAGTCCGGCGCTCAACTGACTATGCCACTCAGGTGCCCCAAGGCTTCCTTTTTCTCTGAAAGCTTCATGTGATCATATTTTCCATCCCTTGCTGAAGCATTTCTCAGATGTAACGTCTTGCAACACCCAGTAAAGTAACTATCACTATTCCTATTTTACAGAAAGAACAAGGCCACGATGGATAGATAACATGCTACGATGAGAGAAAACTATGCCAAACCAAAATCTCCACTTGTTTTTAGTAGGATCATTGTTAAAACTACAAGGAATCTAATAATAAAAAAAGTGTTTATACATTCATTATAGTAACTACTCCTTTGTGTTCTTCTAACACAATGCCCTGAACGTAGCTCTGAAAATTGCTGAAAACTGCTGAAAATTGCTCTACTTGCCAGGTACCAGGTTGAGGGCTCTCTATGTATTAGAAAGTAATAATAAGCATAGTTAACATTTATTAACCACTTAGAAGAGGCCAAGCCCTTTGTTAAATATTTGATGACTGCCTCCTTTCATCTTTAGAACTATGCCATGAGGACAATGATGATATTCCCTCATAGAATATGAAATTACCAAGGGCCAGCCACATGCCTATGTTCACACAACTCATAAGAATCATACTTTGTTGGGTCTTCAATTCTAAGTTCCCAATCACTTGCCCTACTTGTCATATGACTTGCTTGTCATAGCCCTCAGAACAACTGAGCAAGAATTTACAGAGGGAAACTTGATATTGCTTAAAATTTCATTCTTTTCCTTCTGCCCCAAACAAGGAATAGTGAGCAAGGGCTGGACAACCATCTGTAAAAGTGGTGTCCATATGGCTTCTAAGAAATTTCCTTTCTGCAATGTTATTATTCTTCTATAGAAAAAGAACACACGGGCCTATTCTCTACATTCCCACACAGGGCCAATTCATCATTTTATGTTGGTCCCAAGAAATGGTGGAATGGTAAGTTATAACAAAACATCGGGATATGTCTATTTCATTTATTCGTTTTTGTGTACCCTCTGGGTTAGACTTCATTTCTGATATTAATATTTCAAAATTTTCAGTCTTTTTCTTGAGGATTTCCATCCCATGTCTGACTTTTCCTAAATTTGATTTATATGGGGTTTTTTTTTAATGTCTTGTATAAGTTTCTTCAGGTATTTTAGCTAGTTTTAAAATAGAAGCCTACAGTGTTTGTTTTGTGGATATACTTTTGTAGTATAATTTTATTGTCTGTAGGGGTTTTGTTGTTGTTCTTCCACTTTTTTCTCATAATAATTGGGCATGGGCTATTCCCTCAATACTTTGCTGTTGCTCAGTTTTCTACGAAATTAACTTTATGAATTTTTAGAAGGTAGGGGTAGTTCAGGGTAGTATTTTCAAATTCACCCCCTCTTTGACTTTTTCAGGTAGTGTTAAAAAAATGCAGTTTGCCTTCTGGGATTTTATGCCTCCTTTCCCCTGCCCTACTTTTATCCGGACCATCTCTCCTTTCTCTGATTCTTCTCCAGTTCCATCGTGGTTCAACTTCTAGAAGTTTCTCTTCAGTGTGGAGCCATGTCCTGGAAAAGAGTCCTGGATGGTGAGTTTTGAGAGTTCATTAGACCTAGAATGATCCAGCCCCTTAAAGCAAAGTAAATCTGCATTCACCTACTATCAGAATGTGAGAAATCATCCAAAGTCTTAGCTGTTACTTCCCAGTGGACACATAGGGGCTCTTTGGCATTCTCCTGCTCTCTGTGCTGTCAGACAAGACTTTGTTTCCCTCTGCTGCTTCTAGGTAGATGCTGATACCATGCAGTCTTTAGGCTATATGATTTTTCCTCACTTGCTGATATTTTGGGGTTCATAAGAATGTTTTATCATCTGCTTTTGTTGTAAATGTTGCCCATGGGTTTTGGTTTTATTAACTTGTTGTTCCCTCTATTTTATTTGGAGATTCTGAGATATTCAAAATCTATACTGTGGTAATTACCACTTTCCAGAATCCCCTTGGCATTTTATAGTTATCTTTTTGTTAATAATTTCTGGCTTAATTCCATTGTGATTTGAGAACATATTCTGTATAGTTTTATTGAGTTAATGTTTGCTTGCAGGCAAGCTCCATGTGAGTCTCCTTATATTTTTAAAATCTAGCCAGTGTTCGCCATATACTAACATTCAATAAATATTTGTAGAGTTATTTTTGTCTGATTTTCTTTTATTCCTCATCAAGCTTTCTTTACACAGTTATTATGTACCTGGTAGTAATTTAGCCACTTTGGAGTTTGTCTTAGTCTGTTCAGACTGCTAATAACAAAATACCACAGACTGGGTAGCTAATAAGAACCAGAAATTTATTTCTCACAATTCTGGAGACTAGAAATTCAAGATCAGGGTGCCAGAACGGAGAGGCCCTCTTCTAGGTCATAGACTTTTCATTGTGTCTTCGCGTGGACGAAGGAACTACGTAGCTCTCTGGGATCTCCTTTAGAAGGACATTAAACCGATTCACAAAGGTTCCACTCTCATAGCCGAACTACCTCCCACAGGCCCACCTTCCAACACCATTG
Source organism: Potos flavus (assembly GCA_028534135.1). Taxonomy (NCBI): domain Eukaryota; kingdom Metazoa; phylum Chordata; class Mammalia; order Carnivora; family Procyonidae; genus Potos; species Potos flavus. The sequence continues at coordinate 7,545,368 of CM052900.1, forward strand.
CACTGAGGGGTAGGATTCCAAATGTGAATTTGGAGGGCACACAAACAAACTGTAACAGAGGTACAAAGAAATGAAAGATAGAGGTTTGTCCTAAAATTATCCTTAAATCAGAAACTTTTGTGATTGAAGATATTGTTAGAGTTACCCAGGTGTACTGAAACCATTCAACAGTTGAAATCACAGAGCTTAGATAGAAGTAGATGTTGACTCATAAGACAGTAACAGTAGTTTGGTAGCACATTCTCAGACTACTGCATGTGGGGGACTGTGTCTACATATGGTGCTAGAAGAAAGAACCCATTAATTGATTCCTGGAATGGTTCCTGCCATGTGTGGGTCATGAGAGTGGCATAATCTACATATTTGTATTCTCAGATAAAAAGCTATTTACATCATATGAATATAATGTGATTGTTTCAAAAATGAAATTGAAGATAAGCATTGAGTTGGGGGCAAACTTGGAAATTATACATAGTTGTGCTATAGATAAAATAGAACTTCCAGAAAATCTGGGTTCAAGTTTCTGAATTTCTACTTGTCTACCCCACATTTAATGAGTACTGACCACATCTCTGACACTATGCTTAGTTTTCATATACTCAACTTATTTACTCTTCACAGTTTTATCAGTAAGTCGTTACTGATTTCATAATCTTGGGAAATCACCTAAATTTATAGAACCTCATTTCTTCACCTGTATGGCCTGGATCACCAAAGTATTCCATAGGGCTAACTCAAGGCTTCTGTGATGTCATGTATATGAACACAATCATCTAAAAATGTAATATGCTGTTACTATTTCCAGTCCATCACACTGTGATAATTAACACACAGAACGATATGACATAGGGGTTGAATTGCATAGTATAGAGTACAAATGCTGTACCAAAGGAAGATGTTGAAGGCTGTCATATGGAGGCAAGAAATGGATTCATACAGCACAGTGATTTTAGTCATGAATTAAAACACGAGGAGGAGAGGGGCGCCTAGGTGGCTCAGCCAGTTGAGCAACTGATTCTTGATTTTGGCTCAGGTCATGATCTTAAGTCCTGGGATGCATCTGGCATCAGGCTCCATGCTCAGTGGGGAGTCTGCTTGAGATTCTCTCTCCCTCTCCTTTTGCCCCTCCCCACCCTGTGCATGTGTATTCTCTCTCTCAAAACAAACAAACAAACAAAAACTTGAGGAGGACAAAAAGCATGAAGATTTTGGAGCAAGAATAAAAATATTTCTGGAAATACTGAGAAGGGTTACCTGTGTGAGATGAAAAAGTAGACATTAAAAATAACATATAACAGAATATAATGAGTATTTTTTTACATTTAAGATATATCTGATTTTCATTGCTGTCTTTTCTCTAGGTACCACACTTATTTAGCTATAAGCTTTCTGAGGACAGGGACTGCCCTCTTAGTGATTATAATAGTGATTATAGTGATTATAACCCTTCACATGCCATGAAATAACATAGTAATTGAAGTAAGAGATGGGAGTTGAAATCTTGGCTCCACTTAATTCTGGTGTGACTTAGAAAGCTTTCTTATCTGTCAAACAGAGAGGATGAGTCTGAACAAAGTCACAAGGCATGGTGAGGATAAAATGAAACCATATAAGGGACACTATCAGCTGAAGTGATATCCAAACGTTCGTCACTGACACCATCATCACCATCACCAAATTACCATCACTTCACTATCACAACTATCAGGAACCCAAACAGCCTGTCTTACAAGTTGAGCCAGTGAATATTTGCTGAGTGAAGGCACAGTGAAATAAATGGATGAAAAAGTGAATGAGACAAGATAGACCAGAAGCAATAAAAGAACCTAAATGGTGCAGGGCCTTGAAATATCATTGTTCATAAATAGCTCAAGGCAGAAGATGGGTTAATGAGGCTTCATTTTGTGGTTCTGCTTTGTGTGTAGTTTCTGACAGTAAAATGTAAATTTGGGTTGAATGGAGCCCAAGTAAAGGCCAGGGGCCTTGTTGAGGACTGGGAAAAATTTTCTCCATCTAAAAGGAGCCTTTAGATACTTTGGCACTGAGAGAAAAGCCAATTTTTCAGTGAGTGGGAGCCAGCAAATGACCTTCCAGCAGAAGAGAGGAGAGAATCCAACCCCCTCTTTAATTAGGTCTGTTGTGGATGGACCCCACACCCAGTAACCCTGGTTCAAACCCTTGGCATCTGTATGAATCAGACAGCACTTCCGGAAATGAATTTTTACCACTGAGGTTGAGGATGTTACTTCACAAAGAAAAGAACGTCATCCAATTTTAGAAGGGTTGAAACTTCATGACATTTCCTGTCCCTTTTGGGAAACTTGCGTATGTTAAAAATTTCTTAAAAATCAAGAATCACTTTTGTCTTGAAATAACATAATTTCTTTGCCTTCTCTTCATAACTTTTGATGTTATAATCACTTATGCTTGAGGATAAAGACATCAGCCTGAAGCGGGAAAAACAGCAGATGTGGAAAAAATTTGTAAGATTTAAAAGAGCACCCTGTTTTACATCTTTGGCTCTGTCGTACAGGGTCATCTCATGATGAGTGAAAGGAAGGAAAACCCACAAAGCCAACCTATCGGGTGGGTGGAGGAGAAGAAAAAAAGAGAAAACGTTCTTAAAAACATCTTTTTTGTTCAAAATGGACTCACTTGCTCAAGACAAAAAGATAAAAAATAAAAAAGCAAAAAACAAAAACCCTAAATTACAAGTATTATTAAGAGCTTAAATTTTTTTTCATGAACTAGTTTGCAAAAATACAATTGCTTTTATGAATTCGCCTATGAGTATTTGAGTTTATATATGGGTTTTTATTGGTTTTGTAAAAAAAAAAGTTTTCTAGTCACAAGAATGTATTATCATTTATAATAAAGATACTAAGGATCCCAAACGTTGAGGCCAGGGGGCTGGCAATAGAGTAGAAAAAATGAACAATTCTCCATAGTCTCTTCATTTGATCTTTAAACTTAGTTTTATCATTTTGCCTGAGGAACTATGAATTCTCAAAACTCATCTGAGCCCTTTATCCTGGGTAATGAATAAGTATGAAAATGTCTTCCCATGTTAGTGATGGGGTGGGAAGTTATCTGTGCCTCTGGTCATCCACATTCGTATGAATACAGAATGTAGTCAAAGGGAAGACTGGAAATTGATAGGAACATTTCAATACTGGTGATAAGAGCATTGATTTTAATCCTGGAAAATCTAAGAAAAGGTCATTATCTCGCAGGTCAGCTACCTGTGAAAGTTTAGAGGCCAAGAAAAATCAGGTAAGGTAATCTCTTATTTTATAAGGCATTCTTACTTTTTTGAATTTATTTCTTTTATTTTTTAAAGATTTATTTATTTATTTGAGGGGCGCCTGAGTGGCTCAGCGGGTTAAGCCACTGCCTTCGGCTCAGGGCATGATCTCAGGGTCCTGGGATCAAGCCCCGCATCGGGCTCTCTGCTTGTCGGGGAGCCTGCTTCCCCCTCTCCCTCTGCCTGCCTCTCTGCCTACTTGTGATTTCTTTCTCTCTGTCAAATAAATAAATAAATAAAATCCTAAAAAAAAAAGATTTATTTATTTATTTGAGAGCGAGAGCGAGAGAGAGAGAGTGCACACACAGGGAGGGGGAGGGGCAGAAGGTGAGGGAGAGAGAATCTCAAGTGAACTCTGAGCTGAGTGCGGAGGCTGACATGGTGCTCAATCCCAGGATCCTGAGATCATGACCTGAGCTGAAACCAAGAGTTGGAATCTTAACTGACTGAGCCACCCAGGGGCTCCAAAGCATCCTCACTTTTAAGAAGCAAGCCAAGGGATTCCAATGCAGGCAGTTAGTGAGAAGACTGCACTGCTAGAAATACTCTCTTAATTGGGAAGAGACCAAATATTTCATTAAAGAACATCTAGTATTTGCCTAACACTGATGGGTGCTTTACTCACATTATCATCATTCCTTATGAGTGAATAAGTATTATTATTCCAATTTACAGATAATAAGGAGAGGCCAAGAATAGGGCCTAATAAGTGATCTAAAAACTAAGTGGAGGATGAAGGATACAAATCCCCATTCTGCTGGCTATTTCTCTTCCTTCCCTAAAACGTCCTAATTTTGCTCACATGTCTATTAATTCTGAGCATCAGGAAATTATTCTTCCTTGGGTATAAAAGTGTAGTGTTTTATTCTTTGGCTCGTAAATTTGTTTTTAAATTGAACAATGTCTGGGCATCAACATGCACACTCCCCAAACATGCGCTCTCTCTCTATCTCCAACCCCCCTATTGCCCCTCTCTCTCGAATAAATGAAAAAACAAAATCTTCCAAAAAAAAAAAAAAAAGAATTTCTCATCCATTTTTTGTGTGTGAAAATTGGATATTTCTCACAAAAGAAAAATTTGGGAGGTGGTTATAATCAGATTTGTGGATAATGATTTGTGATTTTATAAACCAATCCTGTTATTTCTTATGGCTCCATTATCTTTGGAAAGTTGATGTGCTTTTCTCTCCCTTTATATTGGTTTCCATTCTTTCTTACACCCAGATGCTAAAATTAGATTTAGGGCATCATAATTATGCCATAATTACCATGATCATATTTTCTTGCCATTGAAAATGAGTATCAGTTTTGATTTTCCCCAAAACTTCAACAGATGCTATCTTTCTATAGTGTTGTAAATTAGTGTCAGAGTGTATCTAAATGTATAAGCCATTTTCCTGAACTCGTGAGGAGTGGGCTGAACCCACTGTTTCAATGAAGTTAATTGTTTCCAAGAATTATCATTTTTTCCTATTGATAATTTTACTCCAGAGAGCTTAATTATTCTCTAATTACCCTGCAAACTGTCTTATTTCACTGTCCAGAAAGAAACTTAATATTTCTGCCAAAAAACTTTATTTTTCAAACAAGACATAGAGAACCAGAGAGAGAAAGTGACTTGTTTAAGATCGCTCAGCAAGTCACAAACAGAGTCAGGGTTAGATATTTTTATCCTCATAAGGTTTTTATGATATCACACTAATTTAATCAGATTTGAGACTTGAGGATTAAGACTGGAAACTTAACTCTGTCTGGCTTTCTGGTCCTTGCTGCTTTTGAACAGAAGAAGATTAGAAAAGATAGAGAAAACAAACTGAGGGCTGCTGGAGGGGAGGTGGGTGGGGAGATGGGGTAACTGGGTGACAGGCATTAAAGAGGGTACATGATGTGATGAGCACTGGGTGTTATACACAACTGATAAATTGTTGAACTCTATATCTGAAACTAATGAATTTAAATTAAAACTAATTGAATTTAAATTAAAAAAGAAAAGAAAGAAAAGATAGCCACTTCTGGAAAAGAGCAAAGTGCTTAGTGTCTTAATAAAGCCTTGGGAGATAGGATGCAGCTGTTTACCTGGGATTAAGAGGGTTCTTACTCACAGGGCACCTGGGTAGCTCAGCCAGTTAAGCATTCAACTCTTGGTTTCTGCTCAAGTCGTAATCTCAGGATCACAAGATCAAGACTCAAAATAAGCTCCATACTTAGTTCAGAGTCTGCCTGAGATTCTCTCTCTCTCTCCCTCTGTCCCACCCACTTGTGCTCTCTCTCTTTTTCTTTTTTTGTAATATTTTATTTATTTATTTGACAGAGAGGAGAGAGATCACAAGTAGGCAGAGAGGCAGAGAGAGAGAGGGGGGGGGGAAGCAGGCTCCCCGCTGAGCAGAGAGCCTGATGTGGGGCTCGATCCCAGGACCCTGAGATCCTGATCTGAGCCGAAGGCAGAGGCTTTAACCCACTGAGCCACCCAGGCGCCCCTATATTTTTCTCTCTAAACTAAATAAATACATCTTTAAAAAAAAAAGTGTTCCTACTCTCTTCTGTAGCTGGGTCTTGGCTGAGAGGAGCAACACTGGCATTCATTCACTCATTGAACACATAGTGACTGACAACCTTCTGTATATAGTCCCTGGGGATACAGGATAAACAACACCATTTCCCCTCTAGCACTACCTCCTCCCAAGAACACGGGTTCCTATTTCAATGGGAGGTTGAGATATATAAACCAACAGTTACTCTATAGGGTGGTAGAGATTTTTGATCAGAGTTGATCATGAAATTTATTTTTAACACTATCTCTAATTTTATCATAAGGTAGCTGTTTCTTTTTCCTGCTCTCCCAGAAATATTGCTTTATTCAATATATTATAATTGAGTTTTTTTGAGTTGCGTGATCAATAAAGAGCTGCATCAGGCAAGGTTCCTATCTTCAAAAGTTTACAATCTAGTAGAGTAAATGAAGTAAGTACTTAGTCATAATTCAAATTAGAGACTGCATATTCATTTTTAAAACTGAAGTATTAAGTGATGAGGATAAAGGTGGTATTTGTATTGATCCTTAAAGAATTTGGAGGTGAAGGGTATTGATACCCCATAAGGTAGGGAGACAAATTAAGTGCAAAATGCAGTAAGAGATATAGGAGATGACAGGGTTAGAGAAAAGAGAGTTTCTCTTTGGGCAGCTCACACACTGTAGGGTCAACAGAAGCCCACGTACCATCTAAAAGAAAGTCAAGAAGGTAGACCAGAGGAACAATGTTCTGTCCCCATATTTCTCCTAATCTCCATCATCACACGCAAAGTCCTCACACATACATAACACACAAAAGTGCACACACATACACAGAGTCATGCATATTTTCTATAACTTTAAAGCAACTAAGTTCTTTAGAAAAGAATAATTGAGCCATCTCCAAGCTCATGGGTATATTCCTGAAAAGAACAGAGAAAGAATGGTCTCCAAAACAAAACATGTAGTCCCCTCCTCCAAAACTGTTATTGATTCCCTCACTGTGGATTCCCAGTGAACAAGATTATTGATCGACTTCCAGACAATAGCCCCACTGGGGCAAAATGTGACTCTCTGACATTTGCTACTCAGATAGAAGCAGGAGAGAGTACCTATGGGCCAAAAAAGTAGAGGACTTAATATGGGTTAAAGATAACATAGTTTCAAAACAAATCTGGTTAAATCATTTCATGAGAGACTCTTAGAAGGAGAATGATATTTGTTAAACAGATCTTACATTTCAGATGTTTTATAATCTACTATCTCCACCTTTAGATGGAGAAATTGAGCCTCATAGAAGTTATATAATTTTTGTAGGTCAAATGATGGTGAATGGAAAATCTGAGATTCTGACTTATGTACATGTAAAAAACTCTTCTTAGAGACTGTGCCATGCTGGGATATTGGTAGTTATGATCATTTACCACATGCTTAATACATCCCCAGTGTATTTTACACAGTTAATTCTAACAAAAGACAACTTTAATGGGTGATATTATGCCCCTGGTATAGATAAGGAAAAAAGAGAAAAAGGTGATAATAAATTCACAAGCGGATGTTAGAGGTCATCAGGAAGATGTACCACTGCTGGCCCTGGGGCACTCAGAGACTCCTCACCACCTCCCCCATCTCTGGAATGTACATTTGTCCACCATTTCCACACTAGGAGCTGTTCCAGGGAACCAATCTTGAGAGAGTAAGGTGTCCTCGAGACCATCTGAACCTCATTAAACTTTTAGCATTCTAGTGGGTGGGCAAAGGTCTTGTGGAACCCAGGGCAAGCCTCATATGTAAGTCCCCTCATTTATTAAACCTGCCACCTACCCACCTGCAGTGTTGTACCTCTCTCATTGGTCTCTCCCTTCCTCCTGTGTGGGGGCCAGTTTCAGATACACCCAAGGGGCTCCCAGGGCTGCAGCCCAGCTGCTAAAAAGCACATTTTGGATTGAAGCTCAAGTGTGTCTAAATCAAAGCTTGTGTTCATTCCACTAAATCAGCGTCTCATTATCCCTTTGAAACTCGCCTACAAAGAGCAAGCTTACTTTGCTATCAAATGACCTTTTGTGGTCGTTCCAGACCAGAGTGATGAGATTCATCTGTCTCTTCCGGTTACTCAGTGGCGCCATAAGCCCCTGGACTTCTGGCTCTCATAGACCTTGCACACTCTGCTGCTACTGTGTATTTATCCACACGCCCAGCCAGAGTATGCATTGCAACCCATCCTGTTGGGGCCAACCCTTAGCAACAATCCATGTCCAGGACCAGCAGAGTAGAAACTCAGGAAATTTAGTTGAATACCTAGTCTGATAAAAAGATCTTCCAGAGGTGAGTCCTGGAGTGGAAGGCTGAGTTCATGTTAAAGTTTCTCAGCTGGTTCTCAGGTTTTGGAACAGTTTGAGGCACCTATAAAGGCACAAGAAACCAGGATATCCACCACTAACTACAGCTCCCAGACATTTGATGATTATGTCACAACAGCATTGTCTCATTTCCTTCAGAAGAGATATTTAAAATGGTATTCCAGATAAATCACAGAGATTGGTCACTCAAGTCTCTTTACAATAGAATTGTTCACTCATGGCAATGGACAGCCTGGCCGGGATAAGATGATCAGGACAGTCTGACCCAGAGACTAAGCCATAGATGGTACTTCCTCTAGTACCCACCTTCTTTTCCAAAGGTAACCAAGAATCACGATCACCAAATAATGACAAGGTTAGTTTGTTTTTCTTGTAGTCACAGACAAGATGTGGAAAAAGCAAAGTAAATGGCTTTCTACTCCTTGAAAAATTGCTTGGTATCAGAAGCTGTACCTGATATATTGCTTAGGTTGACACATTTGATCCCCCCAAACACCCTATGTGGTAGGTTGCAGAGGTTGTTCCTGGTGTCTATACTTAATGACTGTTTAAAACACATTTGTTGGATAAATGAGTGAGATGTATTCTAATTTGACTGAGCTAGATTTCTATAAAAAACAAAACAAAACGAAGAACCCTAGAATATATGAGAGAGAAAACTCCTGGAGAAGTGGGTATCTTAAGCCAAAATAATTCTATACTGAATCATTGTCAGTTGCTGAGGCACAAGAACAAAATTCCCTGCTCACAAATGAATGTGGATGCTGTTCTGCACTCAATTCAGAACAATAAAGAAATGCAAGGTTCAAGGGAGAATTAGAAATTAGAGTGTCTTAAACTGCTTTCCCTGAAAACAATAGTGTAATACAGACAATCCACGGACAAAGTTTATCCACAGATAGATACACTTATAGGGACATGTGAATTGACCCAGGATGTGGTTGCATCTGAGACGGCACAGAGCCATCCAGAGCTGTCCCAACTGCAGCAGGAACCTGGGACTTTGTAAGCCTCCATGAGTCAGTCATTCTCCAGGCTAGGGCTCCCTGGAGTGCTATGCCCTTGAGCGAAGAAAACTCTGTTGCCAAGAAATAGTTTTAGTAAAGGATTTAGCTGCTGGTCATTGGCAGCTGAAGACATGGGTATGTTGGCACTGCAGAAGGAATCCAGGATGGAAACCAGAGTGTCCTCCAGAAAGAAACTATGTACAGGTAGATTTCCTCCTAAAATAGGTGGATGTATAGTGCCAAAGTATAGGTAGGAGATTTCTCCCAATTGAGTTTAATCTTACAAGTCTTGAATTCCAGCAACCTGGCATCGACTGATTGGCATTCTGGTGAAAGACTACCAAGAAGATTTTCCCTTTCATTCACATATCATTGAGCTTCTGCTATGCTTTTTGGCGATGGTAAATAGTATGTTCTGGGAACATAGTTTGCCAGTGATGATTGCTTTTGGGGGCTAGAGATTAGCTTGTTTTCCAGATTTGCTGTGTGTGGGCCAGGGAACATCTGTATGTACTGACACAAAGGGTTGTCTCCAATATTTTTCTGAGTGATAATCTTGTGTGTATTTTTAACTCATTAGATTCTTTAAAAATCAGGAAGGGGACTTCTATTTCCTGGAAGATGAAACAGATGTACTTTTCCCTATTACTCCTGATAAGTGCAGCTAAACCCTGGACAGCATGTATAAAATAAACATAAAGACTCTCAATGTGGGAGAGAAAAAAACAGACCACTAGGGACCATAGGAATGAACAGGTCCTAAGTGCCTTTGTTTGTTTTGAATCACATGTCCCAGCCTTGGAGCTAGATAACCCAGCAAATTAGAAACGCCAATAGGTACAGATGAAAAATAAGCCCCAATAGAAGTCTGCTCTCTCTAGTCAAAAATGAAGAAATGGGCAGCTTAACAAGACAGAACATTTTTAGATAATAGCTGCTCTACTCCAACCAGGGAAAACATAAAATATTGCTCCTCACCCTCAAGCTAGCAAATTTGGTGGGGAGCCCAGATTTCCACCTTCACGAGGCTGCAGCAAAATGCTCCAACACTCCTGTGGAGGTAGTTTAGCAAAGGCCAAGTAGGGAGCGTGAACTCTTGTCCATGTTGGCCAATAACAAGGCCCCCCTTTACCTGCACTTCTACTATGGCAGAACAAGGTACCCTTCCCCTCCTTCCTGGGTGGCATTGGAGGAGGCCCAATGAAGTCAGGACTTCTACTCTCACCCAGTAGTAATCAGACCATCCCTACTACAGTGTCAGTGGAGACCCCATAGGAACCAAGTTTTCCGCCACGGGTCCAGCAGCAAGAAGCTTCCCTTTGGGTGTCAACAGATGCCAAGTGGGGAACCTGGACTTCTGCTTCCACCTGACAGTAATACCCCAGCTGGACAAGTACCAGAAGATCTGAGCCTCAACATAGGAAAGACACCAATCCTACCCAAATTGATATGCATGTTTTAGGTAATTCATACTAAAATCCCACTAAGAATTTTTATAGATAGAGACAAGATTATGCTATAATTTATATGGGAAGGCAAAGGAACCAGAATAGCTAAAACAATCTTGAAAAAGAAGAATAAAGTAGAAGAAATCAACCAACCTGATCTTAAGGCTTCTTACATAGCTGCCATAATCAAGAAGGTGTGTAGCTGGTAGAAGAGACATATAGATCAATGGAACAGAAGGGAGAACTCAGAAATAGAGCAAACAAATATGGCCAGCAGAATTTTGACAAAAATACCAAGGAAAGACAGCCATCTCAAGAAACTATGCAGTGGCCACAGGACATTGACAAATGGCAAAAAATGAACCTCTACCTAAGTCTTATATCTTGTAGACTTGTAGGCATTTTGAACTCAAAATGGGCCACCAACTTAAATGTAAAGTATCCAACTATAATATTTTTAGAAGAAAATAAAATAGAATCATGAGGATATAGTGCTAGGCAAGAGGGTCTTAGATTTGATCCCCAAAGCAATATTTACTTAAAAATGGATAAATTGGACTTCACCATTATTTAAGACTTCTCTTTTGCTAGAGGACCCTGTAAAGAAGACAGAAAGAAAAGCTACAGAGTGGGGGAAAATATTTACAAGCCATACATTCTAGGACTAGTATCTAGACTATATATGGTATTATATGTATATCTCAAATATATGTGTGTGTATATATATATATATATATATATATATATATTTTTTAAATATACTTATCTAAAAGATATATATCAAAGCTCAACAATAAAAATGCAACCAATGCAATTAGAAAATGAATAAAATACATGAGAAGACGTTTCACTGACATGGATATACAGATGGCAAATAAGCATACGAAAGGGTGTTCAACATAATTTGCCATTGGAAATATGCAGATTAAAATCACAATGATATGTCTCTATACCTCCATTAAAATGCTAAAAAAAAGTGAAGAGTGACAACAAATGCTGGCGAAGATGCAGAGAAACTGGATCACTCACACATCATATGGGAGCACAAAATGGTACAGCCAACTAGAAAACTGGTACTTTCTTAAGGAAACTAAACATTGGAATTCTGTATGACTCATAAATTACATTCCTAGGCATTTGTTCTAGAGAAATGAACAATTATGTTCACTGAACAATCTATACACAATTGTTTATATCAGCTTTATCCAAAATAAAATCACGAGGAGTAATTTCTTTGGCTATAATCCTCTTCTTTTTTTCCTTATGTGGAGTGACTTATCTGAGTGGACAATTTAGAAAGAGTAAGCAGACATTCTGGGCTTGGAAATGAGAGCCCTTCTTCTTTTCCTAGTTCACAGAAAGCATATTCCAGTGCTCCCCATCCCCCAGCCGTCCCCATTCAGGGAAGACTGCTCCAGTCTATGCTAGTGGGATATGGTAAGCGAGTTTGCCTACTCACGGCATACCATGTTAGCAGGTCTATGTGCCTGTTGTTCTCAAAACAGGATTCTTCACGTTGGCCTTGGTGAGTAACCAAAGTGATTTTTAAAACCCCATCTGCCATTCATTTGATACATTTCTCAATTTTTCCGACTGTTGATAATAAAGCAAAGTGCTGTTTGTTTGAGGTTATTTAGGTCCCTGATACATAAAGTAAGCTTAAAATACTATATTAGTTTTCTAGGGCTGCCATCAGCACAGAAGTTAATTTCTCACAGTTCCGAAACCTGGAAGTCTAAGACCAAGATGTTGACAGGTTTGATTTCTCCTGGGCCTCTCTTTTTGGCTTGAAAATAGCTATTTTCTCTCTCTGACCTCACGGGGTTCTTTCTTTATGACTCTTCCTCCTCTTACTAGGACACTAGTCAAATGGGATTAGGGCCCCATCCTTATGACCTCATTTAACCTTAATTATTTCTTGAAAGGTTCTCTCTCCAAATGTAGCCACTTTGGAGGTTAGAGCTTTAACATATGACTTTGAGGGAAACATAATTCAATCCATCACAAACACCTATTGAAAAGCAAAGTTAAAAATAGATTTTAATAGAAAATTAGCTCTGAGTTATTGAACAGAAGATACAGTTAAACAGCAAGAGAGAATTTGAAAAATAAAAAGCATAGAAGTTATCTCAACCAGCAATGAAAAAGATTAACTTCACAGTAATATAGTAATAGATAGTAATTGAATATAGTAACAAAGAATAAAACTAATTAGGTATGAAGACAGAAAGAAGTAACAGGGATGAGGAGGGATATGGCTCAGTGATAAAAGGAAATAAACCACCAAGAATGTATAATAGCCATGAATTCACAAGTGACAATATAGTCTCAAGATTCACATGGCTAAAGTTTTCAGAATGCAAGTAGCAATTGACCAATATGACCCATTTTTGATCACAGTAGATTTTGACTCACTTATCTCAGAAATTAATGTCTAAGGGAGTCCAAGAATTGATAAGAAGTATAGAAAAATTCTCCAATTAAAAAATATCATCTGGTATCAAGATGATTAACTTCAAATGCATGTGGATTTACAAAGGCTTGAGTCACCCAAGCAGTTTTGAAGAAAAACAAGATTCAAAGGATTGGGTTGGATTAGTTTGCTCGATACCAACACTCACTATATGAGAGAGACAGACTTCCTTTAAAATCAGTGGGACAAGGGGTGCCTCGGTGGTTCGGTCAGTTAATTAGCTGCCTTTGGCTCGGGTCATGATCCGGAAGTCCTGGGATTGAGCCCCACATCAGGCTCCCTGCTCTGTGGGGATCCTGCTTCTCCCTCTGCCCCTCTCCTGTTCATGCTCTCTCTCTCACTCTCTCTCAAATAAATGAATAAAATCTTCAAAAAAAAACCAAAAAAACAGTGAGAAAAAATGGAATTGTCGACAAATGGTACTGAGGCATATCGCTATCTATATTTTAAGGAGTGACGTTAGATATCTATCTTATATATTATCCCAAAACAAATTTCATCTTTATGAAAGACCTACATGTGCATATTTTAAACCTGTAGAAGAAAATGTAAAGAATACATTTATTACATTAGGCAGATTGTTATGTTAAGAAAACCCACAAACCATAAGTAAACAACAGATTGACAGGTTCATTTACATAAAAATAAAAATATGCCAGAAAACTCATGACAAATATAACTAAAGTGATTAGCAGAGAAAAGATAATTATAAATACTTAAAGGAAAAGAATCAGTATATAGAATGTATAAAACATCTCCAGGTCAATAAAATATTGATAAACTATAAACAGAAAAGAAAAAAAAACCTGGTAAAGCATAGAAAAAGGAAATTCACAGATGAGGAGACCCAAATACCCAAAAAAGATGAAAATATACTCAATATCGCTACCAATTGGAAAAATGAACATTACAAAAATGAGATACTGGCCATCAGTTAGGAAAGAATAAAACACTCAGAAAAACAGATAGAGGCAAAGATCTTACACTGATGAGGGGAGTGAAAATTGATGTAATGACCTTGGAGAGTAATTTATCAATATCTGAAAACCAGTGTCGATGCACAGATCTGATACACCTGGTGATTTTATGTTTAGACATCTGTCCCAATGGAATTCTTCTGTATGGACCAGAAGATTTTCAAGAGATAATTATTCATGGGTTTTTCAGGTTTCTGCCCATCTTGCAAGCAAAGTCACTGTCCTTCAGTTTCAAAGTAACTTTTCAAAGATGCTTGTAAGATGAACAAGGCAGAAAGAGATCGTGTCTGCAGAGGGCAGGCTTGCTCACTGTCCAGCACAATAGAAGTAATATCTCCCTGGATCAAAGATTAGGCATGGTTGCTCACAGAGCATCATAAAACATTCAGGTTCCCTAAACTCAGGGTTGCTAAGCTATGATGCAAATCCACTGTATGCATAATCCCCACCTGGGCTCCTGCAGTTCTATACGCATGGAACTGAGACACAAGAGAAATTGGTGCAAATACGCTAATTCTTAGGAAGCTCACTGTGCCATGAGTAATAAAGTCCTTTGCCTCTGCTACAAGCACCTCATGTTTTTTGCCAGAATTTGTGAAACTCTGACAGACCAAACTGTTAACAGATCTTATGACAGTTTATAATCATAAAAAAATTGGAATCAAGTTGAATGTGTAACAATAGGGGGATGTAGTTTAAAAGTTGTGAAACAGCAAATTAAACATGAAATTGGTGGACTATGACTCCTCAAGTAAGGGCGCTGTTTATAGTCAAAATTGGTTGATTACTGGCAGTCTTAAATAGTTCAACCTAGTATTCGTATCAACATAAATCGATCTCAGAAACATAAATTTTAATTTTTAACTTTGATTTGCTCACGAAAAACGACCTATGCCAATGTTTAAAACGGAACCATGCTCTTTCTATTCTCACCGATGGAGTAAAAGTATTCTACTCCACTATGCAAGGGAGACACACTAACCTCACTGGACCCAGTAGAAGGAGGAGGACAACAGGAGATTTCAACCGTATCTATAAAATTCTGGTTCTAAAACCAGTAAGGGTGAGAAGTAAGCATTGTAATATGCTACAACATTTTGTCGGTACATGTCTATCCTTAGGTGGTTGCCACAAAACTCCCTGAAGTTTTCTCTATATAGTACATGTCCTTTGCTTCCGAATTAAAATACAATATTAAAGTAAAGTGAGTGGAGACTCAAGAGGGCAACCACAACTTAGAAAGGAGTCCTCTTGAGCAGGCTTTCCACATCTCCAGAAGCAGTACGAGATCTCGGTTCTCTCATTTTCTCAGAAGGCCTATCTTGGTTTACAGGACAGTTTTTTCTTCTAGAAAACACATTATGAGTCACTCAGAGGAGTATGGGCCTACCCTAAAATTTTCACCATGTGTCATTAAATGTCATATAGTTCAACTGCAGGAAATTTTTTTCTCATAATGAGAAATGCAAAGCCTGGGCTGGTTTCAAGTTTTTGTTTTTTTAATCCTGAAAAAAAAAAACATTAATGAGCTTATACACATAAAAAACATCTTTAAAATACAGTGGCTCTGTCTCTACTAGGCTACCTTCACAGCTACTAGATGAGTATGGTTTTTACCTTTTCTTTTTTTTTTTTTTTTTTCCATTTTTGTAGTACCTATTTCTGGAAGGGGTTGGAGGTACCTAAGTGAAATAAAAGCAAAGGATCATACATGGTGAGAGCTCGAAGGGATTTTTGCATTGACATTTTCATTTTGTAGATGAAAATATGTAGACGTCCTTGGCTAGTGGCCATGTCCGCAGTTGAACTCACATCTTCTGACCCATCAAACAATAGTAATTTTAAGATGCTAGACTAGACTAAGAATTATACCTAACAGTCCTTGAGTGCTTCTTGCATGTAAGGCACGGTTCTAAGCCTTTCCCTGTATTATCTCATTTAATTTCACACAGTTCTATGAGGTAAGTGCTGTTATTTTCCCAGTTTTACAGATGAGGAAAGTGGGCGCCAAGCAGATGAAGTACATTTTCCACTACTACACATGTAGGAACTAACAGAACAAGGATGCTAGCCCAAACGCTTTTATTTCCAAACTCACCCACACTCTTCACCACTCTTTTGATTAATTGAAAACAGTATAGCCCCGAGTATTTGTCTTATTATCAAATCTCAATTGTGATGGTAAAATTTTCTAGTCTTATTAAACATTCAAAGGGTAGGTATTCTTTTCATTTTATAAATGTAAAACATAAGGACCAGAGGGGAAGAATAAGTGGAATCTTGATCCTTGGGCGGAAGGAAAGGTAACATTAGAAACAATATGCTCTGATTTTTAGAATCTTAGCATACCAGTAATTAGGATAGGCAGTTAATGCCTTCCCCCGGGGAGTGAAGTCTGGAGAGAGACATTAAGTCACCTCAAGATTAAAAAGTCATGGCCTAAAAAAAAAAAAAAAAGTCATGGCCTAGGGGCACCTCGGGTGGCTCAGTGGGTTAAACCCTCTGCCTTCAGCTCAGGTCATGATCTCGGGGTCCTGGGATCGAGCCCCGCATCGGGCTCTCTGCTCAGCAGGGACCCTGCTTCCCCCTCTCTCTCTGCCTGCCTCTCTGTCTACTCACGATCTCTCTCTCTCTGTCAAATAAATAAATAAAAACCTTAAAAAAAAAAAAAGTCATGGCCTTGAATTACCATCAAGGCTAACATCTAGAGCAACTTTTGCAGTGAGCCAGAAACTGAACTAAGGGCTTCTTCTACATTGTTTCCATTTACTACTTAGCAAGCACACCTGGTCCTTACATTTTGTTGGGTACTGTTTCAAGAGCTTTATACATATGGATGGAGTTGATTCCCACAAAAACTGTATGAAGTTGGTACTATTGTTGCCCTCATTTTATATATGAAGAAATGATTTTGAACCCTAGGTCCAGAGTTACCCTTAACCACCACTGGATTGTCTTCTGTATTTATTATCAAAGTAGCCCCACAGAGGATGTACTCTTCTTTTCTCCTTAAGGGGACTGAGGCCTGTAGAGGTTAAGTAAATGGCTCAAGTATTGTTTTGCATAGCTAGAATGGAAACCTTTTAAACCCTACATTTGACCATATGACTTTACTTAGACCTCTGTGACAAGAGAAGCATGTGCTTCTCTCTCCTTCTCTCTCCTTCCCTCCCTCTCTCACTGTCTATCTGCCCCCCTCCTCTTTCTTGTTTTTATATTGTAGAAAACATAGCATATAACAGAGTTTGCATTATCTTCCACAACTGGAAGTAATATCTCCAGCCTTGTCATTTTACAAATCCTGCTGGATTATTTTTTTTTAAGATTTTATTTATTTATTTGACTAAGAGAGAGAGATCACAAGTAGGCAGAGAGGCAGGCAGAGAGAAGGGGAAGCAGGCTCCCCACTGAGCAGAGAGCCCGATGCGGGGCTTGATCCCAGGACCCTGAGATCATGACCTGAGCCGAAGGCAGAGGCTTTAACCCACTGAGCCACCCAGGCGCCCCAAATCCTGCTGGGTTATTAATTAACCTCCCACTTTAGTTATATTTGTGCTTCTCACTGCCTAACTTTTTACTACTAGTTACCAAAAATATACTTGTGTTTACATCACTCTCCAAAAATATCTTAGAATGCCCCCTGTATCTGGAATGGAGACTGGACTAGCTTATCTCTAAAGAGAAAGAGCCACCAGGGACATGGGCTGAAAAGAAGGTCATGCTGTGTCATGCCAATCATTCCTACTGACGCTTTCAAAATATCATACATTGGTAATTGGCACAGAGTCTAATTCTAATGTTGGAGATTCCCTTAAAAGGTGATGTGATTTTGAGATTTCTCTAGTTCCAAGGTCTGGTTCTGGCACTGCATCATATCCACTAGCTAAGTGACTTACATAAGTTATTAACACTATATTTTCCAATCTTTAAAATGGGGGTAGGGTGGGTGAGTGATGTATATTTCATCCCTCTCTTGTAAGGATTAGAGATGACTTGTTTAATTGTCTGGTATGTAGTAGAAAGGTGTCTCGCTTGAGTACCTAATATCACACAGATATTCAAGAAATGGTAGATATTTTTATTTTATTTTTTAAAATATTTATTTATTTATTTACGTGACAGAGAGAGAGAGAGCAATCAGGGAGAATGGCAGAGGGAGGGAGAGAGAATCTTGAGCAGACTCAGTGCTGAGTGCGGAGCCTGACGCGAGGCTCAATCCCACAACCCTGAGATCATGACCTGGACCAAAATCAAGAATTGGATGCTTCACCAGCTGAGCCACCCAGATGCCCAGGTAGCTGTTTTTATGTACAGCACCCACATTGCTGACTTTCACAGCATAGAACTCAGCAGGTCTTTAACGTGGCATCTTACCCTACATGTAGCCATTGACATGCTGGGCATTAATTCTCCACCAACTCAAGAGAATTTTAGTAGGAAAATATTTCCATTTGAGAAGTATTCTTTGAATATATTAGCTTTCAGAAAGACACTGCCAGGAATTCATAAAACAACAAATCAATTAATTGGCAAGGCATATCTACAATCTGTACAACACAGGTGTCTCTACTTACGTGTTCTGATTGGCTGCAGACCCTAAATTATGATTTCTTCCCTGGAAAGGAATTGTATTAAGAGGAAACTACAAGGTCAAAGATTATGCAATTTTGTTTCTCCAGGGAGTGTTCTTAATGCTTGTTGCCAGGTCTCCCTTCTCTGTTCTATTCCTAAGTTCACCGACTTTCTGCCAAGAATTCTGGGTGTGACACTGGGGAGTGAGGAATATATTTAGAGTCCTGTTATTTCATAGTCATCTCCAGACTCTTCTGTGGGTATCTGGTCCAGTTGCTCTACTCACATTTGGTGATATCTTCTCTCTCCCTCTTACCCAAGATTGGGAATTTGGTTCTGCCCAGCTAAGGTGAATGAGTCTCTCCTACAAAAGATTGTTGGTATCTCTTTGTGTGAGGACCAGGGTATACTTCAGGGACAGCAATCCATTTTTTTTTAAGTTCGTGTCATATTTAGGTTCAGGGGAAGCTAGCAGAGCTTTCCCACCCCCTCTCTTTGGGTTACCAATGCATTCTGAAAATTGGAACCTAACCAAGTCGGTGTGAGTTTGAGGGAGCATTAAACCTTGGGAAAGGAAAGATGCCATCTACTGAAACTGGTAGTACAAAACATGCAAAGCCCTTGTGGCTTCATTGTTTGATTATTAAGGAGTGGTTTTAACATCAAAATGTGACTTTTAGCTCATATTTGGCAAAGTGCCTTTACCACAGTGTTAATGACAATAGAAGAGCTCAGAACCCATTGCAAATTCTTCCATATGATGATGATGATGATGATGTTCAGGAAAGAAAGATACTTTATTACCAAGGATACATTACTTATTTATTTAACAAATAGTTGACAGAGCCTTACCTTATGCTCAGTATAAGGGTTACATTTATGAATATTACAATGTAGCTCCTTCTGCAGGTTATTAAAAAATTAGTGGGGTAATGGATACATAAACCAGTAACAAAACCTAATGGAAAAAGACAATTCATTCAGTTATCAGAACTTCAATTTCTTGTAAGGTAAAAATGATGACTAGTGATTATAATTCTTACCTCGAGTGGTTTTAAATAAGAAAATATAAGTAAAGCGAGTGGCCCAAGTAAGAGCAGGAAATTAATAAGTGAAAATCATTATGATTTTAACATTGTTCTTCTTATAGATCCAAATATATACACACACACACATACATATATGTATATTATATATATTTGTATCATAATAGCATAACAGATCATATATAATGGAGGGACAGGGTAGGGAGTATTTAACTCTACTTGGGATGAAGTTTAAATAAGAGTGGACATAGTATTAGTCAGGGAGAGAAGCTGGTAAAGGATAATTTAAGGCATGTGGCAAATACTCAATGATTGTTATTATTATTATTATTATTATTATTATTATTAGGAGAGGTAGGTCTGTGATAAGTTTTAAAAGGTAAAATGAGGATAAGGAGGGAAAGTGAGGGAATCCAGGCAGGGGGAGGAGTTTATACAAAGGACAGAGGCACAGCACTCCACTGTGCCATCATGGAATAAGAAATGTTTCAATATTGCTGGGGAATAAAATGTGACTGAGATAATCCTGGAGAAGTAGACAGGACCACATCCTAAAAGGTCTTAAATGTCAGTCTAAGGAGGTTATATCATATCCTATTGACTATAAGAAGTCACTAATGGATATTAAATATTTTAGGAACATGATCAAGTTTGTACTTTAGAATTGTCACTTGCATAGCAATAGAAAGGAATGTTAGAGAGAGGCAAGAGGCAGAGAAAGTGTGGGGATATCTAGTAAACTTATAATAACCAAGGACCTAACAATCCTATTTCTAGGTTTACACCCTACAAAGAACCATACACTGCACAGCATTTGCTCATTTATTGCAATGTTGTTTATTATAGCAAAAAAGTTGGGCACAACCCAGTATCAGTAGGAATGAATAGAAGAATGGTATATTACAATAAAAGAATTACTAGAATATTATGCACAAAAAATGAAAAAAATAAATGTAATTATATTTAATAAATCTAAATATATTAGCAGGAGTTGATGTCAACGACACCTGAATCACCCCATCTTCACCATCATGCTGAAGAATGTTAAGTACAATCTGATGCTATTTATAAACATTTTGGAAATAATGTTTATGGACACATACCCACAAAGCAAATGTACAGAACAAGGACTAGAAGGGGAGCCACTAAATTCCCCATAGTTGTTTTGTGATGGGAGGAAAGAACAGCCATGAGACTGGAGAGGAAAATAAAGAAGACTTCAAGTTTATCTTGGATGTTTTGTTTCACGATAAGCAAAATTTTAAAGCGAACATGATAATATATGAGCATTTGTGATTTTCAGTGTGTGGGGGCATGGATTTTATTTCAAAATAGTTTCTGTGCTGGTAGAAAAAAAAATTAAAATGAAATGTGTATTTAATTTTGTTGAGTGTGTGGGTGAAAATAGGTGAGTGTTGTGAGTGTGTGAGTATTGAGAGTATTTTAGTGAGTGTGTGAGAATGTGTGAGTATTGAGTTAGTGTGTGCCCCTGTGTGGGTGTAAGAATGTGAGTCTGAGTACTGAATGAGTGTGTGTGAATGTGTGTGGGTGTGCGAGTATTGAGTGAGTGTGTGTGTGGGTGTGTGAGTGTGTATGTGAATGTGTGCAAGGTCCAAGGTCTCCACTGTTAAGGGAATGTCTCAAGAATGTGGAGACTTACTCTCTATCAACTCCCGAAGGCAGGAAATGACCGAGTTAGAACAATAACTTCAACTGGAGCCTGAAAATAGTGTGTGTGTGTGTGGGGGGGGTGCACAGCTAGCTGCCAAATTTTTCACATGACACTGAGGCTCCTTAGAGTTTTCAAATGCGGAAATCAATGAACGCCAAGTACTGCTATTAGTTCAGGAGGAGGAGGAATCTTCAGGGAGGCGGGCATGGGGGTACGCTAGCCCAAAGAACAGGAGTGAGTCAGTCTATGGTTTCAGGGAAACAAGACAACACCTTTGTAACTCCAGGCAAATGATTTTGCTTCGCCTCCTACCTTCTCTCACAAATAGCCTTGAAGTTGTTTTTGTGGGAGGAATGGAAAATGCTATCTTCATAGTCGTATTTTTTGTTGCTATTAAAAATACAGTCAAAGACCCTTATGGAGAGCTACATCATGGTAAACAAGCTTAGTTTCAAAAACATGAAGAAAATACCCTCTCAGGTAATTTGAATTTTCAATTCATTTCAAGTCAGCAGACAGCAAACATTTTTTCCCCCTTTGCTAAGAGTGTTTTGAACATTATTCTAGGTACTACAGAAGGCACAAAATAAAAGGAAACGCTACCTTTGCATTCAAGAGAGCTTCAGTCTATTGTGCAGTAGGTATGTACTGAGGGCTCTATGATTAGTGAGAAGCATGCGGTAAGACTCCAACGTGAGAAAGTCACAAAAGCATTACAAAACAAGTTAAAGGACATGCACGGGGTTTGCATTTTTGCTGGGTCTTAAAAAGGCAGCCGTTTCAGCAAGAGGAAAGAGTACTTGGATACAAGGAAGGCCATGAGAAAACCCAGAGGGAAGGAAGATGTGCTATTTAGAGTCTGCGAATTGTGCAATTCAGCTACACGAAAATGTGTACTTTGGAGACTGGGGGAGGGCAGGGATGGAAGATAAGAAAGTAAAGTAGAATCCACGGTGTATAGGGCACTGAATGCCAAGATGGGGAATATGGGCTTTGTACACCAGGCAATGGGCAGTGGTTCAGAAAAAAAGCATCCGAATGTGAGAAGCTTGGAGCACTCGTTTGGTTCCTTGGATCTTCTAGAAGCACCATAGGCAGCTTCGTCCTTCTACTCTTAGAAATCTCTACCATGAGAATAAGACCAAGGTAGCCCACTGAATGATGGGGACACAGACTCCATCATCCCTATTGCTCTAGGTAACCTTCAGACCTATAAATGAGGCCATCCTAGATCCTCAAGCCACAAAGGGTCTTATCAGCCAACTACAAAGCCCTGATAAAGTCCATCCGGGACTATCAAAGCCAATCCATACAGGAACCATCCACTAAGCCACAGAGTCACAAGCTAAATAAATGGGTGTTTTAAGATATTAAGTTTTGGTGTGTTTAGTCCCATAGCAATATGGATCTGTCTGGGCACAGTAAATCCTTATTCACCCAGGAACTAGTAAAAATGACTGCATGTTTTAGCCTTAAGAGTCATGGACTATATTCAAGAATTACTGGAAGTCTTACGGGTGTTAGAGCTGCACAGATGATAGACACACATTTCCCGAGTCGTTATCAAGTGTTATTTCTGTATTCTAATGCTGCTTCCCTGAAGTGCTTGGGAAATGGAACCTATCTTATTTCCTTCCTGAAGATCCCTTTTTCACTTGCGGTCCACAGGGCAAGTCATGCTCTCTAGACAACGAGGATAAGTAAGCATGCAACGAACAATGCCAATGCTGAAAGGATAATGCCCAGGAAAGAGAGAATACAGCAGATCTGTGGCATCGTGACATGAGTCAATATTATCTGATCTATAGAACTGATAGGAGAATTGACTCTGACAATGTAAAAGAAAGACCCTGGCTACCTACAAGAAACTTTCCATCTACAGGGAGAGATTGAAATACATATAGTGATAAGTGCCACAGTGAGAATCTTGTCCTGTGAGGTATCCAACTGCCCTATGTCTCACGTTGGTCCATGACAGACTGGTCAGTGCCAACGCTAATGTCTTGCTGAGAAAGCTCCTAGTCTCTGCCAGAAGGGCACCACATTCATTCTTTAAACATAAAGGTTTTTTTTTTCTTTTTTTTTTACTGTGCCCAAATAGAGGCTGAGACGCGCACATACACATGCATGCACACAGGAGTACCGTAAGAAAGAAATGGACAAATTCTAATGGGAAATTAAGAAATGAACAAATCACATTTAGTCATGGGAAGCAAGAAAGGTCTGAGATGCTTCCCAAATGTCAGTTCTCTTTTTCCATCCTGTCTCCCTGAATAGTAGTTTCTTCTCCTTCTAATGAGAATTTTGGATTAATTTTGTGGGTCCCGCCAAACTCTATCATTTAATGCTTACAGTATAGGCAACTAATTGGCATCCCAATTTTCAACACCAGTGAGTCAAAACTATTCACCACAATTTTTTCGAAGTAATCCATTGTTCCATTAAAATAGTTGCTGAATTGCAATACGTTTGCATCTTATTTGTTCCTTAGAAATGACACCACTCCCCTCTCCATAAAGTTTGTGAAGAAGGGCTTTAATCTTAGAGTCGAAGTCAGGGTACACAATAGGAAACATGAAAAAAAAATTCTGTGCTTTCTGAAAATACTAGCAAAACAAGTGACAAATCAATATCGTCAAAGCTCAATGCTCTGCTATTTAACGTAGATGTGTGGTCTACAGATCTCTACACAGGACAATGAGTCCTCTGACCTGCTCTCTTAGGTTTGTGGGGTTCTTCTTTTGTAATTCTACCCAAATGCTCCACTTTTCCTTCCATTGCCCAGATAATTGCCCTTATCTGTCAAGTACCTAAAATTCTTGTGCGTTTATACGTTATTGTACTTTTTACATTTTAAATAACCTTCAAACACATCCTCACATTTGATAATCATGCAAAGCTGCGAAGGGTTTTTTTAAGTAAGAAAATTGAGCCCTTAGAATCCAAATGACTAGCCCCAGTTTACATAGCAGATCAGTGACAGATTTAGGGTGAAACCCAGATATCTCACCTTGAAACCAGTTTTTTTCCTACTACATGACAGAAGGGGGGTTTTGGATAATTGCGTAGGCCTGCCTTGATATCAGAGACAACACCGCTCTCCAGTTTCATTGCTATGACATTCAAATCACATCAAAAAGAAGCAGATCTCTATGGTGCCAGCCAGGCCACGTCGCTGCTCATCTCCCCATCTGTTGGACAGCTGGACAAGGGAACAGCTGCCAATCAAGGCTGTTTTGCCTGGCACTATCAGATATATTGGCACCCATTGCCATTTGCCAGCATCTGGTGCCTGCTCTTGTTGAATAGACCTTGTTTGGGTGGGGTAAGGCCCCAGTTGTTATGAATGTGATCATGAACCTCCGTCTTTTTTTTAACACAAGAATTAAGGTCAGAGCCAGAGGGGAAAACAGCCTCATCATTGAAAACAGTTCACTTCCAGGTTTGTGGAACCAGAACCTGGGTGTTAGTGTCGGACAGATGAGTGTATGAATCCACGTTGGCACCTTCTCAACTGTGGGATGTCAGATGAATCCCTTTGCCTCCCCCAGCTCCAGGTTCCTTACTCTACTATGGAAATAGTGCCTGCCTTACAGACGTGCCCTGAAGATGCAACGAGTATCATCAATCAGAATGAGCGGACCCAGAAGCCACCTCAGTCCGGAGATTGGTATAATCTCCAGAAGAGAGTTTCTTGAGTCACTTGTCACTTGTTACCAGTTTTTAGTTATCTGAGAGACTGGAAGGAAGACTAGGGGGTAGACTTTAATGTGTATTACTCCAAAGAGAAGAACTGAGAGCCAAGTTCCAGAAGTTGCAGGAAAATAAATTTTATTTCAAAATTACAAGCAACTTTACAGAACCCAAAGCACCTAAGAGAAGGGGACGGCGAGAGTGACAGGCCACCCCGGAGACTCCGGGGAAGGGGCTGAGTCAGCACCCACAAGGACATTACAGGAAGGAGCCCCTTGCTCCTACTCTGCCTTTCTTTCCTTCCTTCATCTCTGGCTATTCTCTTGTCCCAAGTGTTTTGTGTAGCGATAAAACTGACTAAGACACATCCCTATCCTAAAGGATCAATATGCATGTTATAACTCAGTGTGTTAACACAAGATTCAAAGAATGTATTGTGGTAGCCAGGGAGCATGAGAGGGAATAAAAATCTGTGACAGGCCACACAGAAATAAATAAGTGTTCAGCCACTGGGGCAGTGTCATGTGAGTATTCCTCACTAGGCTTAACCCCCTCAAAGTGGGAAAAATGACTTTATGACATGTATCTTATATGCAGTACTTGGGACATGTAATACCTTTAGACTGTATGAGTTTGCTAGGGCTGCTGTAACAAAGGATCACAAACAGAATGGCTCCCACAGCAAAAATGTATTGTCTCAATGAATTCTGGAGGCCGGAGGTCCAAAATCAAGGTGAAGCATCTGTTCCATGCTTCTCTGCTAGTTTCTGATGGTTTGCTGGCAGTCTTGGGCATTCCTCAACCTGTAGAAGCAACCCCCTGACCTCTGCCTTCATCTTCACATGACATTCTTTGGGTATGTGTGTCTCTGTGCCTGAATATCCCTTTTTGATAAGGATACTAGGCATGATGGATTAGAGCCCACCCTAATACCTCATCTTAACTCATTACATATGCAGTGACTCTATTTTCAAATAAGGTGACATTCTGAGATATTGGGTTAGGACTTCAGCATATGAATCTCAAAGGGACACAATTCAACCCCAAACAGGGCCTTGTATGTGGGAAATGTTCAAAGACATTTTCTGCAGAGATGCAGTTAAAATTGGAGTGATCAAACCTCAGAGTTAGAAATAAATTGGTAAAACAAGCTTTGCCTCTCCTCAGCCTGGGTCCCGTCTGTGACTCTAGCATTCCTCTGAGTTCTCCAGCAATGCCCACCAGAAAGAGAGTATGTGTCATCTACTTACTTCTGCCCACAGTCTTCCATGACTATGGGCAGATGAGGAAAGAAAGCTGAGGAGAGATGGTCTTGGAAGAATACATGACTGCTTAAAGAAATTGGATCCCTTTGCTTGCTAAGGTATTATTAATTAATGACTACTATTGGACTATCAAAAGCAAATTAATTAGAAAGGAATATTTTAGATTATTGTTAAACATTAATTATTAATAATATTAATAAAATAATATTGTTCAATGGTAAAATACAATGAATATTATTAATAATAATTAAAATCAGAAAGTTAAAATGTAGTGAGCACTTACGTGTCAGATACTGTACTGCACGAGTCTATGTGATCAGATGGAAAGCAGTTCCCAACAATGAGGGTATGACCATTGACCCACATTTGCACAGAGGAGGAACTGATTCCGGAAGAGCTCAAGCCACTTGTCCAAGATGGCATTGCACACGAGATGGCTCATGATTCAAAAGAGGTCCATCTGACTCAAAAGCCTCGTAAGTCATGTCCTACACAGCATTTTCTTGACTCTTACTTTTCTTCACAATGAAATTCAAACAGAATAATCTGCTTACTGAGTCAGAGTGGGGGCGGAGGGTGGTGAGGATGATGTTTATTTGTGCATCCATGTATAAAACTGATACGTTTTAAAGAGAAAGGGAGGAAAGGGACAGAGAATTGATAGAAAGAAGAATTCTTACTAGTTTATGTTTTAGGTAGGTAGGTGCGTGGCTATTTATAACCCACGTTCTTCAAATTATTTTTGGCTATTGCTGCCATTAAGTAATAATATAACAACAGAACAATTCAGAAAATTCTGTTTCCTAGAAAGGCATCTGGCCCTCCCTTCTGCGGGGGTGTGAGGAAGAGCACCAGATGTGCTGAGGTTTGCCTGATCTAGCATTCTTCTGTGGGTCTCACCACAGTCCTTGAAAAGGAAAATGATTTTAGGTGAATTAATTAAATGAAGGTGGTATTGAAATTGTCTTTGGCTCTCTAGATCAATGTTGTCACAGTGACCAAACATGCTGAGTACCAGGCTGGTTACCTTGCAGACGCAAAATTCCATTCTATTTCTGGACCTCGGAAAATGGTTCTGTGAGCCTGACTCAGTCACCTAAGGCCAGCCATGCTTCTCCTAGAGCACAACACTAGTAAGTTGCTACTCTTCAAGTAGGAACATGTTGAAATTAACCCATAAACACTCGCCCCATTTTCCCCCCAGTCTTGATCCTGAGGTTGCCTACTTTGTAACCACAGTTCTCCATTTAGGAACTGACACATAGAGGGCTACGGACTGCCAGAACCAACTTTGCCCCACATCCACTTGCATCTGTCCACTTATTTGTCTGACGTGATCTGAACATGTGTTCCCTGGGGAATTTCACATCTTATGGGATGTGAAATATATTTACCCATGACAACAAAACTGTAAGTTAGGCATTACTCACCCCACATTAGTGAAGGACATAGAGGTGAAGTAACTATAAAAAGTGCAAAGTTTTCTGTTTGCAACTTAAAGCATTTAAGCAGAAGCTGTATGGCCAACTCATTCATTCATTCGTTTATTATCAAGTGACTACACTGTGCTGGCAATGAAGATGGAAAAATATATAATATAGATACGCTCCCTGCTTTCAGAGTTCTTATAGTCTATCAGAGAGACAGAATAAAACATATCATCATACAAATTACCATAGGTTTATAATTGCAAAAAATACATTATGAAATGAAAGCACATAAAAGAGATGTTATCTGGTCTGAGTATTGAAAGAAGCCTCATTGAGGAAATAATGTTTTGGCCAAGATATGACAGATGAGCAAGAGTTATCTGGAAAGGAGGAATGTCAGATGGAATGGTAGGATGGGAATTAATTTCAAGTACTGTAAGTGAATGAGGATCCAAATGACTGAGAGGGCGCAAAGGAGGAGACAAGTGATATGAGATGAGGCTGTGGAATTAGGGAGGGAACAGAACATGTAAGTACTACAAGCCACATGAAAAGTGGTCTATATTCTAAGAATAATAGGATGTCATTGTAGGGTTTTAGCGAGAGGAGTTACGGGACCAGAAGAGCATTCAAAAGATCTCTCTTGTCAGGAGACTAAATAGAAGAGGAACAAGAGAAGGGTGAAGACCTGTTAGAAGATTCTGGAAAGCTCCTTTGGGAAAGATGTGGTAACTTGGATTAGGATTATGGCAGTGAAGATATAAATAAGTGCTTGGGTTAAAAAAATATTTAGAAGAGGTTTTGCCTAGCTTTGAATACTATTAGATGTACATCTGAGGATGAAGGAAATGTCCAAGGGGACGGAGGTAACAGATATACATAAGTGGGAGGCTGGAGGTGTCACTTATTGAGATAGAAAATGCTAGAGACGGAGAATACTTTCTGGGGAAAGATTATGAGGTCAGTTTGGGATATACAGGGTTGCACTTACCTATGCAACATCTAGTCTAAAATGCCAAATCAGTGATTGGATATTCAGGTAGAGGTCTAGGGCCTGGAAAACAAAAAACAAAAACGATGTACATTGGAAGCATCAGTCCAAAAGTCAAAGCCTTTGAGATGTTAGTGATGGCATGGACACAGAAAATGTGACCTGGGGAGAAGTCCTAAACTGAGGTGACAAGATAGCCACAAGTAACCCTGAGTTCTTTGATATCTACTTAGTGGAAGAATCATAACCAGGAGAGAGTTTGAGAGGTGGTGACCAAAGGTGCAGGTGGAAATGGGACTGTTGCACCAGGCAAGTCAAAGAAGGAAAATAGGGGCCAACACTGTTCAACAGCCAAGTAAAGGCGAGTGAAGAGATTGCATGGAACTGGGCGTTTGTATATCACCGAGATCTTCTGGACACTCATTGCCAAGAAGTGATGGAAGCAGAAGCCAGAGTGGAGTGGGAGGTGAGAAAATAGAGAAACACACACAGAGAACTCCTTAAATGTGGTGAGAAAAGAAGAAAAGTACGACAGTAGCTGGAGACGAATGGTCCAGATGGCATAGAGGGCAGGTCTTCCACCATCGGTTGAGCCAAACAACCTCCAAGGACTTTCTAAAGCTACAGACTCAACCACAGTATCCCCCCATAGTCAAACAAGTCTAAAGAGTTGTGTTTCTTGGTGTGTGCATTCTCAGCTCACAACACAAAGCCCATCACATTGTAGATACTACTAAATGCTTGTTGAAAGATCAAAGTTATCATTGTGGAGTGCCTGCTAGGGTTCATGAAATACCCACAGGAAATGAAAGAACTGTTTGACTAGAGGTCTAATAAGAATAAAGGCCAAGATCTTTGAAAACCAAAAATGTGATATCCTTGCAAACAGAATGACTAAGTGAATAGAAGTGCTGCAAAGCTTCTCATAGGGGAATATACACTTATTGGTCAATGAAACCACCAGTGCAGAGGTATATATGTTGGACATGATTAATTTAGAAAGTATAATGGCCTAGCAGCCAGAAGCCCCTTTAGGGTTTTTGTTTTTTTTTTTCTTTCAACAGTCGGTATTGGAATGATCTTTTCTCACACTTGAATGCTGTGAAATTAGTGTCAAGTCTCAAGATCTGTAAGGAAGTGATTGAAAGCCAGACAGAGTAAAGATGAAAGTACCTTCCTTCTTGAGTTTCTCAAAAAATATATTGGCTTGATTGCTTATCAATAACTGTCTGGCTACTGGTTTTAAAGCCTGGTGTTAGAAAAGCTTGAGAACTGTACTTAGGCTGATGCTTAATATTTGGGGATATCTAAAGCCCACAAAAGGTCACTCAGCCTAATGTGTTTGAAACCAACTTTGAGGCTAGAATACCTAGATCTTAAAAAAAAAAAAAAGATTAATAATAAGCATTAACATACCGTTCCATCTTGCCATGTCCCTGAACTTGCTGTTTGCCATGCCTAGTATCAATTTCCATAATAGCAGTTAGCATTTATTCAGTGCTTACTATATGCCCAATACTGAGTGTCTGTCATCTCATTGAACCCTCAAAATACTTTCCATTTTACAGAAGAAGAAACTAAGGACAGGACAAATAACTTGAATAAGATTGAGTAGTTACGGAGTGGTTCAGCTGGGATTTAAATTCAGCTGACATGCTGACCAATGCAGAATAACAAAGTATGCCAGAACATTCATTTTGCAGAGAATGCATCGATAAAGGTAATGACCAGCTGCAAAGAGATATCGTCTCCATCAAAGCTGGCAACAACTAGAGGGTAGGACAAGGATCCACACATGGATCCAAAGCACCCTCCCTTCTCACAAGGGTCCAAAATCTTTCTGAACCATCTAGGTGCCCTCTTGGGAAGGAAAAAGAGGAATGGGTGGAGATGTGAAATATTAATCGTTTACTCCCAAAAGATTATTTTAAACTATTAGGCATCTCAGGGCACCTAAGTGGCTCAGTCAGTTAAGCATTTGCCTTTGGCTCAGGTCTTGATCGTGGGGTCTTGCGATCAAGTCCCACGCTGGGCACCCTGCTCAGCAGGGAGTCTGCTTTTCCCTCTCCCTCTGACCCTAACCCCTAATTGTGCTCTTGTTCTCTCTCTCTCACCTTCTCCCAAATGAATAAATTTAAAAAAAAAACTTAAAAAAAATATTATGCATCTCATTTGTATTGTAAAAGCTGGAGTGGCATTAGCTTGCAAGTTTTTTTTCTTCCTACCCAGAAGATTTGGGACTTAGAACCTCTCTTAGCTGAGTTATACTAAAATAAGAGACCTTTCATTATTTTGCATTCCTGGAGTATAGTGTGAAATTGGTGATGCTGTGACATCAGGGGCAGCTTTGGTTGTTTGTCCCCAAACAACCCCAACAGTTATGGCTAGTGATATCATCTATCCAGCACACTTTCCTTCATAAAATTCTAGAAGTTTCTACAGTTCTCCATCTCTACGGTTCCTATCTCACATGGATGTCACATATAAGGGAAAGCTCCTCCAACAACTTAAGGTCACAGTTGTCATGTCTTTTCAACATCTTTGTGTGGCACCCTGTCCTTGAACCTCCTAGAACCAGAAACCCGGTTACGCAAAGTGAGGTGTTGGGTTGGCGGGCTTGTTGGACGGATGGCGGAGAAGCTAAACAATGTCTCAAGAGTGGTCTGAGATCACTTGATGTTTCCCCATGGTCCCTGCAGGGCTGCACTAGGGAGAATGCATGGAGTTTGCAGATAGAGGGATTCAGGAAGTAGAGATTCACGGTAAGTACTTGAATAATTTATGAGAAACACTTTAAAAGGATCATTCTCTGAATCAATTTAATCATAGCTTTATGGAATATCAGTGTTGGGAGGAAATTTAGAGATTGTGTGGTTTATTTCTATCAGACGGAGATTTATAGACGGGAACCCAAGGTGACAAGAGGAGTTAATTCAGGAATGGAATTCTTTGTTCAGGGAGCTGACTGCTCACTGACTTTCATCCTCAGTTGTCCAGTGGACAGGTTTTACTCTCATATTTCCTAGATAACCCTTCACTCTTTGTGTACCAATTTGACATCTTTAGAGTGAGCTTAGCACCTCTCATTTATATATTCATTTATTGAAATTTCTGGGCTGTTCTCTATTGCTAGGCACAGGAAAAGAAGGTTAAGATATAGACCCTTTCTTCATAGCACTTGGGGAGACAGATGTGAAAGTGCAGAGTCAATCACACAACCCAAACACACCGAATCTCTAGTAATTACCATGTCTGGGTCGAGATGACTGACCCTCCATCTCTGTCCATAGCATTCGCCTTGCATAGTAAAAAATGAAAATATTCCTGCAGTAGGAATGCTTGATCATTTTTTTTTTTTTTAGCAAATCCAATGCAGTAGTGCATATACAAACAATGCACGTGGTAACTGTTATCCATTGAACCACAGGTAATTTGGAGCAGAACAAAGCAACTCAGGGAACAGTGTGCCAAGCTGTTCTGAAGAGCCCTCAGCTCTGAAGCAGAGCTTCTAGATCTACTGCCCATGAGCGAGTGAAGGCCCAGTGACTCCTCCCTTCCATCAGCTCAGTTCCACTCCTGCTTCTCTCATTTTTTAGTCTTGCACATAGGATTTTACTTCATCAAAGTGTTCACCACTTTAGAAAACATGAAAACTATTGACTTTGACCAACTTCTTGATTGTCAAACGGGGAAATTGCAGACCAAGAAATTAAGTATCCCCGCTAAGTCTCCAGTGTTGGTTAGTAGTCAAACAGCAGTGAGGCATGTTTCCTACTTCTTGCCTGGTCCTCTTTCAACCATGCTTCCCCTTCTTCCTTCCCTCGTTGGGAGATTTCACTACCCTTGAGATAGGAAATGGAAACCATTGGCTCTTATCCCCCCACCCATGGAAGTTGCAGATCTATATTTCTTTGCAAAATGATTTGGCTTCTGAGTAATTCTCCAGAGCTAGACTGACTTCACTGCAACAGGAAAGGGAGAGCTTACTGAAATAGGAAACTTGCCCTATCCTTAAAAGAATTCTGTGACATTTGACAAAGCCATTATCTTAATAAAGAGAACCACACCCATATGTATCTGTGACCCAAGTGGTCTGTTAAAGGTGGCATAGAAATGAAATTGTTTTTATTTCTCTGAATGCAAGAAACTCAGCATCATAAGACTAAAATGAAAATAGTCATATGAAATACGAAGTCACACTCATAGGAAAAACAGGGCCTAACACCTGTTTGTTTACTTAAGAAATTACCTAAGAAATGGATGTGTAACAGCAGGTTCCACAAAAAAAATAAATGAGCATCTGATCATCTATTTAAAAACAACATGATTTTGAAAGTTTAATCTTTCATTTTACACTGAGTAATTTTATCCAACCTTGATCACCAATGAAAATTATTATTCAGACAGATCTAAATTGTCTGTATTGTACATTTAAATTAATTAGTTGGTACAAACCTACACATATGTAGCTCTGGACATTGGCATACATGCACACACACATAAGTGAACTTTATGATTATAAATACACATTTACAAGCAGGCATACATTCTCTTTGGAGTTGAATAGACTTGCAGATTCAAGAAACACAAGTCAAAACTTTGAATAAGGTGAGAGCTTTGCAGATTATATAATATCTTTAAACTAATGGTTGCTCTTGAAAGCTCAAGGATGGTAACTCTTCAATTTTGCATCATGCACAGCAGTGGTCTGCGAAAGGCTAGAGAGTAACTCTATCAGATTCTGTGAGCCTTATGGTCTCTGTTGTGACTACTTCTCTCTTCCACTGCAGACAAAGCAGCCACAGGCGATGAGTAAACAGATAGGTGTGGCTGTGTCACAATAAAACTTGGTGAAGACTACTAGCATTCAAATTTCATATAAGTTTCATGTGTCATGAAGAAGTGTTCTTCTTTTGACTTTTTTCTGGAACAATTTTTAAAAATATGGGCCATATAAAACAGACAAGGGTTGGATTTTACCTATGGACTACTGTGCTGACCCTTGCCTTTCAGCGTCCAGTATATTCTCACCAATACTAATCATGTGAATATTCTCAAGGATAATGCAGTTTGCTTTTTTTTTCCAGTGATGGCATAGGCTGTCTTGAGAAGTATGAAATACCCTACAATTGAGCTGTCCAAGTAGAGTTGAGTTATTTGTTCATGAACTTTCCCTCACAAAAGCCCTTCTCTCCAGAAGGGAAAATTGTGGTGAAAATAATAATAATAAAAAAGATAATTAATTATAACTGCGTTCACCCTCCATGGGGTAAAATAATGCACGCTGGTAGAAGTAGAAATCTTTATATCGTTCCCTTCCTTCCAAACACGAGTGAAGCCACATCCAGATATTGAATCATATAAAAGGAAAGATTGTAATGCCAAAGCTTCCACCAATTCTTTGGCTGTCAAAAGTTGAAAACCCCAGATAGATGGCCCTTTGTTTAAGAGAAAACCGTAATAACTTTTTATATTTTTAAAGATTGGCAGAGCTGAGAGTTTGGGTGAAAAAGAAATTATTCTGTGCACAAATGGAAAAACTCTAAGAAGTTTTTCAGGTTGGCCCAACATGGATGTAGAGATGAGTCCAGGAAATGGAAGAGACAGAGGAGTGTGTGAAGAGAGTGAGGGCCCGCCTCAGGGACAGCCAGAAAGTCCAGGAGGAAGACTCCAGCCAGTGAGAAGCCCTAATGAGGAGTGAGTCTATAGAACTCTGGGAAGTTGAGACCTCACTATTAATTTCCCATGGTTTTCTGTACAGGACCACAAAAACCACTTTTTTTTTTCCTTTGTGAATCTTGAATCAAAAGGAAAGAAGATGAGGTTCCACATTTGGGTTGACTGAAATTAGAAAGAGAAGAGCCACAGGTGAAAAAACTCTAGTGAGATCAAGATCCAGAAAAGACTTTGGAACAAGGGAAGAATGGGGGCAATGTGTGACCTTCCCCAACAGGAACTCAAGCAGAGCTAATAGGAGGATGTATCATGGCTGGGTTTTTAGTGTATGTAGATGGCAGCTCGAGCACATTGATTTCAACATGAGAAGGAAATTGTGACCGACCATTAACTATAGGATTTGGGACACGCTCAGATGTCTGGTATTTGGGTCATAAAGAGAACGCTGAAATAATCCAAACTCTAGCTTAAAGGGGAAAAGAGCTCTTTGCACAGAGCTCTCTCCAGCAGTTTCTACTTTCACTCCTCTACACAGCCTAGGTTATATCAACATCAAGTAATTCGTCTTCTGCAAGTATACCCTAGACCTTTTTCTATTTGCTACAGTACTCCTCCAATGTCAGGGTCATCCCCTTATGAAGACTCTCTTTACTCTCCTGCTTCCTTCCTCCTTAGTAGCAGTTCATGTCTGTTTCTACTGGAATCCCCGTCACTCCGGATTATTGCTACTGATGACATGACAGTCTCTCCAGCAGAACCATAAACTCCTTGAATGAAGGGAAAGACACTTCTCATGTCTTTCTTCCAGAATCGAGCAGAGTGCTGAGACATAGATGTGCAGAAAATCTTGATTAGATACATGAGTGAATGCTTGAATGGTGTCTTGTTCTGCAACTTTGTTCAAAACTTGATGGGAGGAGCTCCAATAAGATGCTTGAGTTTTCTCTGGATTCTCACCCCACCTCAGTCGCCATCTGTGACAGAGAAGCTATAATTATGCACTTCTTGTGAGGATTATCACGGTGACGACGTCACAGTCTCAGGCAACAGAATTCACGGAAACAAAGCTCAACTCCTTTGTGCTCTTAAAGAATATAGGAATTTGACTTTGCCGCTCAGCAGCTTTTCTCTGCTGATGGGTTTCTAATCTGATTGTTTCAACCTTTTTTTTATTATTAAATTCAAACTGCAGAAAGTTTTTAAGAATCATACCAAAAAGAAGCGACTGTATACTCTTTACCCTGGTTCGACAGTTAAAACTTGCCATATGTCTCATCATTTCCACCCTTCCCCGACCCCATCTCTAGCCTATGTATAAATAAGCTGCAGACACCTTGCCTCTGTACGTCCAGTGCGTACTTCCTAAGAGCAAGGGGCGTTTACTTCCACAACTATGGTACATGAAAATCAGGAAATTTAACTTCGGCGCAATGCTGTTAATTACTCTATGGTTCATAGTCAAATAGTCAAATGTCACAAGTCATCCCTGTATCTTCTAGAGCAATTTTTCCCTATCCATTATCTGATTCAGGATCATGGATCGCATCTGCATGCCATGTCTCTAGGCTTCCTTATTTGGAGACGGTTCCTCAGCCTTACTGTTTTGCATAACACTGACACTTTTGAAGAATACCAGCCACCAACTGTAGACAGCTTCTCAGTTTGGGTTTGTCTAATATCTCCTAGTGGCTTGATTTGCTTTATGCATTTTGGGGCAGGAACACCGCAAGTGACGAAAGCGCATCTCATTAGGAGTCACATGGTTCCTCCCATTTTTGGTAATATTTTCTCCACAAACTATTTAATAATCTCAAATGGAAGGATAGTAACTTTCCAGTGGAGAAGCCTGGCAAGCACACCTTCATCGAATGACCAAAATTAATATGATCAATAGCTGATTAAAAAAAACCCAAACTGCTTAAATAACAGGTTCAGCTATTTTAAGAATTTGTTTATCACCCATGCAAATCACACATTTAAAAAAAAAATGCATGAAAAATGTGGCCTTTGGTGTTGGTGGCGATATTTACTGAGCACCCAAGTTCATAAGATGTAGAATAATTTCAAAGATGTTCATGTAACCTCGAGTCCTTAATCACCAGCTGCTTACTGCTAACATTTCCACCTATCTTTTTTAATCTTCCCATGACCTCATGTACTAATGAGGAAACAAAAGAACTTGGCCAAGGTCACACAGCTTGAGTACAATGTTGGAATGGGAGCTGCTCTTTCTCTCCCTCTCTCTCTGCTTGCCCAGCTGTCTCCATTCTGCAGGTAGGCATCCAAAACCAGGGAAAGGATGGATACTCAACATTAGAAAAGCAGGCAGCAATAGCTCAGGGGCAGGGCAGGTACTTGTTCTGTTTTCCTCCTATTCAATAGCACTCTGTATCTCCCTCATTAAAACAGTAATTCAGAGAAACTTTGCGGAAGAAGACTGAATAAGGAGGAGAGTGGGGGCTGAGCGAGCGTGTCTTAGAAGGGAAGAGGATTCCATTCTCCCCCACATGAGACCAACTCATGCTGATCTGAATGTAGGTATTTCTGGGTGACTGGGCCCCAGCTTGTGAGTGCAAGAGCCTTTTTCAGAGAAAGCAGGAAACTGTGCTTCGCTGTACATAGGAACTTAAAAGCAGCAACTATATATAGCACTCCAGCTCACAAAACCCAAAAGCCTCCAAAGAGCCTCAAACTCTCTGTTTCAATCATCTTCAAGTTCCAGATAAACCTCATTTATTGGCGGGAATCTCACGAAACAAATATTTGGAAGAGATGTCATGAAATGGAGGTCATACTGATCGAGCCCTTGCAACTTGCAAGAGAAGAAGTAGAGCCGGGCCACACCAAGGGAAGGAGTTCGCAAAGCTGCCTGCCTCTCCTCGAGGGCTCCTTCTGCCACTCCGCATCGACACCAGGCTCAGCTGGGCTCAGGTGAAGACCTGAAGGGAAGGAAGCAGAGCAGGGGAGTGGCCCCCTGGAATCTTCCAACAG
This sequence comes from Potos flavus, assembly GCA_028534135.1. Taxonomy (NCBI): domain Eukaryota; kingdom Metazoa; phylum Chordata; class Mammalia; order Carnivora; family Procyonidae; genus Potos; species Potos flavus. The sequence goes on from CM052900.1 coordinate 7,582,782, forward strand.
TCTCTCCGTTCTCCTTTGCCCGGGGCCAAATGTTCAGGGCTTAACTCTGAGGCTCCCTTCTGCCATGGCGTCGGCCTCACCGTGTTCCCAGTGTGGGCCAGGGATGTGGTCTGTTTTCTTAGCTGCCTCCCGGGTTGGACAACAGGTACCTCCAGAATGGGGTGTGTTTTACTCAGCCCCCTGCTCCTCAGGTCAAGAACATGCAGGAGGAAAGAGTCCCTGACTGACAGCTTAGTCTTTCTCAGTCTCGCTTTCTATTCGTCTTCTGCCAGGGCAAAATAACATTAGAACAGGACAATGACCTTCCCTTCCCAGACACGCAGCCACTCCAGTGGACCGATGACACATGAGCACCCGTGTCTGGGATCTCATGGCAGGCGACCCAACAGCAGCAGCCAGAGGAGGACGGGGGCATTGGAGCCTTGGGTCTACATTTCCATGCAGCCTCTCTATTCAAGGGTGTGTAGTTTCCACTGGGTGTTTATGATTTGGGGGAACCCCAGACAGGTGACTCACCACAGAGAACTACCCTGCTTCCACAGGAAGGATCACCTGGGCTCTTTCTCTCATGCCCTTCTCGATTGAAAACTGCCCTGACATCCAGTGACCACATCCTCCTTGTCATTTATACCTCACTAGGGTCTTCCCCTTCCTCCTCCCCCACCTCCACTTTCTTGCAAAACTTGCTCATTCTGGGCATCAGCCCAATTCTTTTGTATTATTGTGAGGGTGGATGCTAAAATGGTCTTGTCTATATGCATTTTTAGAGGGACCTTTAGAGGTCAGCATCTCTAACCCAAGGAGTGGTTGCAAATCCTAAGGCCAGGAGGTCAGACATGAGCAGAGGACACTTTCAGCTTGGGTTGGGGGGGAGGAGGAGGGTGGTTGTGCTCCTGGGAATAATGCAAACCCACGCAGCCTATGCCTTTGAATGTATTGAGGTGTCAGATCATTGAAAAGTGAAACATAGAGACCGAAGTCTGGATCTCATTACCTGTTCATTTCACCAAAGTAGAAATAATAGTAATGGAAATAATTGTCATATTGACTATTCACTATGTGATCTGCAAATCTCGGCAACTCTTTAAGGCAGGAGTTATTATGAAGAAAACAAAACTCAGAGAACTTGAGTAACATTAGATGACTTACAAGTGACTTTGAATCCAGGGCTGCCTTACTCCAAAGCACACTCCTTGTATTTCCCTATGGAATGGCCATGACCACATGGTTCTTCTTGGCAGAAATACAAGAGGGTATGGGTTTAGGGATGGGAACGTCGAGAAAGAGAAGAAGGCCTGTAAAGGGATCACTGTTGGGAAGCCTAGGGGTCAGATCTTATTGGTTTCCTTAGGGACCCAAGGTGTTTGAAAGAGAAGGTAATCAAGTAGGGCTGATGGCTGCCAATCCAAGGAACCTCCCCCCTTTGTGTTATGCCTATCCTGGCTCACGAATTCATGCCACCTGTTGGTGACTGGAGGCATTTGAGGATTTAGATCCCAGACTAGCACTCAGAGAGAGGGTTCTGGGATCTGTGTTCTGGGATGTGATGGGGAACTTGTCATGTATTACCCTATGGGGCCCTGGGGGATGCTAAGGAAAGCAAGATGAAAACTCCTTGTGCTGCCCACTTCCCACATGCAGTTCCCGCCAATGGAGCCTTTTCCAGCCTTGCCATCCTCTCATTCTGATTGCCTAGGGTCCTCACAGCCTTGCTCTGAAGATGGCCTTCCCTTCTTTGAAGGATTCTGGGAGCTGTCATGATGAAGTCTGGCCACAGGATTGAGTGTATTGAGCCAAAATCTCTCTGGCAAGTTGGGTGAGTTTAAAGCCAGAGACCAGTCATAGACCAAGTCCAAGCACACCTCTCTCCATGTGGGGATGCTCACCCCCTACCCTCTACCAGTCCTTTGTTAGGTGAATTACTCTTTCTGCAAAGCCCAGTCACTCCCACCTCCCTGACCTACTTGGGTTCCATCCAGAACTCTACTCCAGCGTGACCAAGATATCTTTTTTTTTTTTTCCCCACAAATGAAATATCTGAGCCAGTAAAAATTCTTGTGACTCTCATTACCATTGATTGAACATTTCCTCTACACCAGTGAACATTCTAAACACTTTACATGTACCAGCTCACTTCATGCTCTCCTTTGAGTCTCTGAACTACTCACAGATATGATTCGGTCACATGTCACAAATTAGATATCTGTTAGGTTCGGGAGCCCATTTCCACCTCTGTTCTGTATGTCATCGGAAACACTGTTCTTTCTGCCCCTCAGCTCAAGGATGTCTCCTGAAAATTTGCCTTGTTCTTTTGAAGATTGATTGCAGAGCAGCGGGCATTGCTGGAGAATGCAGGCTTTGCTGTACTTGGTGTGGGAGAGGTAATGGCTGGTCTATCTATAATACACTCCAAGAAAAAAAAAAAAGCAGCTGAGACTGAGACAATCACTACCTGAAAAGATCCATGCAAACGTGTTTATACAGCAATTGGGGCTGCTGAGGACTACTCATTTCCAGCATCTCCCTGGAGCCAGCGAGCATTGTTCCAATGGCCTGAAGGAAGACTAATCTACACTCTTAGGCTCCTATGGTAAGGACAGAACTACCCTAGGAGAATGATGACCACACACAGACACAGAACTCGTTGCCCTTTCTACAAGGGGACATAAAAAACTTTTGCCACTTTTTTTTTTTTTTTTTTTTTTTGGCATTTCTATATGGCGGTCTGAATCTAGGCAGCCATTCCCTACAGAATTTTCAAAAACAGTTCCTCTTAGAAACCAACGAGGGACAAGTTTTTCTACCCTGCCCATTTATTTATGGAGTGGAATTCCTCCCATACCATGTTTGAAATCTTCCTTTCACTTGAAGAATACTGCTGGATATTTGAGCCATAGAAAAGATGTTGGAATCCCAGGCCTATCACATATTAGTCTTGTATAAGTAATTTAAACTTTAAAATGGGAAGGACTCCATGGTTATATTACTTGTGATAATGCATTTAAAACAAATGCAAAATATCCATCAGCTATTAGTAATCCTCTTTGTCTTTGTAGAGGTCCTTGTCACTTTTTGCTCAGATTACAGTGATAATCTCTTACCAGAATATCTTTCTTCTAAAAGTCAATTTTCAAATTCTGTCATCAAAGATTATGTCAGACATTTGATCAGTTTGGCAGGCCAGTAAGAATGGTATTGACAATCTGGGTCAAATTAAGAAGGAAAGTGATCGAAATTAGGAACACACTCGGAGCCCTACCATAGCAGGAATGCTTTCAAGAACTCATTGTTTATCCTGGAGACAAGGAAGGATATTTGTGTCATCATTTTCAAATATCTAAAGGATGGTTATGTGGCAAAAGGAACTATACTTTCGAACAAAGTCATAAGTGGTAAAATTCAGATCTCCTAAGGGGAATTGCAGGGGATCATATTTTGAAACAACTCGAGAAAAAACTTCCTACTAGCCCACAGAAAAAAAAAATGGTTGACTTGAGAGGTAGTGAGGTCTTGCAGAGGTATTCACCTGTAGACAGGATGGCCACTTGGTGGGGATGTTGTAGAAGGGATTCAGGTATCAACGGAGGGGGTTGGGCTCCATGACCTTGACAGTCTCTTTGAACTCTGAGATCTTGTAAACCTATAAATTCATAGTTATTTGTATCTAGCCTATGCTGGCTGTGAACTGGTACGAGGCAGACTGTGCTTTCAGAGAACTTCCTAAGAAATGATCCTTGATTTCGAACAATAAAATAACCGAATGTTACAGCTGAAATAAAACTTAGAGACCAAGCACCTCACCTAAACCTCGTTGTAAAAATGGGCAGGCTGAGGTCATGAGCGTTAAAATCTGTTTCCCAGGATCACGTAGCAAACTGTTACTAAGTCAAAACTCAAAATTTCAAATGAGAGATAAGATGCACATATATCTCTCTCAGGGACACTTTGTGAAAAGCACTTTTTGAAAAAGGAAGCTGCAATGAATAATCTCTATTACTTTATTTGCTTAGTAAATATGAATCACACTTGCCTTGTTTTTTTAATTAAGCAAGTGACCCGCGTTTAACAAAGACTAAGGAAGCGAGAAACACAGAGACTTGCTCCAAAATTTCAGAAATGAATGGGCCTAAAACAGTACATTAGCAAGATCACACAGAGGCTGCAGGAAGATAATTCTTAATTTGAACTACTGTCCTGGGAGGCATTTGATGGCTAACTTGGGGCTTCTAAGGGAATCAAGAAAGCCTGCTTCAGGTAAAAGTTGTCCTCTCCGGGCAAAAAGCGAAGGAAGTTTACAAAATACTTCCCACTGCCCAGGAAGGATACTTGTTGTAGCAAGCATTTCTCAGAATAGGGGTGGGTCAAGGAAAGTACAGAACCTTCATTATTTTTGTAGATTTATGAAAGAGCAAAAAAGGAATCAAAGCAGCTATGACAATAATTAATGAAGATGGCTTTGAAGACTGAGATAGATTGAGTAGGTTGAATATATAGAGAGGCATAGAAATCTCTATGAAGAGTCACCACTGACAGAAGGACATAGCCAGTCAGCTGTGGGTCTCAGATCCAGGGAGATCGTCATGTGCCTAGGTGCTGAGTTCCTGACCGGTCTCTGGTTTGATAATTTCTGTGCCTTGAATATCTCACTCACTCAGTAAAGGTACTCAATTAATTAACAGCTTGCAGGACTGGGATGCTGCAGCATGGAAATGGCCAAGAAGAAGCCCCAGGGATAGCGGTAAAGGGTCAGGGGCAGTCCTGGGTGAAGCCAAGACATCCCTCATGCCATTTTCCACACTGGAATGAAATTTGATGTATTAACATCCATCTTTGAGATGCTAATGTGATCTCCTCAAAGTGAAGATCTTCTGCAATCCATTTCTTTCCCCCTGTGCAGAGCCCAGAACCTACTCCAGAGTAGATGCACAATAAATTGGCCACTGGGGTGGCTCAGTTCTTTAGCATCTGCCCTCGGCTCCAGTCATGATCCCAGAGTCCTGGGATAGAGCCCCACGTCAGGCCCCTTGCTGGGTGGGGAGCCTGCTTCTCCCTCTCCCTCTGCCACTCCCCCCAACTTGTGCTTGCTCTCTCTCTCTCTCTCTCTCTCTGTCAAATAAATGAAATCTTAAAAAAAAAAAAAAAAAGATGTGCAATAAATTTTAGTTAGGGTGAAATAAAGCTGCACTTCCCTAATATTCCCTAGTGATAAGGAATTATAAATTAATCCAGACCTTCTCTTGCCAAAGCACCTGAGCACTAGAGCTGTGTGTGTAAGTGTGGAGTATACAGACATTGGCATAACTTAGGAAATTTGGCTTTAGAATCAGTAAGACAAATGACTTAATTTCTCCAAGACTCATTTTTTCAACTGTAAAACAGAGATAACACTTACCTCTAGATTTCTAGAACTGGGGTGGGGATAAAAAGAGATTAGATATGCGCAGTGCCCAGAACAATGTTTGCCACATAAAAGTGTTTAATAAATGACATGGATTGGCATCATGAAGAAATTATTATTTTTTTTCTTTATGAAGACCTCAGTTAAGACATCACTTTTGCTAACTTGATGATGGGAGATCTGAACCAATTGGACCCTCTGGTGATTCAGGCAGGATTCTGGTGCTCAGGAAGACATATCTGTTAACTAGTCCTCACTATAGATCAGCACCTTAATAATATATCTTCCTGTTTGGACCTGTTCCCCTGTAAAATATCATGGAATATAATTATGCTGTTTAATTGAATAAAACACCCATTCACGTGGTAGGTAATCTTCATGATGTGTGTTAGTATTTTCTGCCACTCCCTATTTGTTCGTTTCACCTTAATTTCGCCTACAGCTGTATACTGCTTTAAATTGAGAGCGGGTTTTTCCCCAGTGTCTCTGTTCTGCTGAATTGCATCTTTAGGGCTGTTCAAACACAGAGAATGAGAAGTGAGAATGTAGTGATCAAGATCCTTCCCATCTTTGTTGCCTGTAACGTAGATTTTTTTTTTTTCTAATCTGAATACGATAACGGTTGTATGACTAGTTAGGGACTCTATAGATGAAAAAATAAGTAGTCAGAAGAAAAACCGTAAAGACCCTAAGCTAAGAGAATTGTAGACCTTAAGTCATCGAGTACCCTCAGTCTGTCCGGGTGTTTATCTGCTCAAGAAGGAGGTTGGCCATGCAGCCGTCCTGGGTGTCCTGAGTCCATCATCTATCTTTTATCTCTGTGTACGTCCTTTACCCTCTCTTACCACTTTCACTTAACGAGGACTTTTGAAATTTGAACTTAATGGAGAAGAAAAAAAAACACTAACAATTTTTAAAGTGATTAATAGTAAAGCACAGTTTGAATGTGGAATATACCATACCCATTCTTTAGCTTTGTTGCACTGAATTTAAAGAAACACTGAAATTCAATTTATGTACTGACTATACATTGCATACTCAATGGCTGATAATGGGAAATTACCCAAGATAGTAATAGAACAAAATTTCTTAGACTTTTCTGGGAAATTACATTCTTTTCCTAGGGATGAGTAGTGTTGAAAATCTTAAAATCAAATTTAGATTACCAGGGTATGAAATATAATTAAATGCTTATGTAAAAAGTATAATTTCTTTAAAGTAGATTATTAAAAATTAAAAAGCAAAATTATCAAGGAATATGTCCTATATGTGGTTTCTGCTAACATCACATCAGTATGAATGATACAGCTCTGTCACATTACATTTTGCAAAAACCTGCAAGCTGATGCTCTGAAGAGGGCTAACAGAGAGAGTGGGGATTTGGAAAAAACAATAGTAATGAGTAATATGCATAATATACATCATAGGTATTTTGGAATAGAGCTACAGTGAAATTCTGGAATCAGAGTTTTTGAACTTGGATTGTACAATCAAGTAAAGATTGTGGCAAAACTTGGAAATGGGTACAGCAAATCTAAAGTAATTGATCCAAGTCTGTGTTTTGTGCTATTAATTCACCATTATGGTCCGCATAGTGTTTGGGGGAATAGATGGCATCATGACACCTTCGATAGGAAGGTGAAGAAAATGACAAAAAAACTTTGTGAACCATAATAGTTGGGAATGTCATAGAACACACTTTAGGAAAGTGAAACATTTTTTTAGGAAGAATTATTTTTTGGCCAAGAATTATGGAAGTAAAAACCCATGTGGGAGTAGTGTTTGATGAGTTGTCTTAGGCATTGGGGTGGTCTGAGTAAAGTTCTTGGTGAACTTCTCTCTGAGCTGGGCTCAGTTTAAATAAGTAAAGCAAAAGCCTCCCTAAAATAATGGCTCCCCACCCACAGAGGAATCCACATTTAGACATTATTTCTTTACGTTGTAAGTTTGCAATCAACATATCAGAAATCTTCACTTCTAATTTTTCCTTGTCTTTACAGAAAGCTTGGGTAGAGCTTTGAAAATCAATATTCTCCGTAAATATGAAAGTCAACACTAGCATTGCCATTATCATTAACATTTTTGGTTTGACTTCTAAATAAAGTAATTCATACTCATGGATAACTTTCCTTCTAAAGTCTTAAGGGTCTGGGGCTCCTGAGTCGCTCAGTCGGTTATGTGTCTGACTCTAGATTTCGGCTCACGTCATGGTTTCAAGGTTTTGAGATCCAGCCCTGCATGGGGCTCTGCACGGAGCATGGAACCTGCTTAAGATTCTCTCTCCCTCTCCCCTGACTGCTGCAGCCACCTCCTCCACTCACGTGCTGTCTCTCTAAATAAAAAAAAAAAAAAAAAATCTTAAGGGTTTGTTGCTCAGCACATGGTACATTTGGTAAGGGATGTATACATCATATTTCTTACTGTACATGAAACTTTCTCCAATCTTTCATGCCTTCAAGAAATAGTTGTTGACGCTTCAACAGAAAAAAGGAAAGAGGAAAGGAGCCAATATGTATTGAATATGTATTTTTTCCAGGCACTGTGATAAACACTTTACTTTCATTATTTGATTAAACTACCCATGATGAACTAATGCTGCTCCCCCTAAGAGCTTGTAAGTGACTCACAGTAACACAGCTTGAAAAAGATAGAGGTCTGAAAAACTTCTACCAAGTGTTTCGGGATTTCCCTTGGACCTGACCTCTTGCTCTACCAAGTAATGACCCTGAATGCTAAGTATGCAAGGGATAGCATTTCTGAGAATTCAGTGGTTCTAGGCAAAATAACTGAGTGAAGGTCCTGAGCTGGGGAGAAGTTTGCAACATAGCAGGAACTAAAAGAGGGTCAACAGAGCCAGAGGGGACAGATAGAGTTGAGAATTCATCTGAGGTCAGACCACACAGGACCCTGTGGATGATGGTAAGCATTTGGTCTTTACACTAAAAGGAATGGGCAACTGTCACTTATTTTCTCTAAGATTATGACAAGAGCATATCAGTGGTTTAAAATGATGGCTCTGACTACCAAATGGTGACTGGATGAAAAGAGGGAAAGCCGTTCAGTTGGATGGCTACAACAGAAATCTTAGCAAAAATGTTGGTGATTTGGACTTCACCCTTGACTGTAGAGAAAATAAGAAGCAGGCAGATTCAAGACATAAGAAAAATCAACATTGCTTGGTGATTGATTAGATGGGGGTAAAAGGAGAGGATGATGTCAGCCATGATTTTAACAAGCTCTTCTGATTTAAATTCTATTTTTTCAGTTTCTAGGTCAAGTTAAGGAGGATATCATACTAAAGGATTTTCTAATCCAAGAATGGTCATTTGTCAACCTAGAAAGAGGATTACTCAAAATATCAATGACCTTTGTCAAATCTCTATGGAGAACATGAATGCTCATTCCTTTTAACCCAATATCTACTGTAGCAACCTTAGAATTAAAAGAGAAAAAAAAACACAGCACCTTAAAAACAATTCTCCTTTAGTAATTTAGGAAGAGTTTTAACTACATATGACTGAGTAAATGTATGCCATTGTTTTTCAAAACAAAGTTATGAACTCTAAAGACAAAGAAATGGAAAAGAATAGGAAAGAAAAAGAAAGAAAGAAAGAAGAAAGAAAGAAAGAAAGAAAGAAAGAAAGAAAGAAAGAAAGAAAGAAAGAAAGAAAGAAAGGAAGAAAGAAAGAAAGGAAGGAAGGAAGGAAGAAAAGGAGAAAGAGAGAAAGGAAGAAAGATGAATTTGAAAAAGATTGAACCTGAATGGAGTAGATAAGTAGAAAAATTGAATAGCAAATACCTATAAAGAGAAAAATCACTGGCCCATTTTAGCCATCAAAATGTTAATTTAAAAGAGTTCTTATTATCTGATTATTCCTTTTATATAGCATCTCTTCCTCTCCCATGGATAAATTATCTTTTTTCATCTATCTAAGAATAACAAGGTTTTTAAACAGTTTCTCTGTTCTCTATATCATCTGTTTCCTCCAAGCTTCTTTTTTTCCTATTTCTTTTGGTCTTTGTGTTTCAAATTGGAAGACTCTCTTCATTTATTGGCTTGGCCATCCATTGATATTTGAGAATGAGGTGCTAGAAAGCTTATGAGAAGCTCTGTGTTCAGGGATTGGATTTGTCAACTAGTAAACTTTTGAATGAGACGGCATGGTACGAACCAGATTATTTCACTGAGGTATACCTAAATAACTATAGTTGCAAGTTTATTTTTAGGGGCTATTTAGTTTTTCCAGAGAACATGCTACCCATCTCCTGTTGAAGAAAGATGAGATTGAGCAGGGGAAGAAGGGAGGAGATGGTGGTGGTGAATTGCCCTCATATTCTTGGACTTTAGCAATGGAAGGGTGCTAAAAAGAATCAGTATTATATTTAGTAATTAAAGTTGATGCGATCTTCCAAAAAGTAAGCAAACAAAACACAGGAGTGAAAGACAGGACAGATAAATCTGGTTAATAAACCCAAGCTCTCCAGTATCAAATAACTGGAATTTTAGAAGAAGAAAAGAAACAAAATAGGAGAGAGAAAATTATAAAAAAAAAAAAAAGAAAAGAAAATGATTCAAGAAAATATCTCAGAATTGAAGAATGTGTTTCTGGAATACCAAGAACAAAGTGAGAGAAGATGTACACCGAAGCACATCTCCATGAAAATCACACTAATAGTGAGAAGAGAAAAATTCTAAAATTTTCAGGACGGTATAGAAGTCTCCATATTTAGATCAGGAATAAGATAGAATCAGACTTACCAAATAATTAGACTTACCAAAATAACTAGAAGCTAGGACATAATAGACAAATGTCTTCAAAATTCTATTCAAAATCATTTTTAGTCTGTAATTAGTTACTCAGAAAAAGGATAAATCAAAATATGATCGCAGAATAAAAAACAAAATTTACAAAACTATGTACATTACATGCAAGTTCACAAAATTATCCCAAAGTCAGAGGTAACCCAAGGTAAAGATACAGGGAAGTCCCACAGATAACCCAGAAACAATTCCAGAATGGGACATTGGATCTGATGACAGTCATAGCATCATAAATGAGAGGTTAAGCATATGTGCTTAGGAAGTATTCCTTTATTAATCAAGGAAATACTTGTCTAGGGATTTTTTTGATAAAACGGGAGCTTGAGTTGGATGAAGATAATCATAATGATTATAGTGATGGTCAATGAATTCTTTCAGTGATTTCAGAGACCTCTTCGTCCAACACAAAGACAGCTTATGTAATAATACTCATAAAATAACAACAACAAAAAATAATGATAGATATATACTAGCCAAACAGATAACCACAGTGGAAGGAGTTTTTCTGGATGGATATCTGTCTGAAGAAAATGGAAATGTGGGACTATCTGATGAGCATGGCCACGTGGAAAAGAGTACACAGGAAGGCCTTACATAACTATTAATGGCTTAAGAAGAAATATTGATAGAGAAAACATAAATAAAAAGCCCAAGCGACCAAAAAAATAACTATAGGAGGAAAAGTTACCCAAAAGTATACATCATTTGCAATTTTGGATTAGTAATGAATAATACTCACATATTCAGAAAAATTAAAAATGGCCAATAATTATTTAATTAAAAACTATATTATGATATTGTGATGATAGCAGCGATAAAGAAGTTTATCAGTGTAATAAATCCTCCTGATCAATATACAAACTCAATAGAAAAGATATAAAGTTGATAAAATAAGAAAATGATTTTCTAAGCAGAATAGTTAATATGAGTTAAAGCACCGAAGAAAACACAAGTATAAGTGAAAATGATTGTTTTGGGGCTATAGAGAAGGGATGAGATGAAAAATAGGGTTTTTAAATCATGGTTTTACAGCATGGTTTTATTTTATTAAAAATGCAAGATGTTTTAGGTAAATAAGAGTATAAAAAGTAATTTATGAAAAGTACTGGGAAACATAGCTGGGGACTCTTTTTCTAACTGATAAGAATTTAGCTTTCACGAACTATGGCTAGATTTTAAATAATAAAACTTTTCCTCTATGTATTTGAAATTTTAAACTGACCTTTGTATTTTTTCTTACACTTAACTCATCAAATCCGGAATGAACTGACACCACAGATAAACAACCACAAGAACTAATTTTCTGAACTAATCCCTACTTGAGCTATTTTTCTCATGAAATAAGGGTCGAAGTGATTTTGTCTCAAATCAACCATTATCAACCATTATCTAGACTTTCTTTGAGCAGTCTTTCAGTCATCAGCAAATAAAAAGCAAAGCGTGCTAACAAAATGCCCCAGTTGACATTGGATCTGATGACAGTCATAGCATCATAAATGAGAGGTTAAGCATATGTGCTTAGGAAGTATTCCTTTATTAATCAAGGAAATACTTGTCTAGGGATTTTTTTGATAAAACGGGAGCTTGAGTTGGATGGAGATAATCATGATGATTATAGTGATGGTCAATGAATTCTTTCAGTGATTTTAGAGACCTCTCCGTCCAACACAAAGACAGCTTATGTAATAATACTCATAAAATAACAACAACAAAAAATAATGATAGATATATACTAGCCAAACAGATAACCACAGTGGATAGACTGGCCTTTGGAGGCTGAAGAGCACTGATAATAATTCCAGATTTCACTAGTATTTATTGAGTGCTTGCTACATACCAGGAATTGTGTTTGATAATTTGCACACATTAATATCATGAAATCTCCAATTTACTTAAAAGAAATCTAACTGGAGAAGTTAGATTACTTGCCCCAAATCACACAACTAAAAAAATGATAGAACCAGGATTCAAACCCAGCTCAATATCAATCCCAATCCCATTCTTTTTATGTCTGAAAAATTATTTTGCTGAAGGTTTCTGGAGAATTACTTTGGAGGAGAAATGAGATGTTGTCACTATAGCTAAAAGAATGGAATGCAGGCTGACAGAGGCTTGTAAAAACAAAATTATTTTGGTTGTGGGTCCCCAAGCAAGAACCCAGTTTTGCATATATCAAGACAAAGAAGAAAGAACCAGAAGGCCACTGTGGTTTCCACTCAGATATTAGTTCCCTTGTTATAAAATGAATATTAAAATAAAATTATATATGGACACACAGAGCCAATATAAAATGCAAACTTAAAGAAGAGTTTGAACAGAGGAAATAGAGAAGAGAAGAGGGAGAAGGAAAAGAAGGAGGAAAAACAAACAAGTAGAGGAGAAGGTGAAGAGAAGAGTCAAGGGAAGGGAGGAGAAGGGAAGTAAGCAAGCAAGAGAAAAGAAACATGGATATCCCACTTTGTAATAAAAATAACTGGTATGAAGCCAGTTCTGGGAAGATTTGCCTTTTTGCCTAACCCAGACTTAGAGCTGAAAAAGTCAGTAACCCAGAAATGTCAATGGGCACAGATCAAAATAGATAGACGACGGATGATGGCTGGATAAGTAGCTGTCCTCTCAAGCCAAAAGACTAGGAAAGGAGCAGCCTACTAACACAGAAAACCTTTCAATGATGACTGTACCACCCCAGCCTAACACCACAAAATAAACTCTGGCTTCATTCTGACCCATGCCAACCAAGGCTGAGTGAAGAGCCAAATTTCCACTTTGGTCTGGTGGCAGCAAGGTGTTTTGGTCTCCCCAGCGGGGTGATCTCAGAGAAGGCTGAGGGAGGAGTCTGCACTTCTCCTCTCAGCTAGCAATAATGAAATACCCTTCCACACCCCACTGGATTGATGTCAAAGGAGTCCCAGTGGAAAGTCGGGACATTTTCTACTACCCCGCAGTAGCAAGGCCATAGTCTTGGCGACGTTATTAGAGGCCGCTCCTGCCCCACCCAGTCAGGGAGATATAAGGGGAGGCCTGGTGGGAAAGCTCCCGCTCAACCCAACATTTACAAGATCCCCCACCTTAGATGTCAAGAAAGGGAATGTGGACCTTCACTCGCATCTGGCAGAAGTGACACCGCATCCCTCCCTCCCCTGATGAAGTGTCATCAAAAGAATCCAGCGGAAATACAAGGCTCTTATAAGATCCAGAGTCTCATAACGTAATACTCCAAATGTCCCAGGGTCAGTAAGGAAATCACTTGTCACAACAAGAACTAGGAAGATCTCAAACTGAATGAAGAAAGGACAAAAATAAATAAGAGACTTTAGAACCATCTTAAAAGGATTTTAAAGCAGGCACCATAAAAATACTTTAACAAGCAATTACAAGCATTTTTCTCAGAAATATGAGGTTTATATGGGAGACTCATGCAAAATGTGTACACAAATATTTCTAACAGCTGTATTTGTAATAGCCAAAGGCTGGAAAAAGACCCCAGGTATTCTATGGTAGGTGGGTAGTTAAACAAGCTGATCCATTCATACCATAAAATAGTGCTCAGCAGTGAAAATGGATGAACTATTGATACATGCAACAACCTGGATGAATCTTGAAATAATTATGCTGAGTAAAAAAAAAAAAAACAAACAAACCCAATCCCCAAAGGTTACATATTGCATGATTCCATTTATGTAACACTTTTGAGAAGACAAAATTTTATTAGGCATGATGTTCTAATGGTTAAATGAAGTTCTTTCAACAGGAAGGAAACACGAAAAGAAGACACATTGTTTATGCGATCTCCATAGACAAATCAGCTCCAAGTGGTTTGCCTTTAAGATCAAACACCTCGGACAGTTACAATGCCTCCAGGTGTGAATATCTAAGAGGGAAATGGATACAATGCTGGAACCGTAATAATGCTCGCCACTGGTTCTCTCCACAATCTGGGGCTAAGATACTTGGCTGACATGGATGGGTTAGGCAGAGTAAATGAGTCATGGGCCCTTGTCCTCCTGATTAGCCCCTGCAAATGGCTCAGAGGAAAATTCCTTTCCTTCCCTCTTAACCAAAATTATAAATACTGTGTTTATCGAACCAAAATTACAGAAAACTGTTCCCATCCCAGCAGAAGTGAAACAAGACCAATTACCCTCTGTTTGGAAAGCAGTTCTAGGAAGACTTGCCTTTCCCACAGTTTTGCTAGATAGGTTCGGTACACAGTTTGCTAAGATTCTACTATGTGCCAGACAGGATCTTATTTTTCTGCTCCACCTATTAAAACATCCATTTAACTTTGATGAAAGAAATAATTTTTAAAAATTAAAAAAAGAAACCTTGGGACATCAGGAAGAAAGAAAAGCATATGCAAATTAATGGGTAAATAGAAACCCACGAGAGTCTTGGTGCCCCAGAATTATAGAAATGGGAACAATTAGAGGTTGTCACAGGTTAAGGATGGGGTGACAGTTGGAAGTGGGTGTGTCTATAAAAAGGAAAGATGGAAAGTGGAAGGAATCTCTCAATGGAAACGTCTTGTACTTGACTGTATCAATGTCGATATCCTATCTTTGATATTGCACATGATTTTGCAAGCAGTTAATGTTAGGGTAACTAGATAATGGAATCTCTTTATTTCTTACAACAGCATAAAATCTACAAATATCTTGAGAGAGTGAGAGAGAGTGTAAGCAGTGGGAAGGGCAGAGGGAGACAGAAAGGGAGAGAGAATCTCCAGCAGACTCCCCACTGAGCTCAGAGCCTGACTTGAGAAGATCCCACCACCCTGAGATCATGACCCCAGGCAAAATCAAGAGTCAGCTACCCAACTCAGCCACCCAGGCATCCCTCAAAATTAATGTTTAGTTTAAAAAATTTAATATTGTGATCACAAAATGAGTGAACCCTATAGGCAAAAGTACTTAGCCAGTACTTCCTTTATAAAAGCTTGTGTTTCCCAAATTATTCTGTGTAATAACAGTACTTCTAAATACTATATGTTTTGGTTTTACACTTGATGGAATTAATTAAACATACATTTTAAATGAGCACATTTCAGGAAATTGGAAATATTTCCACCATTATCACAGCCTCACTGGGCTAAGTACAGCCCAGCAGGACTATTTTGAATAGAACATTTCAAGGATCCAGATCTTATGCTCAACTATATATATATATATATATAT
>CM052900.1:7598675-7654673 GCA_028534135.1 Potos flavus
CTGTACCAGCTTGCATTCCCACCAACAGTGTAGGAGCGTTCCCCTTTCTCCGCATCCTCACCAACATCTGTTGTTTTCTGACCTGCTAATTTTAGTCATTCTGACTGGTGTGAGGTGATATCTCACTGTGGTTTTGATTTGTATTTCTCTGATGCCGAGTGATGTTGATCACTTTTTCATGTGTCTGTTGGCCATTTGAACGTCCTCTTTGCAGAAATGTCTGTGCATATCTTCTGTCCATTTCTTGATTGGATTATTTGTTCTTTGGGTGTTGAGTTTGAGAAGTTCTTTATAGATTTTGGATACTAGCCCTTTATCTGATATGTCATTTCTTCTTAAGGATACCACTAAAGCAGGGTGTATCTTGTCACTTTCCTTCACAGCCATTGGACAGAGCTAATGTCTGGGTCCCAACCTAAATGCTAGAAATTTTTCTCAAGTGCCCAGGAATTAAAAGAAAATTGTATACACTCAGTTCTAGTTATCTCTACATCATCAAATTTTATAAATTAGTACTCTTTTTTTTTTTTTTTTGAATGGCAAGGGAGACAGAGAGACCTCCTTCTGATTCTTCAAAATTCTTCACTTAAATTCATCCTCAGTCATTTGTAGAGATTGCTCCCCTCCTCTTGGTCATCAGCACAGGTAAAAATGACTGCATCCCCGGGAAGGACGAGATTCTCTGACACAGAGGCGCAGCAGGGTAGTGGAAAGAACACAGGAGCTGGGTCAGAAGAACTTTCTGCAATCCCAGCTCCTTCCATTACATGATCTCCATGAGGCTGAAAAATGCACTTAGTTCTTTCAGCTTCAATTTCAACATCTGCTTACGGGGGTGGTTTGGAGAATATATAAAGCAATGCTTTATAAAATGACTTCTAAAGAGTAAAATGCCTACAGTTCAAGGATAGTGTCTGTTTCACTTACCGCTCTAACCCCAGCAGACTTCCTGACACTCAAGTCCTCAGAAGTTTTGATTGTTTGAATAAGAGAATGGCCTGTTTTAACTTCATTCTAAAGGCATAGAGAGGAAAGTTCTAAACCAAGAAAGGTAGAATTATAAGTGTAAGCAAATATGTATGGTTTGGTGTTGAAAGAAAGCATGGGTTGTGCCTCCTTGAGCTGGGGGAAATGTTCTCCAGGTAGCATCTCCAGAAAGAGAACATTTTTTGGCTCTTAGGGTTTATTTCACTTGCCCAGGAAATCCTGAGGCAGGGTGTCCATCACTTTTCCCAAGTTTCACTTCCCTTGCACATCTGACCATACCTCCAAGTGGAATCTGAACCACAGGGAAGTCTCACCTGGTAATTATAGACTGAGCACGAGGGATCATATCACTCAGATAATGAGCATAGAATTTGGGTAACTTACCAATTAGTTTAATCAGACAGCTTTTTTTTTTCTTCCCTCATTGCTGCAAACCAGACTAAAATGCACAAGGTTTTTCCCTGCCTTAGTTAGTTGAGTACAGATAAAACAAACATTTGGGGCTAATTTCCTAGTCCTCCAGGATCTCAGCCAGCCTAGGACAACCACCACTGCATGTGGATTACAACGGTCATGAACACGATCACAGGGGATCTCGAAGATGCCATGGAAGCATATAACGTAACAAACTGTCCTTGTTGTGGGGATCAGAGGATAGGAGAGATTCCATCAGCAGAGAAAATGGACCAAATGTCGTTGCTCCTTGGAGAGACTGGAAAAAGGGCTTTGGAGTGCAGGTGCCCCTTCGGATCACTACATTTGTATCTTTGGGGTAAATACCTAGTAGCAACATCAGAGAAAGACAATTATCATATGATTTCACTCATATGCGGAATTTAAGAAACAGAACAAAGGAGCATAGGGGAAGGGAGGGAAAAATAAAACAAGACAAAATCATACAAGGAAACAAACCACAAGAGACTCTTCATTATAGGAAACAAACTGAGGGTTGCTAGAGGGGAGAGGTGTGAGGGGATGGTGTAACTGGGTGATAGGCATTAGGGAGGGCACATAATATAATGAGCCCTGGATGTTATGTAAGACTGATGAATGGCTGAATTCTACCTCTGAGACTAATAACACACTATATGTTAAATAGTTGAATTAAAATAACTTTAATATATTTTTTTTAAAGTGGTCTGCAGGTGCAGCCTGGAGAGTGAGAGAATCACTGGAGAAAAACAAAGCCAGAGAGGGAGGACGAGGCAAGAGCCAGGTGGGGCTCATAGTTATGTCAAATGGGCAGGCTCATGTCACAAGGAAAGCTTTTAGACCCTATAGGGTTTTTGCCAATGGATTTTGAGTAATGTTATCATTATAAAAGCAAATAGATTGTGGGGAGGTAAGATAGGAAGCCTGATGACTTATTAAGAGACTATCTCTCTTACTCAGGTAAGAAATAAGGTAACAATCTTAGAAATCGTAGTGACTTTATGGACCAAAAGTAGTGGGTGGATTTTAAGGGGTAAAAAAAAAATGACACAACTTGGCAATTAATTTTGCATTTAGAGATTAGTAAAGAAGAGGCATATTAATTTTCTGGGGTTGTCACAACAGAATACCATAAACTAATGTTTTCGTCTGTGCCTTAAACAAGAGAAATTTCTTTTCTCATACTTCTGGAGGCTAGAAGTCCAAGATCAAGGTGCTGGCCAATTTGGTTCCTCCTGAGGTCTCTCTTCTTCCTTGCTGATGTCCACATCCTTGCTATGCCCTCATGTTCTTTTTTCTTTCTTCCCTTGTGCATGTGCATCAAAAAATTCCTCTCCAGCTGTGAACTTGTGAAACCAGGCAAGTTATCTGCTTCCAAAATAGAATGGTGAACAGACATAGGATAGATATTCTTGTTTCAAAAGAGAGAAATCGGAAAGAAGAAAGGTATCATGGGTCCCTAGCAAATCTGAAAAGTGGCAGGGCAAAATATGCGAGATTTTAAGGCTTGAGAATAATGCGCTCATGCTCTCTCTCTCTCTCTTTTTTCTGCCACTGTGGCGGCAGCCCTCCCTTCTGGACCCACAAGGGTGACCGCCCCATTCCTGAGACCATGGGCGGCAGTCAGACCTCCTGAAACCAAGGAGGAGGCAGCCTCTCCCCTCGGCTGTGCCCTATGGGTCTGTGGTGGCCATGGCAGCCTTGCCAATCTCTGAATCCCCTTGGGGGCATTCTCCCCTTTTCTTGAAGGATAAACTGTATTCACAGAGACATAGCTCGTAACGTCCCATCTAGTAGATGCTCAGAAGTCTGATTGCTTCCCTTCCCTTTGTCTGCTCTGTGTCCCGTGTAGTCCAGTGTTTCTGCTGGTATAGCCCCAGCTCTGTTTCAGGCTTCTGCTGAGATGGCTGATCTGATCTCATAATCTCTTTATCAAATGATAGGCCAGTGCACCCTTGGTGCTCTCTCTGGAACATGCTTTCTCATTTTTTCCCATAGGATAGGCTGAGATTTTCCCAAATCCTCAGGTCCTGGTTCCTTTTTGCTTAGCAGTTCCTTCTTCCCTTTCTCTCTCTCCTCTGTGCATCTTACTAGATGCACAGAGGAGAGACCTGGTCCCACTTTCGAGATTTTGCTTAGAAATAGCCTCAGCTAAATAAATATCCAAGTCCTTTGCTCACAATGTCTACCTTCTGCAAAACATAGAACACAATTCAACCAGGTTCTTTGCCAATTTAGAACACCATCATCTTTTCTCCAGTATCCAATAACACGTTCTTCATTTCCATCTGGGATCTCACTGGAAGCAGCTTGAAGGGCCATATTTCTACCAATGGTCTCTACCAATTTTCTGGCAGGCACCTCAAAACTCTTCTGACTTCCACCTATACTGGTTCCAAAGCCACTTCACATTTGCAAGTATTTGTTATAACAGTGCTCCACTTCCCAGTAGCAAAATCTGTATTCATTTTCTAGGGCTGGCATAACAGAGAACCCCAGGCTGGCTGATTTAAACAGCATTGATTTCATTTTCTCTGTTCTGGTGGCTGGAAGTCAGAGATGAAGGTGCAATACCAGCGGCTCTCACAAATGAGATCTCACTACTGTGGAAACAGGACTACTGACAATTCTCACCCCTTCTAGTACCCTCTTTGCTATAGCCATCTCAAGATTGCCTAAAATACAAGAATAATCCAAAAGAATTCATGATACCATCTGAGGGAAATTTATAGGAAGACTTCAAAGACCATGCACATCACGAAGATTATCTGAAGTCCTTTTGGTTCTCAGGGAAAGAAATATTGTTGCTTCCAGTCTGGCAGATGTGAAGCCCTCTTCCAGTTCTTTCTGGGAAGAACCAGAACCAGTACATAAGGAGGGTGCCAATGTTGGGGGGGGGGATGGATGCTAAAGGAGGCTGGAAGGTCACCATCAAAGGTTTTTGGTCCACAAACCCTCAAAGAAGAGTTGGTTTTTCCATAGCACAGCTGAGCTCTCTATTGTAAATATTTCCCCCAAAGAATCAGGAGGTTAAATGCAGGAGGTGGGTTATTAAGTGACTTTCAGAAAACATTGCTACCTGTATGTGGGTCATTCAGTGAAAGATCTTTGCACAAGCAGGATGCTTCTTGGTAAGAAGAATCCCTTGGCCTTCGCTCCGGTTGGGACATTTTGGTCTCACCCCATTGCTGCCTTTTTCTTTCATCAGGGGGCCTGTTTCTTTCTGGCTCAGGTCCAGCGCCAGAAGAGCCATTGATCAGCAATGAGAGAAGGTCTTTGAGAGGCAGCCAAGGCCAAGCAGAGGTTTGCCATGGCTGATTTGGTTTTGAAGTACAGTTTATGAAGGAAGTAAAACAAAAACAAAAACAAAAAACATGCTTCTACCTGATCTGCCTTTTGGTCTGCAAGTGAGTAATTAAGCAAGAAGGAAAAGAGCAATTACACGCTTAGTAAAAAATACATATTCAGAAAGAAGGTCATGTTTCCAACAGCATTACTTATTGTACATATTGGCTCCTCCCTCTCTCTAGCCTTATTTATGCCATGCTCTATCTATCTTGAAACTTCACATCCAACGATATAAAACTATTTGCATTTTCCTGAGTAAGCTATGCTACTTAATGCCTCTGTGTTATACCTTGGCACAGACTCTTTTTTTTTTTTTTTCATGAGTTAACTACCTTTCCTGCTCTCCACTCAGATCTGATCTTAGCTATGAAGTTTTTCCTTATTTCCCTTTGCCAAGCAAAACTAACAGTTTATTCTTTGTGCAAGGTGTAATTCTTCTCCGCTGGAATCATCCTCGATCCTGAGTTCGGTCTATATACCCTGCAGGTTTTTGAAGCTCCCGGGAATCCATGTGGGAAACTTGGCACGTTTTTGTTGTTGTTGTTCACCAATTACACTTGAAGATTTTTAGAAAAGATTTTATTTATTTATTTGAGAGAGAGAGAGAGAGAAAAAAAACAAGAAAGGGAGAGGTAGAGGGACAAGCAGATTCCCTGCTGAGCAGGGAGCTGACATGGGGCTCAATCCCAGGACCCTGAGATCATGAATTGAGCCGAAGTCAGACACTTAATGACTGAGTCACCCAGGCGCCCCTACACTTGAAGATTTTAAGAGAGAGAGAGAGAGAGAGAGGGAGAGAGAGAAAACCCTATAGGTTAAAAAAGGTACAATATTGTGTAGACTTTTTAAGTTTTTTCTTAAAATATCAAACAAGCGTCTCTGAAAAATATTTACTCTTCTAACATCTTATCGTGAATGCTGGCTTCAGATTCTTTGATGTAGGCAATCTTCATCTTCAATTTTGGTGGAAACTTTTGTGATTGCACACCTGACCCTAGATTCTATTCATTAGTTTCCATGTATGTGTTACTGAAAATGCTAAGGAACGCATTTAGTAAAGGCACCAGTGTTATTCATCAGCGCGTCCTTAGCATTTGGCATACTGAACAGTACCTAGTGTCTTTCAAATTAAACCAAAACGAAGCAGATGGGATTTCATCATGCATAGTAAAAAATAATGACATTAGATAACTTAGTTAATAAACCTGTTCTGTGAAGTGCTAAATGTGGATGCAGCGTAAGAATAAGAACAGACAAAACCGGTTTATAGAACAGTCAGTCACACAGACATCTCCATTAATCAATACTTCATTGACACTGATCTTCATAATGTAGACCTCAGAATAATTTGTGAAGCATTAATAGAGGTCAGATTTGATTAAATCGTATTCATAAAGTTTCAGGACTAAATGTGGACTTAGAAATCACCTGATCCAGGGATGGTAAATGTGCATATGCGTGTGGCTACTCTTCATTTTCCAACAGGCTGGCAGACATCATCAATCAATCGCAAGGCTCCTTTTCACTGGCATCACCTGGCTACAGATGCAAGCACTTCTTAACGCATTATTCCAGGCAGGCACCTCCAGTCAGCACGATCTTGCAAAGAAGATGAAATCTATCTTTAATTACATCCAATCCTACATCCAAAGAATGGGTGGGCCAGGGATGTGGGGAAAAGGTGGGGGAAATCCTAGTGGCTGACACCATACTGTTCTCTTTGTTCCAAGGCTAAAACAAGATTTTTTTCCTTGACTTCCTTAGGATGTTGAATTATCTTCCATGAGGTACTGCGACCCTTCATATAAAATGCCTTCAGGAGACTTCTGTTCCATCGATGAACCAGGCATGATCAGATGCAAACTACCAAATGTAGGCACTGAGTAGTTTGAAGCTGGAATCTTTGGCCGTAGAGATATACCCAGGGTACAGCTGGGGTGAAGAAATGAAAGACAGAAGTAATCAACTTTATTTGAGGAGGAGAGAAAGGAGAAATGGAAATGATGGCAAGGAAGAAGTGATTCTTCTGTTAGATCTCAAAGGGTGAGTAAAATCTCATGAAGGCAATAAGAAATGAAAGCCATTCCAGCCAGAAGAAACCACAGAGGCATGAAGTGAGAACCACCATCACTCTAAAAGCCATCAGTATTGTCATGGCAAACATGCCAGGGGAGATATGGTAAGAAAAGGGTTTTTTAATACGCATGATCAAAAGAAAGGAAAGAAGGAGAGACAGGAAGGGGAGAGAGAGAGAAGAAGGAGTGGAAGACAATCATCAGAGACATTACCATCAAGTACATCTGTGAGTGTAGCATTCACATCTTTCTCTAGACTCAGATCCAGAGAGAATTGTGTTTGTCTGAGGTTGACCAGTTGAAAAGTGGTGGGGCTGGGGTTCCACAGAGGGCCTTTGATTTCAAAGCCCATGCTCATTTTCTGTTGCCATTCAGCACAACTGGGATCAGTGGGCATCTTCCAAAGTAAGATAACTAGTTTGATGAGGACTTGGTTGTTGCTGACATTGGTAAGTTCTGATATATTTGCTCATAAATCAGCCCTATTCCTTTGTGCTTAAATGTCAACAATTTGAATGAGACAGTTGCCCCCTCATTTTGGATTTCTTTCTTCTGCTCCCAAAGCACTTGAAAGGGCTTGTACAAGAAGACACAACTCAACAGATACTTACTGAAACCCTCTGACTCTAAGTAGACCTATTATCTTACCAAGACACATACAACTTGTTTTTCAAGTTTCTCGTTTATCAAAATATATTTAAGGAGAGTCAGTGTTGAATAAGTAAGAGCATGTGCTGGGTGTTAGAAAGATCTGGGTTTGAATCCCCACACTGCGACTTTCCACTTGCATGGTCTTTACTATGTTAATTAATTGCCCTGACAGTCAAGTTTCTCATTCATAAAATGAGGACAATTATATATTCACACAGCTTTGTTATGAAAATTAAGTATGATCATGTGTAATGTTCCAACCTCAGTATCTATAGGATCTTTATAAGGCCCCTTTACTTTTCATCTTCGGCGAACTGCCTATGAAGGAAAAAATGGTCCCCACGCTTACAGACATCAGTCATGAAACAGATATGAGACTGGGCAGCTTTGGAGAATTTCCCAGGATTGGTGGGGTAGAAGTGGGAAACCCCCTCTACTGCATGTCTGAGTACCAGATCTCGATTCAGAAACGTTTTGCAGGGCTTTTGGCTAATATGTTATTTCCATTATTTCTCTGCACCCCTCTAAAATTGCTCCACCCATCCTACCAACTCTGTAGGAGGCCTCTGGCACTGCACACTTGGGTCTTTGGAGGGAAAGGGAAAGAAGGCAGAGTCTGATTGAAGGACAACTCTATGCCCCAACTTCACAACCAGGCTGGGCTAGATGGATTCATGAATACTGCTATCAGATTGAAGACTAGCCAGGATCAGGGAAAAAAGTTGACTGATACAGCATGGGCGCTGATTAGTCAGAATTGGTGCCAACCGAAAATGACAGATAGGGTCATGCTACTTCAAACAGGTTGCCTCTTAGTCATGGCTGC
Source organism: Potos flavus (assembly GCA_028534135.1). Taxonomy (NCBI): domain Eukaryota; kingdom Metazoa; phylum Chordata; class Mammalia; order Carnivora; family Procyonidae; genus Potos; species Potos flavus. The sequence continues at coordinate 7,606,995 of CM052900.1, forward strand.
AATAGAGATGTAGATTTGGAAAGTGTACTTTTGCTTTGGTTTAATACTGAACAGAAAAATAAGCTGTGGAAAGGATATTCAGATGAAGACACCAGTGGGCAAATACACAGCTTCTAGATCATGCTGCTTTCTCAGAGCTGTGCCCTGAGTTTGCCATCAGGCAGTCAGTGTTGGGTGAGGGCTTGCTCGTCAGCACACTGGGGACCTTCCACTCTCTCTCTTTTGGGAGAAGCAGCCACAACTTTCAAAGATCCGCATGGTTGGCACAATAAGGAAACTTTACCTGCTTTGTGGTCATAGGGTTCTGAATATTTTTCTTGCCTCTCCAGGAATATTCAGCTGCCTGCTGCGACAGGCCTGACCAAGGCCCTCATAAGTGCCAGCTCAGCTGACTTGGTTCATCCTGACTACACTTCGTGCCAGCTGGTGGCCTCCCCAGTCTGATGCCTGAGTTGGATGTCCCAACTCAACCACTTGAAGGTGAACTTAGCTACATAACTTATAGAGATGGACTCTATAAGGGGACAAAGTGTTCTTCCTAAAATTAACCCTGCCTCTCCCCTTTAAAAGCCTTCAGTCGTTTCTCATTTTGGGGCGGGAGGCAGGGTGGAGGATTAAAAATCTTAACTTGGCCTGTAGGATGGACAGAATCTAGGCCTTCATGGCCCCTTTGGCTTGATTGCTGCTTACACTCTGTGATCCCGCACACAAGCCGCCTCTTGGTATTTCAATTGCTCCTTTGCATACACACACCCTTTCTGTGCAGAGTACTCTTCTTCCTTCTTCCCTTATTTTCTCCAGTTCATTTTTAGGTATCAGGTTTCCAGCTCTTCTAGAAGGCTTTCCTGGTGTCCCTCATTTAGATTCTGTTTTTGTATGTCTTGTTTCGTTGTTGCTTTCAGTGTCTATTGCCTTGCTAAGAAAAGCATAATAGACATTGTACTGTACCAATATTTGTTGTTGCTTCAGAAGAAGTCATCAAGGGGAAATGTGGCTTCTATTGTGCTATTAACATAATTTTCTCCAAGCATGGGATGAAATTTAAAAATAAAATGGTGGCATAGATTTTCCTTTTGAATATCATCTCTTTACATTTCCTGACTTATCAAGAAAAAAGGGTCTAAGGAAACTGATTGAGGACCTGACTGAAAAGTCTAGTACTTTTCACTCTTTTGATTGAAGTGTTTACAGTCTGTATGACTCATTTGGCATGGACAAACTGGTCTTGTATTTCTTCCTGCATGTATTTCTTTTTTGTTTTTTGACAACTTTACTGAGGTATAATTTAAATACTATAAAATTCACCCATTTAAAATGTACAATTTAATGTTTTTTAGTATATTTACACAGTTGTGTCAACCATCACCATAATCTAATTTTTTAATATTTTCATCACTCTACCTTGTGAGATGTTTTTTAATATATATATATATATTTTCACAATCATATATCTTAGAGAACATTGATCTCATTTGTAAATGCCCATTTATTGATGTTTTTATTCAGTTAATATCTGTTTCTTACATTGGATTAGAAGCAATAGAATAGAGACTGTTTCCAGGTTAACTTTATATCACTAATACCATGCAGAGATCTTAGCATATAGTAGAAGCTTGATAAATATTAAAAGATTAGACTCGTGATCCTCAGTGTTATCATCTGTAAAGGAGGGATATAAGTACATATTACATAAGGATGCTTTGAGAATCCAATAATATAAAGCATGTGAGAACACCTTGTAAGCTGCAATGTCATGTAAATCTTAGCCATTGTTTAATATCTATTTTCAATTAGAGAAACAATCCAGGTCAGAGATAGATGAGTTTGGGGTTATGAAAGCAAGCGACAGAATGCTCCTCCTCTCTCTTCCTTTTCCCAAGAATAAAGAATAACTACATTTCTTAAGAATCCTTTTTGGACAAAGTGAAATGAGCAGAAGTGATATGCACCACTCCCAAGCCTAGTCCTTAAAATCTTCTCAAGGTCCTCAACTCACGCTCTTTCCCCGCCCATATGGCAAAAACATGTGGGGGGGGGGCAAAAAAAAGATGTGGGGATGACAGTCACATGAAAAGAAGAATCCTGGATCCTTCCCTTAAAGGAAAACCTAGGAAAGCCATTCAATCTACAACAATCTCTGACATGAGCGAGAATTCCACTTTTTTGTATGCTAAGTTACTGAGATTTCAGGATGGCTGGTTATATAACTTCATACAGAAACCAGTCTTTGAAGTGGAGTGCCACTATAACAAAGAAATAAAATAAGTTGGCATTGGTTAAGCATTAAGAGATAGGCATCAAGAAAGCTAACACAGAAGGCTGGAAGAATAGCACTCCAGATGAGGCAGTTGTGAAAAAATTTGGTTTAACTCCTGCCTGTGGTTATTTGCGATACAGATTACATGCCTAGTCAACCAGCAGCTCAAATGGAAAAGCTTGGAAAGCAGACACTTTGTAGTGTGTATTGGCTACCAATGGGTGCCTTTGGTAAGATATTTTAAGATATGAGCTCTCAAGAGAGTTAGATAGTTTGCAGGTAGAAATAAAGGAGAAGAAAGTCCAGAAATTTAAGGTCTCATCAGAGTTGGAAAAGTTAACAGATTCAAGACCCCCCAAAAGTAAGATAGGAGATTTTTAAATACTTTGAAACACACAGTCTCAGAAAAACTCCTCAAGTGGATGGTTGCTCGGGGCAACAATCAATCCTGATTCAATCAACCTAATTCAATCCCAATAGCCTCAGTGAAGCATTTTTGAAGAGAAAGAGGTGAGGGGATGAAAAAGCAAAGAAATAAAGCAGGCCTGTCTAGGGAAAGATTCAGGTTGTGGTTACCTGGAGACAGAACTGACTGAGAAGTAGAGATCAGAAATTATTAAGCTATTGAAAGAATTGTTTTTGCAAAGAAATCACAAATTCATTGAAAATCTCTTTTGACTTTAAGACTTGAGGCAACCTTTTAGGGGCAACTGGATGGCACAGTCAGTTAAGGGACTGACTCTTGGTTTCGGCTCAGGTTGTGATCTCAGGGTCATAAGATTGAACCCCATGTTGGGCTTTACATGCAGACCAGAGTCTGTTTGAGATTCTCTCTCCCTCCCTCTTTGCCCCTCCCACTTGTATGCATGCTCTCTCTCTCTCTAAAATAAATAAATAAATCTTAAAAACAAAAACAAAAACAGAAAAACTTGAGGCAATCTTTGAGGCTCTAGCAAGTCATAAGCAAGTGTCAAGTTTCAAAGCCCCTAAGAATGGTGTGCTCTCCAATAGCCACTTCAGATGTCGCCAAAGAGACTACTGAACAAAGAGAAGACCGACAAGGGTGGAGCCATAGACCACGGGATACAAAGGACAAGGGAATTCTTTCACCAGGGAACAAAATCAGAGCCTAAAAAGAAACATCCTCCACCTACCCCATATTAGCAGGTTGATAGCCTTCCTGAAAATCTCCCATAAAAACTTCATTCCGCCCTCTCATCCCATTCATGATGCTGGAAGTGAAAAATCACCAAGTTTGGTGGAACCAAGTGATAAAAGGATCTTACATCCCTAAGTAACTCTTTGGAGGAGAGGCATCCAACCCACATTGCACTGGATGTGAGGAGGAAACAAACTTGTGTTCAATCACTGAGATCGGGGATTGTGTGTTAGCTGTAAGTAGGACTAATTAATCTCAATTACGCAGAAAAAAAATGACTTTATATATGGTCCCGCAGTTCGGAAGAGTAGATAAGAATACTCAGAGGAGACAAAAAAGACAAAACTTCTCCAGTTTCAAGGAAAATATTCAATTGAAAGTGAGATCAATACAGTGTCTGAAAGTGATTCTTGATGACTCAATAAAGTAAGAAAGATGAGTTTTAGCATCTTCATAGGCATTATGTGCCAGGATAAGACTTAAAATTTTTAAACTTTAGGTTACTTTCCCAGGCAGGATCTTTAATATGCTAATGTGTGTTGTCAACCTCCTGCCGCAACAACCACCTGCCGCTACCCAAACTCCCACAGGCTCCTAAGGTCCTAAGGTCCCAGGAAATTATATACAGGCTTTCCTATTTTTTTTTTTTTTTTGGACAAGGAAAATAGATTTTCCCAAGCATACATACATTTCCAAAATCTCATATATACCAACGTTCCTAGAAAAACAGCATGGAAAATGTCTTTATAGGCCATAAAGTTGTTTCGATTGCGTCCATCACCAGAGAAGGAAGATAAAGCCAAATGGGTGTGGGGAGAGTTAAGAAGATAAAAAGCCTGGCATTCATTTTGCTTTCTCCTTCTCTGGGCACTGAACCTTATTAGCGGTGGAGAGCTTCGAGGCATGTGCTCAGGGGAAATGCTGCCTCTTCCCTGAACTGCATCAGTTCCAGCTATGGGTGAGGATCTAAAACAACAAATAAAAGCTTCCCAGCCCCCACCTAAGTGGCCGTTTCCCCCAGACACAAGTGTAGTAAGTATTGCACAGCTAGGAGACTCGCGTCACCATGCCTATTCTTGAATTTTACCATTTTTAAAACCAAAACAGGTGTTTAAAATGATCGTTTTTGCTCAAAGGCCTGGAAACAGGAGACAGGCTCTGTTTCTCTGCTTTCAAGAATCAATTGCTCAGAGGGGAAAAAAAGAGCAGATTAAAATTTTATGCCATAATTTTACAATTGATCATTAGTGCCACAGAGGGCATAGTACAAAGTTATTTTCCAACCACTGGAAAAAAAGATTTGTCTTGAAAGAGGGTATTTTTAGCATAATAAGTGATTGTGCAGTTATATATAGATTTTGTTTCCTTTTCTTCCAACTGTGAATGTGATTGTGTTCATATGCTTGGGAAATTTGCATATAATGTGTGCTATTTGTATCTTAGCCAAATCACTTGAATTCAAGTTCAAACTACTCTCTGAAATGGGACTGAAGCCCACTGAGATAAATATACTTATCTTTCATTTCTTAAGGCTCACATCCAGGGGAATGTCCTCCCTTGTTCCTGAAGTTGCCCATCTGGCAAATTTGCCAATAATTATCAAGTTCTCACTGCTCAGAAAGCCAGCAATTGGATGAAGCATCAAAAATTGTGGTCTGCAGTCCAGGAGCAAAAAGAAGACTGAACCAGAAAATTTTTTTTCTTGGCTTTTGTTTTTGTTTTCATTTTTGGTTTTACTTTCTGCTATGTTCCGGGTTGAATTTGGTTAAAAAAAAAAAATCTCGTGAAAATTTGTAGAATGTCAACACTAGAAAAGGCCCTCATTATCTTTTTTTCATGTAAATGTAATTCACATACCATAACATTCCCATTTTTAATATATACAATCTAATTGTTTTTAGTACATTCACACAGTTGTACAACTGTCACCACTAACTAGAGAACATTTTTATCACCCCAAAAAGTAAGTCTATACCCAGGAGCAGTCACTTTTCATTCTCCCTTCTCTCCAGCCCCTGGCAAGAACTAATCTATTTTCCATCTGCATGGATTTGTCTTTCTGGATTTGATATAAATGGTCATATATTATGTGTTCTTCTGTGTCTAGCTTCTTTCAACGGCTTCGCTTTATGGGTAAAGTAGCTGAGTCCACGTGAGGGAAATAAATTGCCCAACCCACATGGATTTTTCTGGACCTATCCAGAACTAGAACCTGCCTTTGTGAGACCTCTATTTAACAGAGTGCTAGCTGAGCACTTGCTGGGAGCTCCATTCTCAAGGGGGCTTTCGACCTCATTGAAAATGTCACCAAACAGAATTATATTCATTCTAACCCCTCTCTGAGAATGCTATACAAGGTTGGAGAAAGACTTTGGTAAGCTTCACAGGGTATAAGAGGAGTTATGAACTCACTCCATAGCATGTTCAAATAAGAGGAAAAAATGGTATCTATACTGCTCTATAAGAAATAGAGATTTGGTGAAGCACGAGGCATTTGTGTTGCTGAGTGGGTACACAAGATTGGGGTTGCATCTCTCATAATAAACTGGACAAATGTGTAACAAGTGTATTTTTGAAGGAATGCCAGAGGATTAGCCTGCTCAAGCTCTCTGAATCTCTTTCAAAGTCAGGCCCTAACTCCATGCCAAGAACCCCTCAGTTGATATTTGTACAATATTGATTTGGACTTTGATGAAAATCTGTTTGCCCTGGAATATTCCCCCATGAACTCAAAGCGTAAAATGATCTTACCTTCTAGTTCCATGCAATCATCCTACCTTCATATTTATATACTTGCATGCTTTTTCACTTCCCTCAGTTCTCTTTTTCCATCGTAGTGAACACTATCCATCCTACTGAGCCCACATTGGGTTTCAAAGTGAACCTACTCAAATAGCCTATCTTCCTAAATTCTTCTGACATCAAGCTCATCCTCTGCTCCCAGTTCAGTATCCCACCCAGGGCCCAGTGTATACGCTTAGAACTCTGCAGCAACACTCGGATGGATTCTCCTTTCTACTCGTGATGACTTTCCATTGACCTCATCCCTTCCAGAGCTCCAGGACTCTAGTCTGCCTCCTCTTATCCCAATTCGAGAGACCTTGAGATCTCAGTCCTTCTATAACTCTAAATAAGCCAAAGCACTTCTTAATAGCACATCATGAGTCAGGAATTATTTCCTAAATTTCCAAATTCTATACTCAGTTGCTACAAGATTGTGAAAAAGGTGGCAGAGGGCAGTACTTTGAGGGTGCACGTCTAGAATTCGTAGCCCAGGCTTGACTATTTTAGTAGCTACGTGACTGTAGCTGAGAGTCTTCACTTCTCTGGGTTACAGTTTGCTGATATTTAAAATGGAGATAATAGTAGTTCATGCCTTATAGAGTAATTCTAAAGACTAAGTGATTTTATATATATCAAGTAGTCAGGTAAGTACCTGTAACATAGACATTGTATAAAATAATAACTACTGTTTTATTTCCTCTGCATGCAAGTAACCTATATGTAACATTTATACAGAAATGCAGGAGGGTTTTTTTTTTTTTTTGTTTCTCAGAACTTAAAGTATCAACTAGGAGGAAAAGTACTCAATTGGGAAATAGGAAACTAGTAGAGTCTAGTTCTGGTCCTATAGATAAATTATTATTGGATACAGTGCATTTTCTTATGGAGGTTAAACATTTTCCTGTATCTGTGTCTGCAATACACACATTTTTGAATGCTGTCCTTATAGAAAGTGAAATTATAAAAGTCTAAGTAATCACAGATGCCAAATGAGTAATTTTGTAATGAATGAGATGTCCATAAATGATTCTTCTCCCTAAAGTTGATTAATTCTTTAGCTTGCTGCACATATTCATCTTCCTGAGTTGTCTTTGCTTTAAAAAGAAAGAAAACCACCCAACATGACAGCAAACGGTGATGGGAAATGATGGCTTACAAAAATCAGGATATTAGAAAAGCTGGCCAGATGGGGACTGTGTCAACCCACCCCCTGATTGCCCTACTTAAGTGTCTCTGGCTAGACTGTTCTCCATTAAGCGACACTTTCTCTAACAAGGTCTCTTCACTCCAACCTGCCCTCTAAGTAATATGACCTAGCAATCCAGAAAAGCATGAACAGTCTTGCAGTCTACCTAGAAAATGCAACGCATAATCCAACCCCCTTCGTTTATTTTCCCAGAGACCGTGTGGTTATCTCATCTGTCATTATTAACTTACTCTGTCTCCCCTCTCCTGTGCCCAGACTGGGTGTTCTTAGAGAAGGCACTGAGTTTTCTGCTCTTTAAATTGCTAATACTCAGCATTTAACCAGTGCATAAAAAGTTTTTTGTTTTTTGTGAGTTCACATGGTGGCGAGTCAAGTTAAATGGCTCTTCATCCCAGGTATGCATTGGTCATTTTTTACATTTTGCCTTCTCTGCCTGGAATGGCTCCCCTTTCCTGTGCACTTAATGAGTCATCCTTTACGATCCAGCTCAGATATTGCTTCCTTTGAAGTGTTATCCCTGAGCCCCTCAGACTATCCTTTTTCTGTGCCTTGACAGTGTATTTTCTTATAGAAGTCAAAGATATCTGCTATGGCCTTATCTATATTCTTTGAAATAAACTTACTGAATTGTTAATTTATTCAGTTATTTATTCATTTATAAGTCTTACTTACTCATAGGATGAGAGCTGTTTAAAGAAAATGAAAGTACCTCCTTACTCAGTCTTCCCAGAACCTAGCACAAACCTGGTACGTAATAGGCACCCCATAGTGTTTGTTGATTGTGACTGTATTGAATTGATTTAAACTACATTGAGTTCAAATTTATAATGGAAATTCATCTTACTTTGAAGGTTTTGTCTTATGATTGAGTAATATGAGTAAATTGATTGAGTAAATGAAATGGGTGGATTACAAAATGTATACAGTTAACTTTTACTTTGGGTGACTTTATGAGCGATTTTTCTCTTTTTTGACAGAATTTAAGAAAATTTTGTTAGGACTTTTCTCCTCCTGGTGTTTCCTCTATTTCTGTACAACTAGAGACATTCATTTGTCCCCAGAAAGATTAGAATAGTGGAAGGGAGAAGAAGTAATAGCCAATATCCAACTTTTGGCTTCCAAATAGGATGTAAAGCCCAAAGGAAGACAAAAGTTAGGCAAGCTGGTTTTGTTGTGTGACAAAAGAGATTTCTGAATTGAAGCATTTCATTTGGTATAGCAAAAGTAAGTCTTAGAGGTCTGAACATAAAGTGTTTTTATAAGCTATGGGTAGCAGGAACTCAGCATGTGGCCAAGGATGCTTCTTGACAGAAGAGAAAATTCCTTTACTAGGAAATTTGAGCTCCAATTCCACAGAGTATTTGTGCAAAAAAGAGTAAGATAACAGGGCGCCTGGGTGGCTCAGTCGTTAAGCATCTGCCTTCGGCTCAGGTCATGATCCCAGGGTCCTGGGATCGAGGCCCACATTGGGCTCCCTGCTCTGCGGGAAGCCTGCTTCTCCCTCTCCCACTCTCCTGCTTATATTCCCTCTCTGGCTGTGTCCCTTTCTGTCAAATAAATAAATAAAATCTTTAAAAAAAAAAAAGAGTAAGATAACAGAACAACAAAGAGTCTGTTTTAGGTGAGAAGGGAATGGCAAATTTAAGCGCCAAGTTCCCTCTGTCATTTCCCTCTGTCATCAACAGAAATGTGGTCCCAGAATGAGACAGAATCTGATCTAGAGAGTGAAGTTGCTTACTGATCACATTTTGGGTCATGTGTGAACATGGGCTTGACTGCACATTGTTTGGGCTAACACAACAATTTTCACGAAGGAAGGATCTCCAAGACCAGGTGGAGATCTTTGTGTGCAAACCTGCTGTCTGATCTTTGTGTGCAAACCATAGTTAAGCCATCCAAAAGACTTCACGAAGGACCCAGGAGTACATCAGTAGGCCAGAGATAAAAGGTCAAGAATATGGGCTGTTGAAAAAAAATTAAAAAAATAAAAAAGAATATGGGCTGTTGAGATATGGATGAGTTCTGACTGATGAAACACTACAGTAAAGCATTCAGATCTATATGGAACTGACATTAGAGTTTGGGTGAGGAATTCTTACCCAAGATGTTATACAAACATTTAAGACAACCATGACCATCAAGCTGTGGTTGGAAGGCAGTTCTCCCCAACAGGGGTGTTCAATAAATGTTGGGCTCCTGACTATTTATGGCCTCTCTTTTTATCATTTTTTCTCAAGTATCTTAAGGAAATCAAGGTGATTAAATAAGGATATTCTCCAGAACCTGGAAAACAGGAGTGTGCTAGTTAATTGAGTATTTCAGTTAACATATATCAGCTATAATCATTACTGGTTAGAATTAGAAAATCTAAGAATTAGAAAAACTATGTATGAGAGTTATCCAGATAGACAGTACTAATGAAGAGATTTATCATAAAGCATTGTCTTATACAAGGATGAAAGCTAAGAGATCCCACAATCAGCTGTTGGCAAGCCAGAGTCACAGGGAAACCAATGGTGTAGTTCTAGTTCAAGTCTAGAGGCTTGAGAACCAAGAAAAGCAATGGTGAAAGTTCCAGTCTGAGGGCAGGAGAAGATCCATGTTTCACCTCAACAGTCACACAGAAAGACAGTTCTCCCTTCTTACGCCTTTTGGTTTTATCCAGGCCCTCAAAAGACTGAGGCCTACCCACATAATGCTTTACTCAGTCTTTACTCTGCTTTACTCAGTCTACCAATTCAAAGGTGAATCTCTTCCAGAGACAGAATCACAGTCACATCCAGATATAGGCACCCTGTGGCCCAGTCAAATTGACATATAACATTAATCATCACATGCTCTGTGCCAAGTCTTTGAAAATGTTAACCTTATGGACCTACATATGGGAAAGGATCACTACTCTGTCTGCATCCAAGTTGTTCTCAGGTCTACTCCTTTACTGTTACTGTAAATAGAGCAGTGACAGGAACGAAACATTCTTCTCCAACATCATGGATAGACTAATTTACTGACAGCTCTCAGCTCCTTGGTGCCAGTGAGTCTCAGAGTCTGCAGGATTTCCTTGCTGTCAGATTGGCATATGCCATGAGTAGATGAAGCATTACCTCTCTACGCCAGCTCAACACTCATTTCTCATCTCTTTGCTGCCTTGTCATGTGAGAGTAGAAGCTCCTCCACCCAGCACGATTCCCAAGAATGGTCCTTTTTCTCTCACATAAAGATGCAGCTTTGAACCAGAAAAACAGGATGGAGGGAGGGTGGAAGGAAGGAAGGAAGGAGGAAAGAAGGGAATGAGGAGGGAAGGAAGAGAAAGAAGGAGAAATAATTGGTTCATTTGTTGAATGGTGACCTATATTTCTGCACAAGATGCTGAAAAGGTGCATGCTTTTGTGAATGCAAAAGATTATGCTGAATCTGATGACGGCCAAAGTAGAGCACCAGAGAATACTCAATTAGAATATAGGCTCAGAAAAGAAGTGACAAAGCATTTTGATAGTGATAGACTTCTGGAAAATTTGGGCAATTAATTATTTCCTGTCTGTGATTCCATAGATATAGAAGGGAAGATTTATCTTGAAAGATGTTTAAGATCCATGGGATGACTGGGTGGAGAAGCACATTCCAGACAGAGAGAACGACATGTATTAATCAATGGAGATGTGAACGGCCTGGCACATGCACGCCAAGTCTCCAAGCAGTAGAGCAAAACTAGAGGGGAGAGTGAAAGAGAAGCGTTGAGAGATGGGATTGGAACATCAGGGGTGTCACATCAAGCGGTGTTTTATGTGCTGAGAAGAGTTTACCATCAGCCAATCGTTCCGAAGTTCCAACTCTGCTGATCTGTCTGTTTCCCCAACAAGTCAAACTCCTTCTTGCCTCAGGGGCTTGGCAATCTTTCACTCCGCTACTATCTTCATCATATGTTCACGTGGCTGTGTCCTTCCTACCAACCATCAATTAAATCTCAGCTCAAATACCACCTTCTCAGAAAGGATACCCCTTGCAGCTCAATCTGTAATTGATTCTCTTGTTTTTTCCCTAACTCTTGAGTTTTTCTCTCCTTAGTGTTTTCTACTATGTGGCATCATCTTAGTGATATATGTGTGTATTTATTTATCTTTGACTTCCTCCGCTGGGATAAAAGTTCAATGAGAGATGGATTTTTTTTCTATTTTATTTTCTGTTGTATTTTCATCACTTTTCAGAATAATTGGTGTTTATTACATATTTGTGAAATGAATAAATGAGAAAGCATTGGTTAGGAAAACATAGGGTCCAACTTGCCCTTTGGAATATAATTTTGGGGGCAGTATTGAAGGATTGCATCCTTCTGAAATATAAAGTTCCAAAGTAAGCATGTGACATAAAAACAGGTTCCATTAAAATTATGTAGAAAATGGATTAGGAAGGTTCAGGCCCACTTTGAAGACTGATATTCATCATGTCAAGACAGTAGACCCAGTTTTCCTAGTTTTTTTTTTATTTTTATTCCAATAAAGGACATGTCCCTCTTTTTATACTTGACATCCTATTCAGCAGTCCACAAGATTATTATAGACATCACTACATTCAGCAGAGTGGTGGGGAAGCTACCCTAAACTATTTAATTTTTTTCCCTTAAGAAGGATGAATTTTGCTGAATTTATGGGAGCTTAATACTTACATGATAAGATACCACTTTTTGGAAGATAGGAGGGAAAGTCTAAGTTGGGAGGCGGGGAAACCATTTACAACCGATATTTAGTTTCCTTGGAAATGAGAAAAAAAATCAAGAAAAAAACCCCTTTAATCTCTTTCAAATCTCTAACACCCAATTTTATATATTTGAGATGTTTCTGCAGTGAAGTAAAACTTATTTTGACTGGGTTTGAGTCTACTTTGTTCATGCAAGTCACAGCATGAATACTGTAGAAGCCTCAAAGTTAAGACCAACATGGCCTCCAACGGATGTACTATCTTTTCTGTAAGTAGGCTCCACACCCAGCATGGATCCCAATGCGGGGCTCAAACTCACTACCCTGAGATCAAAACCTGAGCCAAGATCAAGAGTCAGACACTTAACTGACTGCGCCACCCAGGCACCCCAGAGTGATCCCACTTTATAACTCCTTTTGTCCTACCCTCGTGTACCCCAATGAAATACACAGTTCTTAGAGGCAACATTAACAAAGGTTAATGAGGATTCCACAACTGTCTTATGAAAGTTAAGAAAAAAATTAAGTAATCCATTGAAATGCCAGTTTCAAATAGCGGCCCCTCCTTCTCTCTCATAAACATGTCATTAGATTTGGTGTTTCCTTCTAAGCAGCTAGGAAAGGTAGATATGTTAGACTTCCATTCCAAGTACTTAGCCACACATTGTGTAGCTTGGGGTATGAGGCACATTTCAATGCTAGAGGATGGTCAGTGTCTAAAAGATTTGACCATTGCCAAAAATGGTCTATCAGGAGCTTCATGTCTAGTACTTCCATTGGCCTTTACCACTAATTCCTCTCTCATTATACAAGTGTCAAACCTCCATTCCTTATTAGCATGAAATTCTGCTGGGAAAGAAGTGGCAGATTATGATCATTATAATTGGTTTAGCACCATAGGCTAATAGGTTGGAAAGTGCCTGACTAAACCTTTGGAGATCCAAGTATAAGCCCGGTCCAGCCACGTCCTAACCCTTCCTCTTCTCATCTCAGCTATAAAGGATTTATTACTGCAAGTTCCCAGTGATAAATAGGCGGATGTGTCTGATGTCTCAATGTTTGTTGTCCTGCACAAAAGGCTGATGGACACATGTGGTCTGTGGAAATATGAGTATTAATCTTAATACCATCATTTACATAACATTCTAAAAATCACAAAGCATTTTCACTCTGCAGGTGCATAACACTGGGAGTGCTAATCTACTTTGTGCCAGGTTGAGTGTATACAAAAATGACTAGAGCCAGAAGACTCAGGTTCAGCTTTCTGGCCTAGAATCAGATAGTTCTAGCCTCCCTGCCTTTGAGGTTGATAACTATGGGTAAGTGAACTCTGCACAGCCTCAGTTTTTTATATGAAAATTGTGGAAAACAACCAACCATACTTCATAGGGTCTTTGTGAAGATTTAAAGAGATAATATAGAGTGCTTAACATAGTAAAGTTAACAGTCTATATATTTTAGCTATTTAGTTATATTAAGGAGACACGATAACCGACGAGGCGCAATGAGGAGGAGGAAGAGTCTCATTTTACATGCCCAGAAAGAGAGTGTCAGGGATGCTAAGTGACTTGGCTAAAGTCACAAAAGTCCTGAAGCCTTGGGTCCAGGTTCCGAGTTCCAAATTTATCTTGTTTCCAGGATCCCAGGATTTGATGAGGGGATCAGGCGGGGTGTTCCTGGAGGACGGAAACCGTCAGTGCCCATTAGAATTTCCACAGCCGAACATTTTAAAAATGAGTCTGAGGGGAAAGAGTTTCCAACTCTTTCATTTCCATTTTTGTCCTGGTGAAAAAAAACACGTGTATATTACAGGCTTGACTTACAAGGACTTGACAGGAGGAGCCCCTTGTACTGTTTGAGTTACTAATGGGATAGCAAACAGTCCCTGTAATTTACTTTGTACTTTGATAATGTCTTGGCTCCAAGGGTCACACAGGCCTTTCCAAACATTAACTTATTCCCCCTCCTAAGGCTTCTGAGGGGTCAGAGAAGGTTAGCACTCCCTTTGTTGCGCAGATGAGAAAACGGAGATCTAAGAGGGTTACGCATCCTACCAAGGTCACCTGGCGAGCCAGTGTGCTATTCAATCCTCTGCTCCCACATACAGACACTCCTGGAACCCATGCGGAGGAAAGTGCTTCAGGATGTTTTTCATCCTGACCTGGAACTGCCACCAGATTTCATTTGTGTTACTTTCCGATGCATCTCAAGCAATGCCTCCCGCCACCCAGAGTAGATGGAATCTTGACTTCTTCAGGACCGTGCAGCCGAAAGAGGTGAATACAAAGCAGCATGCCTAAGTGCAAAATGTATTGGTTGCAAGCAAATATTATTTATCATATTAAGACCGAGTGGGGGAGGTTGATTTATTTGTTTTAAAAGTTAGGTGGAACAATGCAGGACAAATGTACACACATGTGAACCAGATTTCAGCACCTTGTCTGAAGACAGGGAACAGGGAGATTCATCCAGTTAGGAACCAACATGTAACTGAGCTCCAGGCACAAGTTCAGAAGCTTTCCCTTATGTGGGCTCATTTAATCATCACAACAACCCTGGTTCCTGCACAATATTGTGCTCATTTTTGAGATGGAAGAGGCAGAAAGGCTAAATAGATCGCTTCTTCTTTCACATTCGTATTAAAAAGTCACCTTCCCGCTGAATCCTTCTCTTCCAGAGCACCTTATCTAAAAGCATGGCCTCCTTTACACTCCTGTTCTTTTCCTGCTTACCAATAATAACTTAACGATCTGGTTTATGTTTTAGCCCTTTCCATTAGAATGTTATCTTCATGGGGCGCCTGGGATTGAATCCCATGTCATGTGGGGCTCCATGCTCAGTGAGGAATCTGCTGCTCCCTCGCCCTCTCTCTCCCCCAATAATGTGCTTACTCTCTCTCTCAAATAAATAAATAAAATCTTTTAAAAAGAAAAAAGAATATCATCTTCATGATGGCAGGAAGCTTCACCTAGTTTGTTCACTGCTGCATCCATAGTGCCTAGTAGAGAATGCCCAGTACATAATAGGTCCCAAAGTAATTACTGAATTAATGAATGAATGCCTTCATGTTCTCAGGACAGCTTCTAACTCTTAGCAACATGCAATAACAGTTGCAATCTTACATTTATTTATGTGGTTATTTGATTAAGCTTTATCTCACCTTCTAGAAAGATCTGTGGAAACACAATATTTCATTTTGATTGTAAACTATATCCCAGTGCCTAGCAAATGCGTGGCAGAAAGTAGTTCTCAATAAATATTTCCCAACAGAATAAAAAAATACAGCGGTGTGATTGAGTTCAAACAGTAAAAATGTAACGTTGCAAGATTTGGAAGCTTTTTCATTGATTCAATAATTATTTATTGAGCAACAGACATTATTGCTACCTTCATGGAGCTTACTGCCAAGTGGTAGATTTCTCATACCAAATCTCAAGCTAGGTCTTTATTACAAATCTATAATTTAAGTAAGGAGCCATCTCATTTATGTTTTAATATTTAACTCACAGTTTAAGTGTGCCTTATAAATATAGAACTTAAATATCTGGCAACTTCACCTGCTTGGAATGGAGGAAAGAGGCAGAAAGTAAGCCAAAAAAACCTCTTCCATGTAAAGTGATTCAAAGTTTGACAACATAATTGTTTCTTAAGTTATACTTCACATTCCATCTACCCTTAAATATCAGAGAACTGCTCTGCCATCGTAGGGTCCTTCCTCCTCTTAAATTCTTCCACCTGGTCCATCTATCCCTAAGGCCTATAGATTCTACAGTCAAATATCTTACTTCTTGCTCTTCCTCTCCATCTCAGTGTAGTTTAGACATTATGGGTTCCAACGTGGGTCACTTCCTCTTAACTAGTCTTGTTACCTCCCTAACACAGAAATGTAAATCAAAATAAGTAGGACAGATAAAGTAAATGTCCAAAGCAAGGCTCACTGAAGAGAACGATACTAAACCCAACCTAGTGGTGGAAAATTCTATGGCCATCTGTGGCCAAAGAGAATGAAGAAATCCATCAACATATGGTTCACTTCTTCTAGAGCTCACCTCTTACAGACTTAGCTTCTAATTCAACTACGACATAATTCTATGAGCACTCATCCTCAAGCCATCTCCTGATTCCTAAGCTTTATTTTTTTAATGAGTGACAAACTCATTTAGTATGGCATTCAAGTTGCTTTGCAATCTACACCTTAGTTAGGTCTGTCTCTCACCCCTTGCCATACCCATGGCACTCACTTGTTGGCACAGCTGTCTTCTTACTGGATGCATATTTCTCTGCATATGGGATGTGCATCATTAGAGAATGGAAGTTGTTTTTATACTCAACTCCATAATGCACTATATAATAGGGAAGGATAAATGGAGAAAGTGCTCCTCATCGTCTTTGATCCTGCTGATAATTTTAAGAAGAAACTACATATTGTGCTAGTATGCCCTTAACAACTCCTGTACCTGAAAATCACCATTATTTATCAAAGAGACAGCAAGTCCAGGCTTGGAGTAGCTGGTTTGGAAATTCAGTAGCTGAATTTGGAAATTCACAAAGTAGCTGGTTTGAAAATTCAGTCATAATGCCCTTTTCATTGTATTGGGTTAAACAATTACCTTCTATTTCTTGAAGATGAAACTGGTTTTCCATTGTGTTGAGACACAAAAATCTCTTTGCAAACAAATTTATTAATATATAAACAGTACATAATTAAAGAAAACTCAATACTATAGGGAGTGCAAAGATATGACGATAAAAAGATGGGGCATTTAAATGACTGACATTTGGGAAACATCGCATTAGACTATGAGATCCTTCTCTTAGAGTGAGCAACATGTCTATTCATCTCTCTGTCCCCTGATTTCAGCAAGATGCATCCCAGGCTCTCAGTAAGCACTTGCTGAAGCTTAGATTCCATAATTCATCACTAAGATCATGCTCACCTCCTACTGTTTGCCCCTCTTTCCTTGCACTCACCTGAAAAAATCTCAAACTTTCATTTAATTCAACACTCAGTCAATTCTATGCCTGTACTCATGGCTGCTGAAATATCTTTAGAAAAATACACACCGTATTAACTCATCTCACTTTACATGTGTGACTGGTAATTTCAAGTGGATGATTAGGGTTGCCTGGTGATCTAAGGTCGTTTCTGTAATCCATCCATTCTCCCAGTGTCCTAGACAACTCTCTCCCTCCTCTCTTCTTGCAACTCCAATTCCTACCCCTTCCTTACTCTCAGTTAGTGGCCTTTCCTCCTGTTTAAGTGGAAGTAGAAGCCATCAGAAGAGGCTTCACACCTGTACCGTGACCTATACCTGTCTATTGGTTTCTGAGCTCATAAATTCCATCATCCTTTGTGTTACTGTGGAAGAATGGTCTGCACTCAACCCCAAGATCATTTCCTCCACTTATGTCCTGAACTTCCTCTCCTCTCCTGTTCAAGGACTTCATTCCAGTAAATTTCCCTTCTCCTGCATTCCAGCTCTACTGATTCATTCCCATCAGCAGTGAATGTGCTATAAAATAAAATTGTTCCATCTTTTGGTACCACATTTGTATCATTTCTCTGGTGCCCTTTATAGAAACCTATACCTTTAGCTCATGTCACTTTCTTTCTGGAACTGTCCCCAACTGGTCTTCGCCAAAACAATTTTGATCAAGATCATTAATGACCTTTGTGTACTAAATCTAATAGCCATATTTGGCTCTCATCTTACTTGACCTATGTTGCTTGATACGGTTAATCACCCACTTTCTTAAAGCACTGTCTTCATTTGTCTTCCAGAGAGACACTGTCTCCTGGGTATCCTCCTGCCTCAATCACATTTTCCTGGTTTATTCTTTTCTTCAACACCTATTATAGTTGGAGCTCCCCCAAGCTCCGTCCCTAGATCTTTTCTTAATCCAAACTTCCTCAGTTGCCCTAGCTAGATGCAGAGCTTAAAATTCCATCTACACGCTGAAAACTGCTGTATTTCTACTACTGCTATATTTCTAGCTCAGACCTAATCCCCCAAACACCAGCTTTGTATATACACATACATAACATCTCCATTTCGATGTTAAAATAGCATATCGAATTTAGCATGGCCAAAATCTAACCCCTAACCTCATCTCTTCCTTAACCTGCTTTTATCACCACCTTTCACAATATAGTTCATGGCAACTTTATCCTTCTGTCATTCAGGCAAAATATCTTGGCATTATCTTTTGTTCCTCTCTGTCTTTATGCCTAATATGCAGTCCATCAACAAGTCTTGGAATTTTTACCTTCAGAATCTATCCAGAACCTGACCAGTTCTTACCATTCCACTGCTGCCACCCACTGTCATTGTCACCTCGCTGCCTGAAATACCTCCCAATTTTTCTCCTGTTTCTACCTCTGCCCTTTGCATTCCATTCTTAACACATCTTGAGTAATCCTTTTAGATGTAAGTCAGAACCTATTACTCTTCTGCTCAGTAACTTCCAATGGCTTCTCACCTTCAGGAAATGGCCAAAAAGTCCCAGATGATTTGGACCTGTTGACTCTCTGACCTCTCCTGGTACTGTCATTTTGGCCAGTCTTCTCCAGCTGTGTTATCCTCCTGGCTCTTCCAAACACTTTATCTCATTTGCATTTGTAGGTCCCTCTGTCTGGAAAATCCTTTCCTTGCAAATATATACAGCCATCATATTATTGTTAGAGGTCCCCTTATTGAGACTCTCCCCGCCTCCCATCTTGAGGAATGATATCTCCCACAGCGGCCCTGGTGCAACTCATCCTTCTTCTTTCTTTCTTTTTGAGAGGGAGAGAGAGAGAGAGAGAGAGAAAGAGAGAGAGAGTGCATGAGTGGGGGGCGGGGGAAGCAGGGGGAGAAAAAAAGAGAGAATCTCAAGCAGGCTCCATGGCCAGTGTAGAGCCAAAGCAGGGCTCAATCCCACAACCCTGAGATCATAACCTGAGCCAAAATCAAGAACTGGATGCTAAATCAACTGAGCCACCCAGGAGCCCCATATCCTTCTTTCTTTACTTCGTTTTTAACCATAACAATTATATATAAACCCTTACATATGTAAGCCTATATATATACACACACACATACTTACATATGTATAGAATGATTATGTTATAGTTGGGAAGATACAGACAATAAATAAGTCAACATATACATCAGTTCATGCTTATAAGTATATACTTATATATTTTAAAAATATGCTTATTATGAATATATGTAGTTCACTATCCATGTCCTCCCACATATGATGTAAGTACCATGAAAAGAGGGATTTCACCTGCTAGTTCATTGCTGTATTCCCCACACCTACACAGTGTCTGGCACGTAATGGACTCCCAATACTTATTTGCCAAATAAAGAAAGAAAAGAGAGGGAAGGTAGTAAGGTCAAACACCTGTATCCACCACATTGTACATGTTTACATCTATGTTATATGTGAAATATTATTACCTTCCTCTGAGATTTTTAAAGTATATTCAATACATATGTTGTTCGCCCTCAAGGAAGGAGAAGAGAAACAGACACGTAAATGAGAAATACATGTTGTATGCTGGATGGCGTGAAGTCTATGGAATACTATATCCCTTTCTCGACCACTCCCATTTTGGTATGGCGAAAACGGACTGGAGCTATGGCCAGAGCCTCTCTCGTAGAACAGCTGTCTCTGTTCTCGGCTGGCCTCCTTGCCTCTCTGGATCATCTTATCTGGCCAGCCTCTCTTGGCATCTGAGTTCAAGATTCCTGCCACAGCACTTTTTTCTTGAGACAGTCTTCATCATAGCTTCATAAGGCCAGGACATACTCAAGACATAAAAGGGGAAAATATAGCCAATAATAAAATATATCTTTAGCACGTAAGAGACTGAATGCAAAGTTATTAGCGAGATGTGGCCCCTTGGAATCACTTATTTCCAGAAAACTGGGTTTTTTACCGTAAATCTGGAATATTTGAAAACTTGCCAACAATTCAAATGTCTAATTGCCTACTATAATTCTTTAAAAACTGAGTATCTTTTTCTCTTGATTTTAATAGCACTTATGAGAATTCATTGAGGGTTTGGAATTTTTTTAAAAAATATCCTTTGCTGAAAGGGTAGAGTAGATATAAGGGGGAAATGAAAGTTCTTAACAGATAACAAATACTAAGAAAACTGTTCTGCAATACCAGGTATTTGAGCGACAACCATCTCTGTCTGTCTCTCCTCCCTCACTTCCTCCTTATTTCTCTTTTACCCTCCATTGCTGGTCTTCTGCCCCCTCGCTGTGTTTAAATTTGCATATCAAGATGTAAGTAAGTTTATGCTCTACTGAGGCTTGCCTCGCAGTTGAAACGTGAGCAGAATTCTATAACGCAGGTCTGTTGACATACGGCTACACCCAAACACTGGTGCAGGAACCACTCTGGTATTGTTGTTGATTTGCTTTGAGATAGGAGGTGATAGAATCATACGCAGAGCACTCTCCCATCCAACTCAACCTCGTTTTTTGCTGATGATTCTGAAGGTTCGATACTGCTCGCTGATAACAACCTGTATATCACCAAACTCGGTTTATTGCAATAACTAGGAGACTTTGCTTTCAAAAAGACTCAGGGACTGTGTTCAAGTTTTCATTGTGCCTATTATTACCAGGAGACTTGTCCGAGGAGGTGGCTTGGGTCTTTACAATGTGCATATGCTGGAGATGCAAAGGTGGGGGCGGAGTGAATTCCAGAGATAATTTGCATACAGGCTGTACTTCCACTTAGTTGGTCCCCTGCAAGATAACACCTTCAAGAATGTTTGAACATCTGGGTGAGTTTGAGGTTGGGTTGAGACTGTGCATGCCTGAGAAGAGAGGAAATAGGAGGAGACAGGGAAAGAAAGTTATAGTAAGAGTCGTGTTAATAATAATAATGATATTTATTGGATCTGAGAATGTGATAGACATAATGCCAAGAGCGCCATCTGCATTATCTCATTCAATCCTCTCAATGGCTTGGCGAGGCGAGCGCTATTATCATTTCCATTTTACAGATGATAAAACTGAAGCTTAAGTAAGTTTTGGAACTTGCTTAAGCTGACGCAACAAAGAAGAGCTTGAAAATGGACTCATACTTTTCTAACTCCTCATTCTGTGTTCTTGACCGTACTGAATCAGCTCAAGGCCCCCAGGGGGAGACCAGAAAAATCAGCTGTTCAAGACAGCCCCAGATGACCTCCTCCAAACACCTACCCAAATCTACCATCCTTGAGCCCTCCACTGTGAGAATAAGAGATACGTGAGAGAAACCGAATCTCCACATGCTCTTCTTCAGTCACCTTAAGGACCTGCCAAATATTGGTGATATTTCTACTTGCTCCTTGAAAGAATGAAAAGAGAGTTCACAAAGGTCAGTGTGTCCTTAAGCATAAGGAAACTAGGAGGCTGAGTAATTTACAAGCTTTGGAGGTACTGGAAGGGAAAACAAAATGGCAACAATTAAAACATAATTACTGAGGACCTATTCTGTCAATTACTCCACTTGAGATAGATAGATGCATACATACAAAGATAAACAGATACATACAAACATGCATGCATATATATACATACACACACACACATCTGTGTTTTATGGCAAACCAGCGGTGAAGGCACTAATCTGCTTTCAGAAGGAAACATTGCATCTCAGAGATTAGGAAACTTGCTCACTGATACAGCCTCTGTGAATGACAAATCTCATGATTTGGGGCATGCCATAGTACCTTACGGAGCCTTAACTAACCCCTCCGAGATATGAGAATTCACCCTTGCCACCAGGAATCCGTGAAATATTGTACCTAAGACTACCTCTGGGCCTGGCATAAATCCACAGCTCGTTACATGTATGCTGAAAGAAATCTGGCCCCAGCAACTGCCCGGTGCCATCTTCACGTGGTTGGACACTGGAGGAGTCAAAGAGCCACTCCCTGTGTGACTCTGGAGCCGCTGTCAGGGTGACAGTGTGCACTGTTGGGATCTATTCTCTGTGATACAAGCAGAAGTCAGAATATAGCATGCCACCCTAATTACGCTGTAATTGAACGACAATATACATCACCACTTGGCAGAGGCCCTTTGAAGTCGGGGCATCACCACCCTGCCTCGTGGGACTGTGTGCCGTTACCGCAAGCAAAATTGTTGAGCAACTGACACATTCCCAGCAGCAAATATTTCAGCAGGTAGTGAAGATAATTAGGAGCAGATTTTGATCTTGCTGACTTACCGTGAAAAGCAGGGTATCAAGGGATATGAATACAGAGACAATCAAGTCATATTAAAGTCTACCACGAAAGCTCTTCTAATATGAGGGATGAAAAAGCCGTAAAAACAAAGCTATTTTCAGTTTGAAGAGGAGAAAATGCTCCCCTTTGATCCCTGACATACTATGACAGGGAAACAAAGCTCTCAGACAAATCATCCTGTATGGTAATTCTCTTTCTTGTTTGAAATTTGGTGTGTGACAACCAAATTGCTGCTGCTTTAAAAAGTTCATTCACTTTGTTCATTCAACAAACGTTTGATAAATGCCTAACACATGCCAGGCACTATGTTAGGCCCATGGATCTTTGCGCTCAACCAGTTACGGTGGACTGGGAGAGATGGAAACATTTTTTCAGATAATTAAAGTACAGCGTGTTAAGCATCGATCAAGGTTAGTGAGGGTGCCTTTGAAGCAAAGGAAGGGAGCCCTATAATAGACTGGTAGACGCATGATGAAGTCAAGGGTGCCTTCCTGGAGGAGGAGGCATTTGATGATCAAATAGGCTTCAGCTATGTTAATGGGGAAAGGCTGTTTCCTAAAGGGCAAAGAGCTCGTGGAAAGGCACAGAAGCATAAGGAAACTCAAGGAATAATAAGAAGTTTAATTCATGAATTCATTTTGGTACAGGTGGTAGGGTTGTGAGAAATGAGGATAAATGGGGCCAGATCAACGACCTGTGTTCTGCTAAGAAATTTGTTCTTTAGCCTAAGGGAAATGAAGCATCTTTGAGTGAATTTAAGAATCAAATTTCTTTTTTTTTTTTTTTTAAGATTTATTTATTTATGTATTTCAGAAAGAGAGAGCACAAGTGGAGGGGAGGGAGGGGGAGAGGCAGAGGGGGAGCAGCAGAGCAGGAGGGAGAAGCAGGCTCTCTGCTCAGCAGAGACTCCTATGTGGCATTTGATCCCAGGACCCAGGAATTATGAATTAAGCCAAAGACAGACACTTAACCAACTGAGCCACCCAGTCACCCCTAGGATCAAATTTCTACCTTCCAAGATCACCAGAATGGATGGTAAATTACAGTGAAGGGGGATGGCTAGGAAAGCAGGAAGTCACCTAGGAGGCTACTGTAATCACCAGCAGAGAATTCCTTAAGATCTGCAACACTGGGAATGAAAGAGGGAGCTCAAGAAAGATCACTCTTCTTAGAGGTTGAATTCAGAGTGGAATGAACTAAGATCTAAGACTATATTTTATGAAGAAATAAAAGCTCATCTTTAATGAAACTAGTAATTAAGACCACCTTGGTTTAATTTATGGGATGTATCTATTCTTGGAAAAATTCTCTATGTAGATTAGATTCTCATAAACTAAATCCATCTGAACGTGGCAGAAGAGCTTGTTATTTAACACACTCTTATTCTGATTGATTAGGGTATAAATAATAACCCTCTAACTTATTTGCTTATTTAACGTGAATTTTCGGATTTTGGATTGGCCCAAAGTATGTTGCATATGCCTTTGCCACCATTTCAATTGTATTTACCCAAATGATATGCTTTTTTCTCTAATAATATGTAGCTATCTCTTATCCACTGCAGTAGCGTTGTTCCCCACTGCATCCATTTCAGCAGTGTCCTGGCTAATTTTAGTTGTTTGCCTATAGTGTCAAGTTAATACAAACGATCCATTTACTGTAAAAAGACCATTTGTGAGTGGCATGAAAGCATTTTTGATGGATTTACAGATGGATGCATGCCTAAACAGGAAAGTGGGGAGTGATAAGTGGATAGATGAGGTGGGGATTTGTAGACTCCTACACCTTCAATAAACCCTGAAGAGTAAAGTCATGTGAGGAAACTGAGGTACAGGAACCGGCCATCGCCAAATCAGAAGTCGGATCACTTAATAAACAGTCTAATGCCACTGACTCATATCATACAGATACTAGATAGACTTTGGATAAATAAACAAATACTAAAGGAATTGTATACTTCTATAGCATACCAAGATAGTGGCAAAAGAAAAGTTAAAGAGAACAGGTTCCTCCAAATTCCACCAAAAAAAAGCTGATTTCAAACTTAAAAAAATTTTTTTATTATTACGTTCCATTTCTAACTTCAAAAAGAAAATGGCTTTGCATAAAAAAAAAAAAATTGAGGAAGAATCCACCAAGTACCCCACATACATTGTCCCATTTCATCAGCACGATCAACCAAATAACCGAATATGTAGATGTCCCTAGTCCCTTTACAAATGACAACATTGACACTCAGAGGAACTAAATGACATGCTCAGCATCATTTACTGCTAAAAGTTGAAGGAGGACGTGCACAGCGTCAACTTCTAAAAGTCGACGTTGTGGATGTCTCCACAGCTCTAATTGCCATTTCTGAGCACTTCCCACTGAAGCTGGGATTCTGCAAGCCAGCTCTTGGTACCTTGATGTGAAGACTCTCCATGAACGCCTTCTGTTTCCCTTTATGGAGTTGTGCGTGAACTGCTCTCCAGGGGGTCATTGAGTAAGTCACTGGAATCCTTTCTTGCTTAATACTTCGTAGATAATAAGTAATTTCCCCCTAATAATTCCAAATACAATGTTTTAAAGACTCCAAGCCATGTGTGGACGCTTGCTGAACTCTCTCAATTCCTTCATCAGGTTTTCATGAATGAAGACAATAAGAAAACATACTGGGTCAAGTCAGGGGTCCATTCCGCCCGGTGGACGACACTCATGCTGACACGAAGGGCCATTTGTCATTTGTTCTCCATCGTGTCAGCTTCAAAGGATTCAGCAACCACCCGAGCAGGTCAAGCTTGTCCTAATTACAAATTCTAACTTAGCCATTCATCATTTTAGCACAATCCTTTTCGAATGGATTGGTATAGATTTATGTAGATGATCTTCGCTGATGGATCTGCTAACTCAAAAACACTTATTGAGCGCCTTTTGTGTGCCAGACAATTTCCAAGATATAACAGATCACGGGAAGAATAAGACCTATTGCCCCTGAAAAGTGCAGGTAAACAGACAACTGCTGTGTATTACAAATGGGTTATGATAGAGAACAACAGAGAGCGCTAGAGAAATTGGTGGATGGGGTCGTATTTTCCTGTCGGGGGTGGGTCGCTTTAGGTAGCCTGTCCCCCTTATCCCAGGCTCAAGAACAAACTCACCAAAAGTAGATATGCACTGAATCCACCTCTTGGAGCCAAGCCCAGCAAATCCACAGCCTAAAGCAGAACCACCCTTGCCAAGCCCAGCCTAGATCAGCCAAATGGTAGTCCAGTCCCATGATGGATTTGAAAACAAATGCTTGTTGTTTATAAGCCTCCTGCTTGGGTTGGTTTTCTTTTATGTAACATTATTACAACAATAGTCAGCTGATACCAGATGCATGGCCCTGGCACATGAATGGTGCTCGCCAATTGGTGGATCTAACTGTTCTTATCCTTTTTCTCTTGGCATCAAGCAGCCATTGAAAATGGAACGTATGTGTAAACGAATCTGTGTCTACACCATATTTAAACAAAATATTCTACAGTTTCATCACCAAAGATTATCTAACTCCACATTGCAGAGAGGGAAAGGAAGGCATAGAGATTCATGGTGCCTACAATTCATTAATTAAATATTCAGCGCAATACATAAGACAAACAGGGTCCAGCGTCACTGGGAAATCTGTTGCCTACCATGCAACGGGGAAGCTCAGTGAACATTTCAGCTTTCCCTCAAAGGAGAATCCGCACTGGGGAGTTGGAAAGGCTGGCTTGGCACTGCTGCCAAGTGGCTTTTCTTTAGAGGCAGACATAATGTCACACGTGAGAACGCAGGTAAAAAGAAACACCAAACGATTCTTAGGAGAGCTTTATGACGAAGACTGAGGCAGGTAACTGACCCAGTTTCTCTTTTGATGGAAGCTGTTCTGAGGCCCAAGAAAATTCTGATAGCCCTCTCTAAGAGACACAATGTCTTGGTGTGATTGTTGAACTTTTCTTTCCTTTTCATAAAAAAGAGAAACTTGAACTTACTACGAGCAAACTCCATAAGAGTTGAACTTAGAGGTTTCCTTTCCACAGTACACACGGGATGGCCTGGTATTTGGGCATCTTGGCCTTCACCTGTGTCATCATGCCGCAGGCTAGAGAAAGGACACATGGGGACATTTACATATTTTATTCATGCTACAGCTGTGTGCCTACCATTTATTTTGTGGCAGCAAAGGACTTAAAGTGTGGTCGAGGTTGTGAAAAGAAAGACAGGAAAAGAAATTAACATCCACTGGTGGCCAGCTATGGCATTTCTGTTCTATACTTTCCTTGTGATCTTCGCAACAACCCTCTAAGGTAAGTAGAGTCTTCCATTTTAAAAACAGAAAATGGAGTCTCAGAATGATACCTTAGGTTGGGTTTACTGGAACCAAGACTCTGCAGCAGAGACTTGAATGCAGGAGTTTTCCTGGGGGGTCCATATGGGCAACCCATCTTGGTAGGACAAGATGGGAGAGGGCTGGGCAGAAGTGGATGCAGTCACAACAGAGGCCTCAACTGATCCTATGAGGAGTTCGGAAATAACTCCAGATTGAGACGAGGGGATGGGATAGACCCAAGTGACTACACAAAGAGTATTCTTATATGAAGTCCTTGCTATAAATAACCAGGTAGGAAGAATGAATTCACTAATTTAGTTTATTTGCTCGCTCATGCGTTTGTTGACCGAATCATTCATTCACAAATACTTAGAGAGCCCCTACGGTGTGCCAGAAGCTACTCCAGATCCGTATAAACTCTGAAGATGGATTAAGTGTAACTTTTTGCCCTTTGAGGACCTTGCAGCCCAGCCTTGTGACTAGTTAAGTAAACTAGGTCTTTAAAAAAAAAAAAAAGCACATACCATAAAACTTACATTAAATTAAAATAAGGAAAGACCTAATCCGTGAGCAAATGTCTCCTGAAGGCTACAGGAAATCCCTGAGGGACAAGAAGACACTTGCATAGAGGACCAAAGTATTCCCTTCTGCCCTGGAAACCATTCTCTGTGGGTAGGAACTAATTAAAGAGTATGCTTTTCTGTCTCATCATCTCTGTTTGATGGATTTGGCTCTGCACAGAGGCCAGAGTCTGGCTTGGATTGCTTCTGAATTTGCCCTTCTATCAGATGCAATCTCTAGACTCTTCTCTCTGCCACAGGGAGAAAAAAAAAAAAGTTCTTACTATGAATAATAACCCCTTAAATGAAGTGACTCTAAAGAAAGTAGATTGGAAAATAAAGACTGAGCTAAATAAAAATGTCATAATAGGCAAGAAGTCCTGCCAGTACTTTTCCACTGGGAGCCTTAACTCACTATCCATCAGTATTTTGGACTTAAAGTGGACAATGTAATTAGCATGACACCATTTGTGGAGACCTCCATGGACATAAAAAGGCACGGTTCTGGCTTCAGAGCACCCTCATCAGTAGGGCAATATAAACCCAGTATGAACAAGCAGAAATACTTAATAAAGACGAAGCGAAATTTCTTTGAGGTTTCTTTTCAAAGTTAACCAATTTGAAACAGATATGATGCACAAACAGCTTGTTGAGCTCTGAATCTATCGCTACGCTTCAAAAAAAACTTGCGGTAATCTACGCTGACTATACTGCCTTGCAAAATAGAAGTAAAAAGAGTAAGAATGACTTATCGTTAAGAGAAAAAGAGGGAGCTGACATTTAAAGAGTGTCAAACTGAGGTTGAGTTATGCTAATCTAATTTCTTAGAAGCACCCAAATCAACCAGCTTAATTACCAAAAGAGAGTAGGAGGAAAACTATCTGGAAACTACGAAGATTATCTCACTCACGAACTCATTCATTCATCCATTCAGCAATATGCACTGAGCACCTACTATGTGCCAGACACCCTTCTAGGAACCATTCAGATGAAGTGGTAGATACAAGAAAAAAGTTCTTATTTTTCTTGAAACTCACATTCAAGAGCAGAAAAAGAAATAATTATCAAGCACGAAAATAAATAATACAAGTATAATATTGAGGATTGATAAGGGCTTTGGGAAAAAAAGCACCGCCAGGACATTGAGAATAATGGCAGGGTCAAGGATTTCAGATGGAATGGTAGATACTGGCTTCTCAGAAGAGGTGGCATTTGAGGAACAAGTTCCAAAGAAGAGAAGGAGCCTTCTAGAAATCTGTGGAGAGAAGGGTACTCCAAAGAAGAGGAAAGAGTCAGCACAAAGGCCCTGCAGTAGAAACAACTTTGGTGTAAATGAGGAAATTCATCGTCTATTCACAAAGCTGTGTGTCCGAGTGTCTGGTCTCCCAGAGGAAGGCTTGCTGTTCCTCAGTTGCCCAAAGACACTAGATGCAGCCACGGGAGGTGCATGAGTTTTGTGAGCAAGAGGGAGGATGGCAGGAGATGTAATTGGCAAAGCCAAACTGTGACGTCATTGGAAAAGCGATACGCCTAAATCGGATGTCCTGGTTTCTGATTCAGATGATGCTGCCACTCAAGATAGAGTGACTTGGGGCCAGCCCCAGCGCTCCAAGGAGCCCCCATACCTTTTCTATACAACACAGAAGCCAAACTTGATCCATAAGTCCCCTCCCCCCACCCTTTTCACAGTTCTGTGAACCTACTGTTTAAATGTGCAATTTAAAGTGGATGCCTCAGAACTTCAGGCCTTTGAGATGCCGGCGGCTAATCCCATCAAGTGATGCTTGGCTTTGTTTGTTTAGGGGAAAATAATTAAATTAATTATCTTTTACACAATAACCAGTGAGCAATTTTTTTAGTGAGATGAGTAAGGGAGAAAAGAGAAGGCAAATGTGCGTCTTTTGCCCTGGGTAAAGACCCCAGCCCTTGTCTGCACCTGCTGGGGGCTGACTATGTGAGCTTTCCGCATTTTAAGTATTAGGCTTATTGCTCTTAGGAACCAATTACAGCTTGTCAGGAATTTTTAAGTAAGGTCAATAACTAGATGGGATGCTGGCAGACCATCCACTGAATGAAGAACATGTCTACATTTTCAGAGTGCTGAAGAAACATACCTTGCATGTAACTATCCAGATTAGATAGAAGTAACTTCATTCTACAAATGAGCTTGCGGAAGCCCGAAGGAGCTAGGGAAGCAACTTAAATGTTGATTTCCAGCAGAGCCAGGGCTAGAATGCACATTTCCTGAGTCTACCTTCTTACTTTGAGATGTGCATAATTGAATGATATTATAAATATATTTACTTATAAATATATTTAGTCTATAGAGCCCTGATTTCTCTTGCATCACCCAGGCTTCTGTTAACACCCATAGTCCTTTCGGGTTAATTAGCAAAAATAAATAAGTAGAGCAGCCCCATGCCAGGGTACATGGCTGTGTCAGTAGACCTCAGATTAGAGCAGCCCCTCTTAACCACATCTTGTTGGCCCTAGTTGTGCAGTGTACGGACTGCACAGCTATATTCTGGCAGTCGTGATCCTGACTTCCCAACTACCTTTTAGCCATTTGAGAACGTTGTGGATTTTATCTTTTCTGATGAAATAGCAAGAGGACAAAATATAACACGTATTACTTATATTTGCCTTTTGCTTTCCAATGTGCTGAACTATTTGACAGTATTTTGGTTCCTCTAAGGAGCAATCTTATGGGATAGTGAAGAAAAAGAAAGGATCAGTGCCCTTATGTGATTGGTTAGGTAGCAGAGATTCAGAGAGATAATATGTGACCTTTCCACATTGACCCAGTCAGTAACTGAGGAAAATGAATTTTAATCTCAGAACTTCTGCTGCTGAATACAACTATTTCCCCATCTCATTTAAGTAGAGAAACTTAAGCCTGATTTTTTTTTTTTTTTTTTTAATGAGTCCTTAAAGCTCCTGGACAAAAGTTAAAAGTATAAAGTCTTGGGAAAGGAGCTAAAATGGGAACTGCAAAGAAATTTTGCTATAATCTATGAATTTCATTTTCCAAGGAATCTTTGTGTTCTCAGGTTGAACCGGTTAGTTGTTCCCACACATTGAGTACTGCTGGATATGGAAAACTGCTGAGAGTCAGCTGCACATTTCATTCTTGTCTATTTAGGGCCCAGACCTGTCCAAGTGAAGAGAAAATAACCATGTTACTTAATGCAGAGAAAATGACTGGGTTGCTTATGCAATACATACGTGTAATTGAAAAACAAAAACAATTACGTTAATTAAAAGAATTGCTCAGATTTTTGGAACACAATAAAAGAGATTTAAAAGTTATAATAATTTCACCAAAACAAACTGTTATATTTAAGAAATAAAACTCCCCCACACTCTGTCTTATGTTTATAATGCCACATACACATTGACGAATGACTTTTTTCACTTCTGAGCTCTTTGTATTGGTGTCATGGGAAGGACCAGAGAGACACGCAGTTGAACTCTCAAGGGCAGGGCAAGATCATCAGGGCGATACATCTCAGCACAAAAATGTGAAGGAAGCATTCTGGGTAAAGAGAGAATTGCTGGGGGAAGATTCAACTTGTGAAGAAGTAGCTTCTGAGGTCAGCACAGAATCTTGTCTCATTGCTGTTCAATCACATTTAGAAGTGTTTACAGTTGAGAATGTCTACACAAGCTTGTGGCCGACCTGCAAGTCTTTTTTTTTTTTTTTAAGACGTCATTTTTTTTTTTTTAAAGATTTTATTTATTTATTTGACAGAAAGAGAGATCACAAGTAGGCAGAGAGGCAGGCAGAGAGAGAGAGAGGGAAGCAGGCTCCCCGCTGAGCAGAGAGCCCGATGCGGGGCTCGATCCCACGACCCTGAGATCATGACCTGAGCTGAAGGCAGAGGCTTTAACCCACTGAGCCACCCAGGCGCCCCCAACCTGCAAGTCTTGTTCAAATATGTTGGCCTAACTGGAAAGGCCCCAGTTCTGTCACTAACCCCGGCTCAGGCATCCGTCCAGTCTCTGAGTCCCCAGCCTCGCCTGCTCCTTACTGCAGCTCCCTTAGTGGGCATTTTCTTCTTTGGTCAGGACTGTGTCTCCTTGGACAGACATTTAGGAACTTGCCATGCATGCTTCCTGGGCCTGCTTTCACTCCAGACCTAGATTCTGGCTTCTCCTCAGCTCTGCCCCTCAGAGCCAGAGGACAACACTTCCCTGGCAAGCTGAGCCCGGCCTCCTGAGGGCCCTCCCCAGACCCAGGCTGTGGGATCTCGGTCGTCTGTGAGGGGAAATTTGGACGAAAACATTGTGGCCATTTTGAGAAAATTACCGAGAATCTTTGAAAAAAGAAAATGAGTTAGAAAAGGTACAGGCGCCTTCTGGAGGCAAACCCACATATTAAAAGACAAACTGTTTTAAAATAAACTGTAAGAAACACCTGACAGGGCTCTATTAGCTAGACTCATGTTGGAGAGAATATGTTCTCTGTGTTCTATTAAAGTATTCAAAATCACTCTTTGTATGACTAAGACCTGGGTTTTGCTGTCAGTGTGAAGACAGAAACACACAACTGTATTTTTCTCTTTGGTCTTTGGAGGAGCAAGAATGGCAATATCTCTTCAAGAAGAAACAATAGGTCTTCCTTGCTCTTACACAAACTCTAGGGACAACTAAAGTCTACGTGATGTCTCCCAATGATTTGAGTTGAAATATTTTAAAAAGATTATAGTAACAACTTTAGCTGCTATTGATAATATTTAAGAATGATGATAAATACGTCCCAGTATATGAGAGGTTGGCTTACTTAAAGTTGAATTTGAAGCCTCTGTGCTTTATGTAATTTATGTCGATAAAGCTTTCTGTTGTAAAGTTCTAAAGGCACATTTCTCATCCCTACTATATAGACGTCATCGCACGTGTGGTTAAAGCTTAG
This sequence comes from Potos flavus, assembly GCA_028534135.1. NCBI lineage: Eukaryota > Metazoa > Chordata > Mammalia > Carnivora > Procyonidae > Potos > Potos flavus. Next base: position 7,639,141 of record CM052900.1, read on the forward strand.
TATATCAGAATGCGTATCCAAGCTACCCACAGCAGTCCACTGCCTTTTTTTTCTTTTTTAATTTTATGTATTTATTTTTTGAGTGAGCACAAGCAGGAGGAGGGGCAGAAGGAGAAGCCGACTCCCCGCTGAGCCAGGAGCCTGACGGGGAACTCCATCCCAGGATCCGGGGATCATGACCCAAGCTGAAGGCAGATGTTCAACGGAAGGAGCCACCCAGGTGCCCCATTGGCCTTTTACGGCAAGCAATCCTATCAAGCGATATTTGAAATTTTTTGATAGTTGATCTGCCATTACACATACATAAAAACACCGGCCACTAGCTTTGACTTGTAGGTTCATCATCTTAATGATGGTCCAACAACCAAAACAAGCCACTCACTGCCAAGCAACTGCATTCTCAGGATAAATTTTATCATTTGAGAAGTAGATAGCCATGGCATGTGTGTGGACAAAGCATGAGGTTCAACATTGATTCCATCAATCCTATGGCTATACTTCTGAAGAGAATAAACAAGTCGAGAGCGATTTTAAAAAGCAAATGTATAGAGTATGCAGGTATATTTAACTTCAGCATAATGGCTGAGGGAACAAATCTGGAATCAGACTACCTGGACCCAAACCCTGGTCTTGCCGCTTCTGAACTGTATAATGCTGGGCGAAGTGTGTCATCGTGAGCTTCTGTTTTCCCATCTGTAGGATGAAAGCTAGAACCTGGCACAGGTCTTTTGCAGAGATTAAAATAGATTGTCTATGCCAAGTTCCGAGCAGTTTTTGTCATTCAATAGCGTTGGCTATGCTTTTTTTTTTTTCTTTAACTTAGAAGAATGGAGACCTGCGGAAGTAACACAAGGAAATTTACAAGAATGCTATTCTACTGAATAACCCCCAGACCTCTGATTTACAAAACAAATGTGGAATATAACTGAAAGAAGAGATTGGCTTTACAATCAGAAGGACTGAATTTGAATTTTTCCCCTAGTGATCTCGAGCCGGTGGCTTCTTTTCTTTCTATCTTTAAAATGACAATGGCGATGCCCACCTCACCCAGTGGTAATGGAGATTAATGAGAGCAGGCATGCAAATTAACTAACGCAGTGCCTCTAGCGACACAGAAGGTGCTAAATAAATATTCTTCTCTCCTCGCCCTCTTTTCCCTTCCTCAGACTCTGATGTCATAGTTTAGCATTTGTCTAAATTGGATACTTGAGCAATGACACTTCTCAGTGGTTTTAGGTCAAGACCATTTGTCCCTAAAACCAGTTCATGAACCCCTATTTTAAAGTGCTTAGATATTTGCATAGATTGGACACATTTTCATCACAAAGTGGCTTCAAACTGCATCAGTAGAGGAAACTGTTTCAGACTTGGTTCAGCTTTCTGCTCAGGTGCATTTCATGTATCTAATATGGGTTGTTGATTGGAACAACACTGAATGTCGCATTTCACATTCATGGCCTCTAAATAAAGTGTCTGAGATAGTTTATGAATCTGAGTCATATCCTCCAGACTCCAGACCTGTCTGGAGAAAATATCGCCCCCTTTTTATTGGAAATGCCTGAAGGTGTAAGTTGTTACTAAGTTTCTCACCCATTGACTCCAGCCTCTCTTCTTGATTCAGGCTGTTCTCGGGGAAACTGACAATTTCTAGTCAAATAAGTGGACCAGGAGATTTTATTTTACCCACTGTTTTGCTAGTTTTTAATAAGGTATGAAGGTGACTAATGTGTTCCAGTTTGAGGCTGGGACAAGATAACCCTTCCCAGAAAGCTGGTTTTTTTTTTTTTTTTTTTTTTTTTTTTTTTTTCAAAGACAAAATTATGCTGTGCAGTTAAAAGATCAGTTAGGGATTTCCACTCTGGTCGGAAGTCTGGTAAACATATGCTAATTTTCAAATACAGGGTTGACTTGGACTTCCCTAGTGTAAGGAGATTCTGTTTAGAAGTAGATGGAAAATCAATTCCTTGCTGGTTAAAAAATAATGCCTTCACTTATTTTAAAAGTGAAAGAGAGCCGGAAGTTAAACTTCCTTTTAAACTTGAACCTGTCAGGCCACAAGAGCTTCCTTAGCAAAATGTTTTTTTTTGTTGTTGTTGTTGCCTGACATCAGTGTTGTAATGGAGTGTCATGATGTTTCTATTCAGCATTCAGAAATGATTTGCATCTCCCCCGAAAGTATTTGAAAGTATTTGAACAGCTTTTCTAGCTCTCTGATTCCGGATGCTTTTCCTCAAGGAAGTTCAATGCAAAGGTCTGGCTTTCAGTCTACTTTACTAATCTAGCCTGACAATAAGGCTGAAAATGTTCAAGGACATGTACTGACTTACTTAAGCATCTCTACTGCATGCACTTGCTACAAAGACTTAGACAGTAAACAGTAGTATGCGATCGTGGTGTGCATGCCACTGATGCTTCAGGAAGCCTGCCACAAGAGTCTTCGTCGTTATGAGAAGTGCCTTTTGTTGGCTTGCTTTTATTTTGATTCCTTCAGTACGGCAATTCAGTCCGATTCAGATTTAGCTAAGTGACTTTGTCATCGTCCCTTACTGTGTGCCAAATACTAATGATGAGATTTCACTTATATTACCTCACTTAATCTTTGAAATAATTGCTGAGGCATGCATTACTGTTCCTGTGAGCTTTGGAGGTTAAAGTGACTTGCCCAAACTCACTCCACTCTCAGTGGCTAGGGCAGCAACCTAAAAAAACAACAGAGTTGGGATTTGAACCCAAGTCTTCCCAGGGCAGGCACTAGCTGTACTTGCCCAATCTGTGTTCAATAAACCAGACTCCTATTGAAGAAAGAAACCAAAAGCAACCCAAAAGTCCTATGGGCAAAGAAATTTGGAAAGCATGGAATGAAGCAAAGTTAATTGGTTTCTTAAGTGTAAGATCTTCTTAGCACCAAGAGTAAGATTTCATAGTAGTCAAGATGAATCCAAAACACTTTACCAGTGGAATCCTTTCTAATAAGGAGCCCCTCACAGGACTCAACACCTATTGGGAAATATCTGCATTACAGCTTACACTTTTGTGCTATTTTCTGAGTTTTTTAAATAATGTCTCAGAGAATGACAGTGCCCTTTTTTTTTTCATAGCACAATCCAACTGTTCAAGTCATTAAAGATGTCATTGGGAAAACATGACCACACCACAAATCCATTAAGAGCCCATAGGGTATAGATCCTGCTGAGCTTATTTCAAGCACTTCTGCTTATCCAAAAGCATCACTAGGATCCTTTATTTCCAATCATGAATTTGGAAACACCTAATGTAGTGAGCTACAGACTACATCTTCTAAGAACATAGGTTCCAAGAGCCATGAAGGGACTTTTTATGTTCCATTCTGTGATTCTCTGCTGGAACTTTATAGAAATCAAATTTCTGGGAAGTAATAGATTCTTGTCCTCATAAAGACAAAAGATCATGAGGAACTTCTCTTTTTTAATATGTGTCCAAAGGAGAAGAAATTCTATGAGCTCATTCACTCCCAAATCAGCTGAGAAGGAATCAGGAGAAAGGAGATTGCAGAAGTCATGGTAAAATCTATTGAACCAAAGCAGAACTGCCTGAATCTTAGATGTCCTGCAAGTCCCACATTCCTCATTTGGGGCTGGTTAATGTGGGTTAGTAGATGTGATGGGAACTGGAAGTCATGGTGGGAGGGACAATCCTTCCTTCCGTTAACCGTTGCTAACAGCAAATGAACAACATGAGAAAAAGAAGGTGAAGAATGACTAATTCCCTCACCCTGAGTACTTGTACTCAGTCTGTGAAGTCACTGCACCTGCTCTTGTTTCCCACGTGTGAGTGGGCCTAGAATCCTTGAGGTGCAGCTCAGTCCCTTCTAGTCCAAGGGCATGGTGAGTCTGTCTTCTGTACAATGTATGTGGGAGCGATGGGCAGTTAGTTCTTTCATCATGACAGCCGCTGGTCTCCAACCCGACTCACTGTCAACCCTCTGAGACGGTCCGTTCATACCCTCAACCTCTTTTCCTCCATCAACTGCCTCGATACCCAGACTACCCTATTTAGGATCCCATTCCCCTTTATACTAAGCAATGTGGTCACCATCTCTGCGAGCTGAGTGCCAACCCCATGGTTTACGTCTTCAATTGTATTTTCAAGTATTGGAGTGCATAGACACACATAAACACACACACAGCCATATACAAATACATTCCAAGATATATATCTTAACTATGTTAATATAATACATACTAATCCATGTTAGTTTCTAGTTATGTGACTTCATTTATTCCTCACTCCTAGTGAATTGGGATATCGGTACAGAACAATACAGTTGTTCTGACCACATACTGTGCCACTAGACATCCGACTTTTGCCAAGAAACCTAATTTCTCCAGGAAGCAAATCCTTCATTTGGAAAACAAGAGTCTCACAGTGTGATTGTAAATTTTAACTATGCATTTAAAACCATTCTGCAAATCCGGAAAGGCAATATGATTTCCCTATCTTACTTATTCATTGAATTAGCAAAAACCTATTGTGAGTCCGCTATGTGAGAACATGAGGCAAGGTCTAGGGACCCACACATAAATAAAGTCACGTCCATCCATGAAGACTTCCCATAGAAGCATTTAATGCCACAAAACTTTCTTGACCTCTTAGCATTTAATTGCACTCTCCTTCTGGACACCCATTTCTCTTGTGTTCCTTCTCTCTTTCCCTTCCTTCCTACCTTCCTTCCTTCTCTATTGCTTTGGCCGGCTAAGTCCTTTTACACCATTTCTAAATGTTGGTGTTTGCTAAAGCATTGTTCTCAAGCCAAGTCATGATCTGTATTGTCTCCTACACAACATTACTTATTGGCTTTAAATTTCGTCTCATGTCAAGGCCTCTAGAATGTATCTCTCTAGCCAGAAATGTGATTTCTTACATAGTACAACTGGTAATACAACTAACGGGCTTTCATGCCAGACATGTCAATTTGGGAAATCTCAACCTGCCTTTATAAATTTGTCACTACTGTTGTTTCCCTTATCTTTGTAAATGTTACCTCCCTTCACCTCACTGAACCCAAACCTGGCCATCATTAGTTAGACCTTCCCCAACACATCCTGTCAAGGCTTATCAAGAATCTCCCCTCTGCTGCCACCATCCAAGAGCAACCACCAGCATCACTCACCTGAACCTTGGCAATGACCTTTCAACGGATCCCCCAGGGTCATCTTTCTTAAACAAAAAATGTACTTTCTGGCTAAAAACCTTCAAGGACTTCCCATTGCATTTGACAAAACCAACCAAACAAAACCCAATCCTTCATGTGATGTACTAGGCTCGATGACCTGGCTGTCCCCTTATGTATCGGTCCCACCAAGGGTGACCCCCTTGCTGCCATGCAGTTGTTTTAACCTTCATTTGGGACATCAGACACAGCAGCATGATCCTGCCTCTGGATCTTGTACTTGCCCCAGGCTGTCTTGAAGCCTTGCCCCTCCACTCCATCTTCATTTAGCTGAGACCTACTCATACTTCAGGTCTAGATTAACACTGCTTCTTCAGAAGACTGCCTTGACTCACTCATCTAATGGAGATCCCCAGTCGTTCTTTCTCTTAGAAACCTGCACTTTTCCTTCATGGCACTTAATTTTATATTTCTATTCATTTGCTTAATATTTATCTTCCCCATGTGAGAATAAACACCATGAGAGAAGAGACTGGAGTGTTTATATTCCTAAATACTCAGCCCCTAGTATCTGGTAAATAGCCAACATGTAGCACGTATTTATAGAATGAACTAAGGAAAGAATGATATTTTGTAATCTGTTTAAAACCTGACTCTTTAAACCACAGTTTTTCATTAAAACTATTTTAGATGATATGTTAATCATTTATCTGACTTCTTACATTGAAGAAATAAAATATAACATAAATTTTTTTTCCTGATGACCTAAGTCACCAAAGAACAAAGGATGAAACAATTAATTCAGACAAGACTTATATGTAAGATGAAAAACCAACTGCACTAGCATAAGTTACAGAAACTTGGCTTTATAACAGTTAATGAGAACATAACTCAGGGGTTTTAGTTTGACTAAAAATTCAAAATGAGTCAATAGCAGACTATGGCTTATGACTATTAATATAGACATAAGTTACATTCATAGAACTCTAGATGCTAAAATAAGGTGAAAGTTCCTCTCTCCTCTGGACCTAATATATCTATTTATTTTAGGACACCACCACTAAGCACATACCAAAGCTGCAGGGTATTGGAAAGAAAGGCTAAATGCTGGAAGGCCATCTTACTGTCCTGGTGGGTTTTCTTAATGGCCTGATGTGGGGATTCTTTAGCGCTCTGACCTCCCCGGTCATTGGATAATCATAGCCTCTTAGGCGGGCTTCTCCCCTCTCATTATTCCCATGACTTGCCATCAGCCACTGATTTCCCAAATCCGAATTGCTCTCCAAGATCTCTTCCTGAGCTTCGCATGCCCCAGGGCCCGCTGGGTATCTCTGCCTGATTATCTCGTAAGGTCCTTCAAACTGAAGGTGGCACCCTTCCATTGATAGAGCACCTTCTACCTGCTCCCGAATCAAAAACCTGAGAGGTAACTGAGCCTCTCCTTCCTCAGCTCCCAAACCTGCTGAAGTGATGTCACCCATCACTGGCACACATTCAGATAGGAATGGTCTACCATGCTCTGGGACGATTTCAGAAACCATTCTCGCGTTGGAAGTGGGGTTAGGTGTCTTAGTGAGCTCCAGCTGCGGCAACCAACATCGTTAACGGGATTGCTCAAACAGCAGACATTTATTTCTCACCATTCTGGAGGCCAGGAAGTCTAAGATCAGGGTGCCATCATGGTCGGGTTTTGGTGAGGAAGGGCCTTCTTCTTGTTTTTAGATGTTTGCCTTCCTGCTGTGTCCTCACATGAGAGAGAGGGTCCTCTGCCCTCCTCCTCTTCTTATAAGGGCACTAATCCATTAGGGGGGCCCCGCCCTCATGACCCCATCTAAACCTGAACATTCAGTCCATCACTTTGGGCTAGAGCACGTCATTATGATATCGTCAGGTGACACGGTGGTTCCGTTGGAGTTTGTGAGTCTGTATGTGTACTATTTGCTACAGTCTATTATTTTAGATTTTTATGTCTGATTTTATGATTTTAGCATTTTTTCCCACTTCCTTTGAGAGTACCTGTCTCCAATATCATGTTGTCTTCCTCGCCTAACATTTGCTGAAGCTTAGGAAAGCAGAGAATTCAGTTGCCTGAATTTTCTAGAAAATAGGTAATTAGAATATGAATGAGGATTTCTGGATTCTTCCATGGATGTAGAGTTTAAACAATTAATTTGGTAGCATTCATCTTGCCTATCTAATTATGGCTTCCACCACACAAACCTGTTTCACATGGCGCCTTTGCCAATGCCATACCCCGCACCTGGAATGCCTTGCTGACCGTGACCGATTCTCTGCCTGGTGAGTTCCTGCTCATCCTTGAAATCACATCCAAGCTGTTCTCTCAGGATGTCTTCTCTAACTGCTCAGGCCTGGCTAAGCCTCCCTCATTCAAGTCTACGCAGCCTCCTGGGCCTGCCACTCACACCGCATGTGCTACTTTGTGCCATCATGGTTGTCACAACCAGAATGACTTCCCCCGATAGAATTAACATGCCATGAACAACCGTTCTAAGTTCCGGGGAAACTCTAGGACCTGCTCGATACGTCCAGGAATTTTGGGAAGGTGGGGGAGGGTATTGCATTTTCTTGTCCTAGCTCATCCTGCACTTCCACTCCTTTGGATTTTCAAGTCCCAGTTCCCGAACCTTAGACGTGGTATCCTCACTCCACCTTAGACATGCTAGCCTCACCAACCCACTTTCTTTCCTTCACAAGATGCTTTGTGCAGTGCAGTCTCAATTTTCTCATCTGTAAAAGGGAAATACTGGGACCTTTCTTTGGATCATTGTGAAGTTTAAGTGGGTTATTACTTACAAAGCACTTAACACAGTGTCTGGTGCCCAGGGAAAGCTCAGTAAATGTAGGTTATTGTTTGCGTTATTGTCACTATCCACATATGAGCAAGGAGAAGTTTAAATCATGGTTTCTTCCATTCAACTTAGGCCAAATTTTTAGTCTGGGATCGTGACTTTACCTACAGGTAGAAAATGGGTTTTCTTCTAAGACAAAGCCAACTGCAGAGGCTGATCCTTTTCCCTTTCCTTGCTCTCCTCAACCACCCTGCCCATCTTCTTCTCCCTTTTCTCCTTCCCCTTCTTTTTCCCAGCCCCTACCGTTCTTTTCTTTTTCCTCCTACTTCTTGTTGCAGAGTTTCCTGGCTTGTTTTTTCTGTTAGAATTTAAACTCCTTGAGGGTAAGAGTTAGGACTTACTCAACTAGTAAGCCCGAAGGTTGTCACATGGTGGGTCTTCATTAAACTTCCAATTACTGAAATACAAAAGCTTTCTCTTGGCTGTCTTCCACTTTTCTAGATGTGTCCTGGATGGTGCATTGCTTTGTAAGTAGCCCCCAGATACATATTCCTTTGTGCTTACTCATTTCTCTGTGTGTGTGTGTGTGTGTGTGTGTGTGTGTGTGTGTGTTACAAAGAGCAACAGTAGGGCTGCCTGGCTGGCTCAATCCATAAAACATGCAACTCTTGATCTTAAGGTTGTAAGTTTGAGCCCCATGTTGGGTGCAGAGATTACCTAAAAATAAAATCTTTTAAACAACAGCAAAACCAAAGAGTAACAATAGCTAGCATTATTAGAGGAACTATATGTACTTATTTTATTCAAATATTACCAGAACTCTATGAGACATGAATTATCATTATTTGCCTTTTACAGATGAGGAAACTGAGGCTCAGGGAGTTTATGAAATTTGATTAATTTTAAAATAATAAGTAGTGTAGTGAGGACTTAAACCAAGCAATTAAATTCTAAAGCCTATGATTTAACTGTTACACGGTACAAGCAAGTATGTGTACTAGTTTTATCACAGATAATGGCTACTAAAGAAACTGGGAAAAGTGACTAATGCTTCTAAGGAAACTACTTTTAGCCCATATTCAATACAGAATAAGTTATTAGATAAAAAAAGAAAACTATAATTAAAATTTCTCTGGGAAACTAATCATTGCTCCTAATCATCCTCTAAAAGCTAATGAGTGAATGAAACTCCATGCCCGGTCTCAGAAAAAAAGAAGGAAATTGTTCAAAAGTGTCATTTTGCCATCTTTTTGCTCAGACACATGACACAGGCTTGATATGATGGTTAGCCATAGAGACAGACGAAGCCAACCCCCCATCTTCTTACTCCGCCCATCCATTTGCAGGAGTAGCAGCTCTACTTCATTTTTTGCTGATTGGCTGGGACCAATCAATGAGTGAGCTACTAAAATCTGAGTGGTAACAAGCAAATGATAAGGCGGGAAGGCAATTTCTGCTAATGATTTGGAAATTAGTTAAAGTAAGAGGTCAAAGACAAGAGAAGATAAACAGATGTATCAAAATGCAACAAAGTGGCTGGAGTTCTTGATTTTGATCATGGATTCTGCACTGTGGATTAAAACAACATCTTGAAATTTCTCTGCTGAAAGTGAGCATAATGAAAGAAGGATGATAGAGATTAAGAGAATTGTAAAAATAAGAACCATGCAATATTCGCCCCCAGACCTATCTCTGGAGAGTATGCTTTTCTTTCAAAAAGATATACATCGACTTTGAAAATCATCTACTACATTTCCCCTTACTTTCCTCCCCACTCAAGATTCAAGATAGTACCCATTAAAGGTCTTTCCATGGGAATATCAGCTCAACCATCGACTGCTACAGAGGTAGTCTGTAGAGGCCTTCTCTTCTTGCAAGGATTAAGTGGCACATATAGGAGATGTACATAAAACAGCTTAGACAATGTTACTTCCCTCCTCGACCACTATGGGTGAAGAAAACTAAGGCCCCTCTGAAAGCACCCTCTTCCTCTTCAATTAACATGTTCTTCCAGTCACAGGTCAAATGTAAAGTAAGCCTTTCCACAACATGCCATTGTTATGCTCTTTCTAGCCTCACCTTCTACCTCCAGCTAAATTCTGTCCCTTCGATTCAGTGTTCAACCCATTCCTTCCATCCCTTCTACTCTGTTGAAATGGCTCTCTTCAACTTCAAAAAACAAGACCACCATTCTTAAGCTTAAAGTACTTGGTTTCCCCCTGAATTTATAATCAAGTGATAGTTTACATTTTCTGCATTATCTTCCTCTTATTTTCAACCTTCCAGTCACAGTGGCCTTTCCTCTACTGGAATATAGCAGATTCTGTCCAACCTCAGGGCTCTTGCACATGCTATTTTTGTTGCCTGGGCTGCATTCTTTCCATCTTTACCTAGTCAATTCCAATGATCTTTCAGTTCTCAAATTTATTTATTTTATGTTTTCATAGGCACCACGCACCTCTGCTTTGTAACACTTGTCATGATTAGAATAGGCATAAATGTCCTTTGTGGAAAGGGAAAATGATGAAAGGGCAAGCGGTTTCTTGCCCAGCTACCTTAAATTTTAGATTAATCAAAGTCAGAGAATTTCCCAGTAGTTCTTGATCCTACCTATTTGATTGTTAAACTTCACCCTGGATCTTTTGTTTTTTCTTTGCTAAAAATCAGAGGAAGCTATAGGGCATCTGGCTGGCTCATTCTGTAGAGCATGTGACCCTTGATCTAGGGGTTGTGAGTTCAAGCTCCACCTTGGGTGTAGAGTTTACTTAAAAAAATTGATAAAAATAAGAGGAAGCTAGCGGATTTACAAAGAAAAAACTTGAAGGGACTTTACCATTCCCTAGTCCATCCCAATGAGTGGACAGAAATTTTCATTGTTTGTGGTCCCTCTTTTCTTCGGTTGCTTGTTGTTTTTTTTTGTTTTGTTTTGTTTTTTTAAGATTTTATTTATTTATTTGAGAGAGAGAGAGCACAAGCAGGGGGAAGGGAATTCCCAGGACCCAGGGATTATGACCTGAGTCCAAGGCAGATGCTTAACCACCTGAGCCACCCAGCTTCCCCTGGTGGCTTGTTTTTATCAAGTGTGTGACTTCGTTGAGTATCCAAATGTATCTACTTATCTTTTGATGGGAAACATTTAGAGGAGTTGTTTTGGAATTGAGTGCTGCTGACCTTGTCTATATCCTCTCCCTCCTGAGTAAATTACAAACTCACTGAGTGTGAGAGCTACAGGGTGTGGCTTCATTGAGGGCTTATAGCGTGCTTCCAATAAATATTAAGTGGGTGGATATACGCAAGGATGAATGAGATGGATGGATGGATAATAAAGTACATATGCTTTGGGGCCACTTGTGAAAGCTGTCTGGGTTATATATAATCAGGAGCCCTCTCTTTTGTTGTTGTTGGTGTTTTTTCCTGTACCACCCTTCCTATGCTTATATTCACCTTACATCTGATCTTGCCCGGGTTCTGGGGTCTTACGCCCACCTGGTTACATTTACCATGCTTTTTTACACCTGATCATATGTAATTGCACAGGACTGGAGAAAAAGTATCTGTAAGTATCCTTCACTCCTTACAAATAATTTCCTTCAGAATGAGGAACGGATTGCTTATGTCCTAATTTGACTCCCAAATCTGATCCCTGCTAATCCCAGGAGAACTTACTTTACCCCAAGTGCAGCATAGCAGGTATGGTCCCTGTGACACGGGAGAAGAGAGACTTAGCAATGGCAAATTCAATTCATAGGAAGCAATCTCTGAGTTTTAGATAGAGAAGAATGAGAGGGAAATCCTCCCCTAATGAGGCTCAGAGCGGATTTTTATTATTTATTTATTTATTTATTTATTTATTTATTTATTTATTTTTAAAATATTTTATTTATTTGAGAGAGAGAGAGAGAGCAAGCACAAGCAGGAGTTGCCACAGAGGGAGAGGGAGAAGCAGGTCCCCCACCCAGCAGGGACCCCAATGTGGGGCTCGATCCCAGTACCCTGTTATCATGACCTGAGCCGAAGACAGATGCTTAACCAACCGAGCCACCCAGGTGCCCCTCAGACTGGATGGCACCCCATTTTTAGAAATTGGTCTGAAATGACAAGTAAGGGAGAGGTGGAGTGAGTGGGGACATGAAAAGAAGACAAACTTAAAAAAAAGACTCTGCAGGAGTAATCTAATTAGTACCATCTCTCGAGGTAAATTTGATTCAATTATGAAGAAGTGTTATCTTTTCTTTGGAGGGTCGCCTCTCCAAGATGCCATATTGGCCAATACACAGTAAGTTCATGATAAGAAGATACAAGCAAATGAATGGCAGGAGAGTGTATAAAATGTCCATCTGTCTCCTCGGGGATACGAACAGCAAATCTATGGGGAAAGGAAGGTGGCCAGATAAGATATGAGTCTGGAGATGCTTTGCAGCTGTGCATTGGCTCCCAGAAGGAGTAATGTCAGGCCATTATGTCAGATTTCATATGTGTGAGAAATGCAGAAGAAAAGGCAAAATACAAAAAATGATTGTAGCTGTAAAGGTTAACAGATTGCAAATGGAGTTGTTGTTGTTGTTTTTTTTCTTTTAGAGTTCTTGAGTGAAGCTTGAAATTGAAATGTCATTGGCAGTAATATTAAAGAGCCAATAAAACCTGCAAATTCTCTAGGGACTGTGTGATCCAAATGATCTGAGTGGTTTGCCATTGAAATGATGCTGATGGTTTGCCAACAGTGTGGGCGCATTACTGTAACCAGGTAAATGGACTTTGGAGGGGAAAAAATGGGTACATCCTTAAGCATAAATCTTCCATCATGCAGGAATGCAGTGTATGTTACTCATCTCATCTCTCTAACATTTACACATGCTTGAGGTTTTGCACAATCTGTCTACCCCTACCTTGTTTATGTCACCTAGTGCTAGCTGCCAGCCCACTGAGGTTCTAGGATCCAGACACAGCAGCTTTGCCCTGCTTGTCATCATGTTTCCTGCCTTCGAGTGGCATAAGGGGTGCCTGTCTTGAGAATGCCACACCCCCTGCATTTCCCTCTAGATCAATCTTTCTTCCCAGAGGACATTTGAAAATGTCTGGGGACGCTTTTGCTTGTCACAACTGGGTAGGCATGCTATTGATATCTAGTGGGTAGGGACCAGGGATGTCATTGCACATCTTGTAATGCACAGGACAACTTCCCACCAAATAGTATCGTCTGGCCCCAGATGCCAATAGCACTAAGAGAGAGAAACTCTGCTCTAGACCATTTCTAATGCTTCATCTTTCAGATTTCCATTTACTGTTCACTTCTGGGAAGTCTTCCTTGATCTCCCTAACTAGAAGAGGGAGCCCAAGTCACTTGGCCTTTCTACTTTGTAGCAACTCTCACAGTTGCAATCAATTCATTTTTCTGTTTAATTATGCATATAACCCAGTCAATGAGACAGCCAGAAGGACGGACATATGGAAAGAAATTTATCTGGCTGGTCAGTGACTAGGAAAAATAATTGAAACTTATCTCGCTGATAATTGAATAGGAAATATTTGCACCAGAGGATGGTGCAAATGTTTCTATTTTCCTTATCTAATGCTGAGTCCCCTATTTTTTTTTTAAGATTTATTTATTTATTTGAGAGAGAGAGGGAGGGAGAGAAATAGAAAGGGAAAGGTGGGGAGGGACAGAGGAGGAGGAGAGAGAGAATCTCAAGCAGACTGCATGCTGATCCTGGAGCCCAATGCAGGGCTCTATCCCATGACCTTGAGATCAGGACCTGAGCCAAAACCAAGATGTTTAACCAACTGTACCACCCAGGTAGCCCCGGGTTCTGTTTTGATGGAACATGCTTTTCTTATACTCCTCTTCCCCCTAAGAGTCCAGATTCATCCAGACTGCCCCTTTTGTTTAATCCATTTCACTCCTAAGTGGATGTTCCTTAAGTCCAAGGCCCAAAGTGGCAATTTTAGTTGTTCCCTGGACCTCGCGTGCTTCGGAGTAGAGCGGTAACATAGCCCACAAACTCTTTTTAAAATATTTTTGCCGATAACGATCACCGGTCATAGGTAACTTTGATGTGTGTCCATGCCAGAAGAAACCCCTACCTCACTAAGGGTTATGTAATAGGAACAAAGCCTGTTCCAAACAACTGACTCCTGCCTGTCACGTGGGTAAGGGAGGGATAAAGGGACTTCGGAGGGAAGAAGGGTCCACAAGCCTGGAATCAACACATCGCTTCAACCTCCACTCCCAAGTCCTGGAGTTTCTGCCTCATCAGCTCCCCACTTCCTCCTCTCTCCCTACATTACTTAGAGCGCTGCCTTACTGGGAATCTTATCCTTCCTTTCACTGTGTTTCTTATTCAGGTGGCCATTCTCTCGACTGCCTAGCACAATGTGGCTGCTCTAGCCTAGCACCTCTCATAATACACTGCACTGGATTATTCTGGTGTGTCTTTCTATGCGATTGTGCACTGCGGGGGTTGAGGGACTTGTCACTTTAAGTCACTAGTAACTCTAGGTCACTAACATATTGCTTTGGCCCTAGTATGAGTACAATGACCACGTTTCCATTCTGAAAGCACAGATAGCGGAGAATAATAATTTTATCCAGGTACAGTGAAACTCTGGTGTGTTTTAAGAAATCCTTTAGCTGTAAATCTCTGAAGATGATGGTCTTCATACTAAAACCTATTTCGTTCTATGAACTGACAACTCATAAAGTTGGAAATACGATTGGCTAAGAGAGATATGGAAAAATCCTTAACTTCATGAGTATTCAAATAAATATAATGATAAAGCAATGAAATGGGATTTATACTTATTATTTTTTTTTTTTAAGTAAAATGAGAATATCTGGTATCGGCAGGCGTCTGGGCACATAGCTATGCTCATCCATTGGTGCTCCCAGTGGTTAAAGCAATCCGGCAGTAAGTCACAAGACACTTGAAAAACACGTGATACGAAGCACAAAAATAGGTTTGTTGTGAGTTGTTAAAAAGAATTCAGAAGTATCACAAGCCTTCTTCTTTGTCTTTGTCCTCCTTTTCCATTTCTTCTTCCTTTCCATTTCCTTGTTGGTGGCAGGGCCTGGAGGTAGAGGGACTGAGGTGAGAGCAGGAAACCTAATGAAGAAACACAACTTTAATGGCAATCCTAGAGAATCCGGAAGTCAGTCTACCTAAGCCAACACCAGTCACCATGTCAGGACTGTTCAAGGTTGTAAGCCCTTCAAACAGAAAGTCATCAAAAGAAACCACAGGGGCTAGAGGTTAATTAAATACATAATTAGAATCTGGCTTCTTGGAAAGTCTGGGGTGGATGCGGTATGGGGGGAGAGGGTGGAGTGGGGTGGGGAAAAGATCAAAAATAAAAATTTACATTTGCATTTTTTTGGTTGTTAGTTTTGCTTCAGGTACTCTAATACCCCAAAACCTATCTTTTAGGGGTGCCTGGGTGGCTCAGTGGGTTAAAGCCTCTGCCTTCGGCTCAGGTCATGATCTCAGGGTCCTGGGATCGAGCCCCGCATCGGGCTCTCTGCTCAGCGGGGAGCCTGCTTCCCCCTCTCTCTCTGCCTGCCTGTCTGCCTACTTGTGATC
>CM052900.1:7654773-7687494 GCA_028534135.1 Potos flavus
AAGATTTTATTTATTTATTTGACAGAGAGAGAGAGATCACAAGTAGGCAGAGAGGCAGGCAGAGAGAGAGGGGGAAGCAGGCTCCCCGCTGAGCAGAGAGCCCGATGCGGGGCTTGATCCCAGGACCCTGAGATCATGGCCTGAGCCCAAGCAAAGGCTTTGACCCACTGAGCCACCCAGGCACCCCAGACTCTTCTCCAAGTTTTATACAGTCATTGTCAACTGCTTTTCATCTCTGGGACTCTGGATTCAGTTAAACTTGGAAGGCATTTATTGAGTACCTACTATGTACCAGGTACCATACTATGCAATAAACATATGAAAATGAGTATGACACCATCTCTGTACGTACATAGCTCCTAGCGCAGCAGGAAGGACAGGTACATATAGAAAGCATGACAGTAAAATGGGAGATGTGTCAGAACTGACTTAAGGAACATGCACCACAAGAGCACAGAGCCAGAAGCAAGCTTGTGCCACCAGGAAGGCCACACACACAGAGCCGATGCCTGGTCTCAACCTTTAAGGAATAGCAGATGACCAAGCGAAATGGAAAAAGGAAGCAAAGTCCAGATCTAGATAATAGGATGCACAGAGATATCTGGAAAAGGTGATGGAGAATTCAAGGACAGCAGGAGGCTTGGGCATGTAGGCATTGGCTGGGGATGAGGGAGGATTTGAGAGGGTGAGATGAAAATAATGAGTGAGATGCTCAACTGTTGGTCTGAGACGTTACATTTTTTAGTAGCTCCAATACTCATAGCTGATCCTCTGGTCTATAGGATCCACATGAATCCTATGAGTGGAATCAGGCAAGGATCATCATCCCCACGTTTACATATAAGCAGGCAGGCTCAGAGTCTAAGCATGTACAGAGGTCAAAGGCTGCACAGCAAATAGGAAGCAGAGCTGAGAGCAGATACCACACTTTCTGACTAGCATCTAAGTCCTTTATGATGTATTACCCATCCTTTGTTCCTTCCTTCCTTCTACAAAGATTTATGAGTCTTCATGAAGAACTAGTTCCCATGGTGAATATAGTGTTCTAGGTCCTAAGGATGGAGGCTTAATCGCCCACAATCTTCTTCTCTGTGTTCATCCTCTTCCTTTTTTAACACCAGAAGTGTAGTTCATTCTCAGTGGAAATTAGCAGAGAGCCTGGCACAAAGTTAGGGCTCATTAAGTGGGCAATTAATGGGATCATTGTTGAATGGATAAGTTTAACCCGGTGCATCTCATGACGCCTGTCCCAAGAACTATGGGAACTGTGCAGAGGAAAAGATGTCTACTCTGCAGAACAAGAGGTATGCAGTCATACGTGGGCTTTCACGTCTAATCATCCGGTTTGAAATCCCAGCTCTGTGTGACTTTGAGCAGCTTCCTTAACTTCTCTGAACTTCTGTGTCTTTATCTGGAAAATGCAGCAATAATACTTCCCTTCAGGACTTGGTCTTAGGGTAAAAGAAGACAGCCTATCGCCATCTGGTAGTCGCATCCTAAGACTGGCGTGGCACGCCGACACGTAGGAGGCGCTCCATCAAAAGCAGCAGTTATTACTGGTACAAGGCTAATGGGCAGAGGTAGCATGACTTGGAGTTTCACAAGCATGGTCGGTGTGCGGCAAGGCTACCGCTACCCAGCATTATGGCTGGGATATCACACTCTGAACACAGGGTTCTTTCTCAGACCGAGAGACCCTTTGGAGCTCTTCCCTTCTCCACTGTGATGACAGGTAGGACCAACCCCTGGCCTTGCAGAGCTGCCAAGTTTCACTCCGGAGCTGAGTCATGCTGAGTAGAGCCCAGAACAACTCGGGCCACCGTCATTAAAGGGCAGAGGTCTGCAGGCGCCACAAATGTGAGTCTGGATTTTCAACCCCTTTGCTACACAGGCCAGAATCATACACACCGAACAGAAAGGTAAACACACGACCCAAGCCTCTGTTTGTTCTCACATTGGTCACTATGTCCAGCCCCGCTGTCCCCATGCTCCCACCTTCCATGCCAAGCCTCCAAGACTGCAAGCACAGATGAGAGAAACCTTCACCGTTGATTGATTCAAAGAGAAGCTTGGAGCTGGTGGCCCAGGATTTTTTTTTTTCTTTTTTGGATTATATGTAGCATTTTTGGTAAGAACTTGGACAACTCATTCTCTGCATAGTTTTGACAAGTATGGAAATGTTAGTACAATAACAGAACCCAGGAATATAAGAGGACCCAAACCTAGAAAGCCAATAAGTAAAAAATGGAAATAACCTGAATTACCAATAATAAGAAAATGGTTAAGTAAAATTATGGCACACCCAGATATTGGAATATGGGCTGTCCCTAAACTGTTAGTTTTAGTGACATCGGAACATGTCTAAAATATACCATGTAAAAACACAGATTAGAAAACTTTGCATACAGCATGATTGCAATTATTAAACATATATTATGTATACCAAGAAGGCTACTTTTGTCTGGGATTGCAATACTTACTTATACTTTCTGTATATCTACATTTATACAGTAAATATTTATAACCATTTATACTGAAAATGTTTCAAAAATGTAAGAGATAGCTTAAGTAATTTTCAATCACCCTTGCCTTTGAAACAGTTATGTAGGACAAATGAACTCAGTAAGAACTTGGTTAATTAGCACTTACCCTTGTGAAGTTCTAGTTGGTGCCGTAGACATGAAGTGGCTAAGGATCGGTGAACAAATCATTAGTCAAGGGCTGTCTTAGTTGCCAAATACTTGGAGAACAATGTCATATAGAAGGAAAAAAAAACATGGTGTGTGAGTCAGGAAACTGAAGTGTTAATACTAACTCTGCCACTAAATGGCTGTTGAACTTGACTAGTTTATTTTTCCCTATGTTTCAGTTTTCCACTGGAATAGGAGGGGAAAATGTTCCTTCATTCATGTATTCATGTATTCAAGAGCTATTTCTTGAGGGTCTATTCTAGATTGGGTCCTACTGTAGGCGCTGGGACAGAGCAGTAGACAAAAGAAATGTGGCATCTCCTCTCAAGGGACTTAAGTCCTGATAAAGCAGACGAACCACAGACTACTGATCAAATATGTAAGTAGAATGGGATCACGGCTATGAAGAAATATAAGGCAGGATGAGGAGAAAGAGAGCAGCGTGGAAGGTCTCTAAGCAGGTGATTCGTAAGTGAAACGAAAGAAGCAAGCCAGGCTGTTATCCAGGGGGAAAGGTGTCCAGAAGGAAGGAACAGCATGTACAAAGGCCCTGAGGCAGAAGTGTGGCTGGAGTAGAGGGACCCAGCCGAAGGTGGTGGAAATGAAGTCAATTCTTTTCCCTGAAGCTTAACCAAATAGAGTTTAGCAGAGAGCCTGTTGCAAGCTCAAAATGCTCCCAGTGCTTGAGCTTCAAAGTCCAAGGCCTCTGCACGGGCAGTGCATTTACAGAAACTTCATCGGCCCCACCGCGGGACTTTGAAGGCCCCGCTGTGCAACTATTAGCTGATCCCACTTAACAAACAGTGACGCAGTCCCCAGGCATGTTTGTGCCCAAGCAGGTGATGATTTTCTCTCCGCTGACTCCAGTCAAGGACTTTCTGCTTCCAGATTTCAGGCTCCAGGTGACGTTGGGCACAGGGGGTCAGGTGGCGAGTGGAACAGGTCATGCGCCAGCCAGGTGACATGATGTGTACGCGGCTCAAATTTCAAAGAGCCCACTTTTCCACCTGTGTGTCAAGCACACGGTTGGTTTGAATGCTGCAACCAGAGTAAGATGATTCATCAATTTCCAAACCCCTGGGAAAGGAACCTATTGTTTCGATTCTTAAAAAGTGTTTTCCTAACCCCTACAGAGGTAGCTATAAGTCGGGAAGATAAACTAGGATGCAGTTAAGGGCCAAAAAAAGAAGCAATTACTGTCATCCATAATTACAAGGCTTATCATTTATTGTGCAGTAATAGTCGCATTTCCAAGCAGACATTATTAATTAGTGAAATAACGAGGCAATTTGCATTCATCTCAGTCCAGAAGAATTCAAACTACTTCAACAGACCAAACCTAGGTAACTTAGCCTTATTACTTTTTATCTTTTTGATAGAAGGGGAAACCAAGGCAGAACACATTGAATGGATCACGAAAAGAGGTAAGTCTATCCAAAGCTTTGTAGAAATCAGATTGTCATCCAGGAAACAGCGCATCACATCAATTCGTAAAGATGTGTTAGAGCATAAAGATGTACAAACAGGGAAATTAGATTAATTTCTCAGGAGCACCATCTGTTTTGACGTGGGACCAAATCTCTCTGGGTCTGTTTCCCTATCCGTGAAATGGGACTATCGGTCCTTGTCTGACATGATTGTTCTGCTGAATAAAGGAGAAACTGAATAAATGCAATAAATAAATCCTGAATAAATGCAAAGCAGGCGTGGTTTGTAACATGGATGGATACTGCCCAGATCCCAGCAGAAGGGCCACTTAAGGAGGAGGAAGGAGCTGTGCATTAGCCCAGAGTGTTGAGGCTGAATGCTCCTGGAAGAAGGGAAGGGGAGGTGCAGCAGGAAATTCAACTTATCTTAAGGAAAAATGTCAGAAGGCCAGCTGGGTTTCCAGTCTGAGGCATGAGGAGAGACCTTAGCAGGTCCATTTTCCATAAAAACCACAGAGCCAGCCGAGTTTGGGGCAGAGCAGACGTGTCCAATCATCCAATGACTTGCTTCTGGAATGAGTTTGATTTGTGAGAGCGTTTGTAGTTGTACTTGTATTGATGTTAGCTTCGTGGCACAGAGAAGTCCTCATGGCTAACGCGGTTTGTACAATGAGAACTTGTGGCATATAATATATATGGAAAGTGAGTATCTTTATGTATTTATGCAGATTAGGAAAACACGTACATCGGGCAGGCATAAGCAGCCCAGGTGACCAGGGGTGTTTCTCCCTGTTAGTTTCTTTCTTTTCCTTCTTTTTTTTTTTTTTTAACAGGGTCAACTGGCATGAAACAAAACAGAAGAAGCAATTATGACCCTATAACATAAATCTGAGACATAATCTGGGAAAGTCTCTTTGCTTTTAAAACTAAAGAAGCAGACACTGAGAGAATCACTTTCCTCAGATTATAAAGAATTTACAGTATTTAGTCAGAATCTGGGCTCAGGTCTTCTCGACCCTACAAACCTAGCTCCTCCTGCAGGCACCTTCTTGCCCCTCCGACGGCATCTCCGCAGGGGGAAGAAGACTGTCATTTCCGAGTCTGGGGCTCTGGCCACCCAAGGGTCTTGTCGCAGAGAGAAAGAAATGAAAAGGCAATGTGGTTAAGCACAAGCGACATGGTGTTTGGACTCAGGGACCTGATTTTAAGTCCTTCATCTGTACTTTCTGATTGTGATCTCAACGTCAGTTCCTCATCTGTTAGGTGTGGATAATGGAGGCTGCTTCCACTGAGCATCGCATTTAAAGAGATTATATAGGGAAGACACAGATAAAGAGGAAACCGGCAAAAAAAAAAAAAAAAAATCCCCGTTCTTCTTTTCTCATCCTCTTTGAGATACTATTATTGTTATTCGTATCATTCTTATTGTCATTCAATGGCAAGAAAATAGCCTCTCCTTTCATCTAGTTCCTCGTCCTGCATATCTGATTTGATTCCCTTTATTGGGTTCTGGGAGGATGAAGACAGTCTTTATATAAGCATTATCTTTCTTAAAGCAGCATTCATCTTTCTGAACAACCTGAATGAAGGAAGGAAGCAGGAGGCGAGAGGCTCTGCATCTATCCCTTTTTATCAATTACTAGGAATAACATAAGGATTCCACACTCTCCCCACCTGCTGCTAGTTACGGACTGTAATATTCTATTCTATTGCCCTGGATTACTTGTGATAAGGAGGGAGTGTTTGTTAAATATTATCCAGCTAATAATACCATTATTTGTATAGGACACCTGTTATCCAAAGGTTTCACTGTATCCTTCAAAGGTCTCATTATCTAAAAGACACATCCCAGGGCCATCATCAATCACTAAATCTGCTTCATAGCCTCAGTTTCCAAGAGAGGCAAGGCTCTGGTTGTCTTTCTCTGGTCATTATCTCACCCTTGGAGCATACAAAGATGACAGGTCACAGTTTGAAAGATTTTATTTTTTTGTTGTTGAGATCCGGGAGGCAATGAGGTCTCAGGTATTGGGCTGGGGTCAGGAGATCCATGTTTCCATGCCAACGATCATGGTGGTTATTCTGATAACATTCTTGTTCACCTACAACATGGCTTGCGATTCTTACAACTTCACTGATTCAGTCTTAACCAAAATACTGGTTAGTATGTTTCTGACATAGGTAATGAAGGAACCGAGGAACGGTATAAATAAAGGAAAATATCACTATCTCACCTAAAATGTTTCTGGTAGTAGGACGCTTTCAGAATTGGCCCCGCAATCTCAGCATTCTGCCATCTTGAGCCTGTCACCTTCTGCTTTCAGATTTTTCTCTTAATGAGCACAAGGTGGCTGTTACAGTTCCTGGCATCACATCCTCACATAATAATGTGCACAATTAGAAAAGGAGAATAATTGTCACTATCTGAGCCCTTTTTTCAGAATGAGGAAAATTTCACACACACAGAAAAAAGAATAAGAAAATTTCCCAGAAACTCCCCAGAGGACTTCTCTCCATGCCTTACTGATCTATACCCATTATTGAGTCATTCGCAGGCAAGGGGAGGCGGGGTTGCCACCACTGGCTTAAAGTTGTCCAGCACACATGTGCTGTGTGTGTGCACACGTGTGCAAGCACACACACACCATTCCCTGGCTAGAGCTGAGGAGGGACCCAGACTCCCTTAAAGCAGAAGAGTGCCAATTAGCCTATCATGATTAGGGTCCCATTAGCAAGGAAAAAGAGAAAGACTGTCAGGTAAGTAGCCATTACTAGCCCTATTTCACAAATGAAGAAACAGAGGTTCAGAGTAGTTATTAACTGCATTAGTCAGAGTAGATTAACCACTGTGACAAAGGACTTTAAAATATCAATGGCCAAATACAATATTTTATTTCTCACTCATGTCATGGTCTGGTGACAGTGTGGGGTGGGGACAGGACAATGCCCGCATGTAAGTATTCAAGGACTAAGGCACCTTCTGCCCCTGAATCTACCCCCCCCCCATGTCCTTGGAGTTCTCCCATTCAGCTGGGGACAGAGAAAGAACAGGAGGATTCTCTAGGGAAAATTCTCATGGGCCAGGCCTGAGTGGTCCATATGACTAAGCTTCCATCCTTTGGCTACAATTCTGTCATCTGGCCACGCCTAACTGCAAGGGAGGCTGGGAGGCCAACGGTATGCCCAGGAAGGGAAGGGAGCCCTCTCACACGGTCACCGAGTAGATGGCCCAGCTGCCATGCCGACTAGGTCTGAATGCACGGGGGAGCTGCGGCGCCTCTCTTCCTGATGATGCTTCTACTGTGCGACACTTTTAAGCTACCAACTCATTCAGCTTTCCAATCAGTGTTTCCAGCCCCAGCCCCGATAGTCCAATCCCTGCCCCTTATCATGGTTCCTAAACTCCCCTGAAACTTGCCCCAGATCTTGTCTTGAGTCTCGAGTTCTTTGACCTTCCAGCGATGTTAGCTTCTATTGGTTCCCTTTGGTAGAAACATTTTTCCTCAGTTCTCAGACATTTGTTCTTTCCTGCATTCTTTTCCACTCTTCTTTCTGTTGGTCCATTTGCTCTCAGCACGGGCTCTTTTTCTCCTCTCCAATCCCAGTCCCCGCGCCTCTTCTCTTCCCAAGGAAAAGGCGGTTTATAGCAATGGCTCCATTCTGACCTCTGTGTTACCTTCTACAAAATGTATCGTGTTGCTCTGAGCCTCTCACCCAACCATCAGCTAGTTAAGTCAGATGTTACTGCTGTTACTCTGTATTCTTACTTATATTCCTACTTCTATTATTATCACCCCTACAAATTTCGTAGTATTTGCCAGGCAGTATTGTAAGTATTGTTTAAATTATCTTTAAGTTTCTCAAGAACCCAGGGGTGGTTTCATCCCCTTTTTTTCAGTGAGGGTGGAAAGAAAAATAAAATGCTACTAAATGACACAACGGAAATTCAAAACTAGACAGTCTGACTCTGAAGCCAAAACTGTTTGCCCTCAGGGCACCTGTCTCCGCAAGCTATGTCCTCTCCCTTCCCTCTGAGCATCTCTGAGACTGGTACAGAGCTAAGCACACAGCAGCTGTCAACATACGTTACATTTAAATCCACACATCCAGAAGATCCTCTTGTGCCCAAATCCTACTATCTCCCCAGTTCTTTCTGTATTATGTCATTCTTTCCTTATCTATAATCAGACTGTGCCACCCTTGTTGACATATCCTCTTTCTTAGACCCCCTAAACAATAACATCAGGTAGTATTTATCAAACATTTACAATGCTTTTGACTCTCTGTCCCTATAAGGAGAATCTCATTATTATCTTCGTTTATGGATTGGAGATTTTAGTTTAAAGATTAGGTGGAGGAGAGAGGGTAATAACCTGGCTGTTTAATTCTACCATCCACAATCTTACCCACTAAGCTCTACTGCATGCGGCAATCCACTGACTCTCACACATTCCTTCCATAGTCTCGTAAGGCTGCATTTGTCCTTCCTCATTCCCGTTGACAATCTCTGGGACAGATTCTCAAGTGTCTGATCATGGAAACAGCCTTCTTCCTAGGTTATAACTGGTCCGTCCCTTTTAAATTAATTTTATTAACCACCATTAGCTAAATATTTTATATTGGAATTGGCTCCATTATTTGTCCTCACCTTGTCTGGCAATATCATCTTTCAAAATCTTTACTCTCTCTATGGATAAAGCAGAAGTCACACACAAGTTGGATTCATCATTCTTTCCATGATTTAAACTTTGTTAAGAGAATCAGGTGGGACTTTTGAAGCATCGTGGATGTCAAGCTCCAGTAAAGGTGTTCCAGACCCATGGAGCACCATCTGCCAGGATTATGCTCGTTGCTTCAGCAATTGCTTTCCACTTTGCTGGCCCATGAGAGGCACCCAAACAATCTTCATGGTAAATAATGCAATAAGTAAAAACAAAACAGGACAAAACAAAACAAAACAAAAAGCAAAACACACACACACACACACAAGATTTGGATTTATTCATTTATCTAACTACTACTGCTCAATAACTTGAGTACTTACTAGGTTCTAGGTTCTATCACATTTCCCCCCTGGAGGGATGCCATGAGAATTAAACAAGGTACAAGTCGTCTTCAGCAGACTTTGTGGCACAAAGTCATACGTATATAAGTCCCAATCCCCGTTTCCTCCTGAATAAATAAATGCGTGAATGAATTTGCAAGCTCAGTTCTCCTATGGCTCTGTTAAGCTGGGTCTCTTCTCTTGGCACAGCACTGGCTATTTCCCAGAATCTGCCTCTCGGCCTACGAGCTCAGTAGGACGCCCAGTCAATGCTGGTCTGTATGAATTTTGCCAACTATTGCTTTTGATCCTGCCTACCAACTTCGCGTTATGTTTTTCATTCAACATTGATTCAACAAGTATTTATTAAGAACCTGCTACGTGCCTGGCACTTAACTGGGCTCTGTGTATAGAGTGGTGAGCGAGATAGATATGGCACCGACACTTTATGGAGGAAATAAGCAGTAAAAATTAAGTGTGAAAAAGGATAAGCTTGGGGAGTACAGGGTGGTACGGGAGAACGAGATCAAAGAGAAGCAAAATAATATGTTTAACACAATATCCATTTGATCCCACTTGTCTGGGTTAATTTTTTTTCCTTGAATCTAGTTAGATCCTACTCATTTCAGGGTGCTAGTGGTAGTAGTTACAAGGGGGGGAAAACTCAAAATGACTTTAATAGCCCAGGACAGTTTTTTGGTTCAGATGACTGAAAAGTCCAGAGACAACTAATTTTAGGAGAGGCTTTCTGTGGTGACTCAAAATAAGACCAAGAATTGCTTTCTCTCCATCTCTCGGCTCCAGCTGCTCAGCATTGGCTCCACCATTGGCCAGCTCCTCCTCTCGTGGTCCCCAAATGACTGGCATTGGCTGCTGCAGATGCATGCACACAAAGCAAGGAGGAATGCATTGAATAAAAGGCCTGACTCTTGTCTAATTGGACCCACTTAAGTCTTATAATGGTTCTATGGGCAGATAGAAGAATTTCCACCCATCTCTTTCTAACACACAGAATTTTGTATTGAGCCACCCCAAGACCCGGGGTGAGGCCAATTTTCCTGATCTGCCTGAGTGACAAGTCACATAATAAGCGTGGTGTGCTCTCTTCAGATATATGGTTATTGCCAAATTTCTGTGCAAATCAGACTCCAGCCTAAATTCCTGCCGACAACAAATGAGAGTTGCCATTCTCTACATCCTCCCCAACAAGTGGTATTTTTTAAACATATTTGTACTAACACGAAAAGTTGTGAAATGGAATTTTATTGTTCATGGCCCATTTTTCTCTCCTTTTTCATAAGATACCAGCTTAAGTAATCTTCCTATTCTATAACTAGGTTGTTTTTCCTCTCCTATATTTATTTTTTATGCCATTTTTTTTTCTCAAGGACATATTTTGCTAATAATTTGTACCAGTCTGTGTCTTTTCATTTTGATGTTGGTCCCCTTCTTGGGCAAGTGCTTTGAAATTTAAGGTGTCCAGAGTTAATCAATCTTTTCCTTTAGGTTTGGTCTTTGTGTGCCTTATTAAAAAACAAATAAAACAAAAACAAAAACAAAAACAAAAAACCTCCTTTTCTAGCCCAAAACTAAACATAATATATATTTTCTTTTACAATGTTTAAAGTTTTGTTGTTCACCTTTGGGTCCTTAATTTGTTTTTGTGGATGTCATGAGGTAAGGACTTTATTTATTTTTTACTTACTTAATGCAATTTGGATGGTCAGTTTTTCTAGTACTACTTACTGGCTGGTCCATTCATTCCTGATGATGTTTCATGTAGTCTCCATTTATAATTAAGTTTAATCCTGGCCTCTGTGTTCTATCCATTGATACTATTTTGTGCTTTCTAACTTCCTTTCTTTCCTCTCCCCCCTTCCCTGCCTTCTTTCAGATTGACACAATCCTCTTCATGCTCCACTGATTTAAAAAATTCTTACTTCTATGCTATTCTTTAGAGATTATCCTTAATATCATCCCACTTGACACTGATTTAGCAAAGTCAATGTTTACAGTACATTAGCCTATCTCTCCCCAAATACAAGCATTTTAGCACACTTAAACTCCCAATACCCCTTCTTATCTACCAAGGTATTGTTAACTAGTATTTTTTTTTTTTGTTAACTAGTATTTTAATTCCGTCCTGGCTGCAACATCTCTATTAGTCATCATCTTGTTGTTTTCCATAGTCAAGTCATGTTTAGATGCATCTACATGATTCTCTGTTTGTTATTGCTCTTAGCACTTCTCTTATTCATCTCTGTAGCACTTTGCAAATATTATTCCGCTGGTTTCCTGCATCCACTACTCCTTCCAGTCTAACTGTTGTATCTTCATACGTATCTGTCTTTTCTCTCTGCTTGCTTTTAAAATTATCAGCGTTCGGTGTTTGTATTTCTCCATTATGTTTCTAATTGAAGTTTGTGGTTTTTATTGCTCTCAGAAGTCAGTGCACTTTTTTATTCTGAAGACTCATATGCTTCTTTTAGTTGGGATACTTTTAAGGCATGATCTTTTAAAATATCACTTACCTCCCCCCCGCCCCCCCATTTTCTTTTTTGGATAACCTGCTAGATACATGTGGGGAAAACTTATGCTACCCTCCATCTCTTTTCATCTTTCTTTCCTATTTTCTTTTTTGTTTTGTTTTGTTTTGTTTTCTTTCCTATTTTCTATATCTTTATTTTTGCTGAACCACATGTCATGCAATTTCTTCAGATTTCTATTCACTAATTCTTTTTTCTTCTTTATTTAATTTTCTATGAAACCTTTCCTTTAGTAATTTTTCCTCACAGCTACATCTTGAGAAACTGTGTGTGTGTTCATTTTATAAAATGTCACTTTTTTCATGGTACACTCTTCTTTCATATTGGTTATAATTTCTTTTCACTTCTCTTTAACGTATTCAATTTTTTATTTTATAGCCCCTCTCAGATTATTCTATCATATTGAATTCTTGGTGTATTACCCTAGTGCCTGTGTTTGCTGGCTTGCCTCATGGTGTATCTTTCCTCAAGTGGTTTATTATCGGTGATTATGAGCTCATCTTCATTGAGGTTGTTTCCTTCTCTGTTGGACTCACACAGGCTAAGTTCAGAATGTTTTATATTTTTTCCTATAGTGACATCCAGTTTGTTCATGGATCTATAACTAATTTTTATACCAGCAACTCTGTTTGGGAACTATAAACTCAGAACCCATAATCTCAAGCAGTAGAGCCTTAAGTTTTAATTTCTCATGGGAGACATTTTTATTCACCCAGGGCCCCGTAAATATAAGTGGAACCCCTTACAGGATCCTGCATCTGCAAGATAAAAGTTTCACGCTGTACTGTACTCAGGCTCAAGCTTCAACCTTTCTAGTCACACGGGGGGAATTCAAATCTCAGTGACCAAGCATAAGAGCCTATTCTGTATCTAGTGTCGATTTACAAGTTGCCACAATGTCTGCTCACATATTTCCCACCATGACCAATTTGAGTTTCTTCTTAAGTTGGGGTATTTAAAGATTCATCTTTCTTTTGAGCTTTTGCCTATAGGCCTTTACAAAATGCTTACCTTAATGACAATTATATGTATTTGGTGTGAGGCTGTACTGCCTAACTTCGTTTTTTATGTTATTAAAAGTTTTATTTTATTTTATTAAAAGTTAAATTTCCAATTATACCTCCCTTATTTAGCTAGCCAGCTAGCTATATCACCCAGGAGACTGAGTTCCTTATGGCCTGGGATTTTAGCTTTTTTATTAATTTGGTAATGAACATGAATATTGGAAAGTTTGAACAATTGCCAGTAGGAGTACTAGTGAGTAATAAATATTTTAAGCTCCAGTTTTCTCATTTAAAATGGTGATACCAATACCTACCTCTTACAAGGGTAATGCAGATGAACTAAAATAATTCATAGGAAAAAAACCCCAGAACGATGTGTGGCAAAAACAAAACAACAAACAAAAGCAGAGGAAAAATAACCTCAACAAATGCTGATTAGTATCAGGAAATTTGCCAAATGAATATATGAATAAATGAAGAAACTTAGATATCCACATTTTAAGGGCTCTCCATCCCAGATTCTGGAAAGCAGAGTTCTCTCAATATGGAAGCAATGGGATTTCATTCTATGACAGAAGGCATGTGGGCCTTCTCTGGGATCCAGGCCTTAGAGAACATCCAAGTAGAGTTGCCTGGCCTTAGGATTCAGACAGCATTTCCCAGCTTCCCTGACACCTTTATAGAGTAAAGCTCTCTGACCCTCCTGTTTGTCAGGTGTACTAGAATTACAGGGGCGATAACCTACCACCTCCTTTGGGAATATTGCTACTCCCAAGTAATTTGCCATGCCACTTTTACATGATTACAATGTCATATTTTTTAAACTTGGAAGAGGAAGAGCAATTTGGGTTAATAGGTCTCAGGATATACAACAAAAGTTGAGGAGTAAACACAGGTTAATACCTTATTAAGACAGAAGATTTGAATGAGGCAGCTCTTCTGAAGGGATCTAAAAAACCACTTCCCATTGCAGATGTGTGGTGCTCGGGCTGCACTCGAAGTGTTACCAGCTCATCAAATGTTTCCACTCTGTGGGCCTCACCCAGGTTAAATTCTTCAAGTGTGCTTTAAAGTTATCTCCTCTTGAGAGGGGGGAAATCAGACCAGTGCCTCACAAAGTGTGCCTTGTTTGGGAAACAGAAATGAAGCTAGGTGACCAGGGGGTGGGGGGAGTCAGGGCTCAGAACAAGGATGTGACTTTCTCCTTTGGCTTTCTCCCACGGTGACCCTGGCTGTGAAGACATGAGAAGCAGCTGGAAGAAGGTGAGGGAACTGGCAACACCTTGCCTTAACAAGAGATTGGGAAGAGACATGACAAATGCCCTCTCATATCTGTACACGCAGTTTGTGGGTGAAGTAGACTCTATCTGGGATGCTCCCCAAACTCAAAGTGTATGCCATTGGTTAATAAGCCCCTGCTTGCTGACCACCTGCTGGATACCAGGCCCTGTGTTGGTAGTGGATGGAAATACTTGCAGAAATTCAGTACATGTGAACAGCATATGCCTGGTGTGCAAGGCATTTTGTTTTTATTATCTCATTTAATTTCCACAATACTGCAAGGACTGTATTAGCTCATGTCCTTAAGGACTGTATTATGTTGCTTCCCAGTTGGTGGAAAGCAGAATTGCACTTAACGTGGAAGGCAATATGACTTAATCGACAACATAGACATAACTACAGACGTAACAAACAAGACATAACTACATACGTAACAAACAAGACATAACTACAGACACCTAAGTTTATTTCCCAACTTTTCTACTTATTAGCACTGTTACCATCATCAACTTCTTTCAAACTCTCTTTCATTCAATCTGTCCATACATAAAATGGGCTAATAATAACGACCTTGTAGGATACTTACAAAATCAAAATGAGATATGTTTACATAAGCGTAATATTAGATGTTAACATTCCTTGGGCACTGTTTTGTGCCAGTCATGTGCCAAACAACTCACAAACATCTTATTTAATCCTCACAACATGTCCTCAAAAGTAAAAGAATTGCAATTTCTTTTAAAGGAACTAAGGTTCATAAAGATTTGTTTTTGCCCAAGGCCATCCAACTACTGAGGGTCATTGATTGGCATCCCACGTCCATCCGACTTTCCCTACATCCTGTGGTATTAACCCGGTGGCCTTCAAAGGATTAGGAAAGCCTAAAGAATACCGGAAATGTTCACCAGTTTTAGGAGTTTTGAAGAATGTTGGTTTTGAAGTACTTCCTGTATCATAAAAGGTATTAGAGGAGGTAGTTTCTACAGTTCCTTCCACCTATAAATATTGTTTCTATAAAAAAGATTTTCCAAACCACTAAGTAAGAAATAAGTGTGCATTGGCCTAATTTCGCCCCAGTATGAGCTGTAAACCATGATTTCCCGCACTATCCATGACAGGCACAGACTTCTGCTCAATCTTCATAAGGAAGATCCCTTGGCCCAATCTCAGACCTTGTTTCTTAGATTTTGCTCTTTGGATTTGTTTGGACCACCTTCTCATCCCATTTACTAACTTGCCATTAATCTCTGCCTACACTTTTAACATTGCTTTCTGGAAACCTGCACCATGCTCAGCACTTGATGCCTAATTTCTCCTCAGCTAGAGGTCCATACTGACCCTGGCCACAGCATCTCTCAAAATTTCATCCCTGAGGCACAGTGAACTGGGTCTCATTCACTCACATTGTTGTTTCTTACCCACACAGGCAACCTCTTATCCCTCATCTGTGCTTAAGTCACTAGGATAGGAGGGGCTAATAACCCAAGATGTAGAGTCATACCAACTCCACCCCACTCAAGAAATTCATCCCAGGAAAATCTTCTCACCACAAAATAACTTCCTTTCAGGTCTGCCAGCTTCCCTAATAATGTGTACACCTAGAAGTTACATTATAAGGTTTATATTACAAGTGTCCCACCTGATTTTTCTGTCAGACTTGGTTTGGCTTCTAGAGAAATAAAGGTCTTTAAACATAAGTGAATGATAGAAAGAAGAAAACAGAGTGCTTCCCTTCACCCGAGGGAGACTCAGTGTGAAGAGCTAGAAGGAACACTGGAAATGTTACAGTTGTGGCAAATGAGGACCAACAAGAGGAATGCACTTGCCTGAGTATCTTACCCTTAATTTCCTACTTATTTTGTTTGCCTTGTTCTCTGCCACACACACACACACACACACACACACACACACACACTGTCCCTGAAATTATCCCATCTAAAAATTCATTTGGATATGTAAACCTCAGGTCTTAAAAATGTGACTACTTCACGGAGGATCAAACTGTACACCAGACCTTTTTTTAATTAGAAGAATTTTCTCATTAGGGCACAGCGCAGTGGAAAGAAAAAAGACTTTTGAGTCTACTTTTGACTTTGCTTTGAAATGACTCTCTCTTATTCATTCACTATGTGACCTTGAGTGACTTATTTAATGTCTTTAGGTATCATTTTCTTTTTCTAAAGAGGGAGGGTAATCTTTTCCTCGTGAGCCTGTTGAGGGTATTAAACAAGTTTCTGTAGTTAAAAGTGCCTGTCTTCCGGCTGGCACATAGTAGCGTCTTCTATAAATATGAGTGTCTTTCCTTGAAAACAACGAGTTTCAGGAACTCTGAAGAAAAGAGGGTTTAATGAGTGCTGTGGTGAGGTGAACTGAAGTAGACAGGCAAGAGGCCAACAAACCCTCAACAAAAGACCTGTATTTGGTCTAACCACACCCAAATTCACAACGCATGCAAGTAATACGCGCAAAAGGAATAAAAACATAACTTGACCTTTAGGTGATGGAGATATTTCTATACATCCAAAGTAGCATGCTTTCGCCATTCTACTAACATGGGAAGGTCTCCCTCAGGAGGCACTGATCACACCTGCCAAGGCCCCTTCCAGGCCTGCCATGCCGGGCTCTTTGGGATGAAGAGACCACAGGGCCCATCCCTGAGGCTGAAGAAGAAGCAAGAGGCCCTCTCATTTCGTGGAGCCTGACAATCCCAGTCATTGCCCCAAGGGAGGTCACTGGCAATCTTAGCCAAAGTGATCTGAGTAGGGATGAGCCATGATATCGAGTTCCAGTAAAACCCACAGAATGTTCTGAACTCATGACTAAGCCTGTGCTAAATAAACAACCCTCCACATTCACCTCAGAAGGATGGCTATGTGTGGTGTGGCCTAGTAATCTCTTTCTTCAAAAAAAATGAAAGACCAAGAGGCTGTATTTTGCAGTTTTCAACATTCTTTTAACAATTGCATGTTCAGCCCCTATTTCATGCCAGTCATTGTGTCGAGTGGGGATATTATTAGCCGTGTTCGCTGAAGCTCAGAGCTTCCTCAGGACCACCATGGGGGCAAGGTTGGAGCTGAACAGGCTGTGTCTGGCTGCCACTCCCTCGAGCAACTAGAACAGCTTCCCTTTTATCTATTTTATTGGCCTTCCTCATAATATTTTATTGAAAAGATAACCATGTTAAAAAAAAAGTCCTGTTTTTTTTAAGTGTGGAAACAGAATCTAGGCCAATGATATGAAATTAAAGGGATGATGAACCTATTATTTAGAGCTAAAGAGAGAGAAAGGAAAGCAGCTGATATTTATCTTTTATTGTGTACCAGTGTTTTCAATTACTCCTCATATAACCCTAGAAGTGAGAACTATTATTAGCTCCATTTTGAGAAGAGGGACTGAGGCCCAGAGGATTTAAATAAACGTACTCAACTCAGCCAACAAATGGTCCAGTAGATATTTAGTCCCAGGAACATTGGCATTAGAGCCTGTGCTCTTAACCACCACACTACACTGACTCCTCCCAAAAATCTCCCTTGGTGACCACTTCCCATCTCCATCCCTGGATTTTGCCATACTCAGCCTCTGCTCAAGGGTTGCCCCCTCAGAGAGACCTCTGACCATCCCAGCTAAAATAGCTTCCACTCGAGCCAGCCTACTTCTCCTTTTTGCAGGTTTATTTTCTCTTAGCTCTTATCCCAAACTGAGAAATATTACACAAGTATTTGTTTCCGGTTTTTGCATTCTAGAATGTCAGCTCCAGAGATCAGGGCTTTGTAAGCTTTCAGATGATGATCCTTCCCTGATAACCAGATTAGGAAAAGGCCCTATGGAAATAAATACGTAAGGGGGTACAAGACTTGAAGAGGGAAAGATCTGGATCTGGACTGGGAAAAGCAACATGGTGTAGGGTGAAAAAACCAAGAATATAAGGTCAGCTTCAATTCGAATCACAGCTTTGCTAATAATTAGCTGTGTGACCACAAGCTAGTTTTGGCTTCCTCATTTGTAATAGGGATAATTACTGCAGACTCAATGCTGTCGTGAGGATCAAATGAAATAGTATGCATTAATAAACGACTCTTATTGTTTACGTCATTCATTTTTTTTCCTAGAATGGGTCCTAAAAACATAACTAAGCACGTAGCAAGCACTCAAATAAATATATGATGGACAATGGAATGCCAGGTCATAATTAATTATTAGAAAGGCTATGCTGTGTTATGGAAAAAACAACCAGAAAAGAGTAAGGAGACCAGCAATTACCCAATTCTGCCATGTAACTAGTTCTGTGCCCTTGGACAAGTCACCTTGCCTCTTGGGTCCACATTTTCTCGTAGGCGAAACAAGAAGTTTGGATAGGCTGATGTATAAGTTCCTTTCATCTCTGAAATCTATGAAACTGAAAACATCCCACAGTTGATCTGGTTTCCGTTGGATTTTCAGTAGCAAACTATCCCACCTTGATTGTTTTCAGGAATCTGAAATGACCTGCTAGGTTTTTAATTTGCTTCCTGGGTTCTAGTCCAGATGAAAATTTTTCATACTACTCACATCACAGAAGAACGACTGGTAGGTTGGCTAAAAGAGACTGATATTCACAACAGGCAATTAATTCACTCTTTTATCTGGGTCTCTGAGGGTCGTTCTGGATTGGTGAGCCTCTTGACTGGTGGAAGGAATTCCATCACCTCTTATAACTGCCCTCAATGAATGAGAAAGGACTTCTGTTCCAAGTCCACTTGGAGAGTTCAGTAGTTTCCTTTCTGTTCCGTGGGAGGGCCATTGTTTTCTTTGACATACTAATTTATTGGAAGAGGTTGCTTGCAGCCAAAGATTTTGCTGGCTTAGAAAGTCATATTGTGACCTGATGTGAGGGTTCTGTGTCCTTAGCCATGATTTCAAGAGCCACCATTTCAAAGCAACTGATATTTTACTTTTGTCCTGTATTTAAAACACTGCATAGCCATAATGACTTCTAAGAATTCAACAGAGTCATTTTTTTGTGAATTTGTGTCCTAAGGTTGGTGGACTAGCAAACACAACCCACTCATAAAATATGGATTATCTGAAAGTTCATTATAAGTCTCACCTTCTGTTTGACATTTTAAAAACAAACAATACATAGCACTTCTCAGTTTTTGAATCATTTTCACATATATTACTTGATCCTCAGAAAGCTGCATGGGAATGGTATTATTAACCATATTATCACAACCCCATTATTCATATGTGGAAGCTGAGTCTCAGAGTGTCTTTAAGACTTGCCTGAAGACGCAGATGAAAACCTAGATTCAAGTCCGTGGCCCAGAGTTGAAGGAGGGTGAAGGTGGTCAGAAAAAAACAGTGGCTGAAGTTCTTATGTCTAGCAAAACACGATACAGTGCTTTTTACAGCAGCTTCCCAACCTTCTAACCCCTTAGGAAACCCGGAAAATCTCTAGGGAAGGAGAAATGACAGAAGTAACCAGAAGCAACCTGCTTGCATGTGTGCCTATAAAGCAAGACCTGAGCTGCTTTCTGGCCCCTATGGAAATTCAGCAGAAGTACCTCGGTACAAAGGCTGGAGGGGAGATAGGGACTCAGAAGGCACCTGCCAAGGAGTCAGCAGGATCTAGGTTGAAAACCCAGCTGTGCCACCCACCTGACAGCTGTGTGAGTTTAGGCAAATGATTTCCTCTCTGTGTGCCTCACTTTCTTCAAGGACAAATAAGAATATCTCCCCATAAACTCATCATAAGAATCAAACACAGTAAGGCACGAAAAGTGTGGGGCAGAGTCCCAGGAACAAAATAGAAGCTACAATTATGTGTGATGGTGAACAAATCATTTCATCTCATTGGGCCTCAGTTGCCTTCTGTGTAAAATAAAGTGGTAGATTAGAAAAATTCAGGGTTTTTTTTTCCCTCCAGCTCTCTACATGAGTTATGACTGTATTCCCTGGAATAGAAAGAGATAGATTGTTAACTATTTTAGAGTGACGTGTCACTTATGAGTGAGTAGAAGGTGGCTGTGGTTATTATATCTCATTGATAATGAGGATAATATTTTTAAATCTATCTTTTATAGAGCACCTGCTAAAATATATATTCTCTTATTAATTCCCCATGAAAACCCCATAAAGCAGGGAATATTAGCTTATGTTACATACGTAGAACAATTAAGGCACAAATAGGTTATCTCACTTGTTTAACATCACCTACTTCATCCATGGTGGGTCACACTGTGTCCCATAGGACTCTGGCTCTCCTGCCCTTTGTGATCTCTTGTGCCAGCTCTATTCTTTAAAATTGCTATTTAATCTCTCTATGGAATCTTCGTTTTCCTCATTCCATATCGACCTTTCTTCCTATGTTCATCCTTCTTCCCAATAACAATATAATGCATATTTAAATACATGTACCCACAGCTGCATTGTGTGCTTTTGTAAATGTGTGATCTATTATTATCTACTTAAATCTATGTCTTGATTGCATAATTCAGCATTTTAATATTTGCTTTGAAAAGTGTTTTGAGTCCCTTCTCCGCAAAGGTGCTGTATTAAATGACATTCATTATTCTTGCTAAATGTAGACAAGTCATGGTTCAGGTGAACTGGCAGGTAACTCCCATTATCCTCGGCACATTCCTTCATATTCATTATTCTCTGTGACATTTATCAACACAGCATTTAGACATTTTCAAGAAAGAAAAAAAAAAATCACTTTACATTCCAAGGCATTTAACTAATATGAAGCCTAAATCTGCAGGTGAAAAAGTCACTTCTTTGGTACAAGTTACACGCGTTGCTTTAACTCTTTTGGAACACGATGAGAAGATGTGAAAGCAACGTGCTAAGGATCAGGGTGTCTGAGCTTTTAAACCCACCTGCCATGACTTATGTTGCATCATGTTTACAGTGATGCTCATGTTATTCTTTTTTTCTTTTAAGATTTTATTTTTAAGTAATCTCTACATCCAACGTGGGGCTCGAACTCGTAAGCCCGAGATCGAGAGTCACATGCTCTATTGACTCGGTCAGCTGGCCTCCCCTGCTCATGTTATTCTTCACAAAAGATGACTTCCCATGTACCAAGGATATAGAGGTTTTGTTGACATTCTCCTAGGTGTCTTTTGCCATTCCCATGTGTTATCTTCTTCATTCTTGTACAAAAGCTCTGTCTTCTAAGGGACACACCATCTGGTCTTGCTGCCTTTCAACTATCACCATGGCTGGCACTTACCAGCCTCACTCCCTTACTCATGGAGAAAGTGCAGCCTTACTACTGCCAACTCTAGTCATTTTAGGTGCTGGAGAGACAGTCAATATTGTCTTAGGCTGCAGTCCCCAGAAGCTGATCCTGAGATGAAGATTCAGATGCAAGGGATTTATGAAGGCAGTACTTCCTTCTGGTAAAGAATCTGGTAAAGGAATGGGGCAAACAGGGCAAGAAGGAGATCTCAGATGAAGTCCCATCCTTATCCTGCAGGGGATCTCTAGAGTATAGATTCCACTTCAGAGCCCAGAAAGCTGGTTGTTTCTATTCCCACACCCTTCAGTTGTTGGCCAAGGGCCACTCGGTGGAGCGAGGGAAGTCATTAACTCCCAAGGACTGCCTGTCCAGGACTGGAAAACTGTGCCAGTAGCCTGAGGGCGAGCCTCCAGGAGGAAGGTACAGCCCAACGAAGTGGGGCAGCGCTGGAAGAAATGTGAAAAGGCATCTCAGGGAGTAAGAGTGAAGTACCACCACTAACCACTAGAGGCAGTCACATGGAGCAATCATCCAAAGTCTAACATAATTTCTTGATACTCCTATTGGTTTGCTAGGGCTGCCATAACAAGGTACCACAAACTGTGTGGCTTAAACAACAGATGTTTATTGTCTCACAGTTCTGGAGGCCAGAAGTTCAGTTGGTAGGGTTGGCTCCTTCTGAGGGCTGTGAGGGAGGGATCTGTTCCAGGGTTCTTTCCTTGGCTTGTAGAGGACTGTCTTCTCCCTGTGTCTCCTGCCATCATCATCTCTCTCTGTGTGTCTCTATGTCCATGTTTCCCCAGTTATACTGGGTTAGGGGCCCAACACCACTCCAATGTGATCTCAGCTTAACTAAGTGCATCTACAACTACTCAATTTCCAAATGAGATCACATTCTGAAGTACCAGGAGTTAGAACTTCAACATATGAAGTTTGAGGGGACACAATTCCACGTCTCACAATATTTCAAAACTGTAGCAAACCTTAATTCAAGCACCCCCTTCCATACCCACATTTAACGTCTTACCTCCTGGTACCGCTCTCTGGAACTTTAACTCTTCCTTTGTTCCATTCTGTTCACTGTACCTGTTCATTGTCTTTCTCACAATGTTTAGTCCTTGATGAACAAAACACAACATGGGAC
Organism: Potos flavus; assembly: GCA_028534135.1. Classification (NCBI taxonomy): domain Eukaryota; kingdom Metazoa; phylum Chordata; class Mammalia; order Carnivora; family Procyonidae; genus Potos; species Potos flavus. The sequence goes on from CM052900.1 coordinate 7,677,135, forward strand.
AGTTAGAAAATGTAAATGGTATGCATATGATTTGCAAATGATAAAGTTCCTATGTGAGTTTTAATTGCCGTTTATTTTCACTCCATCAGGAAATGCACACTGAGCTCCTATCTTGTACTTAGCACAGACTTCCTGGGGTTTCTGATTTAGAAAGCTTTGTAAGTACAGGGTGGATTAAGGGAAGGAGAGGGTAATCGTGAGGGCATTGTAATGTTACAGATTTAAAAAAAAATGGGAGTTTAGATTAGGGAGCCACAGAAGAGATGCCAAGAAGGCCAAGTGAGACACACCCAGAAAGAATAGTAGAGATAGATTACATACTGATAGGGACATGAGGGGAAGAAAGGCAGATCCTGGCACCTTTTTTTTTCCCCCTGTATCAAATGCTATAGTTGATTCCAGTTTTATTTTATTTATCATGTTCCTATACTGCCTGGGTTCCCTATTGACTGCCAAGGCAAACGCTTCAGCATCTGCCCACTCCCCAGCCTTAAACTTCACCTCCCCACCCCCAACACCCTTGCTTGCACCTCACCAAATGACTTGGCGCTGAGCCCTGCCTTCTGCTTCTTCCTTTTGCACCTGCTCTCCTCTTTTCCTGCAAAGTCCCTCCTCAGTGTCTACTCGACAGAGGGAAGCCTGCTGCCCCTCCCCTCTTCTGGAGGTTCAGCATCTCCTGCATTTATGCCACCCTCTGCACCCCGGAAGCCCTCTGCCACTGATCCTCTCGAAGTGGAATGCCATCATTTCTCCATGTGTGCTCCTTGTGAAATCATAAACTCCCTGAAGACAGTTTCATTTTAGTTCATCTTTGTGCCCACAGCTCTTAGAACAATGTCCTGCCCTTGAATATAGTCAGGAAGTATTTGTTAAGTGAATAAATGAATGTAAACACAGACCAAATCAGATGCTGGGTAATGCATTCGGTCCTGTCCAAGAGATCTCTCTGGCACTGGGAAGTTGGTGACTATACTCTGGAGGCTATGTTTCATATTAAAAAGAAAAAAAATCTGAGAGAAATACCAATGCCTGAGATACGACTTCCTCGATTGCTCCCAGCCCCACCAAGCTGATGCATTAGGCCCCTGATTTAACTATCAAATCTCTCCACACATTGGCTCAGTTTCCAGAATACCTATATGGAAGCTCACGATGTTCTCTGGTGGCCAGTGTGGATGCCCGGGGGCATCTCCACTGTGTGTGCACACCAGCTCTGACAGAAGAGGCTCCTGGTACAGCAGAGACTTGTTATTAGTGAGACAAGCTCTCTCCTCACTAATGAGCAGCTTCTTACATGGCTGAAGCTGCAGAACTTCAACAATCGCTCCGTAAATTAGCTATTTTTTCCCACCCAATTAGGATATTCCTATTCAAGTTATGATAGGAAAACTGACTCATCCCCAATTTTCCATTTTTCAGAAGGACTCGAACACTGAGATCTGGATGCCTGTAATCAGGAAAGCAGAGTGCGGCAAAAAGAACATTAATTTCAGAGACAGAAATCTGTGAATTCGCAATGAGCAATGCTAATTAATAGCGTCTTGACCTTGGGCAAGTTCTTGAAAATCTCACTTACCTCATCTGTGAATTAGGGGTAATAATAACTGACCTTACAGTATTTGGTAATGATTAAAAATGATGCAACCCACATTATAAGACCTAGCTCTGTGTTTCCCAAGAAGGGCGATGTTGACATTTGGGGTGGGGAAAATCCCCTCTGAAAAGGTCTGGCGCATACACTACAGGACAGTAAACAGCTCTGGAAGCTGAACTCCAAATTCCAGTAGCGTCCCTGTCACAGCGACAGCCGCAGAGCCCCCACACCACACATACGTTGCAAAAAGTCCGATCATAACGAGAGATAAAACTTCACAAGTGCTACTCCGTGCTAGTAGCATTCTAAGAACTTTACTTGATTCATCTCATTTAAGCTTCATAAAAACTTTATGATGCACCGGAAGATTAAGTCAGTTGCCAGGTTATACAAGTGGATAGTCGAGGACCTGGGTCTGCAGGCCCCTGGGTTTAGCGTCTGTGCCTTGCAGACTGGAAGCATGGTAAGTCCTCCCTCCATGCTCCCTTCCTTTCTTCCTCTCCGTGTGGTTTCATTTCCAGTGCCTTTGGCTAACTCCTCAGAAAGCTGCAATTAGATTTTGTCCCCACATCTCTCCCAGGGGACCCCAAATGCGCAGGCTTCATTGGCCATCGTCCCATCTTGACGAGACTGAAACACCTTTTTTTTTGGTGACACATATCTCAAGGCCAAATTCGTCTTGCTGCAATGTGGCCCACTGAGGGTTTTCACTGAAGATAAATGAATAAAATATTAGCCTCCATGTTTTCCCTCTTATTTGATTCTTCCCCTCCCTGTCCTCTGGGGCCCTCCCCCACTGTGGGTAGCACCTCTCACTTGGCTGATTTTTGCGATTGCCCCTTTCGGCTGGCGAGGGAAGAGTTCAGGACCCAATCCCAATGTTGCCTGAGGAAGGGGTTCCCCACATGTCCAAGCTCTTCTCTGACACCAGCTGCGTGTCGTACAATTAAACTCAACTCCAACGCTATCTACTCAGGGATAGCAGAGATTCCACAGGTCATGGGTTCGGTCCTACCCAGCACCTAATTCAGAGGCCAATGGCAAGTCCCGGTTGTCACCTGTGCTTCTGAACCACGGGCTAGAAATCAGAGGTCCAATGACCCCCCTTCCTTGGTTTGATGAATTTGCTAGAGCAGCTCACAGAACAAAGAAACATTATATTTACTAGATCACCAATTTATTATAACAGGCTGTAAGTCAAGAAAAGCCAGATGGAAGAGATGCGCAGGGCAACGTGGGAAAGGGCTCAGAGTTTCTGTGCTCTCTGGATGCATCACTCTCTCTTGTCTCCATGTGTTCACCAGTCTGGAAGCTGTCTGAGCCCTGTCCTTGGTGGCTTTTATTGAGGCTCCATTATGTAGACACAAATGATTAAATCATTGGCCATTGGTGATGGACTCAACCTCCAGCCCTCTTCCCCTGCCCCAAGTGGTGGTTGGGGGTGGGGTGGGGAATGGAATTTCCAATCCTCTAGCCCCCAGGCTTAGGTTACTTAATAAATTACCAAAAATCACCTAATTCGCATAACAAAAAACACCTTAATCGCTCTCCTCAGTTAGGAAATTCCAAGGGTTTTAGGATCTCCGGTGCCAGGAACCCAGGTAGAAGATCAAATGTGTATTTCTTATATAAATTACATCACAGTAGGCTTTCAAAATCAAGTCAGAGACACTTGTAAGTAATAGTCAGGAGCCCCCGGCCCTGCAGCTTACTAGTCTACCTGATGTGATGCAGAAATAGCTCCATCAACTCTAATATTGAGAGACCAACAAGCTGTTTGGCCCCTTGCTGCCTGTCAGTTGCGAGGAACAGGTGCAGCAGCGGGGTTCAGGGTGGTGGGAGTGAGGGATGTGCGGTGTTCCTGAGCTAAGGTGCTGGGGTAGGAAGAACCCTGCACTAAGAAAGGACTTCGGCCACCTGAGGAGTTCAGACTCCCTCTTATAAAATAGAGTATTAAAATAAATGACCCTTTAGCTACTCTACTTTAAGGTTCTGGTACATTCCAAAAAGTAGGCCAATAGACAGTAAAGAGGCCACGAAGAGAGGAGTGGGAAACAGGTGGACAAAATACAGGCAAGCCCAATTCAAGGCAGTGGGTACTGAGCCTCCACCTTGTGTCTCCATCAGGTGGGTGCTGGGAGCAAAGAGGTGAGTGACATCACACACCCCCGAGGAGCTTAAACCAACTCATCAGTTACTGGTTTGAATTAATACCAAGAAAAAGTTTGTAGACTATTCGATTTTTGTGTAATTTTATATAGATGCCAGAAGACTTGACCTAAGTAAATGAAACTCAACCAAATAAATTTGAAGATCTAATTTCTAGAATTAGAAGTTAGAATTAGAAGATCTAATTTCTAATCTACTTTCTCAAGCAATTCTGGAATTGGGGGGGATCCATCTAGCAAGGAGAGAGAAGCTCTGAGTTGTACAAAATGGAAGGTTTTTATAGGAAGGAGGGTGGGGCAGGAAGTCGTTAGTAAAAGGAAAGAAGGGATTGTTTCATCTTCTTTTGGGGGGAAGGGATCAGCAGTGTTCTTATCATGCAGAGGGCCTCACTTGTGCAGATTAGAAAATTTCCAATTGACTGTTAAAAGGTCACATTCCTCTGGTAGATTGGTTTGCTCTCTTGGGGAGCAAATGACTCCATCTAGGGCTTTTTTTTTTTTTTTTTAAACAGAGGGCAGTGTTAGAATCAATGAGAGGTTGGCATGGGAATGGAGGGACCTAAGGACTGGCCCCCACGTTGCCATATACGCCACTATGGTGCCATCTTTGAGTATCATATGGTGGGTCCACACGGGGTCCTGCTAGTCTTCTGGATCTAGGTTACATCCCCAAATTTCTGCTTTTCCGTGTTGTGACCTTGGATGTCTGTTTGCCATCTCCCAACCTTACCTCCTTCCTCTGTACAGTGGAGACAACGTTACCTAAATCTCAGAGCATGCGGAGTATGAAATGAGCTAATATGTGTATGTATAATCAATGTATACACATGCACACACATACATATATATATATATTTATATATATAAAGTGCTTTCCATATAATATAATTTGCATATAATTCCTACTATCTGAAGGACTCTCAGAAATCATCTCATGTAAACTCCCAAGGATACAGGTGCGGGAACTGAGGTCCAGAGATGCAGTCCCTTGCCCAATGTCCTACTTGCCTACTGTTCATTCTATTGACATCTAGTTCTCCAAAATTTCATACCCAACTTGAAATCAAACCAAGGACCAGCTAAGTGCCTCATACTATGCTAGTTCTGTTCAGAGGTAACCTCTGAGGATGAGTATTGTCATCTCCACTTTACGAATAAGGAAATGGAGTCTTAGGTCAGAACAAACCTACCTTCCCAAGGTCACACAAATGGGAAGTGATAGTGACAGAGAAGTCACTCCACCAGCCTCTGTGCCTATCCCCTATTCAATTAACTTATGTGGACACAAATGACCTATTATTTGTAAAAGTTTGACTATCTGATTTTCAGGACAGATACGCCTTCAATTTGAAAGGATACACAGATTGATTTCATTGGGACAGATGGGTTCTTCAAAAGCCTTCAGGCAACGGAGTTTCTGCCTTGTCCTGGACCCATATTTCTGCTGACTGCTCATGTTGCAGTTTCAAGGTCATGAGAACTAAATTGAATCCCTATAGTATTAAAATGCCCAGAAAAATAATCAGAAAAAAAGAGGGGTTTCATTTACTTAGCTCACACGGAGGTATCTTTGTTCCAGATAAGCCCCTGAGAAATGTAACCGACCACTGTAATTGCATTTATGTGTGAGGAGGCAAATCATTTTCTGAAGGCGGATCTGGGTATTCAAGAATCCCGCAGGGACCAGGAAGCAGAAGAAGACAGTAAATAACAAATAAATAAATAAACAAACAAACAAATAAATAAAGGGATGGAAGGATTTTAACATCTTGCCAAACGAGGTTATTCTGAGAAGATTTTAAAATCTATGTAGGGGAGACTTGTACCTGTCAGCCAGGGCTTACTGGACCCAGAAATTGGTGAATCCTTAAATGTTAGAAATGAGTGGGCTCTACGGCTATCCCTTTCTAGATGGACACCCAGACACATCTTGCTTTTCTTGGCAATTATGATATGATGACTTTCTCTCAGGAAGGCATGGGCTTAGAATCATTTACCGGAATAGGAAAGAATTCACTCATTCATTCCATCATTCCATGCATTATTAGGCCTAACGCAAGTTTCAGGCACTACGAATATTATACCCCTCTGAACCAGTCAATCTCATGACCATTTGCACCGTTGAACAAATTTATAAAGTGATGACCAGTGGCTACCGAGCTGAACAAACTTGGGTGGCTCTAAGTAAAGATGACTCCCCAGTGTGGCTTCATTTTTCTTGTCTGCAGTATTACGACTAGGTGACCTCAGACCTCTTCCAGCTCTGACAATTAAAGATTTAAAAAATGATCCCTGGGGGAGAACAAAAGCCATGCCCATCGCCCATTAGATAACTGCGGTCTAGGACAATGGCACGCCCATGGCTTCCATCCATTAATCCATGAATCAGTTTCTCACTTACACTCCCGTGACAGCATATACTGAGCATTTCCTCTGAGTATGTGTCAGGCATCGGAGATATGCCCCGGCCACTCAGTGAGACAGGCTGTGTGCAGACACCATCAGTCTCGTGTGGTTTCCTGTCCTATAACAATGAGATTGCTTGGGACTCAGAAAGGATAGAGACCTCTTTCCATCTGAATAAAATACAGAAAAGTTTTGTTTTTTTGTTTTTGTTTTTTTAAAGATTTTACTTATTTGAGAAAGACACAGAGAGAGCGTGCACAAGCAGAGGGAAAGGGCAAAGGGAAAGGGGGAAGCAAGCTCCCCGCTGAGCGGGGCTCGATCCCAGGACCCCCAGATCATAACCTGAGCTGAAGGCACAAGCTTAACTGACTGAGCCACCCAGGCGCCCCTACAAATAAGTTTTTTGTGGAGAAAGAAATAAGCCAAGAAGAGAATGGGCCTTGCATAGAACCGAGAATGAGGCAAATCTCCACACCATCACTTCCGGGTGAATGTGAACATGTTTTGCACGTTACTGAGCCTAATGTCCTACCGACTCTATTAGTGTGGTAGTAACACTACTTAATAATAATAATACTTCCAAAAGTGTTTGGGAGGGCTCAACGAGGTAATTGTGGGAAAATAGTGTTAGATTGTAAGGAAGTCTGAAAATCCTATATGTTCATGCTCACTACCTTCTTTTCCTGATCCCTAGGACAGAGCACCATACTAATTGACTTTGCTTAGAAACTTAGTTGATATTCTTTCTTCATAATTTTAATGCCATCGCCAGCCCGAAATAGTGAAATCGTGGGATCCATTCTCTCCCCTTAGAGGTTTCAAAATCTCCCCACCGCTTCAGGCCATCCTTTTACAACCTCCCAGGGTCTGAGAGAGGATTAGCTCACATTTATGACCACTAATGCACCCTGCCCACTTGGAGGGTTGAGACTGATAGAGCAAATCCCTAGCAATTGATTTCCCTCCCAACTTTAAGTTCACAACGCTCTATCTTCCCCACCCTAGCGTGTTATCTCGGAAAAATAAGACTTCCTTATGCTCACTGAATAGCTGAAAGTGAGAGAGAAAAAAGAGCTGAAATTGGCACGATGGGTTCACAGAAGCTGGAATTGGGGAACAAGGCATAAGATGGCAACTCTAGCCACTAGTAAGCTGTGTGAATCTGGCTAAGCCACTTAAAGACCCTGAACCTCAATTTCTCCATCCAGTTTCATAGGATTACTGTGAGGATCAGAAAAAAGAGATGATATACATAAAATATTTTGAAAATGCTAAAGCCCTGTACAAGCCTTAGTTGTGGGGTGTCAACATTGATAATAATGACTGAGCTATATCTAGCAAAAGCACCCAAATGAATGTGCTTAATTTATTTCTCACGAAAAACTCATGAATCGTGTGGGAGAGTGTGACCATGTTTGATGATGGCCCCGTGGTGCCACAGAAATGGAACCCATGGAGATCTCAATGGCATGGCCACCTCCTATAGTTTGATCGCAAATAGGCAGAAAGCCCTCCATTTCTTTGTTTTTCCAACCAGGTGGGACACCTTCTCTTTGCAGAAGATATGAATCCTTGAACTCTCCACACCCCATGGAAACCAAAGCGGCATTCCCCTTGCCTATTTACTGGTTCAAGGGTAAACTTCAACAGAAAGCAACGTAAACTGAGTCAGGGTCATCCTCCTTCTCCCTGTTTATTGGATGTGGATGAGCCCTGTATTCTGACCTTAGGCAGACACCCGCTGACTTCTCTGAGCCTCTTTTATGCACCTTATATAAAGTTCTATGATGGCACCCACAAGGTGTGACTGCCTTTGTTAGTTATCTGTCAGACCCTTGCCATTAGACGCTAAGCTCCTCAATGGGCAGAGACCTGTAGTGGAAGTCTTTGACACATGGCAAGTAATTAATAAGACTAGTCTGAATCTATAAATCAACGAGTCAGTGAGTGGGTGGGTGGCTAGATAGATGGACGAATGTGTCCTGGCTGCCTGGAACACAGGGCAAAGAAATGTATGCTGTCTTTCAAAGGAAGTTTGACTTTGGTATCAGAGAAGAAGGTTCAACTGGCTTGACTTCTACATCTACGCTGATCCCTAAACTCCTCTATCACATCCACCATGGACTGCCTCTTGGTTTTTTTATCTTCTCTTCAACGTCTCTTCAAGTCCTCAGGTTCAGTTCCAAGTCTGACTCTGATCCCTGAGGCCCATCAGTTGACCTCTGCATATTGAGCCTCATGAGGGCAGTTGCTCTGGGCTTTGGCTGTTGTGGTCTCCCATGAGCATCCCTTCCACGTCATAACACAAAGACCAGGGAAACTGGGACTCTCTGGAAGTACTAATGCCAATCAGATGTACCTCCAAACATTCTCCTTGCTTTGTCCTGCCTATCTGCCATAGACTACAGAGAAATCCCAGATCAGCTACTTAGAGCTGAAGTCATTCTACTACCCAGGTCAACAAATCATGACCCATAGGCTAAATCTTGCCTGCCACATGTGTTTGTAAACAAGATTTTATTGGAATATAGCCCTACTCATTTGTTTACAGACCATCCACGGCTGCTTTTGCATTCTAGCTGCAGAGCTGAGTAGTTGTGATGGAGACCAAATACACAAAGCCCATTAGAGTTACTATCTGGCCCTTTACAGAAAAAGTTAACCCAACTCTCCCTTGTAAACTAACCCAATTGTATAAGTTAGTTGAATAACCCTCTGATATTTTTGGCTCTGGATTTAGTGTGAGTAGGCAACCGTGCTTATTTTCATAACCACTCCAAACTCTGACACTACCAAAAGAGAAAGACTTTGTTGGCATAGGCCAATTGTCTGGTGGAGCTCAAACAATCTATAAAGGAAGAAAGGAAGGGAGGGAGGGAGGAAATAGGAAGAGAACGCAGCAGTAGACGCTCCTAGCACAAAAAGATCAATCCAGGGCTCATCAGAACAACCCCGTAAAGTGAAAAGAATATGAACAAACCTGGGTTCTCTACCTGGTTTGAATAATTGTCACCTGAGTGACTGTATACAAGTCATTTACCTGAGTCTCAGTTTCCTCATCTATAAAATGGTTAGAATATTTCCAGATGCTGAGTATTTGAGATAAATGTATGTGAGGCAAAGAGGAGAGACTATGCATGCCTTGGAATCTGAACAGAGGTCTTCCTAAGACACCTTACCCTGGGCACCCTATCTCTTCCACGCCCCACACTCACAAGGAGTTGTCCCCATGGGCTCTTTCTATTTTATGACATTTTGATGTCAGAACAACACCAGTCACTGCAAATTAGGTGCCCGTATCTGTTGTCACCAGCCCTGAAAATGTGTGGATTAAAAGTGGCAGAGAGTAAATCACTGACATGGCAGGCACAAATCACAGCTGGAGCACATCACAGGCTGGAAACCTAATTGAACCGAATGCCATTCACACAAAGGGAAATCTGGGAATCCTGCCAGCATCTTTCCAGAATGGTAATTTTCCATTTAAATTCACCCTACTTTCCCCCTTCAAGGCAGATCTCCTTCTCTATCATCATCTGAACTGCTGAATTGTGCCTCTCCTCCCATCCTTGCAGTAGAAGCAACTGGATTCTTCCTGGACCTTCCCTAAGGTACTACATGCGGACACCTGCAAGTCAATGGGGTGAGCACTGTGTACCTGCTTCAAGACCCAAAGAGTCATGGGGGCAGGAACATGGAGAGCGTCATCTGAGCTGCCACGATGTCATCAGTGCCCTAAGGCCTAAGGTAGAGTGAAACCGTTTTTAAGTCAATTTGGTCCTAATGGTTCTAAGACATACTGGTTGCTCTAGGCCCAGTGATGGAATAAGGATGGAGTAAGAGACTTAATCCCACTGCTATTAATTGGTATGTAGTGAGCATGATGGTACTTCATGACTTTCAACATTTTGTAGAAAGAACATCAACTACAGGGATTAGAGAGTGTCCATACTGTCTGAAATTTAAAAGCCAAAAATATGATTTGAGTTAAAAAAAACATATATAATTGAACTTTGAGCAAGGATAAATTTAACTCATACTTCATGTTAAAACAACATATGTGATGTACAATCTTAGAAATTTACCAAGAAGCTTAAAGATCTAATTCTTTATTAACTCAACGCATCCAGCAAATACATTTTAAGTGCTTATTATTAGTCACAACTATTTAAAAATAACATTTGTGTAAAAC
>CM052900.1:7687994-7703512 GCA_028534135.1 Potos flavus
TTAAAAAGGCTTTATGGTCATATAGGAGAGAAAAATAGATCACTATCCCATGTGATTAATGAGTCAGCAAAACCAACGTCATGAAACTGACTCAGCTGTGGACTAAATCAGAAGCCAAAGCAGGTTCCAGGACAACCGAGACATTTCCCAGAGCTAATAAACAATAATGATGCATGATTTGATGTCTGGGTAAAGATTCAGGGAAGATGCTAGTACTCACTAACATATGTCTCTATCATACAGCATTTCTATTTTTCCCTATAGCCTGGAAAACACAGAGTTCAGAGACCAGGAGATGGTAGACTCTTTTCTGAAGCAGTTATTATTTCTGAAGAATTTCTATAATTTTATTTCTTTTTTATAGTGGTGTGGGAACCTTGATCTAAATAAATCTTTTGTCTAAAGATTATCTATTAATACAATATCAAATAAAAGACAGTAAACCAAACTCTTTCAGGTTTTAATCCAAATCCAGGATGGAAACAAAATTTACCTTTATTCCTATTTAGTTTAGAATATTTGGAAGAGTCAATTATTTATTATTCTACACTATTATTTCCTGAACTGTATTCTTCAAACAGTTGGCATCCTGAGAGAAGGCCATGGGGTGAACCATGGGGAGGAGTCGGAAAAGAAAAGTATAGAATATTTTCAAAAAAATGGACTCATTGCTTCACAGGTTTTGGGGGTCAGGAATCTGGTCTCTGCTTAGCAAGACCCTTCTGGCTCAGGGTCTCACATGAGGTGGCAGTGAGGTTGTCATCGATGGCTATAATGCCCTCAGGGCTCCACTAGGGCTGAAGAGTCCATTTCCCACCTCCTGCATGGCTGCTGGCAACCCTGAAAGGTCTACCTCCAAGGGTACACACGTGTTGTTTGTAGATCACCTTGTGGTTTCACCAGAAGCTTCCTCAATGATGTGGCAGCCAGTGGTCCTAGAGCCGGAGAGAAAATCAGAGAGTGCTCTGGACAAAAAAAAAAAAAAAAAAAAAAAAAACAAGGTTTTTTTATAACCCATTCTCAAAAGTGACATCTCATTACTCTTACCATATTCTATTTGTTAAAAGCAAATCGAAGTCCAGCTTATACTCAAGGCAAAGGATTGTACAAGGGTGTGAATGCCAGGAGGTGGGAATCAGTGAGGACAATTTTAGGAACTGCTTAACACAGAAGTGCTGAGTTAAACAACATTAAAAGATTTCTTACGTACAAAACTTCCCAGAACTTTTTACTATGCAAATGTGTTTGGGACCTCTCCCAAAGGTTATTTGAGCAGGGATCAGGAAACTCTCTTTTGGAAGGCCTAATAGTGAACATTTTAGATGTGTGGGTCAGAGGGTCTCTGTCGCAATTATCCAGTTCTTCTGCATGAAAGCAGCCATAAATACACAAATTGGTTATTCTCTCCATAAACAATGTTGTCAAGAATACAAGAATATATCTATATCTTCTACATATATGTGTATATGTGTGTGTGTGAGTAGATATATACAGACAAATTGAAGCAGTAGTTGAAGATGAATGTATAATCAAATTTTTTCATACATGTACAAGGAAATTAGCACTTTTTAAAATGTAAGTATAAATATCTAGCAGTAAAAGAAATAAAATTGTTATATGGGAGGGGAAAAAATACAAAAATTGGTGTGACTGAGTTTCAATAAAACTTTATTTGTAAAAACAATCTAGTTTGTCACCCCCTGGTTTAGAGGATGTGGCTTTAGCTGATAGTGTTTAACAACAACAACTTTTGTCATAGAATCCCTCTTCCACAAAACAGAGTGAAATGCTGCCATATACACATGTGTGATTTTATCAATAAATGCAAAGATGTCGGCGGGAAGAAAATGCCTTAATCACGCTAGTGTAAGTATCATTGTTTTTCCTCCTTGTTTAGATTCATGGAACACTTTGGGGTCACTTAGGGTTCTTGAAACTCTAGATTATTAATTTCATGAGGGAAGAATCCACATCTCCCATCTTACCTACCACCGTACTTCTGGTGTCTAGCACAGGGTCAGAGACCCAATAGGTACTCAACATTTTTGAATGATGGGTAGATGGTTGAAATAATCCCAGCCTTTCATGTTGATACTGTCTTTCTTCTTTTTCATGAGCTGCGTTCTTACCTACCCAAGAGTTCACATTCCCATAGGTGAAGTGCCCTGACCGGCAGCTGACGTCCTTCCGGTGACATCTCCCTTCTTTCCTGCTGTCAGCCTACCCCTGAGCCTGCAAGTCAGAATCACTATCATGGATGGATTCAGCATGGGGTTGCTGACCCTTGGCCTCAGCTTCATCACGTGAAGACGGAGGAGGGCGAGCTGGCAGGAAGAAAGGAAGAGAAGAGAGAGAGAGAGATGAGAAAGAAAGAGCAATAGATTTCAAAAGCTTGCAAGTCATCATGACAAAGCCAAGTACTGCTCTGCATGGTATGTTATTTAGTGCTTAGAACACAACTTTAAAATGGATATTGTGGGGGCACCTGGGTGGCTCAGTCGGTTTAAGCGTCTGATTTGGGCTCAGGTCATGATCTCGGGGTCTTGTGACTGAGCCTCAGGTCGGGCTCCCCGCTCAGCAGGGAGTCTGCTTGCTTGCCCTCCCCCCACTCATGCATTCTCTCTCTCTCAAATAAATAAAATAAATTCAAATAAAATATTTTTTAAAAAATTAGTTAATTAAAATGGATATTACTGACCTCTTTTGGCAAATGAGAAAGAGTCTTAGAGAGGTTCTGTGACTTGTTGATGGTGACAGTTAATTAAGTTAATTAAGGAAAGAGATGAAGGAGAAAGCTGGTCTAGACTAACTCTAAAGCTCATTCCCTAAAACACACATCCTGGTTTGCCTTGGACAGTCCCAATGTCCATCTGATGTCCTGGCACAATTATTAAAATCATCCCTTGTACTCTGAAAGTGTCTCATTTTAAAAAGACATTATCTAACCATTATCAAACCATGAGAGACTGTGGACTCTAAGGAACAAACTGAGGGTTTTGGAGGGGAGGGGTTGGGGGGATGGGTGAGCCTGGTGGTGGGTATTGAGGAGGGCACATATTGCATGGAGCACTGGGTGTGGTGCATAAACAATGAATCTTGGAACACTGAAAAAATAAAACAGAATTGAAGTTACAGTACCTAAAAAAAAAAAGACTTTATCTCATCATCTGCCTATAACCTCCTGACTCCCTAGAGATAGCTCTGGCTCTTGCCATGGATACAAATCAGTCAGAGGCCATGGCTAGGATTTTCCCTAAAGCCAGGGGCATTCCAACAAGGAGGTCACTGATTGCTTTTCAAACTAGTCTGTGGAGCTCTTTTGGGGTGCCACCAAAAAGGCATGTGCACAGTGCATTTAGGCAGAGATTGGCAGACACACAGGCATTTATTTTTAAGCCACCTTCCAAAGTATTTTGCTTCCATTTGCCTCATGGAAAGTGTTTTGAATACAGTCATTTCTGCACTTGGATTCTGGTACAAAAAAGTTCCGCCTCTCTCCCCTGCAGTCAACTGCTTCTGTTGTGGGTTAATTTTGTCGACTTGGAAGTGTACGTAACAGAGTCCTAATTTGGACTTGACTTAGGAGGGCCTCCCTTCCTTGGATTTCAATGCACAGTTACCATTCAGCACATCAATCTCACCACATTGTTGATAACTCTTTTATGATATTGATCCTTTTCTATGTATCATGACAGTTAGTTTGTGATCTTCTCACCTCTAATCAGGATGCTCAACGTTCTTATGGCACTTCACAGTTTGCTGAGAGTGTCACATACATTATTGTATTTGATGCTTACAACCACCCTGACAGGTTGCTCAATTGATCCACATTTTAGAGATGAGAAAACTGAGATTCAGAAAGGTTAAATGAGTCACGCAAAGTCACACAGCGAGTAAAAGTTGACAAAGTTGAGACAACTTGCAGAAAGAGATGAAATATGATTCATATCTATATTCTGCAGAAAGACTTCCTTATTGCACACATGTAAGATGTTTATGTTTAATGACTGGCTGAATTAATGAACGAGTATATAGGATTTTGTTTTTCTAATTGGCTATGGTCTCTGTCCTGACTGGGGCAGGATTTGAAATCATGTTCCATGAGAAATGATGGAAGGATATGTTTAGATTGGGGAAAATGTCTTAGGGTGAGGAAGGCAGTAGGGAAGAATTGAAATCATGTTCCATGAGAAATGATGGAAGGATATGTTTAGATTGGGAAAAATGTCTTAGGGTGAGGAAGGCAGTAGGGAAGAATTAAGAGCCGCCATGTCCAAAAATGAGTGGAATTCAGCTCTGCGTCAAAGGTGATGTATCTGGAATTGTACGGATATCAAAAGACTTCAGGTCATTATAGGGACACACATTCTAGATAATGGAATTGTCTAGACTTTACGAGAATCTCATGAGGAAGTGAGGCTCCCACCCCGGGGGATATCTCAACAGGAGCTAGACACATCCTTGGCTAAAAAAGGGATTCAAGCAGTGCAAATAGTAGTTGAAGTGGCTGATCGTGATTTCAGTCCCCTTTGACAGTAGGAGTTTGAGACTTTCTTTTAGATGCATTTTGATTCCGTGTTTCATTCAGTTGTCTCCCTCATGTGTCTCTAGGCTATCTGAATTGACATGCTGCCAAGCATTCTGCAATACTGACACAAGTGTCCGTGAATACTACGACTTTGTTCTGTCTCCTGGCAACCATTCTTGTTTTGATGTCAAAGCATCCAAGCCTTAGCCATACATATAGTAACAACAGGTGTAAACCATTAAAAGATGGCTGCATCATCATCCCAAAAAACTGGGGTTGATGTCACCAGGACAGGCTGCTTGGAGACTATTCATTGCAGGAGGGCTTGGCCCCTTCTTCAGGTCCAGAGTCAAGGGATCAGGACTCAGGAAACAGTTGAAAGGCACTTTTCCAAACCCAGGCCCATGGGGAGAAGTAATTGCATGTAACCAGTATATCTTTGTTCAGGTTAACCTGAACACGAAAATCATCTCACTGACCATGGCAAACAACTGGCAAATGAGCAGTGAGAGAAGGTGGGACTGGTGGATGTGCAGATCTCACTGGATAGGAGATCAGATACATGTGACTCATGAGACAAAGCACAGTAAAACTGGTAAGGAGTTTAGAGATTATAAAAAGTGAGTCCCTAATTGTACGGATGAAGAAGGTGAGGCACAGGGAGGGGAATTGACTGATCCAAAGTAACACAGATGGAACACAGAAACTTGCACACCTGATTCCTATGCTCTCCAGCCTCCAATGTCCTAAGCCACAACCCAAGGACTGTACTGTTTATAGTAGTGGAGAGCACCCCAACACCTTGAACTTGGGAGGATACTGAAAATTTCCAATATCAGATACAGTTGGGTCGTTTGTCTCTCCTAAATCTAATTTCTTTTCTCTACAAAGGCAGGGCTTGTCAGTGATTCATTTAACTCACGTTCACTATATGCAAGGGAAGGCATCAGCCTCAGTGACGAAGAGAATGACTCTGAGTTCGGACTCTAAAACTTACTGAGCTTCAGTGTGCCTTTTGAGTGCTCGCCATGTACTCAGCCCCATTCTAAACCCTTAGCATGAATTATTTCATTAAAACCTTAACCAAGCTCTAAGATAGTTCTGTAATTATCCCTGTTGTATGTGTGCAGTAACAGAGACCTCCAAAAGTTAGGCAATGTGCTGAGACCCAGATAATGAAAGTAAAGTCCTATACACAGAGTAGGTTTTCAGTACATATTATCTCTTTCTACAAAGATTTCTTCTTCCTCAAGTGTCACCACCAAGACCACAGCTCTACTAAATATCTCTTGCTTCATGTCGGGGGCCAGGGATGTGAAAAGATACATCCCTCTTTTTACCCTCAGTAGCTCCCGGGCGAGCAGGGGAGTAAAATAATTGTACACAATGAGAAATCCAGTGTGATATCTGGTTTCAAAATATGCCTGTCTGCAATTCCTTAGAGTGGCCTTTGAAGACCCGTGGTTTACTTACACAGCCTTCTCTTGCTGGCCACCAGAAAGAGCAGCAGTGACAACCACAACATCCTGCAGAAGTCATTGCTACTCAAAGTCATCAATGCATAAAGACCGCCCTTAAATGAGAGCAATGATATTATCATTACTAATAATAATACTAATGCAATCCTTACGATTCCTTGAGGTGGCTGGCCTTGTCCTGATTATAGATTAGAAAATCAAGGCTCAGAAAGTCTAAGTTCACTATCCTGGAAGCAGATCCAGATTTTGAACCAAAATGTGCTTCCAAAACCAGCACACTGACTTCAAAAATAAATATTAAAAATTATTATTAATTCATGTAAAAAAAAATATACATGGGGTCGTGTAGGTGGCTCAGTCGATTAAGCATCTTCTCTGGCTCAGGTGATGATCTTGGGGTCCTGGGAACGGGTCCCACATTGGGTTCCCTGCTCAGTGGGGAGCCTGCTTCTCCCTCTCCTCTGCCCATGCCCCTGCTCTTGCTCTCTCTCTTTCTTTCTCTCTCAAACAAATAAATAAAATCTTAAAAAAAATAAAATACGTGATTATGATGATATTTGTGAGTCTGTTAAAAAGAATGAAGTAAATTTGTATGAATATGGGAAATAACTAAGGTATATGAATTAAGTGAAAAAATCAGAGGGCTGCTATAATAAATGATTATATTTGTCTAAAAATAACATTATATCCATATTTATACACATATATACATTGCACTTTTCTTGAAAGTTCTATATGAAACTGTTACTTGTGGTTACATTTAAGAAGTAACATTTAGAGGGCATCTGGGTGGCTTAGTAGGTTAGGCGGTAGACTCTTGATTTTGGCTCAGGTCATGATCCCAAGGTTATGGGATCCAGTTCCACCATAGGCTCTGTGCTCAGTGGGGAGTCTGCTTCACTCCCTCTCCCTTTCCCTCTGCCCTTCTTTTCCCCTGCCCCCATGAATGCACACGCAAGCACACTCTCTCTCTCATTCTCTCTCTAAAATTAATAGCTGAATCTTAAAAAAAAAAATAGCACTTAGGTGGTAGGTGAGGAGGGATTTACTTTTAAGTATATGCATGTCTGTGCAGTTTGAATATTCTTAAATATGAAAATGTATTATTGTACAGTAAAAATAAAAATTTTTTAAAGAATTGAATTTTAAATAAATAAATTTCATTTAATTAAATAATAAATCAATATATGACCCAGTTGCAACAAAGACTATGGATATAGGAAAATGTGTCCTAGATTACTTAGCAGCCCATTGAGGATAGGAGGGACTAGAGATACGGTTTACTGAGCATGAACAAAGGCTAGGCATCCTGATACTAAGGTAGATCTAATGATCTGCATTTTATGGATGAGGCCATAGAAGTCTTGAAAGGTTAAGAAATATGCCCAAGGACACACAGCTGGAGCTTCAGGCCCAAGCTCTAACCCCAGGTCTGACTCATCCTCAGGTGAGAGGATGCTCACATCTTTCCACCTGCACCTGTAATAATTCCAGAAGCACTTTGAAAACCAATTTCCCATTCTTGGAGATGCTACGGGAGGAAACTGTAAGATTCTTCAGTGTCAGAGAAGGAATAAGCAAAACACGGTTGTACATAAAAAGATTCTTTATTAATAACAAGAAAAAGTTTACATTTTTCAGGAGGCAGTGAGGTGCTTGGAAGTCATCAGCATTATTCAGTTTAGGGAAAGATTCATTCCCCTGTGTTTCTGGGCTGGAAGCCCATATGAATAAGATCATAAGCGCCATGGCTACTCTGAGGTCATCATGAAAAAATAATAGACCGTGACGATGAAAGAGCTAGTTAGTCAACAATTCCATCCTCTTTGCCAACAAAAAAGACAATATTTAAAGAACAGCCATCATTTGTATTTAATTCAGACTCAATTCTTCCTTGGAATCAGGTCTGCGAATACTCTACCTACTAACATGACCAGATTCTACAAACTAACGGGGTTTCGAATGATTTTTAAAGAACTAGAATCCCAAAACTATCCTTTTATGATTAAAGAAAAAGTCCTCTACAGAGTGGAGCCTATCCTTCTGCAGATCACTCCGAGGGAGATGAATGGTGGCCCATCTAAAGCATGGGTGAGCGATTCTGGTGGAAATGAGGTAGAATTCTGGTTCCGCCACCTACTGCCTGTGTGCTTTTAGTCTAAACAAAACCACAGAACACTGGTTTGGGTCCCAAGATTGCCAAGAATGTTGACTGGGACCAGCTTAAGTCTATTCCCATCACTAAACAAGTAAACACCCTTTTGAATGTCACACAAGACAAAGATATAGATGAATGGACACAATTCCTTCTGCTTTCCTTGTTTTCCTCCCAAGCTGGCTTGAAGTTGGGTTGTTTCATGACAGGTGAGCAAGCCTTGATATCAGAGGAGTAAGAAAATAGAGGACTTGCTGTGTTATCATTATGTTGAAAGAGGGGCACATTAACCTTTCAGGTTGACCCTACAAACAAAGCAAATTCTCGGGATGCCGTAATTCACATAATTCTGATTACCAATTATGTCTCTGCATCCTGGGACTTCAGCAGGCCTGACTATGACCTACAATATCTAGGGCAAGTTACCTAAGCTCTCTGAGCCTTGGTTTCTTTATCTCTAGTAGAAGGATAATAAGGCCTTTCTCATTGGCTTTGTATGCAGGTTAAGTTAAATGAGATGGCTGCTATAAAGGAACCTGGCAGAGTACATATTAAAAAATATCACTTGGGGGCCCTGGGTGGTTCAGTCGGTTAAGCGTCTGACTTTAGCTCAGGTCATGATCTCAGGTCCTGGGATTGTGCCCTGTGTCAGGTCCACATCCAGTGGGGAGTCTGTTCTCATGCTCTCCCACTCCCTCTGCCTCTCTCCCTCCTTGTGCTCACTCTCTCTCTCTCAAATAAATAAGATCTTTATAAAAATACATCACTTGCCTTTCTACTCTGCCTTATTCCTACCATCCACATATATGCTCATTCTTACACTTTCACCTCTCAAGGCTCCTAGGTCTGTATGAATCATGTTGCCAACTTTATCACATTGGAAAAAGGGAAATTCATTCACCCCTGAATGTTTCCACAGGGCTCCTGCCTGGACATGTAAGAGCCCCCACCTGGATTTGTGCCACACCTCTAGCTCTCACATTTCTACAGTGCTTCCTCAGCCACAAGCAACATTCGCATATGGAATCCTTCTTTGATCTAGGGACAGAAGCAAAACAACTATTATTACACCCATTTTACCAAGTCCGAAATTGAGACATAAGAGGCAGGAACAGACTTGTCTCTGTCTAAGGGGCTCTTAAAGGTTTTGTCTCAGCTCCTTACATGGTTCACCTAACCCCTCAATCCCTAGACCTGAAATGCAGCCAGCCGTCCTGGATGAATTATAATATGTTGGCTTGCCTTTTTATTGGTATGTCAACAGGTGGTTTTGTCACTTACGCTTCACAGTAAAATACTTCATCAACTTTTGCATAATTAACAGCAAACTTAAAATACATGAGGGTCTGATAGGAAGGATCACAATCACATTCTACATTTTACACACGAGAAGTCTTGGTCTCTAAGAGATTAAGCATCACAGCTATTATCTGACAGCCCAGGATCAGAATGTACAACCCAGCATTCTTTCCATGGGAATACATAGCCCAGGAGGGTTGAGTGAACATTCCCGGCAGCAGGCACTCACTGACTCATCAGCTTTGCCTGGCTCTGATAATTATTCCTTATTATAAATCGGATTCTGCCCCTGTGTCAGTGTAAGCTTTGGACCATTAATTAACTCTGAACTTTTATGTAAGTCTCCAGAGACAGAATCATTTTGCCTAAAAGTTCTCTGTTATCCGGTTGGTAGGACAGAAACCATGCTGATGGAACTTACTTGGGGTCGTTGCCTACTAAAGTTTGCATCAGCCATGCTGCTGGTCATTTAGGGCTATTAGGTTCACTAATGATTGCACCTGCGACTGAAACCCAGGACACGGGATTCCCAATCCAGGACGCATTCGTTTCAGCAAAGGCTTATTAAGCATGTACTGTGTACCATGTGCATGTTGGAATTAGGGAATGAGGCTTTCAATAACACAGGCATGGCTAAAGTGGCCACGTAATTTATTGTTCGAAATGACACACTCGAGAGAATAAAAGCGGAAATAATACAAATCACTCAGAACATCAGGCATGTTCTAGGACTATCCAGATAAATTGGAGTATAAATACAGGAAGGCAAGCACCAAGTAAGCAAAAAGGTATGCAGTGAGTCTTAGGATTTAACCGGGTGATATAATGGGGAGTTGCTGATGGAGGGAGGGCTACCAGAGAAGGAGTAATCCTTTGGTGGGAAGGCTTCTCCCACTGAGGAAGGGGTATTTGTATGGAGAACTAAAGATTCAGAAGGAAGTAGTCACAGATGTCAAGGAGTGTTTCAAGTACAAAAAGCAACAGTCACTGCAAAGGCCTTCAGGTGGGAAAGAGCTCAGCATGCTGCAGATACAGGGGAGAGAATGTTGCAGAAGGGGGCAGATGAGGCACTAGCAAGGGCCAGAGCATGGACAGCTGCATAGACCATAGGCCAGAATTTGGGGTGTCTCAGAAGTTCCACAATATTTGACCCAAATATCCATAACATACACTATTTTTAACAATTACAATAACTAGCACACTCAAACATGTCGCTTAAATTTTAAAATCTCGGAGACCTTCTGAAGTGTCTCCTTCAACTGAGTTAAGTTTTTGTGCAGAACTTAGGGTTTCTCTCTGCAGCTCTAACGTAGGCTAAACTTCATGAAATTATATCATTATTTAGAAAGTATTTTACTTGGAATTCATTCCTCTTGGAATTCAGGTCTGTACACATCAGCTTGCCTAAAATGACACAAATGCGCACATGTAGACCACACTCCATTAAATGCCAAGCAGGGCTCTAGATTCTCAGAGCCTACTTTGAACACAGCATGGTACAGGTGGTCTAATAAAAAGTGTACGCATTGCATGAAACACCAGAGCATCACACTTTATTTTAGCACTTGTGCTTTATTTTTATTAGTAGGTTTGGCTCCTCTAACTGTTATGTTTATAATAAGGAATATGGGCAGTAGCTATATATTGTCAGTGATTCAACTTAGAGTAGAAAAGAATCAATGCCCTTTGAAGCTTTTTGGTCAATTTAAGCAAAGAATGTACAATGTTTGCAAGGCAAGTCCTTGTCTTCCTATAACTTTCATATCTGTGTTCCCATGCGAATAGAGACTTACTTGATACAGTGAGACCAAAACAAGAAACAAAAACCAAAAGTAAATTGAGCGCTGACACAGATACGAACAACTATCATCTCAGATCTGCGAAGTCACGTGCTTATTTCATCAAAACAGTGTCGGGATTTTTTCATTTGTTGGTAGTAAAATAAGTGTAATAAGTTAGAACTTCTCAAATAATGGCATGCCCATTTAATGGGTCCAAAAAACTAAGTTTCCACATAAAAATTTTCTTTGAGAAAAGGGTTCATTGCTAAAATATTTGAAAACAAGGATTTTCACTTCCTTTTTCCTCACCACTTATTTGGATCTTTGGGGGAAACTTTATCTTGGTCAGACCTCACTTCGCTCATCAACCAGTTGGGGCTGATAATAGCTCACTGCCTCAAAGACAAGGAATTGAACCAAATAAATGTTGATACTCCTGGTTGAAAATCAGTAATTCCAAGTTCATACAGTGCAGAAAAGGGGATCTTCGAGGACCTAGTGTGCAGTAGTTGACTTTCACTGATCAGAATTATGTGATCGCGAGAGGCCCACATAGATAAAGCACATGCAAGCCAGAGAGTCCTTCCAGAAAAATGCAACTGTCGACATCAAGAGACAAGTAAGTGCTGTGATTCTGAACTTCATTGCAAGAGTCACATTCAATCCACTGCTTCCTTGAAAACTGACTTTATTACCATGGCTCCAGGTTCTACAGGAGAAAAACCACAAAGTATGTGCAAACCAGATGAACAGTCTGTGCTGATGACAGAAAAAAATAGAAGGCCATTGAGATAGCCTGACAGAATGTCTTCTGTGCTCCTCCTGAAACCATTGGTAAGAACCAGGTGCTAAAATCCAGACCTTTAGTTGGCCGCCTCCAGAGAGGCAGGAGAGTGGCTGGTCTCCTAAGGGCCAAGAGATGGAGCAGGGGCATGATTTAGGTTCAGAAGTCAATAAGGAACAGGGCAATTTTGTGATACAGCTTCTAGGGCAGGGGAGAAATGTGTCGAGGAGGGAAGGAGATTTCTTACCTTCTTTTACACTTGCCTTGCCTGGAGAACAGAAAGGAGACCATGTATTTGCCTGAAATTATTAAGAATTCATGGAATTCGATGTGTTTTTTTTTCAAACTCCAGCATTGATTGTGAGATTTCAAATGGATCATTCAAATCTTCTGGGCCTCAGTTTCTCCCACTTGTAACAAAAGGACTTAAAAGTCAACGATGTGATATCTGACATATATGTGTTCAAAAGTAAATCCTTGGAGCTCAAAGTTAATACTGCTCTGATTTTTGAGAATTCATGAAACTTTGAATGCCACTCTTATGTAATTTCTTCCATAAAATGCAGGTAAAATAAATGAAAAATTGAAATCCATGAATTGTAGATATTTGGCAAGTATTACAGCATATCTGAAGTTGAGAATGGAGGAACAAAGCTTGAGAGAAGTCTGAATTATGGTATACCCAAATGAGTAGTTCTCAGACCTTTAGATTTCATGGATGAGTAAAAGTTTGTTTGTTATAACTAAGAGACTATGCTAAGTTTTTTGGGATTTTATTTTAGCCAAATAAAATAATTTTATTTTTTAAAAGATTTTATTCATTTATTTGAGAAAGAGTGAATGGGAGAGACACAGGGAGAGAGAATCTAAAGCAGACTCCATGCTGAGGACAGATCCTGACATGGGGCTCAATCCCCCCACCCCGAGATCACAACCCCATCCAAAACCAAGAGTCGGACACTCAACTCACTGAGCCACCCAGGTGCCCCTAAATAAAATCATTTAAAATAAACACTCACAATTACTATCTAGTATCATTTCATAAAGCAATAATCTTTTTAATTTAAAAAAAGTTGAAAAAACCTAATCTCAGAATAAAATAGTCTTTCTAAAGGAAGTACAGTTCATAAGCGAATAGAGATGTATGAAGATACAGAAAAATCCTGATATGCATTGATAGATGATAATAGTAAAGAGTGTGTAATTTTTGTGATGTTTGTTGGAAAATTGGGTATCCAATTCAATACTCACATAAAGTAAAACTAGCAGATTCAACTCGATATGGAATACCATTGTTAGAAATCTATTTTCATATGATGAGAGTAGAAACAATGCCCTAAATGCTATTCGTTTAATTAAGTTAGAAATTTATCTGAAACCTTAGCCCAGCCATAGCCATGACATGGGTCTTGGTCATGAATAATACTGCCTTACAGACCAGGGTTTGAGAACCACTGTGAGAGTGATAGATGTTCCTGGCTCATAATCCCCATGACTCAAACCCGAGCCCCTACAGAATGAGAAATTAAACCCTGACGAGATATTATTACTAATCCAATGTTTCACAGTGAGGCAATGGAGCCACAAAGAGATTAAATAAGTCACTCGAAGCCACACCATTCCTAAGTAGTGTCTGATTCAAAGCCAGTGATTTCTGCGCCCTGAACTAACATAATCAATACTTCCTAATAATAGTGAACATTTTGGACATTTATTATGTACAAGGCATCATGTGAAATATTTGACATTCACTATGTTATTAGATCCTCATAGGGTCATAGTGACTCTATGAGACAAGTATTATCATTATTCTGATTTTTACAAGAGAAGGAATAGAGGCCTAGTGGGTAAATTGCTTGCCCAGGATCCAACAAAGCCTGCATGGCCAAACAGGAATTCAAACTAAGCAATCTGAATCCAGCCCTGCCCACTTAACCTCTGATATATACCTGTGAATCTCAGATGTGTAATTTTAATGATTAATGGGGACTTCCATTTCTGGGGAGGTATTAGTAGGCTGCTGCTCCTACTAGAATGGCTAGAAAAGATAAAAATGATAAATGGCCTGAAAAATCACAATTTTAAGTACATCGGCAATCTGGGGGAGCAAAGAGGACTGGATGAACTATAATTATAGAGAAAACAGTCCTTCTTAGGAGAGCTGAGATTGCCTATCATTTCCTTCCCTCAAAGCATTTGCTAATTTTTGACAAGAACAAAGGACTGGGCTTCACCTGGGCTGATGGCCTTCAAGGGGAGAAAGAGAAGCTTATGGAGGTTTGGCAGCCCCAGGGTCTGGTAGTACATATTGGAATCTAGAGGAGCTGGGCAAGGCTGAGCTGAGTGCTGGGAAGGAGGGAGGCTGAAATCATAGTCGTGACATACTTAGTACACAAAATGCCAATAGACAAAGGAATCTGCCACAAGCATCCAGTAGGTTTTCTTCTGAAGACACTGGCCATGTTTTGATGCTATTTGGGTAGGAGGCTAAAGAGATAAGCTTCTGAGGGATAGCAATAATCCTTCCAAAAACTGGTGGAGATAAAATGGAATAAGTTTTAAAAATGCACAACTAATCCAGAAGAAGGTAGGTCAGGAGAAATAATGGGAGGAATATGGGCCAAGAGATAGGACAAGTAGAAAACAAATATCAAGATGTAAACACAAGCTCATAATAACATTAAATGTAAATGGATAACTCATTCCAATTTAATGGCAAAAATTATCAGCTTAGATTTAAAAAAAGAAAAAGATCCAATGATATGTTGTTTATGAAATACACTTCAAATCAAAAGGAAGTTAGAAGTTGAAAGAAAAGACAGGAAAAGCTCTATCATGAGAACACCAGAAGAAAGTTGATATGGTTATATTAGTTTCAGACCGAACCAGGATTGACTTTAAGGCAAGACATATCATTAGAGATTTTTTTTTTTAATAAAGAAGTGTTATAATGGTGAAAGATTCAATTCAGCAAGAAGACGTAACAATCCTGAATTTGTATGTACCTAAAAAAATTAGCTTCAGCATATACAGAGATCAGGGCAGTGGACAGTACCAGAGTTGAAAAGAGGTAATAACACTGTAATAATATTTACGGAAATAGACCTGTCTGGCTGCACAGCCCATGTGCCTCTTACAATGCCAACATTGTACCTACTTCTCACCTTCAGCCTCTCAGAGCTGTTGCTGTTGGCAATGTCAGTGGCAGCTGTGTTCACGTGGCCCATTGCATAGTTAATTTTATGATGCTGTGAAATGGGAGATGGGAGACGGAAGTTGTCCCAAGCCAAAGAACATGCACACTAAGTCCTTCAGGTTTTATCTCCTTTACTTGGATCAATAGTACTTGGCTTAGAACTCTTTGTAGCTGAGGTGATAACCAGTAAGGGCCTGCGTTTACTTTGCAGAATGCTAAGTCTCGTGTGAGCCTAACTTTTGGCACAGTTTGATTAGCATGTGCACAAACATTACACCTGCCATCCTCAGGCAAGGA
>CM052900.1:7704012-7810565 GCA_028534135.1 Potos flavus
TGGGGTCAGTGACATAATCACTTGAAACATCTGTTTCATCATTTACAGAAGAATTCTAAACATTAAGTAAGCTTATGGATATACAGCCCCTGGTTCATAGGCATCACAAAATGCTTGTCCCTCTTTTCTTTATGAACATCTCCCAAGGAAATACCCCTTGTTATACTGGGCCCAACCCTAAAAGAAACCCAGACCTAAGAAATTACTTTTTCAGAGTTGAATTTCCATTATAGAAGAACAATTCACTTGGAGAAATAAAGACCTATCCTCTGTCAACTTGATTAAGCCACGGAGAGGTAGGATGATACCTGAAAAAAATAATTCCTGCCCCAACCTTCTGTCTTTTCAGAGTCTTAACTCAGAATGAGTGAGTGTCTACATGACTTGATGTCATCCCATAATACCATTGTACCCAATCCCCATTTTTTAAGGAGGTACCAACTAAATTAAGCCCACAGCTATCTGCTAACATTGCCAATGTGCATCTCTGGCTTAAAAAGGAGAGCTTATAACTCTTAGAGACTATTTAACTTATATTTTTAATAAACCAGAGCTTCAGTCACAGAAAGGCAGGCAAGTAACTCTAAAGCAAGGCTTTTAAGGAGAACATGTCATGTTCTCATGACATGAAATAATTAAATAAATGCCTCTGTACTCACCTTCAGCATCCATCAGTATCCACTGTCAGCCATTGTTAGTGGAAAGGAGGACATGGCTAATATTCTGCCGAATAAACTAAACTGTTCCATTTCTGATTTGTTCTGTACGAAGCATCTGGAGTTCCTTCTTTCGAACCATCACTACCAAGATAGACTATCTGGTGGATTCTACTCTGTTGTGTGGTCAACCCCCATGTGAGTCACATCTATTTCTCCAAACACTCTGCACACTGTTGACTAAAGAAGGGAAGGAAATCTATGTGTTATTTTCCTTTCCCTGCTCTTTAAGTCCTTGCTACCTGCTGACATTGTTGGCTCTTCTGTTCTTGGCTTTTTAGCACATAGCCAGAGTGTCTGAGATCCAGCAGGGTCTCAGGAAAATTTTTCTTGAATTGAGTCCCTGACCTGCTTCATGTGGGAGAAAGGAAGGAGTGCGGTGGTAGGACGTTTTAACTGTTGCAGAGGGAAGTCCTCTTAAAAAATACGACGTGAGGTGAGCCCGGTTTATCTTGATTCACTAGCACCACAGGATTAAGATAGTTGGAAATATATGAGATGATGGTATGAAAGGGATTTTAAACTCTACAGAGCTATATAGATATTGATAGCAGTAAAGGTGGGATTATGCATAGGGTAGGAATAGAGCTAGGTGACCTTCTTTATACCACAAATAATTAATGAGTGTTTAGAATGTAGTTAGCACTATGCTGAGCATTGGGGATGTATCAGTGAGTCAAATAAACACTGTCTCAGCTTTTTGGAGAGTACTATAATTTAGGGTTTCTTTTAAGTCATCTTACCATTATTCTCTGATCCTGGACTTTCCTGTGATATCTGTATTGGTGGGGCAGGGGGAGACTGGGGGGGGGGCAGTGAGGAGAGGTAGGAGGGGAGCATCTATGCCAGCCCTGGAGGACTGGCATTAATGAAGAGGTAGGTGGCCCTTAATTTTGTCCCATTTGTGAATCTTTACAATTGTTGATCTCTCAAGATTGTGTCTGGTACATTTATTGTATTTCATGCAGAAATGACTTGGAAAGTTCTTTCCCTCCAGTGACAGCAGAAGTAGGGCAATAAAGGAGGCAAACAGGAATGAGAAGAAGTGCCGGGAAATGGAGTAATGACAGAACAAGGCAGAGGTGCTGAGAAGAAAATGGTGGTGGTGGTTAGAGACAGAAAAGCCTAATGTGTGTTGATGAGAAGAGCCCCCAGGGATTGTTTTATCAAATCATCCATTTACAAGATTGGTAAACTAAGGCTCAGAGTCAGGGAGAAAATCACTCAGAGTCATGATACACGTCGCATGTACCAAATGGCCAGCCTCTTGATACCTGACAATGATATCATTCTACTTCTTTCAGTACACTTTGCCTCGAGTGGAGCTCTAATCATTCTGTATGTGAGGTGGTTAAGAACAAGGGTGTTAGCGCCAGACTGAGTTCAAATCCCAGCTCTGCCATGTACTACATGTGTGATCTTGGAAAATCACTTGACCTTTTTGCATATCAGTTTCTTCATCTTTAAATAAAGATAATATTGGTATCTGTGGCTTTTAAGAGGGTTAAATTGGTTAAGTCATATGAAAACCTAGAACAGCACCTTAGAATATAGTAAGTGCTATGCAAGAGTTTATTATATGAACATGTATGTGTGTATAATTTTGGTTGAGTCATCCCTCAAATACAAAGCAGCTAGGTAAACAGACTGTATTTCCTCCTCATTTATTACTTGACTGTTTTCTTTTATCCGTTCTAAATGTTCAATATGTCAAAGTGGTGTGTTTGTTAAATATTTTTTAGGAAGTGGGCTGGAGCTTATATACACAAATCCATTCAACAAATAGATATTTATCCAAATTGGAGAAGTGCCATCACCCAGGGACATTCTGGGTTATAACCGCTTGGCACATTATTAGCAACTCAAAAGACTGTCTCTCCAAAGAGGTGCTAACTCAGGGCAATGGCCATGAAGTCAAAATAAAAGCTGGAGTACTAAACTCTCTGGAAAAACTCTGGCTCTCACCAAACTCACATTCTCACCGCTTCTGGGACAAGATGAATTTCACCTGAAAGTGAAAACGTCATTGCAAAATGGAGAGAATCTCTAGGAATCTCTAGGCCAAGAAAAATACCTCTTTTCATCTTTAGCCATTTAAAGTTAGAATAATATGACCGCTTTCCTTCTCATTCTTCAGGCACAAAATGCCCTCTACTAATGCTTAAAGGGAGAGAGGAAGGAAAGAGAGGGGCCATCTCCCTCTCAAGCCCCTGATGCGTGTCCTGCTACCCTCCCCCCCAAGTCCTCCCTACTACCACCTTCTCTTGTACTCCCAGAATGACTCTTGGCTATAAAATTCAGTAACCATGAGATAAAGGGAGTGTTCCTGATTAAGAAAAGGTCAAGTGGTAACAATAAGAGCTGATATTTATTGAACACTGACTCTGTGCCAGGCACCGTTCTCGTGCATAAACTCATGTCATCTTTACAACAGTCTTCTATAGGGACCACTGTAATTATCTCCATTTTGAGGAGAAGGAAATGGAGACCCAGAAAGGCTAAGAAAAGTCGTCCAAGGTCACACTGCTGGGAGAGGTAGAGCTAAAATTCAAACCGAAGCCAATGGACTCTGGAGTCCATTGCTCCTCCAAGTGTGGTCTGGAGACTGGTGCCTGTTCATGCCTATTAGCAATGTGTGATGAGGTAAGTATAGAAATTGAGGGTGATCACTAGGGAATTTTATAGCAATTTGCTATTAGCCTGGCATCCAAGAGTATGATCAGCAGACTCCTCTCCATGAGCAGTGGATAGAGCAGTTCTAGTGTTGTTGAACCCACATCATGAGATGCATGTGGTATAGGCTACATGCTAGTCATGCACAATAGGACCACACAGGGATCGATTAGCAACTGGAAATGAAAAATAAAGTCCTTCTACGAAGATGGTATGACAAGCACTGCTTCAAAGCATTATGCTATATAGCTTCCAAAAACTCCGTGCTTGCTAGGAATATAAGCTTGTGAGGTCTAAATGTAGGCAGAGAAATGAACACCAAATAGAGGGCCAAAAGATATTAAATAATGGGTATGATCAATAAGTAAGTGATATTGCTTGTTAAAAGTTAATAAGTGCATGGAAAATTTAGAGTAAAGCAGATTAAGGGAATCAGGAGTTAGGGGAGGGGGCTACAGTACTAAGCATGGAGGTCCTTAGGAGAGTCCATGACCATTTTCCCAAAAGCAGGTAAGTCCCTCTGTAAATGTTTAACTTTGCCTTGGCTTCTCTCTGCCCCTCCCTCTCATATGCCCAGGCTCCTATTTTCTCTCCAAATCTGTTAACACAGAATCATTAGAGCAATCAAAGCATAACAAGACAATTCATTCTGTGCCAACCAGGAAAGCCCAGTCCATCATATTATGTACTCCAAAGGTAAATTATGGGTTTGGGACAGATGATCTGTAAGATCTCCTCCAACTTTGAAATCTTATGACTTTGGCTGAAGGAGCTGTTGTATACTGCTCTTGAGGGAGTAAACCTTTATATCAAAGAGGCTCATTTGATATGATTTATTAATTCATTCGTTCATTTATTTAATACACACCTATTGATCACCTACTATGAGTCAGTCACTGTCTTAAGCATTGATGTTACAGTGATGCATGAGATATAGACTCTGCCTTTGAGAGTTTCAGAGTTCAGCAAGAAAGCCAGACATATAAACAAAAAAAATGACAGCACAGGTCGTAAGTGCTACAGCACATGTCTGAACAGAGTGCTATGGGAATACAGATGAGGGAGGATTTAATCTCTCTGGATAGCAGGAAAGGGAACATCACAGCAAGATTGGGAGAATGACATGGACTCCAGGTTTTGAAGAATGAAGAGGAGTTAGCCTTCTTAAGTAGAAAGGAGGGAAGCCAAATCAGGCAGCAATATAGATGAGAAGACACCAAATTGGGTGATACATTTAAGGAGTAGAAAATAGCTTAGTTTGGTTGTAAGATTAAATGCATGTGTAGATCATGATTTGTTTTGTTTTGTTTTGTTTTTGTGGTTGTGTTGTGGTGTGAATATCTGTTTTTCTCCAGTGTGTGATTATACACACAAACATACCCACACAGTCATCACTTTCCTTCTTAGGTCTTCCACTTCTTCATTTATATCAAAATGTAAGGTCTCTGCATCATTATACTGTAAACCCCATGAGGGTTCATCATCTGAGTCCTGGGGCCTAGCACATGTAGGCCCTCAAATTTGGTTCAATGAATGAGTGAACCAATAAATGAGTGATTCAATTAATTATCACTAATATCCTTTTCAGCTGTTTGCCATTTCTAGAAACTTTAGATTTTTCTACAGCTTGGGATGAACCATTTGTCTGCTTCCCTCTAACAAAGGAATATTTGTGGGTCGAGTACCCATATGATTATACTTATAGAAATTTAAATAAATAGGTCCACAGGATGTCAGGCCATCCAAGAACCTTGGTGAGGGGCCAGCACAGGAAACAAAGAGGGTTGACCAGAGAAAAGCTCGACTTTCAAATTATTTTTAGTGATTGAGGGCCAGCTATCTGTTTCTCATCGCTTTTCTCCTCTTCCCCTTCTATGAATTAGAACAGACTGTATTTTTCTAATACATCACTTCTGCTGTGATCACACATTTGGATTTTATCTTTCAGTCACACTCACAAAAGGAATGGGTTCCAGGGTGAAGCTCAACAATCCCCTTCTTGGCGTGAGTTACTTATGATAAGTTTCCAAAAGTACTGATTGTTCACAAAGGCTTTCTAGAAGCTCTTCCACATCCCCAGAATGACTTCATCCTCTTACATGGGAAGTTTTGAAGTTCTTTTATAATAGAGATTTTCTAATATGACAAAAAATACTCCAATGAATTCCCTTGTATCAGTCACTAAGCTTCAACAATAATCATTATTTTGCCACTATCACCTCTCACTTATTAGCATCTCCTTAATTTTGTTTGTTTGTTTCTTTGCTTGCTGGATTAGTCTAAAGCTAATCCCAGATGCCATGTCATTTCATGTGTAAATGCTTTGGTATGAATTTCTGAATGATAAGGTCATGTTTTGTTTATATGGTTTCCCTAACACCACAACAGTAATGTACTTCAGAGAAGTAACAGCAATCACTTAATTTTGTCTTATACACAGTCCATCTTCTAATTTCTCTGATAATCTAGAAGATGTCTTTTTTAGTTGGTGTATGTACTTCAGGACTAAACAAGACTTGCACATTGCATTTTTTTGGTTTTCGTTTTAATACGGCAGCCTAAAGCTGTTTATTTGAAATATTTACTTTTTTTCCCTATCTCAAGGCTAGAAAGGCTGAACTACTCAGAAAAGGGTGAATAAAAGCTGCCAGGGTACAGCCTGCTGCAACAGCACCATTTTTTTTCATAAAGATTTTCACTCAATGCATGCTAGTGGCAATCCATAATATGCAAATGTGGAATGGAGTCAATATGTCTTAAACACATAGGCCTTCACATTCTTCCTTCTAGGAATACAAATCAAGGGAGATACCCTCAGGTGAATACCTAAAAGGGAATCACTATGATCCTTCCTTCTACTCTGGATTCATTTTCATTTTCCCTAATAATTATTGTAATAATGCTGTGTTATATATCTATATTGTCTTTAGAATTTATATAGTGCTTCCATACCTACTCAACAGACAATGGCAAAGAGTTCACTCTTTACGAAAAATACTTCATGTCATTCGATTGTCCAGATGGGCCTGTGAAAGAAGGCAGGGCAGGTACAATCTTCCATTTTTTATAGATATGGGAACAAGCTCAGGAATATGAAGCAACTAAGTCTTCACACTCAAGTTAGTGGAATTGAACATTTGATCCCAGTCCAAAGTGATAGCAAGTTCAATGATATTTGACCAGATAGATCATGCCTTAACTTAATATAGAAAAACCCTAGGCCAGCCTCCTGCAAAATGCCCTCTAGAAAGTTGCTTTCTAGTGAAATGTTATTTATTTCTTTTAGGGCTTCCTTCAACTTTGCTATCATCCTGAGTACCTATTGCCTAAAGAGCCACATTCCCACACACCTGGTCCAGGTTCAGTGTACCAGAGGCTTTTCCCAACCTCAAGAAAATTATGATGTAGACATAGCAATGGCTTAGGTCTTTAACAATCTATCCCATTAGCCCAAAGGGCAAATTTGTACAAATTAGGGTACAACACTTATGGTAGAGATATTTAATGCTTATTCATTTTCAGTTTTTCCCTCTTGCAATGGATATGGAAGGATTACACTTTGCTGCCCCAGTTATCGTTCGGCAGGGCAATGTGACTACTCTGGTCAATGGTCCCGGAGACAAGTACTCTGTGCTTCTTTCAGATTACCTAATTAAAGTTTAATACACAACCCTCCAGTGTATTCTTCCTCTGATTCAGCAATTATGGAGGTGCCAAATGGCAGAGGCAAAAGTCGAAGTATCCTGGGATTCCAAAAAATGGAGGGTTTCTACTTAGGAGAGTCACCCTGGACCTATAGCATATTACATGTGAGCAGGAAACAAACTTTTGGTTAAGCCACTGAAATGTAGGCGTCGTTATTATAGTGCACTTTAACCTATTCTTATGGGTACAGGATTCCTTCCTCAAGATACTTTATCTGTTATCTACTGAAAAATTATCATTAAAACCATAAAATTCAACAATGACAAGATGTAGTGTAGCTCCTGGAATTGAGTAATACACAAGTGGTAAACCATAAGTAATAGCTCTGTGAGCAGTTTTACAAAGTAACATCTTCAGACATAATTCCCTTATTTATTAATTCACAAACTATTAGTTGAGTGTTTACCATTCACCAGACATGGTGAGGGGATGAAGATACATTTGAGGATGAGGCAGTTATAATCTGTGACCTCATGAGTTCTAAAATATAGTTGAAGAAAAAGATATAAAAAAAAAATAGGAACCTTCCCCAAAAAATAGAAATGGAAGGATAACTTCCAAAAAAAAAAGAAAAGAAAAGAAAATATGTCGTTGAAAGATACAGACTGCTTTAAGATGATCTGATAGAATAACTTAATGAATCCAGCCTAAATATTCTGGAAATCTTCCATCTAAGAAAGGACTGTTTAAGTTGGGATTTAAAGTTGAGTGGATGAACAGAAGACCTGACCCAGAAAGGAGAGGGAATTCATCAGAAAGGGAGAACACCACATGGGAAAGTACAGAGAGCAGTAGAGTATAGTTCACTAGGAGGAAGGAAAGGATCCCAGGGCATCTGGAGTGTAGTAGATAGGATGAAGGCAAAAAGGCATGATGGCGGTGAGGAATGAGTTTTGAAAGGGAGACATAAGCCAGATTATGCACAGAAGTACAAACCAACAAAAGACTTAGGGTTTTATTACAAGAGTAATGGGAATTCATTGAAGTATTTTAAGTGAAGCGAATGATATGATCAGATTTTTGTCATATAAAGGATTAACCTGGCCATAATAGATTGTCAGCTGGAGAGTTTAAAAGTAG
The DNA here is from genome assembly GCA_028534135.1 of Potos flavus. Taxonomy (NCBI): domain Eukaryota; kingdom Metazoa; phylum Chordata; class Mammalia; order Carnivora; family Procyonidae; genus Potos; species Potos flavus. The sequence goes on from CM052900.1 coordinate 7,712,187, forward strand.
AAGTTGGAAGACCACTTGGAAAGCTATGGCAGGTGAGAGAAAATGGTAAGTTAGATTAGGAATGGAGAGAAGTAAAGTTATTTGGGAAATATTTAGGAGTTAGGCATAGAATGATGGACCTTCCCAGTGTGCCCAGGAAACAGGGGACTTTCAGTTAATGCTGGGACAGTTCTGGGCAAACCACGATAAATTGGCCACCCTAGATAGGCACATTCGTGAGCTTAGGGACTGACTAGGAATGGGAATTGAGGAAGAGGATTGAGTCACTCTGGATAATTGAATGGATGATGGTGCCACTATTGAGGTAGAAGACACTGAATAAAGAGCGGATATAAGAGGAGAGAGAAGACAGTAAGTTAAGTTTAATATATGTGACCAAGTGGAGATGTCAGATAAGCAGTTGAATTGACAGGTAAATCGGGGATTTTGTTATTAATGATCATTAACATTCAAGTACCATCTATATGCAAGGACCTCTTATAGTTACTCAGCCTATGTTGATTTACTGACTCTTCACAGCTGCCAGTGATGTGTCTCTATTCATACTAACAAAGGCAAAGTTATCTAGGTAACACCGTTGGAACATAATGGTGTTGGAATTAAAGCTCAAATTAAGTTGGATTCGAAAGTGGCCTTTCCTGTTTCCAAGTTGTGTGACCTTGGACAAGACCCAGACAGTTTGCTCAACTCAGCCTTAAAAAAAAAAAAAAAAAAAAAAGTAGATGCCATGCTGGGGATGAGAGGATGGAAAAAAACCCATTAGATATAACACACAGAATAGGTTAATCTTATAATCAAGATTATTTGTAGAGGTCAGAGAAAAGTAAGGGATGCAAACTTCAGAAAGGCATATAAATCAATGCATAGGAGGAATCAGAATATGATCATTTATTCAAACTGACCAATTTTTATTGGTTTGAATTATTTAAACTTCAACATTTATTACAACTTAAAACTCAGGTGGTATGGTCTCTGGAGTCAAAGTGCTGGGATTCAAACCTCAACGCCACCACTTACTAATTATTTGATGTCGAATGAGTCATTTACATTCTCTCACCTGCCAGACCAGGTGCTAAGCATAAGAGGTACTGAAGGAAACAAAACAAATATGGAACTCACAGTGCAGAGGAAAATACAGAATTACATAAGACCACAAGTGTGATGATTATAAAAAAGGAGTCATTCTGGGGGCTTTGGGAGAGAAAAAGTGGGAGGATGAACTTGGTTTGAGCAAAGTCAGGGAGGGTTTGTAGGGAAAGTGACATTTAATCTAAGACCTTCAGCAGGAGTGAGAGTTTCCAGGTGAAATGGGAAGAAAAAAATCCAGGTGGAAGGAAGACGCATAAAGTCATATTTGCAATTTTCAGAGATTCCTAAAGACTGAAGTGGGATCCACAAGAGGGAAAGTGGAGAAAGGTGAAGATGAAGATATAAATTGAATTGGAGCTAAACATTTGTTCATTCTAAGGGTAAGGAAGGTCAAACAAAAGGTCTAAATGCAGACAGATGAGCTGGACAGTGCCTGGTTCTAGCAATCTCTTTGGACTTCACTACAGTAGAGGCTGACTGGAGGTTCTACATCAGTTGTACTCAAATCCATCTGGGAGCTTTTGAAAAAAGAATACCTGGGATCCACTCAAGGCTTACTGATGCGAGACCTGGGCTATGCTACATCTTCTACCTCGCTCATTCCCACTCTGCCCTTTTCTAACTGACACTGGCCTTAGAGTTTTTCTCAAAGACACATAGTCTTCTTCATTCACTTTGTTTTCACTGTCTTTCACCTTGAATACTTTCTTTCATTTCCTGGCACACTTGGTTCCCTTAGCTCATTGAGTGTCTGCTCAGCTGCCACCTCCTCAAAGAGGTCTCTCAACCATCTTGCTCATCTTGTTTATTTAGTTTATATGTTTATTTTTGTCTTCTTCCACTAGATTCTAAGCTCCATGCAATCAGAAAATGTCTCTATCTTGTTCATCACTGAATTCCCACACTTTTACAAGGTATTTTTATAAAATGGAAGAAATACCTACGTATACCTGGACCTGGAGCCCCAAGGATCTAGTCCTCAAAGACACTGGGATTCAGACACAGGGGAAGAGAAGAGATCGAAGTACCTAAAACTTGGGTATAAAGTAGAGCATTATCTCAAGCAAGTCACTGGGACTGAAGACAAAAGATAGGATAGGACCAGCAGCAAGGGAAACTTAGTGCTGTGCCCCTAGAGGACTTACCTGAGACTTTTAAAAGCCCCTTGAACAAAGATAACCTTGGTGTTCCAGGTTGACACTGAACAGAACCTTCGGATGGAAAATAAGAGGCTCCGCCAGAGCTAGAAATGCTGGTAAGGAGCAGGACACTTTCAGACCATTGCTAGACAGAGTATGAAATGCCAAATACATCTTTGATTTTTCTTCAAAAGCCGGGCTTTGTGACTCACTCTTGTAACATTTCCTTTATTTGGTAAATAAGATATAAACATTTTGCTGAGAGATCCCAGTATAATAGAGTGTAAAAATAACAGGAAGCACTCAGCAACGTTAATTGTGCATCTTAATGTGGCATAAGGACATTTGTCACTCTGATGCACTTCCCTCTGCTGCTTACCCCAGATGTTTCAGGAAGTCCAGTTAATCTTATGGGAAATTAAGCAGCAGTAAGATTCTGTAGCCGTCCTAGTCTAGACTCTGATATTGATCATGGAACAGACAAATTGGAGGAATGAGGTAGAGTGGCCTTCTTCTGTCTTAGACATAAGTGCAAATATTCAGTGGAGAGTGACCTTTAACAAATGCAAATCTACTTTATAAAGCATCACATCTGTGACTCTTTTTAAAGTGTGTGCTAATGGTCAGCTAGATGTCCCTCTCTCAGCTTCTTCTGATTCACTTAGGAAAACTCCTGAGAGCTCACTAAAGGATTTTATGTTTCTCATTGATGTTTGCTTTCAAATGTTTGTCAAGTTCGGGCATTTGTATTGGCCCTATTAAAATTTAAAGGATTCGGGCAGCAAAAATAACCCACTATAAGTGGCTAGAAATAGAGACTCCTAAAGACCATGCATGCCAAGCCCACTGTGTTACAGCCCCAGGAAATTGGAATCCCAGAAAAATTAAGAGGCATTAATATGGCAGATTGGTTAAACATATGAATTTTGAATCTTAGCCCTGCCACGTATGTATACATTGTTTGGCCCTTTTACTTAAATTCTATACAGCAGAAATAGTGACATGTCTACCTCACAGGTGTTATGTAAACATCTGGCATATACAAGCCCTCAGCAAAGAATAGTTATTTTAGTAGAAGTATTTATCAAATATCTGGTTCCAAATAAAGCTAAAACATCCCATAACAAGACTACCGAAAATAAATACTAAAATGTGTGAATCATTATTTACTTATCATTTTTTACTTTTTTTACATTTTTACTATCATTATTTACTTAGCATTTTTTTGACAATGCTAACTGTTAATACCCTCTTACTCAATTGGAGTGTTAAGGCTAACAATAAATCACAGATGCAAAATATTGGAATCTAGAATCTAAGGATGTTAGAGGCCCTCCATCTAAACACCATTGAATGTTAACATTATTCTCTAGCAAGACTGGTCAATGGCTATCTGATGATCACATGCAAACCACAATGATCCCACCAGACACCCAGACAAGTTACTACATAGTGAGAAACTTCATGTAAACTTTTGTCCCCCAGAGCAGATGGGGGACAAAAGATGGGGGACGGAAATTATTTTCATACTAGACAAAAGTAGACAAAAGTCTACTTCTTTGAAAAGTATTTTCATACTAGACAAAAGTAGACAAAACTCTACTTCACGTAGAACAGATGGGGGACAAAAGATGGGGGATGAAAAGTATTTCTTCATTACTTCCATTACATAAGCTAGAGGCTCACCATCAAGAGCCACTCAAAACATAGATCACTGCAAATATTTAATAGCAGATTTATATCTCTTCTTAGTTTTTGCTCTTAGAAAATGTCCCCTGTTTCCTAAAGCCAATCTTCATGATTTCTAGACCAATTCCACCCTAAGCCCCACACCACCCACCATACGGGATGCTCACATTAGCACATGCTCCAATTCACTGATGTCTTTTGAGCAGGGAATTGTCAATAGTATCCTCAGAAGTGGTCTGGCCAGTGCAGAAGATGGTGATCTATTCAATGTGTTTCCATTAATGTAATTCATAACGTCATCCTAAATGTTAGAATTCAATTTTCTAATTCACCCCATTGGCTTCTTCCAGCATGTTAATTTGTTAAAGTCATTTTGAATTGTATAACATGTATATTCCATATGCGTCCCTTATATGGCATCTCCTAAGTAAAAGACAAAACTATTAAATAGTCCTTAGTCCAGTCTCCATTCCATCCTTTTCTCCTCTGTGACACCGAGCCATTGTTAATATTCTTTAAGTATGGCCACTCAACTCATTCTACAATTCATCTGCCAATAATGTCATCTTAGGTAGCACTTGTCAAAACTTCATCCTTGAGGATATCAGAAGAAATGTTATCAGAATTTTTTTCCAAAGCATTATTCAAGTGAAAAGGTATGTGGGTCGCATTTTTGGCTGAATTATCATGTAACCAGTCCTATGTTCTCAGAATTTAATATTCACAAATCTTGGAGAATTGGAAAAATATTTTTAGATTGCAACATAGAATTTTTCAAGTAAATCCCAGCCCAGGTGTTAAGGCAGACTGGATTTTGAAAAAATCAAAAGTTCTTAAGTCATAGGAATCCATGTGTGGACTTCAAAAATTGTAATTCCTTTGGAATCACAGGCAACACATTAAGGTTATGCAAATATATGCATTTTTCTTGGAATAAAATCTCCAGCTCAAAAGAGTCCTATGCTCAAAGACTACCATTGAATAAGATTAAGTCTAATTAAAGATGTCTCAAATTTAAGTCTGTCCTATTCCCATTGTCATATTTTCTATTTGTGCCCTGCAATTCTACTTTCATCCTTCAGCCCTTTCTGATGCCCCAAGATAGCCAATGCACTGTGCTTACATCTACATGGACTAATTGCTGTGTTTTGAAACTGTGGCACATATTCACACAGACACCTCCAAAAATTGCATTTAACATAACATAATATTTATTTAACAATAAATAAATAAATATTTATTTATTAAGATAAATAAATATTTATTTATTTAGCATTTAACATTAACATAAATAAAAAATTCGTGAGGTAATCTCAACTCCTTCCTGTAAATTAGACTTCTGATATCTAGTGTTTACAAGACTTTTTTTTTTTTTAAATTGAATATGAATCATGAGGACGGGAATGAAGAAATATGGAGGATTTGTTTTATAAAATAGAGAAAATTGTAGGTGAGCTCATTCTGGTTCAAGGGTGCAATTAGTAAGACTAGTCCCTAAATTAGTCCTTAGGACTCTTATACAAAGCATTTGGGGCCTCAGGAAAGAATTATTGTTTTCTGGGAGATGAGTAGAGTAGTTGTGGATGATGAATTATGAGGAGAGTATCACAGTCTGAGTCAATGTGGGGAGCTGGATGTTCCCCACAGATAAAAGTGCTCTGGTTTCTTAGAACTTCTCACAGTAATTTGATTATATACACAAATTCATTGGAAACACTGATGATGAACTCTGTGGTAGACAGAATATGTCCACTGCCCCCAAAGATGCCTAATTCCCAGAACCTTGAGATAGAAAGGTTATCCTAGATTATCTGGGTAAACCCAATGTAGTCACATGGAACCCTAGAAGTAGAGAAACTTTCCGCTGTGGTCGAAAAGAGATGCAATTATGGAGGATTGGTCAAGGAGATACAACATTGCTGGCTTCAAACATGGATGAAGGGAACAATGAATCAAAGGACATGGATTGCTGGAAGGGCAAGGAAACAGATTCTTCACTAGAGCCTCAAGGAAAGAACCAGCATTACTTACTTGGTACCTTGATTTTAGCCCAGAAAGACTTGGGTTGAATTCATGACCTCCATAAGTGTACAATAATAAATTTGAGTTGTTTTAAGCCACTGAATTGCGGTAATTTGTTATAGAAGCAAAAAGAAACTAGTATGTACTCTACTCTGGAGGTAAGATAGAAGCTTACTATTCCTAGACTGTAATCTCAAGAGAATAGTCTGAAAATAAGGGACTGGTTATCCCTGGAATAGGGATTAACAGAAAATACTGTGATAAAGTCTTTACCGTGGTAAAGACTCTAGGAGCCTTCCTGTTCGTGATGTTCCAAACACCAATTTCATTTCAGATTTTCTAGGCATGAGTTCAGATCCTGGCTTCATCACATTTCACCCCACTGCTTTTTTTTTTTATTATTATTATTATCTATTTCTATTTCCTCATTTGCAAAAAGGGAATGATAATCATTTCCTTACCAGCATCATTACATCCCTATATGGGAAAAAAGATAATAATGTCTCTCTTCACATGGGTCATCTAGCAATTCCCCAAATTCCCTTGGGCTAGCTCATGCTTGCATATTCTCCCACAGGCTGTCCCCTCTGTATGGCATGTCCTTTCTGTTTGCCTTCTCTTTCTATAAAAATGCTCAACTATCACCTTATCTAGGAAGACTTTTCTGAATACTTAGTCAGATTTAAATGCCCTTTTTGGTACTCCTCTGTCATTGGAATCCAAGGTAGCAATTGCTATAAAATGGTTGAGAGTGTTTCTATACATTCTGATGCATTTAGAGGAAAAGGCCACACTAGCTATAAAAAATTGCATCAAGCACTGGGTGTGGTGCATAAACAACGAATCTTGGAACACTGAAAAAATAAAATAAAATTTAAAAATAAATAAACAAAACAAAACAACACACACAAAAAAAGCCGAATAAAAACTCAATGGCTTAGGACATAGGCTTATTTCTTTCTGAGATCTGTGGCTCTTCTGGGTGACTTTCTTCTGAACAATGATTTGGTGATCCCAGCTCCTTGCAACTCGTGGTGCCACCATTTTGAAAATGTGACATCAACCATCACCAGTGGAGTGGGGGGCAGGATGTGTGGTTAGTAGGGGAATTTTATGGGCAGGCCCCAAAATAGTATACACTACTTCTGTTCACATTCCATTGTTCAAAAACCAGCCATGTGGCCCCAACTGAATTGCAAAAGAGGATAGGAATATAATCTTTCTTTGCTGAAATGAAAGCAGGAAAAGTGAGCATCTTACTAGTTTCTGCCAAAATTGACTTGGAATAAAAATGGGATCATATTCCTTTCCTTTAGTTTCTATCTTTAAGTAAGTTTTTATTTGCAGATCATGATAATCACTGGCTAATTTCCAAATGCAAACTCCACAAAGCACAGTCAATTCGATGAAAAACTGCGTCTTGCTAATTCTTTGTCTCTGTCTCCTCCCTTTTTAGGAAATAACCAAATGTTACCTAAAGATTATTTACAAATTCTACATGTGATACTTATTTTCCATCTGATCCAGTATTTAAATGCCTCTTAAACTTATGCCATAATTAGCTTGGGATTTGTAACTACAAAAGAAAATTTTCCCATCCAACATAAAATCCAGGATATGAAATTGGAAGGAAATTGCTTCTTGGTGTGTGAGCGGACATCAGCACTGCATCATGCTTTAGGCAAATACCTGAGGGAAGTAGAGACAGTCTCTTGTTGAAAAAAGGAAAACTATGACTTTCTGATTTGGGAAAAGGTAATTGAGGATTCCATGTTGGGGCCGCTATGAAATGCTGCTATAGAACTTCCTTACTTCTTATTTTCACTGAGACATGGGAGTCTAGAGACCTCCCTTTATTTCATTAGTCCATAAGAAGAAATTGAGTGGTTAGATAGGAAGAATGCAAAGGACAGCTGGCAAAATGGTTAACTCAGTAGCCAGAGAAAGAGACTTCTTACTGATTTTAACAGCTAAAAATCACTGGTCAACAACACTCCTTAGGTACATTTTGTGTCCAGGGACTGTTCTGTGACTGCAGAAATTTAAAATTGTGTAGACTCCTGAAATTCTAGGGTTTTAAGCATGAATAATTATCGATTCAGTATGTTATTTATTGTAAGTAATTAATTCTCCTTTCAAGAGGTAGCTTTAAGTCTATGTTCTATCTGCCTATCTCTCCCCTCTTTCCGTGTGTGTGTGTGTGTGTGTGACCTGAGCTGGAGGCACTTAACTGACTGAGCCACCCAGGCATCCCTAAAGCACTGAGATTTCAAGATTGTTTGTTATGATAGCCAACCCTAGCCCAACCCGTCTACATATTTCCCCTGGAGAAGAGCAACTTTAGGTTGACACTGAAGATTTAGTAAGCACCACCTGTAGAAGTTCTCCTTGATTAGCAAATATTCAAAGCCCATTCAATTTGGCTCATATGAAAGGGGTAAGGGTCCACACAGAGCTGGACCCAGGAGCTAAAACGGGGTCACTAAAAATCATACTTTTTCTTTTCTCCTTTAGAGCTCTTCTTTCATCCATATTTCTTCATTCCCAGGTCAATTCTTCTAGTGTAGAGGTGAGATGGCTTCAAGCTTAGATTTTACCAGATTAGCAACTTCCATGAAAAAAAAAATCTCATTCCTGACAGTTTCAGGAAAAGTTGCATGTATTCCTGTCACTGCCCTGTTGGGATCACATGCTTATGTCTAAAGCAGGAGTAGGCAGGGGGTGCAGTTCTCCCATCAACCACATCTGGGTCTTGTCCCACTCCGAGAACCATGATTAGTTTCATTGCCCACCAACAAACTGCATAGACAGAGAGTGGGAAAACATGACCCCCAAAGGAAAACTGGAATACCCTAATCAGGAGGATGGCTAAATACTTGGGAGAAAATGCAAAAAGGGACACCACACTCAAAAATGCTTCAACTAGAGCACTGAACTCCATTTTCTCTGAGATCTTTTGCAGCTGTAGTGGTTTCTGACTCTGCTTTCCAGTTCTCCAAAACTTATTCTAATGGCACACTTATTTCTACTCATTTTCTTGCCTCTTCGCGATTAACTATTCCTAACAACAGTTACAGTTTATTTTTTAGGTATAATAAAGTGGAAAAGCACTCTGTTCTCTTTTTCCCATTATCGTTCTCTTATGTGGGCATCTCTCCGTACCGAATGGCGTTGTATCCTAACTGCAAGCAAAGCAACTGGGGGATGTAAACCTTACTGTGAGAACTAACTTTGTGAACTCTAAGCTGTAAAGTGACCACAAACCACATAGGGTCAATAAATTTGGTCCCTTCTTTCTATTCAGGGGTTTGGTGAGAATAGATGTATGTAAACTCTTTAAACCCTTCAGAGAAAAGGTGCTATATAAATCCAAGTGATTATTCATACCATTAGCCAACACAAATTGAACCTCCATTCCTTGGAGACTGTTTCATTGCTAATTTCACTGACAGCAGTTGATAAAGTTGACATTTGGTTTTAATGGCACCGGCTAATAAGCTGTCAGAAGGTTTCACAATCTTATCAAGTAATATATTACATTACAAATATTAAAAATTACTCCTGGAATTAACATAATCTACTTTGGACACTCCACTGAATGAATCTGATATGTTATGCCACATTTTGTTCTTTCTTTCTCACCTCAGGGAGAGTTACATACTCATTGGATATGAGAATGAACGTTTGTAGAGTCTTGTACACTTCTGCATGTGTGTTCTCTGTGTGTGTACTTTTGATGATGGATATTCAGTCTGCATCTGGGTAACTGGCATTTTGGCTCAATGCTTTGAACTTTCAAAAACACCCACAAACCTGCGGCACCTGGTTCTTCTTCGATACCTTAATAGCTTTCAATTTTCGAGACCACTACAATCGTTACGGAAATAGTGTAGCATTTAAAGGAAACTGAAGATGAAATCACAATAATTGCTTTATTTATCAAGAGTGTCCTCTGGATTAGTGCTTCTCATAATGATTAATTTTATCCTTGATACAACTCTTCGAGATAATTTTATCAATTTGAACTCTTTTACTTACAAGCGCCAGAAAACCCAACTCAGACATGTTCAAATAAGAAAGAGAATTTGTTAACTTGCATGAAAGTCCAGGGCAGAATTCAGGGTCCTCAAACACATCCCAACCAAGGGCTCAAAGGACAACCCCCAAACCCTTTTCTTAACCTGCATCTTCTAGATAGATTATATTTTCCAGTTTCCTGTGGTGACTCTCATTAGCTCAAACTCTCAAATATAGCACCCAGTCCAGCAGGGAAAAGAACTTATTCTTCCATTAGCTCAGAAATGATGCACCAGCATTAAATTTCCTTGATTCCAATTGGCCTGACTTTAGTCACTTGACCAGCTTTAAGCCAGAGGGATGGAAAGCCTGGTTTTACTGCTTAAAACTTAGCCTTCACTCAGGTCATCTGTTGCATTCTGGCGGAGAGATTTAGAGATGCTTCATCTAGAGAACCAGAACTGAGGATAGAGTGGGCTGGGGCCATCAAAACAAAATCATGATCTGTGGCCATAAGAGTGGAATAAAGCAGGGGGCAAGAATGGATGCAAGGCAGTAATATCAATAAATATCCATTACAGATCGGTGTTATCTTTTTTATCCACAAGGAAACAGAGGCTCTGAGAAGTTAAATGATTCCTGTGATATCATACGTCTCACGAATGGCAGGACCAGAAATTGAAACAAAGCCCCTGTGCCTCAAAGCTAATGTTCACTGTCTTCTATGACACAGCAATATGGTAGCCTGCACAGAAAGCAGCGTAGCTAACTGAGCCTTAGAAAGGCAGGTTCCACATGTGCACTTTTTTTTGTGATAGAGAGAGCTGGAAAGCAGTACCTCCTGCAATGCAGGTAACCCACACCATGTGCCATTTATAAAGCTCACTCAAAGGGAGAATCAAAGAATTTGCGTTGGTGGAAAAGACAGTGGGGTGGAAGGAACCTGGCATGCCATGCTCTGTCCAAATTCCTGCTGCCCTTTCCAACTTTACTGAGAAGTGAGGAGAGTCAGGTAACCTCTCTCAGACGTGAACTAAAGAATAATGGCACTTAACTCCCACACACTGGAGACTGTTAAAAGAAACTGATATCTTCTAGAATGTCTTGTAAACTATCATGTACTTACAAGGATAAGTTGCTGTTATGAAAATGAGTAAAAGGGCTTATAGTCCCCCATATAGCTCACAACGCAGTGCTGGGCAGAGAAGGGTGTCTCCATGTCTGTGAATTTGATTTCAATGGTTCTTTTTTACAATTTAAAAATCTGCTCTATCTCGAAATGTCAGGGTCTTAAAACATATTATAAAATCCACTTATTGGATGCCTGGGTGGCTCAGTGGGTTAAGCATCTGCCTTCAGCTCAGGTCATGATCCTAGCATCCTGGGATTGAGTCCCACATTGGGCTCCTTGCTCAGAAGGCAGCCTGCTTCTCCCTCTATCTGCTGCTCCCCCTCTTTGTGCACTCTCTCTCTTTCTCTCTCTCTCCCTCTCTCCCCCTCTGACAAATAAATAAAATCTTTAAAAAAAAAAAAAAAAGCCACTCCTTGTCAGTCTTTCCTGGTTCATCTTCTGCTTGTCTTCAGAATTTTGGAATCTCCACAGGGTTCTGTCCACAACTCTGCCTCTTCTGTCTTTGTGCCCTTTTCTCAGGGGTTCTCCTCCAGCCCTCTGGCTCCCATAGGGTCTCTATGCCAGCAAGCCCCAAAATGCGCCCCCAGCCCTGACCTTTCAGATGTCCGTATCCAACTACCAATGTGGCACCTCCCTTTAAGCTTCTAACTGGCATTTCAAAATTAAATGGCAAAACCAAAATTCCAGATTTCCATCCTCATTCATACCTCCTATTCTGCTCCTTCCCTCCTTCACATTGCAATGAACTCAACCTTAATGACTCTTTCCTGCATCTTGCATCTGATAAATCAGCAAGTCTGCCTGAGCTCATGTACCTGCAGATCACAGCTTGAGTCTACCCTCTTCTCTCCACCTCCACTACTTTCACCCTAGACCAGCCGTCCAGTCCTCCTGCTTTATCCTTGCAATGGTCCTTTAGCGGATCTTTCTCATCCCACACCCTCCCTCTGTGGTTTGGTGTCGAGACAGCAGCTGCCTTAATGCTTTTCAACTGTGTGTCAAGTCACGCCATTCCTCTGCTCCACATGTTACAGTGGCTTCCTGTTGTCCTTGGATGGGCTACTCACTCCTGTGCGATCTAGCCCCTGCACACTTTCTGATTTCATATCTCATAACTCTTCTCTTAGCTCACCAGGCTTCAGCTTCTTCAACCTTCTTTTGTTCCCTAGAATTCCTGCCTTAGAGGCTCTCCATTAGCTGTTTTCTCTGTGGGAAGTCCTATGGCCCTTGATTTTCTTCAGAACTGATTCTTTCAGACCAATTTCAGCTTAAATATAAGCCCCTCAAAAGAGCTTTCCCTAACCAACCAACCTGACTTAGAGACCCATCATCACTCTTAATCACATCATTTATTTCAACCCTCTGCGTAATACTTACCACTACACTCTATTTCCGTTTATTTAATTGTTTGCTCCCACAAAGGTGTGAGTTCTATGTAATCAGGGATTTTAGATTATGTACAGTTGCACTGCCCAGGTCTAGAACAATGCCAATCACTACTGAGGAGATGAATAAATGGAAAAAATATGATGAATTAATGATGAAGTATGGCTTCTGTGTAAAGCGTAGTTCCCCTGTGCTGTAACCTGGCCACAGATGATTGCCGTATATATGAGATTCCTAGCTCAATGAGGATAGGAATAAGCTCTAAACTTCCGGAGCCCTGGAACCTAAGCAAGTGAATTGAATAAATAGGTCTTTATATCTGCCTCATCACAGAGAGATGGCTCAAGATTTCCTGTGGTTATGACCTGTACTTCTGTTCAGAGTAAAAGAGCTACATGGTGTGGGAAAGAGCTTAGATCCAAAGTCAGCCAGATTTAGGCTGGAATTCCTGCTCCATCACTGACTGGTCATGTGGCCTTACATTAACTTAACGTCTCTGGCTTGCTATTTTCTCAACTGTAAAATGCCAATAACAATAACTCATTTCACTGAGTTCTTGTGAGAGTCAATAAAACTAAACAGGATTCCTGACATGTGGAAGGTATCCAATAAATGTTACTTCTCCCGCTCTTGTATCTTCATTTGTCATTGATTGCAATAATTCACACAGTTCTTGCTGAGAATATCATACATTTGAGCCATTGTGGGTATCTAGGGGGAAGGGATCACATAGATGAAAAGCCCTTGGTCCATGTGTATGGCTATTTTCCGCTAGCTCTTCCGGTTTCACTCTCCCCACTCCCTACATGCTCTATGATCTGTGTCCCACAAGGTAGACCTACATGGACTGTGTCAATGGCTTTTCTTGCCTCCTGGATTCTGGTTGGGTTTGACCAGAGGGGAGCATCAGCAGGAGATTAGCGAGATGGAGGGGACTGTGGTCAGGGACTGCATTCCCCTGGCTCAATCTCCTCAGGATGGATGAGGGCTAAGTGCCTCCTTCCACTGAGGGTCATAGCACTTTCCTGGCTGGTTTCCAGTAACTGTTCCTTCCCTTCCCCCTTCAGCCCAGGAGTGCTAAAACCTCCCAAGGTGGTGATTATTCTTGGGGTTTCTGTGCAGCCTGCTAATATGTTTGTAAATATGTATTTAAACTTTCCTCGAAGTACCCAATTTGAGTGTACCATCTGTTCCCTACCCTGATCGGCCTGAAGCAGTCCCTGTCCCTGAGGAGCTCACCCACTAAGAACTCATCACACCAGAAGTCATTAGTACTAAATGGACCAAAACGAGAGTTCTTCACTGCCATTTTACCTGCCTCATGGTGCATCAAAAATTCAGCGAAGTATATTGACTATTCATCACCCACTTTTCCCAAGAAGCCACCAAAGATATCCATGTGCTTATGAAACAGCAGACAGAATTGTCAAGTGCTGCATGTTAAACGTTATTTCTTTTTGATCCCGTGGACCTTTCAAAACTATCCATGGTAGGGTCAATCCCAGGCCAACTGAACCGGAGTTTAGGAGGTGGAGCATCTGTATATTGGCAAAACCAACCTAATTGTTTCTACTGCGAAGTGAGGCGGAGGATGATGGCTTTAAATATTTCTGGGTGCAACAACGAATCTTGGAACACTGAAAATAAATAAGTAAGTAAATAAATAAATAAACAAACAAATAAATAAATAAATAAATAAATAATAAATATTTCTGGAGAGTCTAAGGCAGAGGCTCCTTGTACTGGATTAAACACCACTCTGGTCATTTGCATCCTCACCCTGAAATCGCTCCCAGTCTCTGCCCACCTACACATACCTCTCAGCTTGGCCTCTGCTTCCATGAACTCATTGCATTGACTCATTCGCATAGCAAACATTCTTCTAATAACTCCTGTTAATTTGGCCACCAAAGCATGAAGGGCTTGTCTTATAAGCTATAAGGCATTTCCCTTCAATATACTTAACAGCGGCCCCCTGGTTTTAGTCTTCATCTCCAAGGTCAGGAAGCAAGCTGCCATGGAAGCTGCCAGAAACTCCCAGTCCACAGCCTGCCAGACCAGCAGTGCCCTGCAGCCTCCACCTTCCAGGGACGACCAGACAGGTAGAGCACACACTATACCACCATAAAAAGAAATTATTTTCAGGAATTGGTTTCATTAGGGATACATTTTTCACATCACTTATCATATTGAGAATGTTTTAAAAGGCCTCATAATCACTATCATTAAAGTATATTTATATAAAAAAGTATAATTACCCATCCTTAAACAGATCAAGGGACCTTGGTAATGACCTCATTCAAATCTCTTAATGCACATGGCTTTGTACTACAACTGTCCCTATCCCCAAGAGCTAATATATGTGATAGTTCCTTGTAAAATATAGCATCTTCTATACATACATTGGATTATCATTACTGTTTCTACGATTGCAACTTCAGACCAAATAAAAAAAAGTCCACAAATATGTTTAAGATAAAGTAAGCAAAAATAAATTTAATGCATCCAAACCATTCAATAATACTAGTGCTGGGAATGGAATAATATCCAATAATTATGCCAATGCTAATAAAAACTTTACAGGTGATGAGTCTAAGTAGATTTAAATCCGAACATGCAAAGTTATGTTCTAACCATATATTTGAAGCTTATTTTCTGAAGCTTATTTTCTGGTAAGAAGGTTAAATGAACAGGAACAGGGGTCATTGGGGTGGTCAGTGAAGAGGGAATGGCTTTTGGAAGCCAGAATCACAGTGCTACTCATGTGATTAACACCAATCTGACATGGCTACTGCTAACTCTCCAAGGGGCAAACCCATTCTGATGAAATTCCATCTTCCAGGCCAGCTGAGACCTCGCTTGTCCTGGTGACCCTGCAGTGTCACTGTGGACTGCAGGCAAACTCTATCCACAGCTGCTACAGAGAAGGCTGTTTGTTTGCTCTGGCATGACTTTCATGTCAGTTCATTGTGAATAATACTTGACGTCAAATGCGAAGAAATAATATAATGTGACTAGAGCACATAATTTGACACTGATCTATCAGGGACTTTCGTATATAATTATTCATACATTTGTGCAGTAAACACGGCTGGAGCAGCCAGGAAGCACTGGCCCCATGCTATGGCACAGTGAGCTACAGGGCGCCTGCTGCTCTAGCACACATGGGCGCATGTTAGATTGGATTGGGCATGGATTTTGAAATAGCGGTATCTGATAAGTACTGTGATAGACGAGTAAACAGAGAGAGATGGGACAGAGAGCAGGGAATGATCTGGCTGCATGGGCAATAAGCAGGTTTGGCCTGCCTTAACTTTCCTTCTAGTTATGTCATTGCTTCTGGCCTAAATTGGCCGCTTGAACTCCACCCTTTGTTTACTCTGCCTTTCAATACAGCCTTCTGCTTCCAACCTGATCTTGCTGGGTGGGCTGTCAAGATTCCTGACATACTGCTATCATACTGACTCTTCTTACCTCCTCTGATACAGTAAGGTGGCTTGATGGATTGAGCCTGATAGTCCCAGGTTTGACCCTTGCTTAGGTCACTATTTATAAGGCCTTGGCTCAAAGGACAAACCTCCCTGAGTCTTCATGTCCTCAGATAATTAGAAACATTCAGGGTGTGATTAAAATTAGAGAAAATATACACAAGACACATGGTATAGACCCTAGGGAATGTCATAGACCTCCCCCTGATTTCACTGAATGGAAGTCTTTACTCTGTTATTATTATTCTCAAATCTTTCAAATTTCTGGGTTCGTGCTGTTGTTCTACTTTGATACCCTGTTCTTATTTTGGGAGGATTACTAGACAGGCTCCGAGTCCCATAAGGACAACCAGGCCATATGGAGTTGGCATACGATGCCAACCACCATTCAAATGTCCTCAGTAATGGCACAGTGTGGGGGACGATGGGCTGCCCCAAGAAGATGGCTTGGTGGGCAAGAGGGCCTGGGAGGGCTGGAGCAGAAGCGAACAGCACATGCGCCAGCCGCAGACCCTCAGTATCCAGGCGACCTGGGGTGGTTCCCCAGGACTTATGGGGATGGATGACCCCCGCCTCTGTGAGTCTGGGGTACTCATAGCAATACCAAGGTCCACCCTGCTCCAAAACACATTGTCCTTTTCTCCTGAATCCAGATCCCAAGGAACCCCTTAGCCTTGCTCTTGGGGGTGGGGGTGGGGGGACAGGGCTGGGAATTCCGTGCCTGAGACACACCTAAGACACATGCAGCCCATGGAGGCTCCTTGTATCCTTCCAGCACAGGTTCATAGGGGTCTGACTCAAACGTCCTTCCCCACTCCATATCAGGAGTGCATGCGGGGAGCCCCTCACCCCCAGGAAGATGGCCCGCTGGTCTTAGGTAGCCCATTCGCACATGCCTAGAGGACTTGGATACCTCAGGACAGGAGGTGGCAGCGACACCAGTGTGACTGTGCCTACTACTCCTATCCTGCTTCCAAGATCACTGGATAGGTCCCATGGTCAGGTCCATGCAGGGACAGCCTCAGTCCCTGGTGGACCTTTGGGGGACACATAGCACTGCCAGGGGCCTATTTCGATATCCTCCTCCCTTTGTGGCTCTGAAATAATAAATATGGGAAATATTTTACAGTGAAAGTCTAAGTAGATACCTCCCCCTCCAGGAAATGAAGCTTAATTCCTACCCTGCGCTGTGGACTGGACTTAGTGACTCAGATCTGAAGAGCAGAGAATAGGAAGTGGGAAAGTAACAACTTGGGAAGAAATCTTGGAAACGTCTCTTTAACCAAATGATCATGGTTATTTCTCAGTGATATCAGGTACCCTGATGCGATGTGATAAGAAGGGCTTTTCATATCTGGGTTATTCTTTCTCAAGGCCCATAATCCCAATCTAATAATGAGAAAAAGAGCAATCTAACAAAAATTGAGGGACTTTCTACAAAATACTTGGCCAAGTAGTCCTTAAAATTGTCATGGTCATGAAAACCAAGGAAAGATTCAAAAATTGTCACAGACTAGAGGAGACTAAAGAGACACAGCAACTACATACAGTGTGGTATCCTGAATTAGGTGGATCCTGGAAGAGTTTGGAGTTGAGTTAATAGAAGTTTACCAATTTGACAAATATACCACGTTAATGTAAAAAGTTAACATCAAGGGAGCCAGGGAAGAGACTATATGGGTCTCTCTGTATCCTCTTTGCAACCCTTCTGTAAATTAACAGTTATTCCAAAGTAAAATGTTATTTTAAATGAAAACACTTTGCCAAATCTCTTTTTATTAGGACTTTGCTATTGTTCCTGTGGATTGGCCACTCAAGACACAGACATTTCTGCCACGTTTCTACTTCGCTGAAATACAGTCATAAATAAACCTATTTTTAAGAGCCTCATATTTTTTTCTCTTTTGGGGAAACAAGTGTTCCCATCAATCAATATATAATTTCTTCAGGATAAACATAATTAATGATTTTTAAACTTCTCTTAATGAGTGTGTCATTGGGGAAATAGATTCAAAGCACGGTCTGATTGACAATGGTTTAATGTTCTTCA
The DNA here is from genome assembly GCA_028534135.1 of Potos flavus. Taxonomy (NCBI): domain Eukaryota; kingdom Metazoa; phylum Chordata; class Mammalia; order Carnivora; family Procyonidae; genus Potos; species Potos flavus. Next base: position 7,730,199 of record CM052900.1, read on the forward strand.
TGCGGGGGTTGTTTCTTCATGAACAGAGCACTTTGTAGACACTTCAACAACTGGGTATTGTGATCGGCTAACATTGCCATGTTCATTTCAATGAGAAAACTAGGGTACAGAACATGTGAGTCACTTACACTAAACTCAGGTGACAAAATCAGTAAATTTTCCTCAAAGATTTGTGTCCCTAAACCTAGTTTCTGTCATATCCCATAATGACATTATCTGCATTTAAGGATATTGGTGACCCCATCAAAGATGGACCTACAAGAATGAGTTATTACACACTTGTGAATAGTCTCAAGTTTGCACTTTAGCTCCTAAACTTTTAGTAAATAAAAAGAAAGAAATAAGAAACTCTTCATTGTATAGGTAAAAAGGAGCACATGTAGCAAAATGATGGAAGTCCAAAAGTTTTGTCCCTGAATTTGGTGAGATTTTCTAATCATTCATCCCAAGGAGAGTTGAGTCTCCATTCTTTATGATGTCACTGTGACTTGAGCCTTCCTGCACTGCTATGCTTCTCACATTATAATTGTTTTGTGTGTATGTGTCTATCTTCTTTGTTAGAATGTGGGATCCTTGAGGGCAGGAATCATGTTTCATCCATCTTCATGTTCCTAGGACTTAGTTCCTGGAACATAACATATGCTCAAGAAATAAAGCAATATTTATTGTTATCTAAAGCCTGGAATTTTTTAAAAGTTCTACTTAGTAGCTTTGTGCCAAATGAGCTCTCTAGGAATGAGATTGTCAGGCAGAGCTACAAGTGCAGGAGGCTTAGAGGGTGGGTGGTAGGGAGCAAGCATGTGAAAGATAAAAAAAGGAAGGAGGAGCAGCCATGGAGAGACTCAGACTGCAACACAGACCTGACGAAGTCTCAGACAATTTCTTAGGGAGCTCCAGAGCAAAGACTGCCTGTCAGAATTGTACCCTTCCTGCCCTACACACACACACACACACACACACACACCACCACCGTTGGGCAAAATGGCGTGGTCTTAACGCCCCCAGAAGAGTGTGATCTCACTCAAATCCTGTGGCCAATCCCATAGGTGTTGCAGCTGGAGGATATCACGGGACTCTACTCCCTACAACTGAACACCAAGCTCTTGCTATCTCAGTGCTATCTCAGTGGTGCACCTCAATGGTGGCCACCAATTCTTAAACACTTGCTGTGCCTTCTTCGGGCTAGTGACCACCATGTTAGCAATATGGATGCATAGGCTTCCCAATTATTGGAAACTTGACTCCAGATCTATCAGCAACTTGTAAGGCAGATTAAGCAACCTGAACTACTAACTCCATGTTTTAAATGGCTGAAATTAGTTAGGATGCCAACAGAGGGCTATGACAAGAAAATGTCATGACTTTGTATGCATAGGCATAAAATGATTCCAGGTTTGACAATAAGCTATTATTTTGTGATCTATGTTAGCAATTATGAAAGCATTTATTGTATGAGTAAATTACAGTTTCTTATATTATGTCATATATTTTAAGGAAGATAGGTCAGCAACATGCTAGAGTGAAAAAATAACGTATTTGAGTCACACAAAGCTAGGTTTGAATCCCAGACCTGCCACTGACAAACTATGTGTCTTCAGGCAAATTACTTAGCTTATTTGAATCCCGGTTTCCTCACCTGTAAAATAGAGATAATAATATCAACCCTACAGCTTATGCATATAATGGAGAATTTATGTGAAATTTGAAGCAAACATACGTTTACTCCTAATGACCCCTGATTGCTCTGATTGCCTCACAGCCATTCTATACCTAACAATGCTCAGAAGAAAGACATCACTGTCAAGCTCTGAGTTTCAGGATAGAGTGTTGTTTGCTTATGTCTACAGGAGCATGATCACCTTGAAAAGCAGACTAATTCAAGAAAGAAGAAAGGATTTCCCAGAAGTTGCACTGCTCGTTTTATTTTTTCTTTTTTTCTTTCTATCTCTTATTTATTTTTTAATATACAAGGAACTGGAACTTGGAGGGGTAACTACAGAGGAAATCGTGGAGCAGGGGAGAATAAAGGAATAGAATCAAAGGAAATCACGCTCTCTAAGGAAAAAAAGACTTCTGATCACAGGGAGTACCTTGGAAGGATTTAAGATGGATGAGACCAGATGCTCCCTGGCTCACTAAGAAGGAAGCTAGCACAGCCCACCCATGCTGAGACTTGGATGCAGTGATAGGCCCACGGGATTGTGAGCATGTATTCAAAAACACAAGGTCTAGGCACAGTGTCTTTCTACGATTACTACCTCAAGGGTCCACATGATCCCTTGTGGATTTTCTGCCTAGCCCACAGCTTTACAAATAGTCTCTTTATTAGACTCCACCTAAATTGTCCCAATTTCCACATGCCATCTGTTTTCTGCTGGGAACACTGATTTTATAGATCTTAATATCATAATGTCAGAAGTTCAAACTTACCTAAGAAGATTATAGGAACCAGATGCTTTTATTGGACCACGAGATAACAAAAGAATTATCTTGGAAAATAGAAATGTGTGCCGGAATATCTTAGTTTCTTGAGGATCAAGTTCTGACAAAGATGTCAGAATTTTTTAGCTGAGAAAAAAGTCAAATTCATTTTCAAATTAAAAGTTAAAAAAAATAATTTCTCTGAAAATATCAAACAGTGTCTCTTCCTGTGCTTTTCCAAATGATTCAGTGAAAAGGTGTGGCTGAGTAAGGAAGATGTCTCTGGGTGGAAGGGGAAGGGAGAGGTGGTTCAGCACAGGATTTGGAGCCTGAGCAAAGAGGATGTCTGCCTCACAGAGGGCTGGAGTCACTCAACTGTTGGAGGACACTATAGTAAAGGTGTGGCCTGCCATGGGATGTCAGAATTAGAATGGGTTCTGGAAGACATTTGTTTGTGAGTGTGATCTTCAAGATTATTGAGCCTGAGTAGGGCAAGAGGAGTATGCACATAGAAGGATGATTGTATTAGCAGCTGGGTTTGGGATACCAGAGCTCAAGAAGGGTGAGGAAGCATTCATGCAGAGTATTATCTCCACACAGCATCAGAGCCTGAAAGAGGTGGGGAAATTTCTACCTGGGGGACCCAGGGTGGCCCAGTGCACCAAGGCAGGGTATCGGAGACCAAGCAGTGGGGAGAAGAGAGCTCTGCAGTGGAAGGGCAACAGTAGCATCTCAGCCTGGGGTACTGAAGCCCAAGCAACATGAGGAGGGCATCTATGCAATGAGAGGAACGATGTTGGCAGACAGGTGTGTCAGAGCCTGGGCAGGGTGAAGAGGGTATCCATGAGGGATCAGGGATTGATAGTGGCATGGTCCAGTGAAGGATATGAGAGCCCAAGCAGGGTGAACAGATGGTGTTTGCAAAAGTGAGTGGGTGCAATCTCACAGGGGACAGGTTACAAACAACAGGAATGATCAAATAAATAAATGCATTAAGGAAAATGGAGTCAAGATTCTCACTATTAAAAAAGAGAGTTCAATATATAAAATGTGAGAAAACCACAAAGAACTCTCTAGTGTTGAACGGGAATTGAATATATGGATATAATCCCATGGTTTTTAATAAATAAACAGATACATACGGCAGTGTGTAAGATGTAAATGTGTGCATATGCATACCTAGGGTATAAGCATATACTCCCTCCCCAGCTCTGTGTGCAGAAAAAGACCTAAGAGCAGCATCATTCCAATAGCAACGATCACACATAGGCTCATATATTGCTTTCTAAATACTTTTTTCCACTAAAAGGAGTCAGAGCTCTTTGGAGAAATGACTGATTCCAGGGCTGTGACAGGGAAAGTACAAAATGAGCCCGGGACATCTTTATTGGCTAGAATGTAAAGAAGTGTTTGAAGATGGATGGAAACATATTAAGAAGACACATAAGCCAGCTTAAAAGGGCTCCCACTAGTCAAATCACAGACAATTAGAGAATCAAAAATTAATAAGAGTAATGGATTATGAGCTATTGAATAAAAGAAGAATCCAAGTGTCTATACTAGTATAAATATATCCATTGAATAAATTGAAAGGTTGAGGAGTAGTGAGATATTTACATAGTTTCATACATAGTACCTCCCTTCAAAAAATGTATTAACCACAATGGAAAAAGGAATAATTTTAGAGTGGAGAAGTCTAGCAGAATCCACTTAATAAAGTGGTCAAACATCACCAGTAATGGGACAAGTGTAAATCATGTGTGTCCTGTCAAACAAAAAAAAAATGAGGACACAGTATCACTTCAGTGATATTCCCACCAAAAGTGCATATTGCAAACCTAATAATGAAGAGACAGCAGACAAACCTAAATCAAGGAATGTTCTACAAAATAACTGATCTGTACTCTTTCAAGAATATCAAGGCCATGATAGTCAAAGGAAGACTGAGGAATTGTCATAGACTGAAAGAAACTAAAGAGACACAATGTCTAAGTACAACACTCAGCTGCATCCTTTTGTTATAATTAGGGTACTTGGAGAAACTTAAATGGGTCTGACAATTAGGTAGCAATGTATCAATGCTACCCTCTGATTTTGATAGTTGCTCTGATTATACAGGAGAATGTTCTAGAACATTACATATACAGGAACATATACAAGAGAATGTTATGGAAAATGAATACTTAATTATTTGAGGGTGACATGACGTGACATCATGTAAACAAATGATTATCAAATAGTTCAGGGGAAAAGAAGGGAAATTCTTCATGCTGTATTCCTAACTTTTATTTAAATCTGATACTGTTTACAAATCACTCTGAAAAAGTTATTGACTGTTTCATCACAATTAAGCACTGAGTGCCCTGCCCCTCAGTGATTTTGAATATGCAAACCTGGTGCTTCATGAGTATTCTCGCCTTTTATAGTTCCTTCAGCAAAGAGAATTCAGACCTATTTTTAGGAAGACAATCTGGGTCATATAATTTATAGGGTATCAGCTGGCAACACAACAATCCCAGTGAGATTTCTTTCCCTTTTTCAGCTAACTGCTTCCACTTAGAAATGAAACTTTAAATATTCTGCTCTGACCTTTTTGCCTGGGAGGAGAGTTTAATTACCTGCCCAGTTTACATAAATTATGTCGCCTGTGTGTCTAAAATTGAATCCTGGACTGAGATCAATATGGCCTCAGAAAAGCCAGAGCAAATGACTTCTCTCAAATGCCATCAAAGGTCACAGGAACCTTTCCTGCTTGGATGGGGACACATTCTGTTCGACAACCTGGAGCCTGTCAAAGGCCTGCTGCCTTCCGCCTTGGGTACCAACCGCAAGAGCATGATTGATCATCAGTTAGAGGACATTGGGTACAAACTCCCTCAGGAGTCAGCTGTGTGGAATTAATTGAATACCATGATGAGTCTGATTCATCATTCTCAAAAAAAAAAAAAAAAAAAAAAAGAGTGTGTGTGTGTGAGAGAGAGAAAGTGGTACAGAACACACCCAGAGCTTGATGCTCTGGTGTAGGTAAATTGTAATCAGGATCCTGATGGTCACAGGTGGTGTGTGTGCTATTTGGTTGCAATTTCACAATATTATCCAGGAAAAGAGTACCTTTGGATCTTTCTTGTGTTCTATTATTATTTCTTTCAGGAAGGAGATACTCCATGAGTGCCAAGGATCTGTCTGGCTCTACTCAAATAACTGCATTCTAAAATATTTCACAGTAGAGATATACATAAGATATAAAAAGATTTCAGGCAGAGATAGGATTTTCATCTGGGATATCCAGAGAAAGATTCATAGAAGATATAACATTTAACTGATAACTAGAAGAAGGGGTATGATTGTAGTAAATATTTGGGAAATGAAGACAAGCAGAAATAACAAGAGCAATGTCATAGATATTGTGCAAATTTGAAGCCCAGCCATGACTTCAATATGACCAGAGCACCATAATTAATAGTCTTGGAAGGAGAGGACAGCTCATGGGTGCTGAAGTCTGGCCCTTAGAAAACATATGCATTTAGCATAAAACCAGAGGGTGAAGAATAGTTAATAATAAACAAAAACATGTGGAAAAATTGGAGAGTACCAGTAACTTAAAGAAAAAAGAAGACGAGATCCAGTTAGGAAAAAGTGATGAACATGGTCAAAAGGTAGAGAGAGGTCAAAATGAGTAGAGCTGAGACAATGCCACTGATAAAGTTACTGCAAAGTGATTCCAGCCTCAGAAAGCATGGAACACACCAGATCTCAAGGACAAGGAGGAGACTCTGTAAGGAAAGTTAATGCGGGAGGCATGGATTGACCTTTCTCATAGTTTGGTGGTGAATGGAGATAGCATGGAGGTAAAGCAGTGGAAAGAGAAAAAAAAAAAAAAAGGAAAAGAAGAGGGAAGGGGATGGATTTGGTCATGAAAAGCAAAGCATTGTGGTACGCAGAAGTTTTGGGCACAACACAGAACAAGAGGTGGGTGCAGTAGATCATTGTTATATCAAGTTCTCTTGGTGGGAGAGGTGAGAGGAGATGAAACTGAGAGTACAGGTTAGGTGATCTTACTATTTTGCATGCGTTAGCAACTGACATAAATGTGCAAGAAGAAAAGGAAGTTTCAGGAAGGAGAGAAAATTTGAGGAATAGAGAGTCAAGTGCGAATAGCAAATATTTGGGAGGATTTCAAACAAATGCAGAAAGCTTTTGTGTTAAAAACAAAAGAAACATGTCCAGGAAGGGTAGGGTAAACTATTGTGAGGTACTCTAATAAAAAGAACTCAAGAATCCAATGGCTTGCGGAATAAGAAGTCTATTTCTTTCTCATTCCCAGGGTGAAGTATCCAGGTTAGCAGTGGCTCAAGTCTATGATGGCTTTGTCATGTTCAAGATGTGACTTCCAAGTTTCTTCTGAGTGCCACCACCCCAGAAGTTCTGAAAGAGCTTAGAAGAATGTGCATGGGGTTTTTATGTCCCAGACCTGGAAGTGGTACATATCATTTCTGCTCATATTCCATTATTAAGAATCTAGTTCCATGGTCCATCCTGTTGTAAATGAACAGCTAGCCATCTCTGTGAAATCTATGACTATTCTAAGAGATCAGGACTAATATTAATGCATCATCTCTCCTAAGGCTTAGAAAGTTCTTCCCCAAAGACAGAAACAAGGACAGGCAATACTAAATTATTCAGGAAATAAGCTTCAAATTCTGAAGAACATCAAGGGCCACAAGCTTGCTGGAGCTCTCCTTGGTGCTGAGCACAGGATAGCTGCCTGGATCATTCAATAAAAATAAGATTGTCATAGAAAAGGGTAAGAAGCACCATTGTACATAGACCTTGAGGTGCTATATCAAAAGCAATTTTGCTGCTCTTATAGGAAATTTTCTTGAATACTTTAAGGTTTGCCTACTTGATGGGAATGATTAAATCAAGGAGTGCAAGGAGTCTTGGACTGGGAGGTAGATAATCTGGAGTATAGTCTAATGATCTGATCATTCTCTGATGATCTAGCCAAGGCACTTCTTTCTCCTGGTTCTCAATTTTCCTCTCTAAAATGCTGATAGTGGGACGCCTGGGTGGCTCAGTTGGTTAAGCGGCTGCCTTCAGCTCAGGTCATGATCCCAGGGTCCTGGGATCGAGTCCCACATCGGTCTCCTTGCTCAGCAGGGAGCCTGCTTCTCCCTCTGCCTCTGCCTGCCACTCTGCCTGCTTGTGCTCTCTCTCTGTCAAATAAATAAATAAAATCTTTTAAAAAAATAAAAAAATAAAAATAATAAAATGCTGATAGTGAGTGCAGTGGATCTTATAAGCTTTCCTAGCTCAAAACTAAATATGTAGTAAAGCCTTTTAGAGTTGACAATATTTTCTTGCATCTAGTCTCATGAAGCAAGAGCCCAAGTAAATATGTAGCAATAAGGCATTCTCAAACATTGAAGCCTGGAATATAGATTCGAACTTCTCTGTGGAAGATAGTTTGGTACAGGTTTCAAGAGCCTTCAGGAACTTAAGTTCATGCTTAAGGAAATATGAGAAACCTAGGTGTCTATAGAGAAGAATATATAATTATATTTAATAGAGAAAATTAAAAGCAATCAAAGTGTACAAATTCAATAGGAATATTAAATAAAATGAATATATGCTGTTATTAAAAATAGGATTTTTATTTTTTTATTTTTTATTTATTTATTATTTTTTTAATAGGATTTTTAAAGTTTAGTTAGCATATTGGATATTGAGAAACCATGAAAATATTTGGTCAATTATTTAAGATAATGGAAATATACCATGCTTCTATCTCTAAAAATGTCAACCCTTCCCAACACTCTCTTGCTCCTATCATCATCTTAGATCTGATCATCACCTAAAATCTATACATTCTAATTACCACCTTTATTTTGGTCTCTCCAAACTGGGATGTATGCTCCAGGAGGGTCACAATAAGTTTTGTTTCTTTTGTCTCCTGCTTTCAACCTCAGGTCCTAGAAAAAGTACTTGGCAGATAATAGACATTCAATAAATATTTCCTGAATGGATAAATTTAATGTCAAGTGATAAAGTAGATAAAATTAGATGTCTATCATGACCATTCTAATTTTATAAAGCTAAACATATGTGTGTATATGAGTCCGAATATGTCCTAGATATTTACCATAAATTTATTTCATCTAGAAATGCAAAAGCATAATAGAAGTTAAAATAGCTGCTCAGGGGTGCCGAGGTGGCTCAGTTGGTTAAGCATCTGCCTTCAGCTCAGGTCATGATCCCAGGGTCCTAGGATGGAGTCCCACATCGGGCTCCCTGCTCAGCGGGGAGTCTGCTCCTCCCTCTCCCTCTACCCCTCTCCCATGCTCGTGCTTTCTTTCTCTCTCACTCTCTCTCTCTCAAATAAATAAATAAAATCTTTAAAAGAAATAAAATAAAATAGCTGCTCAGTTTTTTAAACTTAGATGATTTTCTTCATTTTAAATTCAGTATGATTAGCAATGAGCTTTAGTTGTGTGTGTGTCTGTGTCCGTGTCTGTGTGGCTGGGTGTCTCTGTATGTCTGTGTGTGTTTGTGTGTCTTTGTGCATGTGTGTCTGTGTGTCTTTGTGCATGTGTGTCTGTGGTGTGTGTGTGTGTGTGTGCGTGCATGTGCGTCTGTGTCCATGTGTCTGCGCATGTGTGCTTGTGTATCTGTGTGTCTGTGTGTCTATGCCTGTGTAGTCAGGCTGTGCTGATAACTCCAGGTTCCTTCCTTCTACAATGTGGCAGCACTGGTACTAATTCGCATTTCATCTGTAGGTTTGACTTCCTCTGTAGTCTGTTTTCACCACAAGCTCTTGCTTGAATTGTCACAAAGCCTTTTAACAGATCTCTCTTTGTTATCACTCTTGACCCTACAATCCACTCTTCATATAGCTTTTATAACTTAAACCTATAAAATTGATCCTGCCATTCTGCTGTTAAAAACCCTTAACAGCTTTCCTTCACACTCAGAACAAAATCCAAACTCCCATTAATTATGGCTGAAAGACTCTGGCCACTTCCTTGACCTCAGCTCTTGCCAAGCCCTCCCACAGTCTCTTTACTTTACTACACTGTTTCCCTGGTCCTCGAGACACAAAAACATGTGCTCATCTCAAACCTTTGTGCTGGATTTACCTCTGCCTGAAAGGTCCCTCCCTCAGATGATTTTAAGCTAGTTGCTTCTCATTCTCCTGTTTTCTGATCAATATCACTTCTTAAGGGGGCGGGGATTTCCAGGGCTCCCATCCCATCCAGCCCTACATGAGTCACTTTCCTTCTGCTGCCTCGCGGTGTTGACAATAAACCATGTATCCTTGTCTGAAATTATCTTGTCCATTTGCTTATTCATTCATCATGTGTATCTATCTCCTCCCTAAAAAATTAGCTTCCTGGGAGCAAGAGAATTGTCTGCCTTGTCCTCTATATTCCCAGGACCTAGCACAGCACTGGATATATGGAGTTACTCAGTAAATACTTGTTCAGTGTATGAATTAATGAGTTAGACCTTGACTCATGTCTGCTTCAAGGTGTGGTATTCCTCCTATTCCATTCTCAGTTACTTCCATTCTGGCTTTTGCTAATTAACCCCATTTTTACTCCTTCACCACATTTTCATAAGATTTTGAAGCAAGGTTTGGGTATCAAATGATAAAGTTCTGGGTAGAGATATGAGTAGAGGACATTTGCAGATGAAGACCTGTGTGAGCTGAAGTACAGAGAAAGGTAAGGGATTTGATGATATTTGTTAAAGCCACGGTGAAGTCTACAGTGATCATATTAATCAGAACTCTCGTTTTATAAAAGACAGCCAAATCAAACTACTATAAGCAAAAATGTAAAAATAAAAATAAAGGGAATTTATGAGCTATGTTATAAGAAAATTCAAGGATATCCTGGATTCATGATGAATCACCATATTGTATACCTGAAACTAATAAAACACTGTAGGTTAACTGACTGGGATTAAAATAAAAAATTTAAAATAAATAAATAAATAAATAAATAAATGTTTAAAAAAAAACATTCTCACTTCAAGCATTGGTGGATCCAAGTGATCAAAGATTATTATCAGAAATGTGTTTAGTTAATCTTTCATATCTGTTTCCTCTGCATTGGCATTTTTTTTTCCAAATGATCTCTTCTCAGGTAGATGTGACCACCAACAGTTTCAGCGTAAATCCTAATAGCTTAGCAATATCAGTGAAGAGATGATCATTCTCAATAACTATAGCAAAAATTTCAGGAGGTCTCTGCTAGGCAGATACACTAGTTAGCTATTCCTTCATAATAAGTCACTCTAAAACATTACTTAAATGATAATGATAATTCATTCTTGTGAATGAGTCTGCAAATGGGCTTGGCGGTTCTGTTAGTATCAGATGGGCTCATTGGTACATCTGATGTCAACTGTGGGATAGCTGACTCTGTTGATCTTGCATGGGCTTTCTGCATATTTGGGCAATGGGGGCTGAGTATTCTAGAGTAAATTTATCTAGAACAACCATGTTCTCCTACACGTGTCTCTCCTTCAGCAACTTAGCCCAGACTTTTATCATGGCAGAGGCATGATTCTAAGAAAGAGGGTGGAGATTCACAAGACACCTTGAGGTCTAGATTTAAGATTAACACATCACTTCTGCTGCATTCCATTGACCACACTAAGGCTACAAAGTCATTGCATGTTGAAGGGAGGAATTTAATGGTAAGAGCTTCCAAGTCACATTGCAAAGGGCATGGATACAGGGAAGGTGGAAAATTGAGATCATTTTTGCAATCATTCTCACACTGGACTTGGTTCAAAGGCCCATTACTAAATTATTTGCCATGAACCAACCATTGGCAGAAAGCTCAGGAGTGAGGGAAAAGCAAAGGGCTCTTCCCATAAGAACGGGTGATTAGAAAGAAAAACCAGCCATTTTCTGCTACATGGATGTATAAACAGAAAGTCAATTTATTATAGTGATTTAGAGCCTAAGGTTTTGAATCAGACTGCTGATGTGGGAATAAGAACACTGCCTCTCCAGAGGTGTGTTTCACACAGTACTGAACCTCCCATATTCCATTTTTCCTCATCTGTAGGATAAACATCATCATAGTTCTTCCCTCATGGAATTCTTCCGAGGACTAAATGAGACTATACAATAAAGGGCTATGAAGAGAACCTGGCACTTAGTACGTGTTCACTAAATTTCAGCTGTTTGTATTATTGTTATTATTTTTTGGCAATGGTGAGGTCTTAAAAAATTATGATACAAATAGGAACATGTCAGGAACATCCTTTAAAGGAAGGAAGCTTAGCTTTCTTTATGATGATGGAGTGAAACGCCTCCCTTTCATCTGCATCACACTTGCTTTACTGAATTCAGTTTCCAGTATCAGAGTAGAGCCTCAGGGGAAAAATATCCTTCCATAAAGAAAGTTAGGTAAATTTCAAGCTTAAGAAAACAAAAGCTATAAATATAAGACTGCGGCAAGGGCATAAACCTGTGTCAGCATGGTTCCAGGGTAGTACTGGAGTCCATCATCAATTATTAAACAAGGTCAATATTTGTGGCACAGAGAAGCATTTTAGCATATATTATTTATGCAGATGATTGTAATAGGTACTCCGTCCTCGAACAGGGAGCTTCGAGAGTGGAATACTATTAACAAGAAAACTACTTGGCCCAGGAAATAGGATATCTTCTTTTCCAGGAAAATGTTTCTCTTTCTCTCTTTGCATCTCTATCTCCACCACTTATTTTACATAAGAATCTCTAATAAATCTATGATTACCGTGCTTCTCCATGCCTGATATTATGCCAGGTGCTATAGGGAGGTGGAGGAAGTTTCTAGGAAAAAGAAATATTGGTTCTGGCCCTCAGGAAGCCTATGATCTAGATGGGTAAGTATAATTTCAAGTATTAAGAAGGGAAGAAAATGGTCCATATGAACAAACGCTGTAACGTGAGATAGAGACAGATGTTTAGTGGTCAAGTTTAGAAGAAAGATGATCAGTGAGAGCTGAAAAATCATGATGAATGTAACACAGGGTGTGACATTTCCCCCCAAATGTGAGAGATGGCTGGATGGGGGCAGGGGAGATCAGAGGCTGCATTCTCAAACTGACAAATCTAAGAAGAAAACAGCACAGAGGATGCAGTGAGTTAGTTGCATCTGGAGAGGGAGGAAGTTCCTTAGAGAAGGCTCATTTTGGGGGGGAAAGGCAGAAACAGTTGGATATTCAAGATGTGACTCTCATTTCTCAACTCATGAGAAAGCATGACTGCCAAACTGAGGTTATTAAACTTGATCTCGTATAAGCAATGTGGAGCCACTGTAGGTCAAAGTCACTTTTTCATCAACTCAACAAATAGTAATCATGACATCTTATTGGATGACTCCTGGAAGCCAGTCCTCTACTACAAACAACAGGGATATAAAGACGGACAGGCCGAAGGAACTTATTTCTAAGGACACACTGGGGGATTAGAGGTTAAGACATACGCTCACACACACACGTGACTCTACTACTATCTATAAAGTTCAAATTGTATTAAGAGAAGTCCAAATGGCCATTCAGAGGTTAGATAGCTTTCGACAGCAGGAAAGGAAACACATGCCTGAGTGTCAAGTGTTAAAACTTGCACTAGAGTGAACTTCATTCACTTCTCTGGTTGTAGCAAGCAGTTGGTGATTTCTAGGCTCAACTAGTCAACTCTGGCTCTTTGTTCTCAAGTCATGTCTCAGAGATCTAGCAAGCCAATCACTCAGGTAAAAGCATTTACACTAAGCTCTGGGAATCATTCTGGCTCCACTTACCTGTCCTCCAGGACTCCCCTTAGCATCTTGTCACCTGCTCATGTCTGAAAGTCTAATGTGAAAGATGCTCAAAGAAAAGGAAATATCTAGCTTTCTGGAAACAGAGTTTTTTTTTTTTTTACCCACTTGGAACTCTGGCTCTATGTTCATAGGTGAGTGGTAGCTCCGTGGTGACATGGAACAGACAGTAACTTTTCTAATCTGATTCACTGGGACTCTGCCCTCCTCCTGGACAGAGAGGATGATGTGAAGAATCTGGAGGTTTTCTCTGAGAGGTCTCCAGCAGAAAACCATCAGATAGTAACTACTGGTAGGCACCTACTCCTCTCCTCCCCATCCAGCTTCTCCAGGTTTTTTTTTTTTTTTTTAAGATTTTATTTATTTATTTGAAAGAAAAAGAGTGAGAGACCACAAGCAGGGGGAAAGGCAGAGAGAGAGGGAGAAGCAGACTCCCTGCTGAGCAGGGACCCTGACGCAGGACACTGGAATCATGACCTGAGCCGAAGGTAGACACTTAAACCAATTGAGCCACCCAGGCGCCCCAGCTTCTCCAGTTTTAAATAATAATAGCTAGCAGGAGTTAAGGGCTTTCCATGTGCCTGAACAAGCTTGTGAACATACAATGTTTTTCAATCCTTACAGAAACCCTCTAAGGTAAGTACTATTATCATTCCTATTTTACAGGTGAGATTAAGTAGAGGTTAAATAATGTACCCAAAGTCAGTGATCCAGTAAGTGCTGGGAGGTAGGATACAAACAAAGGTGTGTGGAAGTTAAATCTTGGGACGTTAAATCCTGGAAGTACACATGTTTCTGTACTTACTCCAACATAGTGTCTGTAAAAATGAGCCTCTTGCCCCGGAAACAGGAGAGTATGTCACTTCTAACGATTGTCTCATACTGTGGCAAATGATCAATAAATATTTGTCGAATGAGTAGATAAATTAATATGTATTAATTTATTAATATTATTATTAATATGTATTAATATGTATATGTTTCATATATCCAGATAGGTTCATATTTATCTAACAAGATGCATGCATCAATATACAAATATGCCATATGGAATTCTAAAAAAATACATATAGGTAATTATCTGTTTATTCTTTCTCTACTAAGTGATAAGACATGTAAGGCTAATGCTGTATGTATTTACTTACCACTGCATAACAGCTCTTAGTAATGTGCTCAACTCTTAAGAGGCACTCATTACATAGTGGTGGAATTACAACATAAATGGGCATCTATACTTATCAGGGAATCTTATCTAAATTTCTTACTTAAATACAAGTCTACATATATACAGATCCTGTGACGTAGGGTGCTAGCCTTCAAAAGGCTATGGGCTATGCAACCCTCTAGGATAAATCCTTGGAGTTATATAACTACCTTCTATAGTGGAGAAAGTACAAGTAACAAGATCTGCCAAGCTACAGTCAAATTACTCCAAAAAAATTTGATTTGACAGAAAAATATCTATTTTTGAGTCCTTGCTGCATCAAGTTGTTCATGGACGGTGTGAGGGAAACACAGAAGTGGGAAGCAGGTCGTAGCATTTAGGCTGTTACTGTGATTGAGGGAATGAATCTCACCCATTAAACAAGCATAGACTAGCACAGGATGCTGGGGATCACGTCTCTGAGGCCCTCGGTAAGAGTAAGCACCGTGATAGCTCATTGACAACCAGAGAAATTACGAAACATCCAGGGCTTTCAATCAATATCTGCTAAGTGAACAGGTGGGAATTTGTTCTGAATGTCAAAAGATTAGCATCATTAGAGATGAGTGAAAGGAAGAGGCAAAGGACAGAAACCAGAGTTCACAGAGTCTGGAACTGGATATATCGGACTCCTGATCTCAGTCCTTCTCCCTTCCTCTCTGTTTGACTTCATCAGTCCTCAGTATCCCTATCTGTAAAATGGGAATTGCAATAGTAGATATTGTGTCTATAGTTACCATGAAATCTAAATAAGATACCACATATAAAGTGGTTAACACAATGCCTGCCACAGAGTGATGACTCAATAAATGTTAGAACTGTTAACTTCCCTTATTATAAATATAATTTGGGAAGTCACAGAGTTAGAATGTTAGAGCCGGAAGGGACATGGCACATCACTAAATTTAACTCAGTATAATCTAGAGGCAATGAGCTTTCTTCCAACCACCTTACTTCTGAGAACAGGTGGAAATTCAGCAAAGTTGAGCAGGACTTTTTTATTTGTATTTATCTTTTGAGATATGTCTATTGATTTTCTCCAGAGCAGGGTCATAGTAGAGGGCCTTTTTAAAACCAACTTAATATAGCATGTTTCCCCATTTTCATCAAGGATTGTAACCAAGGCCAATCTATATAGAGATGGGCTTTCCGCAGAAACAGCAATTTCATTATGCTCAATGGGTTTCATCACAAAACTCTTCCAGCTAATGGTGAGAGTAAAGTATGTTCAGATTCCTCCTTTGTCCTTTCATTAATGAATTAGAGTACACACAAACTCAATACAAGTGACAGAGAAGTCTCGGGAGCATCATTGAAATCATCCTTACCAAGGGCCACCTGCATCCACAAAGCCAGTTTCCCATTAGTCAAAGGTCTTACCCAGAGCAGGATGCCACTCTCTATTGCCTTTATATATTTTTTAAGATATATTTATTTACTTGAAGGAGAGAGAGAAAGAAAGAGCATGCGCATGAAAGGGGGGAGGGACAAAAGGAGAGGGAGAAAATCTCAAGGAAACTCCATGCTGAGTGCAAAGCTGGGCGAGGGGCTTGATCCCAGGACCCCAAGATTATGACTTGAGCCAAAATCAAGAGTCCACTGCTCAGCCAACTGAGCCACCCAGGCACCCCCTCTCTACTACCTTTATACTGCATGTAGTAGGAGTGGCTTATCTGAGCAGAGGCAGAACCCAAGCATGCAATTTGAGCCCTGTTGCTATGCGATTTCATTGGCTTCACTCTGGTCCTGGCTCAGCCTCTTTCTGGCCCATGTTTTTGACCAAACTAAAACCCTCATTGTCTCTTATATAGTGTATTGAGAATCCCATAGCTGGTTGTCCTGCCCATCCTCTCTTCCTGTCTCCAATCCATTCTCTACAGAGTTGATCGAAGTATCTTTCTCAAGCACAGATCTGCAAATTTCCTACTTTTTAAAAGGCTACTTTGAAAAAATAAAAAATTAAAAAAAAAATAAAAGGCTACTTTGGCTTACAACCTCACCTCTAAATTCTTATTTGCTGTTATTATTACCACCATCACCAATACCATCATCATTATTTCTGGATAAAATCCAAAGTCCTTGGAATAGAATTCAAGATTTTCAAAACTCAGTATGTCCAGCTTTATAAAATTGGGATGACTACCATTTATTGAAAGTTAATATGTTGCAGGTGTTGGGCTCAGTGGTTTCCCTCCATTGTCTCATTTCATTCTCACGACAATCCTGAAAGGTAGCCTTACCATGACCATTCAACAGATGAGGACACTGAGGCCAGGGAAAGTAATGTATATTGCGAAGGTCACATAGTCCATAAGCAACACTCAGAATTCAAACCCAGATTGATTTCTCTCCCCAGTCCACATTGTTAACCACCAATCTCTCACCGTCATCCCCTTTGCCTAGCCCCCACCCCATTCACCCACACCTGACTGCTGATGCCTTCTAAGGAAAACTAATCCTGCCAACTCTCTTTTGACTCTTGTGCATGCTTTTGGTTCTCCACAGAAGATGCTGGAGCATCTTCCAACTCACTGAAGCAAAGGAGCTTCCTCAAGTGTTTCTCTAGCAGATGCTGTGAGTGTCCCACCCAGTTTCCATGCACAGCATGGGTGCGGATAGTGGCAGCTGATGCTAACTATTCCCAAGCTTACCTTTGGCTTTCAGGATCCACCTTCCCTAGAGATTTCCATGATGTGACCCAATACACCCAACAACCCACCCAGGGCAAATGATTAACCTATGAGGGCAAATAAAAGCTCTAGCCCTTGCCTTAGGTAGGACAACCTCTATGGTGCAATTTAAAAGCACATCTTTGCATAGTGCTTCCCCTGCCCTATCCTACTTCCCTTACTACCCGGCTCCTCTAAGAGCACACCCTAAATAAGTCTCCATCTCAGCACGCTGCTTCTCGTGAACTGACCTAAGTTCACTTCCTCTGTAAGGCCATTCTTGGTTTCCCCAGAAAGACTTTACGTCTTCATCATCAATGCTCATAGAACATATTTCCATGATGGTACTTAGTGCATTGTTCTGATAATATTGTATTGACAGTTCCTCTCCCACAATGGATTGGCAATTCTTCTAGGTCAAGGACCTTTTGAAGCCCAGTACATTCACACAGTGATAAGCACTCAGGAGGCACTCCATACTTGCCAACTCACTTGAAGACTTCTGTCCTGCCAATCAGACTGGAAGTGCCTGATTCGAAGAAGCTTGGTGCTCTGATCTTCTAGCCCTCCTTCGCCAGGACCCAGGCTCATATGATCACAGGGCATTGTGTTACTCTCCATATATTAGGTACCGCTTCGCTTCTGCTCTCTTATCCATAGATCCCCACCCCACTGTCTCTCTTCCCCTGCCCTTGGTTTATCTTCCTTTCTCTCTTTCTCCCTTCCAGACTACACAGCAGTGTGGAATTCAGAATTACAAATCTGAGCCAGCCAGATGACCCCCTCGGCTGGATGCAAATGTATGACCTCTTTAATTTACGAATGTCATGCTTTTTATAGGGAGGGAGAAATGTCCCATTAAATGATATCCATCTCCCCAATACCATTAATAAGCCAATAAAAAAGTTAAAGAGAAGTTCATGGAGATAGGCTGGCTTCTGTGATAGTATGTTGGCTAAATGAAATATTAATAAAAACACAACATGTGTCTGTGTCAGATTCCTCACTGAGGAGGGCTGAGACTGTAATTAACAATGTGAGTTTCTAGTCATTTGTCTGTTGTGTGGCTGCAGTGTCTCTTCTGTCTGAGTTAGTTTTTTTTTTATCATGATCAAATGGGCTTTAAAACACAAACTAGGTGGCTAAAAAAAGAATCATTCAGTGAGAATTAGACGCTTTAAGTACAATGCCTCAATTAATGGTTACAACAGCCTAGAAGCTAAGCATGTCATTAGCTTCTTTTTTTTAGATGTATATTTTTATTTTTTAAATAATTTATTTTATTAAATTATTATTATGTTCAATTGGCCAACATATAGTACATCATTAGTTTTTGACGTAGTGTTCAGTGATTCATTAGCTGTATATAACATGCAAGCAGGACACTGAAACTCAGAGAGTGTGAATGGCTTTCCCAGGGTCACACAAGAAGGCAATGTCAGAATTGGATTTGAATTCTTATTGATCTAGACCCAAAGTATACTCTCCTTTCACCATACCATATTTTATGAGAACCTGCTATATATCGGGACAAGATTTGAACAGAGAAGTAATGACCGAAGTTGGTAGAGAAAGCCAGAACTCCTGAGTTGGGGAAAATGCTGAGGAGATGGGCAGCACTTCCAGCAATGAGAGGAAGACTTCTTTCAGCCAGCCGGGTGTTCTGTTTACAAAGTTTAAGAGAGGAGATGGGAGGCTCAGCATTAGTTAGTATTCAAGACAACTAACCAGGAGAGTTGTTTAGCCAAAGCAAAGGAAGTATAGGGCAGAGGAGGTGGTGCCTTTTTGAATAGGTGATTTTAATCCAATGATCCAGAATGGGAACATCAAATTCATCACTATGGTCCCAGCAATGGACTGGGAGAAGGGGAGTTCTCAGAAGAAAGAAAGAGCTCTCATTTGTTAAAGCAAGGCATTCTCCTGATTAAGGGAGTAGGGATGAATCCAATTACTTGGGCTTCTTGATTTATGGGGAAGAAAAAAAGGTATAAAGTGAGAGCCAGACTAACAGGTATAAGTAAGATGTAGCCTGTAACAGTCTTGGGTTTGCAAGATAAGCCCTTCTCTCATAGCACATTGGTTTCCTTTGTGCCCCAGGATCTTCGGACAGGTTGCTTTCTCTGCCTAGGACATTCTCTGTCCTCCTCTTCACAGAGATAACTCCCACTCAGCCTCTGGAGCTCAGTTCAAAAATCCCACCCTCATAAACACTTTCCCCACTTGGTTCACCCACCCTCAACATAATTTGAGTCCTGTTCTGATCTTTCTAGCACTTGTGTCATGGGTCTCTGTACCTTGCAGTAGTTGCTGCTCATTAAATAAAGTAATCAATTAATACAAGTAATTAATTAAACTCTGTGGTTACCTAATTTAGGGCTTTTTTTCTGATAAAGATGAAATCCCTGTGCCAAAGGGAAGGCAATGTCCTTATTCAGCCCTATATCTTCAGCATAACACATGGTGTTTAAAATAACGAGCAATAAGTATTTCTGGAAGACAGGACAGGAGGGAAGGGAAGAGAGAACGAATTTTATTGACTTAATCAGATTCTATTGTAATCTTTTGTTTATTAGTCTTTCCAACTGGACTTTAAATTCTTTGATTCAGGGAGAGCTTCTTTTTCATATTTATAGCCCTAGAACCCACAGTAGCCGGTACACAGTAATCAGTTAAAAACTAATGGGTAGCGCTTGGGTGGCTAAGTTGGTTGAGCATCCGCCTTCAGTTCAGGTCATTGTCCTGGGGTCCTGGGATCGAGCCCCCTGTTGGGCTCTCTGCTCAGCAGGGAGCCCGCTTCTCCCTCTCTCTCTTCCCCTCCCCCGCTCATGCTCTCTCTCGCTTTCTCTCTCAAATAAATAAAATCTTAAAAAAAAAAAAAAACTATTGGAATGGTAAATGTAGAGCTTGGCCTTCTTAAATTTCCACTTCTTTCCCATTCTTGAGAAAAGGATTGTTTCAAGGGTCCATAGCATTTTCTCAAGTGGAGGTCCAAGGACTCCAACGCAGGCGGGTAGGTGACCTCTCCCATCAGTCAGGTCCATGTGTTAGAATCAAAGGACAAAGTGGATCATATTGTCTTGTGTTGGTTTCTTGAACTTGGTGCTTCTTATACTCTTGTGATGAAGGACTGGTTGTTTTGTTTGCTTATTTATGTTTTGTTTTGTTTTTTTTTTTTAGTTTTCAGATCATTGCAGATGATACTTGGTCTCATCTTGTGTGCTGGATTTAGGTATCATGGCAACATCAAGTTACTATAAAAGCCCCTGCATGCTTGCTTTCAATACTTTCTCTCATCAGCTCTGGTCCACAGACCAGACTTTGAGCAGGGCTGTTCTAACATACTGTCCTAATGCTCAAGCTGCCTATGATGGTTAATAGATTTTAGGTTTATGTGATCTATCTGGAAGAAACATATTATATTTTCCCAGGGCACAGGTTGGCAAACTGCCAGCAGATGGATTGTCAGTGTTTTTAGTCAGATTTCCTAAGCTCAAAGGTAGGACTGAGCAGGAGAAATAAGCCTAAATGAGCACACAAGCAAACCTCTGACTGCTCCCTGTAAGATCTATCTCTGTGTGAAAGGAATAATACAAATTATGTGTCTGTTCATTGCTAGCATGTATAGATGATACATCACAATTTAGAGCAAGATTTATAGAAATATGAACACTTTGATGCAGGCTGGTAATTTTCCCTCATACAAAACTTCAATTATCATCCATCACAGCTTAACCTAGCTTTGATTCTTACATTATCTCACTTATTCTTCATATGATCCAGGCTTTGTCTGGTAAACAACTTCTACTTTCCTATGCAGAGGGCATACCCATCTATTTATGCCAGCCTCACCTAGTCCCCTTAGCAACACTTTACATCAGAGAAGTCCCTCTATTCCACGAGTTTCAGCGTGTCTCCATTTGATTACACACAACCCATCACAGGGAAAGATCTTTCCAGCAGTCCAGTTGAGCTCCATTTCTTTATGAATTAAAAAAATCTTTCTCTCCTGCTTGCAACTTCTTACCTTCTTTCCGCCTCATGGACTGAATATAATTGTATGTAGGAACATTGAGTTATGGCATATTCTTTGGTGTCCAGCAGTAAAACAAACAAAAAAAAACAAAACAACAACAACAACACCCTCAACGATAGTCTTGTTCCAGTTGTGAAAAAACTGCCTTGGCCATGAGTTTTATGTCACCACAATCTTCTAATCATCCATCCTTTCTTGAACTGCCTCATTATCATTCAGAGGGCTCTTCATGGAAGCAAGATCCCAGTGATTGTTATAACTGTTTTTGATCTCCTAGAACAGATTAATTCTCTCATTTAGAGAATATTCTTCTTTATTTCTTTCAAATGTTAAAAGATGCATTTCAGCCAAGTGGAGGATATGTGGCTTTCATGAATGTGGTTTGCTTCTTTCATGCCAGTTGCTCATTGGGTTTCTTGGGTGTGTTCTAGAACAAGAATTCTAAGCAAGACAAAATAATAGTACCTGGATCCAGGAGCTAAAGCCAGGGCCCAAGTCCACCAGATATAGCTGAGATGTTAGAGGAACTGAAGAAACTGACTTTATGAAGACTCTCTCTGAAGAAATTCCTTATCTCACGTCCCCCACCATGACCCTCCAAGCCCTTTTTTGTTTCCAGTTCTGACAACCCTTCCTTTCACATGCCTGCAGAGACTGCGGGGGGGTGGCTGAGGCTTTTGAAGCACTAGAAAGCTGTATTGAGTTGTTTGCAAAACATTTTGAAAGTTTGAAGTGCAAATGGAGCACCAGCATATTCCTCACTTTTAACTTATGAATGATTTAAGACTTTGCGAAACTATTGAGATTCTAATGTGTCATCGAATCGATTAGGGCCCCATTGAAAATTGACACCTCAGGGGACACCTGGGTGGCCAGTCAGTTGGCTGTTGACGCTTGTGTTTCTGCTCAGGTCATAATCTCAGGGTCATGAGATCGAGCCCCGCGTCGGGCTCCGCACCCAGCAAGGGAGTCTACTTGAGATTCTCTTCCTCTGTCCCTCCCACTCGGGCTCTCTCTCTCTCTCTCAAATAAATAAATAAACCTTTAAAAAAATAAAATAAAAATAAAATTTGCACCTCATGATCAAAACGTGCCCACTCAAGACCTTGTGTCATTTGTCCTAAGAGAGCGGCATGCAGGTGGAAGGAGAGGAGTTGTTGGATGTATAAACCCTATGCAGGATTTCATGCAAGGTTGCATAAAATATCATCTCATAAGATGGTTGCCAGGAACCTGGGAGCCCTTCTCATAACCTTCCAGTTTATGGTGAGAAAAACGAGACTTTAGTAGCTTGCCCAGGTCACAGAGGAAAGCTCTGTCCTCTCTGAGTTCATGGCTGGGCACCTGGACTTCAATGCCCAGAGATCTCATCCGGTCCATGGATTTGCACTGAGACCTTAGTGATCTTTCTAAAGTGTGAATCCTATCATGTCATTTTCCTACTTAAAAAGTCCCAGAGGCTTCTTAGAGCCTCCAGAAGACCTTACAATCTCTCACGAGACCCAGGTGGTCACTGGCTATGTCTTGAATGCACCCTCATCCATTCCCCGCTTGCTCACTGCACTCCAGAGACACCGACCTTCTCCCCATCATTCAAACAAATGCATTTTCTCTATTAAATCAGTCAGTACCAGAAGGTATCCTATTTGTTTGTGCTTACTGCCAATACTCAATTTTTGTCTCTATTCATGATCTAAGAATAGTGAGCAGTGCAGAATACAAAACTACTCTCCCATCTTGTATTGATTGCATGTGTGTTTCCCTCTGATGGAACACGCTTCTTCATCCTCACTTGACTAACTGCCTGTCATCCCTTTTACTACCTTGGGAGGAACTCCCCTGGCTTCTCCAACCAGAGTGGCTCCTGTTTCGTGTGCTCATAACTCCCTCCCTTAACAGTTTTTACCAAGCTCTGTAACTGGCTGAGTTATGGCTCTATGATTTGTATGTGGCTCCTCTACTAGACCCAAAGCACCATAAGAAAGGAACCATGGAGAACATTCTGGGCCCTTCAAAGGGCCTGGCAGAGAGTAGGTATTCAGTAACATAGAAATGAATAAAGAAGGCCATTCATTCTCAAATGAATGAGAACACAGGAGGCACGTTCATGGGGCAGACTGCCTTCCAGTGGCCCTCAAGTATGTCTAAAATTATAGCTGCAATCATCTACATGAAAACTGCATGTCAGGAGGGAGAGTTTCCAGAAGGACACAAGTCAGGTACCCACAAAGCAGCAGAGATGAAGGACGAAGATGGGCAGTGGAGAAGGAAGGTAAGGCCTGAGGATGATGGCATGGAAGGTACTTGTACAATGCTCTGCAGATCCTCTCTGTGTGGAGAAGACACAGAAGCAGAAGACCAGAAGCAAAAGATGAGGGACAAAGAAGAAATGGAAAGGAGGTCCACCAACAGAGGCCTGGAAGGAGGGCAGGCCAAATGTTGGAGAGGGGAGACAGAGAGAACAGGGAGAAGCCGAAGCCTCCTGGTTTTGAAATCTAAACATGGAAAGATGGTGCCTCATTCGAGCAGAGTGGAGTCTGACAGGGCTTCATGGGCCCAAACTCAGCTCCCGGTAACTAATTGTCGTCCTGCTTCTCTTGGGATTTTTCAACCACAGGAGAGACATCCCAACAAGTGTGCTCACCAGTGCTGTGGCCTGGCAGACATGGCGGCTCCCCTGCAGCTCCCCTCCCGCTCCCCTCCTCAGTATGCATCCCTCCTTCCTTCTTCCCTGGTAACAGCAACACTCTTCAGCCAAGAAAAAAAAAATAATTACATTTCCTAGGCTCCTTGGCTGACGAGTGGCCAATGACGTGTAAGGTAAAGCATTCAGGTGGCAATTCCAGTGGCTCTACCTGAAGATGAATTGAATCAAGCCGGAGGTAGTACCTGCTCTTCTTTAAGCCCTTCCTCTGTCCTTCTGACTGGCCTGCTGGCTGGAGCTCCAGCTGATGTGAAGATGGACCATGGCACAGGCTTGAGAATGGAAGCGTGGTGTTCAGGAAGGGTAGGTTGCATAGAAGGAGTCTGTACCTTGGATATCTTTGGAGTTGCTCTTTCTACCTTGGACTTGACTTATGTGCATTAAAATGAAATCCTTCTAAGGCAGGTTACTCTTTGGGGTTTTTATATATGCAGCCATACCTGATTCCCACGGATGGGTGAGGCAAATCAAATCTGGCTTACATCCCATTCTCAATACAAAATCCCTTTCAGAGCAATGAAAGAAGACAGACTGTGGTATCAAAAACACTCAATTGCTGTTTGACCTTCAGCAAAGGGCTTAACATCCCTATTTCTTTTTTTGTAAATTATAGTTAATAATTCCCTTGTGGGGCCTTTGTGAGGATCTGGTCGAAGTTTAGAATGTGACTTGCACAAATTAGTAGCTCAATAGTTATTATAATTATGCAAAATTTCATTTTCTGGGAACAAGTCAATGTTTATTCAGTCAATATTTTCAACACCTATTTTGAGGTAAAGCAGACAGAATTACAGTCAGGATTACTATAGTAAATAAGGCTGATTGGCTTAGCCTGGATATTTTGGGAGATGCCATTGCAGTTGGTAGATCGGGAAGAAAGCAGCGAATTGCCAACACATAATTTTTGTATCTTTCCTATTTGCAAACTGAGCCATAAAACTATAGGCATGGTCCCTGCCCCCACTTCCTGATTCCCCTACCTGCTCCCAGCCCCATTAATTCCATTGATGTTCACCTTAACTTGGGGTGTCACAACCTTGGTCTTATTGATATTTTGGGCCTGATCATTCTTTGTCGTGGGAGCTGCCCTGTGCATTATAGGATACTTACCAGCATTCCTGACCTTGTCCCAACTCGATGCTAGTAGCACATCCCCCCTAAATCATCACAATAAAATATGTCTACAGACATTGCCAAATATCCAGGGGAGCAAAATTGCCTCCAATGAGAATCAGCACAATGAGATCTGAACTGCTCAAGGAGCGTGGTTTTCACTGGGGTTGTGCATTTTGTGCTGATGTTGAACTTCGCGGAGGACTAGCCCTGACTCACATGTCACTTAGCTGCAAGACCCCAGTTCTTCTCCCATAGCCTCTACAAGATGCCTTCCTTGGGTCTATGGCCTTTGACATAGAGTGCATCTTAAACCACTGCCTTCGATCACGAACTACAAATCTCTCTGACCGGCCTCATCTAGCTGCCTCCTGCTTACTTTCACCTACCTGCCAGCCACGGGGCATGCTTTCAGCTCCTGGACACTGCCAACCTCATCTCCTTCCCTAGAACTTCACATGCCTGCCCTGCTCCCACCTCCCCCTTCTCTCACTCACTCTCACTCACTCCCCCAGGTATCATTAGGGCTTTCTGCTGCCCTCAGTCGTCAGTAGGATCTCCTACCACTCAACAGTTTGATTTCACAGGACTTCTTCTAATTGGAATCAATGTCTTGAAGAAGATATACTAAAGTCCAACTACTCTGCTCCACTCTGAATCTTGCTGTGGGCAGGGGCCATGTCTGGCCTGGCCTATGCACCAACCCCAGCACGTTGCCCATGACCTGGCGGGAAGCAGGTGCTCAGTGAATGCTATATGGTTGAAAAACTGATTTTATGAACTAAAAAAAAAAAAAAAAAAAATTAAGTAAAATCAAGCGTTTTTAATATTCTTTTCTTTTATTTTAATTCCACTATGGTTAACATACAGTGTTACATTAATTTTAGGTGTACAGTATAATGACTCAGCAATTCCATACCTCACCCAGGGCTCATCGCAAGTGCACCCTTTAAAGCCTATCAGCTATTTCACCCATCCCTCTACCCACCTTCCCTCTTGTAATCATCAGTTTGCTCTCCGTAGTTAAGAGTCTGTTTCTTGGTTTCTCTCTCTCTCTCTCTCTCTCTTTTTTTGGAAAAACAAAAATTTTGTTTTTTTATAGGAGACAACGAATTTACTACACTTATCACCCTATGTCTTTTTAAAGAGTTCCTATATGTCAAGGAGAGATCTAAGCATCTGCAAAGCTGCCAATTGCCAATCTTCCTTCTGTTAGCTCCTCTTTTTTTGTTTCTGAATTGAATTGATGGGACGAGATCAGAGGCAGGAACACATCTGCTAGTCCTGAGAATATCAGAACGCAATGCAAGTTTTGGAAGCTTCTGGAAGCAAGCCAATCCTGAAATTCACAATACATTTGTTTCATAAGTCCATCATTTTGGCTCTCTCTAAATTGGAATGTGTAAAAAGAACTCATTGCTCAGGAGTGTTATCTAAAACTTGATGTTTTCGGAGAGT
The DNA here is from genome assembly GCA_028534135.1 of Potos flavus. Classification (NCBI taxonomy): domain Eukaryota; kingdom Metazoa; phylum Chordata; class Mammalia; order Carnivora; family Procyonidae; genus Potos; species Potos flavus. The sequence continues at coordinate 7,756,621 of CM052900.1, forward strand.
CCCACTATTTTCAGCTAATAAAATCAAGGAAAATCCTTCTAAGAAAATCTCTGAAATTTTTGTTTCAAAACAGAGGTCACCAACTGGGAGTCTCAAGGTTATATCCCAGCCAACAGATGTTTTTTGTTCGTGTTTAACCAGATTGAGATTGCCAGGAGAATGTTAAAGTCCGTTAACAACATTGAAAAACCAGAAGATTCCACGCAAAAACCTGGATTTCTAGCTTTTTGTGGGAAATCAGAAGATTCAAGGATACTGGAACTATATTCCCTCGTGCCAACATTTGGCTGACTGCAGTCTAACGGATGCATTTTACAGAGCCTGTGCTGGGGCTCCCTTGAAGCCAGTGCACCTGCTTGTTAACATCTGGCACTTTTATAGGCTTGTAGCTTTGCAACTTCTATTTTCTGCCTTGCCTCGTTCTTATCCCTATGAGGAGTACATATTCCTAATTTATCGCTGATATTAAAAGCCATGCAGGGGTGCCTGAATGGCACAGTGGGTTTAACATCCAACTCAGGTCACGATCTTAGGGTCATGAGACCCTCCTTCAGCAGGAGTCCACTTGAGATTCTCTTGCTCTCCCTCTCCCTCTGCCCCGCACCCCCCCAAAATAAATAAATAAATCTTTAAAAAGAAACATGCAAATATGAATTCACATATTCAAATCATGGAAATACCATTTTTTACTTTTAACGAGCAATTAGTCCAACCTCCCAGTCTTTAGAAAGGTGCTCTCTGATGTGGTAGCCACTAGCCAGAAGTGACTCTTTAACTTTAAATTAATTTAAATGAAGTTAGATCAAATGAAATTTGAAATTTAACTCCTTGGCCACAGTAACCCCATTTCAAGTGCTCCATAGTCAACTGTGGCCAGCAGCTACCATATTGAAGAGGAAACATTTTCCTCATCACAGTACGTTCTATTGGACACTGCTGCTCTAGAATACCTTTGTTTAAAGATTTTTAAAATTTATTTATTTTAGAGAGAGAGGGAGTGCACAAATGGGGGGGGGAAGCAAGAGAGTGAGAGAGAATCTCAAGCTGACTCCAAGCTCAGTGTGGAGCCCCACATGGAGCTTGATCCAATGACCCTGAGACCATGACCTGAGCCAAAAATCAAGAGTTGGTTGCCTCAGTGACTGAGCCAGCCAGGTGCCCCTAGAATATTTCCAATAAATGGAGAAAGTAGAAAAAAATAAGAGTACATGGAATTTTAGAGAATTTATTGATTGTTATGGGTTGAATTGTGTCCCTTCAAAAATTCCTATCTTGAATTCCTAATCCCCAGTACCACAGAATGTGACCTTTTTAGATGATAGGTCTTTATAGAGAAAAATCATGTTAAAGTGCGGCATTAGTGTGGGCCCTAATCTATATGATGTACCCTTATCAAAAGGGGAAATTTGGACACAAAGACATACATAAACGGAAGATGATATAAAGTACCACAGAGAGAAGATGGCCATTTACAAGCCAAGGAGAAGTCTGAAGAGATACTCAAAAATACAGTGCTGCTGGTATCTTGATGTTAGACTTCTAGCCTAAAGAACTATGAGACAATAGATTTCTTTTGTTAAGCTATTTAGTTTTGTGGTGCTTTGTTACAGTAGATTTAGAAAACTAATACACTCATTGTTCATTCATTTGTTGATAAAAATAATGGCTATCAGTTATTCCGTACTAAAAATGGCAGTAGGCATTTCAAGGAATATCAAGATACTTTGATCTTTTCTCTAAGTCTAAGTAAGGGTGATAAAAACATTATTAAATAACTAAAGTAGAAAGTGGTAAATACCTTGTGAAAGTTCTTTTTGCTCCTTGAAATTAGCTAGAAAATTTAAGATGATATCAATTCTCCCAAACCCCCCTACAAGGGGTCTTTACAATGAGAATTCAATACTAAGCTCTTTAAACTAAAAGAGGATACTTTCTTCCTTCTTTTAGTGAACGAAGCAGGAAGTAGTAGTACTTCTTCCTCCCACCCCAACCTCACACCTCCGATCACTGCTAGGAGCCCCCTTAGTGTCCTGACATTTTCCTCCATGGTGGATGCAGCTGGTGACAGATGCAATGTTAGTGATCCCACTCAGTCCACAACGTGACTGCTAGCGGGTCCCCATCAACTGCTTATTCTTAGCGGTACCCCAGATATCGCATTATCCAATCAGTTGAATGAGCACTGTAGAAGCTCTTGCTATGATCGAGGCTAAACCTTTTCAGTTTCATGTGCTCCCCAAACCTCCTGTTACCAGAAGCAATAGACCAATACTCACTGGGCCGGCCTCCCCCAAGATTGTTTTCATCAAAATCAGTGGCTTCTTTTTCGTTAGCTCACATACTTCTAAGATCAAATTTTTAGAATTAATAGTCTAATCATCAGTGGCTCACCTACTTGTTTTAGTTAGAAAGATGAGAAAGATGATTCACTTTCTTATCAGAGTGCGAAAGTTTATAGTCTGATGCCCATTTGCTTTTTCCTCTCAAATTCCCAGACATAATCACAAATAATAATGGCACTTGCCTCATTAAAATCCTTGTACCCTGCTCAGACTCTCATGGTAGGTAGGGACCATGTCTACCATGGTCTGTGTATATCACTAACACAAAGCCCATACAGCAGGTACTCAATGAACATTGAATGGTTTGAAACAATTAATTTTATGAACTAACAAATTTTAATGTGAGAAGTTTTTCGTTGTTAATAAATTAGTTTTACAGACAACAAAAGGACTATGCTATTTCAAAGGATGGAAAAAATTGCTTTCTGCCAAAGCGATCATGAAAAGCTTTGTGGAGGAGGTAATATGTGAGCAGAATCTTTAAGGATGAGGGTATTTTAATATGTGGAATTGGAAGGAAGCGATGATACAGAACAGCATAAGCAAAATCCTGAAGGCAGGAATGCATGAAAGAGAATTATAGTAAACAAAATTGGAACAGTGAATTGTAGGCCAAATTGGAAAAGAACTTTTGATTTTTTTTTTCCCTATATGTAATGAGGAGGTACTATATTTTGGGAAAGAGATTGATGTGTTTAGAACTGTTTTACAGGAAAATTAATTTGGCAGTAATGCTTGAGAATGAGTGAAGTGAGGAAAATTAGAAGCAGAGAAAGCGAGTATGAGACAAGGATGCTCTCGTGCCATTATGTTTGTATATTTCTTTTTAGACAGCTGCTGTGGTTATTGTGCTAGAGTGACATATTCATCCACCAGACTGAAGAAAGTTGACTATCATTGTATCAGAACAATGTTTTTGTACTCAATGCATTTTGTGTTTATTTCCCTTCTGCTTAATCTTTTTCAGGGTCTTTAGAAATTTCCATCTTCAGCACTGTGTGCATGAGTTGTGTCCACTCTTCTAGTTAGTGATGGCGGTGGACTGCCAATCCAAGAGCAGAGAACTGAGTCCTCTGGGTCTAGTCCTGTGGTTCTCAATCTTAATTTCACTTCAGAATCTCGCCTGGAGAGGTTTTTAATGTCCTCAGTGTGCCAGGCCATACCCCCAGATCAATTAAATTACAGTAGAACTTAGACATTAATGACTTCTAAATTCCAATAGTCACCAAGTTTGAGAACCACGGATCCAGAATGTCCCTGCTTGCCTGGAAACTGTCCATCAAGAAATAAACCTTGGAGGTCTGTTTTTGCTTTATAAATACCCATGTTGTTTTTCTCCTGGCTGAAAGTCTGTTACGCCCATGAGAGGAGAAATGAGGGTTAAGTGACGGTAATCGTGTTAGAAATGAGAGAAGATGGCATGAGTGATATCAGGAAGGAAGAATCAGCCACAGAGAGATGGATTCAGGGGTAGAGAAAGGAAAGGGTTAGCCCTGAGCATTAGAGCCCACGTCACTGGGTTGAGGGGGGAGCTATTAACACAACAGGGAGCAGGACGACGAACAGGTTTTACAGGGAAACGATGAGCTCAGCATGGAACAAAGCTCAGCATTGAACAAATTGAGTTAGAGAAGTCAGCAGGACATTAGGTGGAGGTGTCACACAAGAATTAGATATAAATGGATGAAGCTCTGGAAAGAGGCCATGCTGGGGAGACAGATTCGGGAGTCAGCCGCATCTAGGTTTGCAGAATATATGACAGCAGATGGACTGCTAAGGGCAGGGACCCAGAAAAAGAAGAGCAGGAAACCAAGGACGAGTCCTACTCACTTCATCATCCCAGCCCCTGAAGATTACCACCTTTCTTTCTGTGGTTCTTAGCACTATCTGCTATGGCAGAGCATTGCTCACGTGACATTGACCTCATAATATGTGTATATCTCTGTCTCCCAGCTCTGGGCTCAACTTCGTCAAGGGCAAGGCCATGAGTAATTAATCTTCACATTTACCAGCGTTGAACCAATTTCCAACACATAGTTGGTCAATGAATGAATGTAAAAGTGAATTAATAGAAAGTATGCAGCCCCAGGGGCAGAAGCCACAGTCATGTATCATGGCAGTGTCCTCGTGTTAACCTCGGCTGTCACCACCACACCCACATTCTATGCTACCAGCCCTTGCTTCAGCCTCCCAAGAGTCACTGAAACAAATAACATTAAACTAGGGACTCACGGAGCACTTACTGAGCACCTGTTACTGTGCTGGATAAAACAGATAATGCAATATTTTTTGAAGGAAATGGTCCTTGCCTTCAAGGAGCTTATGACCAAGCAGAGGAGAGAAGTCGTCTTTTCTGTGAAGCCTTCCCTGATAGGCACACTAAGGTAATCTCTCTTTACTCTCTCAATCATAAGGACTTTGTACATATTAGTACAGTAGCTTAACATATTCTTCTCTGATCCTTTGATGCATTTCTCTCCTTTACAGAAGATAGAACAATCCTCAAGACAAATAATATCTTATCTATCTTTATACCTCAATGGCTAATACACTCATTTTGGACTACCTTGGTTTCTCAAAATATTGCTGTTTTTTGCTTCTGGGTATTCATGGATGCTATTCCCTCTATCTAAAACGTTAATCTCCAGTTTCATTTGGTAATGGTCTATTTTATTTTAAAATTTCAGCTTAAGTGCCATTTCCTCCAGGAAGACTTCCCAGACTCCAAGTTTACTTTTGGTTAGTCGACCCTCCGAAATGGTCCATGGCTCACATTTCTTACCTGTGCCAGCCATATTACAATTCCCTGAATGTTTATACAGCCTCCCACCCATTCACATTGTATCATAAGCTTATTTGACATGAAGGTTATCTCTTATTTTGCACTGTGTCCCCAAAACCTAATTTAATGACTATAATAGATTAAACTCCCAACGAAGGTGGGAGTGAATGAATGAATGCATGCATGAATGAATGAACAGACCAACAAAGTAGGTATTCACTATGTTGCTGTATAAACTGAATGTCCCAATATGTGAAAATTAAAAGATGCAACTAGAGAAGAACACGTGGTAGTGTGAATGTGACCAACGACTATACCACAGGACACAGATCACAAGCAGAACAGGACTCCAAAAGTAGATGTGGATAATGAAAACCAATCACAACCACTAGTACATTGCATTCCAAATAAAATTAATAGTTGTTAACAATAATATAATCCATCTTCTATACTTTTGATATATTTATTTTGATCCCAATTAACAGTATTTTTCTTTCTTGAGGCAACATTTAATGAGACTAGTGATCAAATTCTTGAGAGATCAATAAAGAATTATTTAGAAGTTAACAAAACTTTGGAAATTATAAGCAGATTTTAAAAAATATAATGGATCTAGATCACATAATTCTTGTAAATGCTTTTGTGAATTCCATAAGTTCAAACCATATGATGTGTTTAAATAATACATTTTTATAGAAATTCTATGTTTAATTAAAAAATGTTAAGTGAAGGGCGCCTGGGTGACTCAGTTGGTTAAGCCTCTGCCTTCAGCTCAGGTCATGATCCTGGGGTCCTGGGACCAAGCCCCGCATTGAGTCCCACATCGGGCTCCCTGCTCAGCAGGGAATCTGCTTCTCCCTCTGTCCCTTCCCCTGCTCATGCTCTCTTGTGGGCGCTCTCTCTCCTTTTCTCTGAAATAAACAAAATCTTAAAAAAATAAAAATAAAAACAACAAAATATTAAGTGAATAAGTCCTCAAAAATAAATACAATTTTGACAAGTCACTATTTACTTGCATCTATCATTGTCAAACTTTATGGATCAATAATCATAGTATTAATGTGTCAACTAGAGACTTCCTTGTTCATGGCTTCAAGGTCATTTGCAAAATGAGGCAAATTGAAACTTGACCAACCACATATAGCTGTGAGATAGATAGATACACTAGTGGATGTATGGATAGATAGATGATAAATAGATAGATAGATAGATAGATAGATAGATGATAGATAGATAAACCTAGATACAATTAATTATCTCCTATGGATGAGATACTGTACTATAAGCTTTATATGAAAAAAAAAGCTTTATACATATAAGTTAATTTATTCTCCACTACCATGCTAAGAGAATATTATTATTCACTTGCCATTGATTAGAATAGTAGGCTCAGAAAGATTAATTTACTAAAGATTGCAAAACAAAGAAGTAGCTGAACCAGGCTTGAACCCACAATTATCTGACTCCAGAACTTTGGAACATTCTGTGCTGCGTTGCTATGTTGTCTTTCAAGACAAAAAATCAATTGTTGGGATCCACTCGCATTCCCTTACCCTGAACCCTGCTGTTCTTATCAAACAGGTGATAGGACTGCAGACCCACCCAAGTCCTGAAACCTCCAATCTGGCCTCAACATTAACCTTTAACCAGCTGCACCAAGCAGCCTCAGATGGGCTCGATGGCCCTATCTCGAGTGACCAGTATGGGATGACATATCTAAATAAGAATTGTCTGTGGGGAAGGACTACTGATCCACTCTAGCCACCAAGAAGGTGAATTTATGTGATGGTTGAATCCATTTGATTCAGATTCCTCCCTTCAGCAATATTGTAATGGATTCTCTAACCCAGAGCTTAAAAAGTGTAATGGAAAGGTTGGTTGAGAGAAATCACCACCCTCCTCCCCTCAGAGGCAACAGACACATAGTTAATTATATAATGTTTACATATACATATACATTGTTTATATAAATATATCCATTTATATATAATGATACACAGTTATATATAAATGGATACCCAAGTATTTATATGCACTCAAGCACACACCTGGATTTTGCATACAGTAAAGACAGACTTTGGTTTTCTTTGGTGTCTGTAGAGTCTGGTATAAATTAAGTGCTCAAGAAACAGTCATTAAATGAATAAATGAAGTCTGATTTTAACAATATCTCTCCTCATCCTCCTTGCTTGGCATTAAATGAAGACTTTAGTCTTCAGCTAGCAGTTACTGAGGTAATTTCTCTTTTCATCCCTATTCTGGATCCCCTTCTGCTGTTGCTGGTCCCATCTCCTCCCCTGACTGGTTCTCTCCATCCATCCAGTCTCAGCCCATGTCCACATGTATGGGATCACTTCCTTCTGTGACAGCTTATTCCAGAGAGTTCTCAGGCTGCCTGACTACAGTTGTTCCCCATTCAGTCATTAGGCTTGAACACTTCTTTTTTTTCCCCTTGAACCGAACAGTCTTTGTTTTTATTATTGCAATTCTTATTATTTTTAGTTACTAATAGCACTGACCTGCATAACTATGAATGCCCTTGTCCTCCAAGGCCAATGGGCTGTGGGAATGCTGTCGGCATAATGCCTAACAAGATTTCTGAGTGTCGATGAACACGATAGGTGTAGGGAAAAGACCACTGGATGTTTTAATATGGATTCCAGGCTCTTCCATTTATTAGCTGTGGGACCTCCGTCAAATTACTCTGCTTATCCAATCAACAGTAAACCCTTCTTTAGATGAGGATTTTAAAGGGATTAAAGAGGATAGCATGGGGACGCCTGGGTGGCTCAGTTGCTTAAGCGGCTGCCTTCGGCTCAGGTCATGATCCCAGGGTGCTGGGATTGAGTCCCGCATCAGGCTCCTTGCTCGGCGGGGAGCCTGCTTCTCCCTCTGCCTCTGCCTGCCTCTCTGCCTACTTGTGCTCTCTCTCTTACTCTCTCTCTCTCTGACAAATAAATAAATAAAATCTTAAAAAAAAAATAAAATAAAGAGGATAGCATGTATGGAAAGCCCATACTCAGAACCTTATAGACATTGTATGCTCAGTAAATAGTCTAATTTTTGGCTTGAGCCTACAAAATGGGATTTTGTAAATTTCCATGGCTTTAGGTAGAGAGAGAATGTCCATATTTACTGGTAATAGGACTATTTTCCTCCTTTTCTGAGAAGACCTTCTCTCTGTGGTCCCTCCTCTTGTGCCACAATGAAGTCACCTCAGCCACAGTGGTTGAAATTTTAAACAGTCCACCTGCTTCCTTCTAGGGTTTCTTTAACTGTTACTTGCTTACATATTGTTTAAAGCCACACTGCAGAAGACTCCAATTCTGGATTACAGTGCAAAACGCCTTCAGTTAATAACACCAAAAAAGATCCTTTATAGGACATTGAAATTGAACCAGAATTTCTTTTTTCTAAATCTGACATAAGCATGGGGCTGGATGGGCTTGCTTTCTGTGTGGTCAGCATCAGAAAATATTCCAAAGGGACTGGTGGAAAGGAGAGCCCATCACAGGCGAGTGAGGCAATGAAGAATGTAGGAACGTGTGCCACATGAATAATGGATCATTCGGTCATAGCTGAATAAGGGTATCAGTTCCACTCTTGAGGCAAAATTGCTGATTGTAACCTTTTTCCTTCTTTCTTTTCTTTTTCTTTCTTTCTTTCTTTCTTTTTTTTTTTTTTTTGCAAGAACTAAGTTAACAGAGCAAAGAGAAATGCCAATGGATGTGTAACTTGCCATTAAGTAAAATCTCTTTCCACCTTGCCATTTTAGTAGAAAATTCTTTCTGAAATGTCATTTTAGATATGTAGTAGCACTCTGTTGCCATAAGATACTGGACACAGAGGAGGCCCACTGGGAGGAGGGAGCACATGATCTTGAATTAGAAGAACTGAGTTCAAATCCTGGCTTTGCCAAGTTCCTGCTACCTAACTGGGTATAGTTACTTAGCCTCATGGAGCCTCACTTTTATCAACAATAAAATGGAGATGGTCCTTGCTTCTTTGAAGCGTTGTTATAAAGATTAAATGGAAATATTGCTTCCACGGAATATATTTATCACTTAAAAAATATTAGGCCCTTCCTCCAAGCCTATCTTTGTACCCACACATTTAAAAAAACAAAAAAAACAAAAAAACAGGAGAAAAATCACAGATGGGCCACATTCCAGCAAGTGTTCTCATGCTCCCAAAGCTGTGTATTAAGCAGGCATTGAACACAGACTTCTCTGAGACTTAGGGCCTTCAACCGAAAACTGAAGATAGCAATAGTCACCTCTGCTATTCCTATTTCAAGAGTAATTTTAAGGCTCAAGTCAGATCCAAATTGCGAACACTTTGGAAAGAAGTAAACAGCTTCCTGTACTCTTATTTCTCTCCTTTGCCAGGCCATTGTGGATACTGAGAAAGACTGCGCAAGTCCAGACACCATGGCTCATATTCATCTTTTTTGTTTATGTTCCTTAACATTCTGGGGTTTCTCAGCGCTAAGATGGCCTAACACAGCACTTTGGAAATGTACAAATTCAAGTACAATTGGTAGTCTGACTTTTACGGTCTTGTTTAGAACAAGACCAGTCCTGTCTGGACTGATGAGAAGATAATGAAGCAATCGCCCAAAGAACTTCCAGTTGGTATTGTGGAGAATTTTTTAAAAATGTTGATTTATTTCTTTATTCATTCATTCATTTATTTATTTATTTGAGAGAGAGAGAGAGAAAGAGAACAAGCGGGAGGGGGCGAGGGCAGAGGGAGAGGGAGAGAATCTCAAGCAGGTTCCGTGCTGACTGCAGAGCCTGATGCAGACCTTAGTGTCATGACCCCGAGGTCGTGACCTGAGCCAAAACCAAGATCCGGGCACTAAACCAACTGAGCCACCCAGGTGCCCTGATATGACAGGGCATTTTAACATCCATCTCCTTAACATACCTGTGGGAAAGGTGTGTTTCTCACTCTTATTGCACAGATGAAAGAATCAAGTCCAGAAATTTTAAGTCACAGAGTTGTTAAATCATGACACTAAGAAAGTTCGTTTATTACACATCCTAGTTTTTATCCGCAGAGCACACTGCTCTTTACTTCACTGGGAGAATAGACATGATACAAGCGTCCAGGAGAAATGCTGTGGCAGCATGCAGGTGAGGGCTACGTGGCAGGGCAGTGAGTTGGAGGCAAAATCTAAAGTATAGACATGGCAGGGGAGGGAGTGGAATCGAGCTCCGCCTGGCTTCCTGCTCCCCTACGGAGGGTTGTGGGAGTCAGGATGTAAGCCCAGCTAGAGGCCAAGCCCACCTCTCACTGAGCCATGGTTGGATCGGTGTGTTCTAGCTCTCTCTACAGTGATTATACCTTGTCCTGTGCCAGGCTCAGAGCTATTTCCTAGCTTTCCAGAGAACCACGGAGCCATCATCTGCCCAGTTCTCTGACCAGTTATGACCTTTAGGGAAACTAAGTACACAAAACGTGCAGTTGACGTTATAAGGAGAGGGGAAAGACCTTGAGCTCTCTGAAAGGAGCTTCTTGCAAAGGACTCCTTTGGATAGATCTTGACTAAGACAATGCAAGTCCTGCAAGGTGAAAAGACTCACAGTTCAGGATTATCTCCCTGTTATGTCATTGTAAGCCAAATGCCTCCAAGCTTCATCAGCCTGGGGACTCAAATTTGGACCTAAATTTCTGGCTCGGTTGTCTCCATATTTCTAAGTCCACGACATTCTCTCTACCTCCAAGGTCCCTCTCCTTAGCCCTCTGTCTCCCTGTGAGTCCCGAAGTTGGACCTCCATGCTGCCATGGCCCTGCTAATATTTCTGGAAGGCCATTCCCAGTGTTCCTGCTAGGCCCCCTGCCCCCCCGGGCTCACGCCCCAGCTTCCCTTGTCAAACAACACTGCTCACCCTCGGTTCCAGGCTACTGGCTCACTTTTCTTCTCTTGGCAAGGAAATGTTTCCCATTCTATGTTCCTCTTTTCAAAGAGGGATCCCACAGCAGCCTTGCTCAGACTCTGAGAGCACTTTGCAACTATTTTCTTCTCAGGTGCCATGCCCCACCCCAGCCCTGCCAAGTTGTGTGAGCACTGCGGTCGCCTCACTCAAGCCAAGACCCGCTCCCCTCCAACCCTTGAGTGTAGTTGCTAAATCCATCTCACTGGGCTCTGCTGCTTATGCACAAGAGACTTCCTCCCAGGACACTAGCAGTTCATCTTTAAAATTTAGCTTCTATTGCCTCTCCTATTTACCCTCTTTCCATTCTCTCTGTGACTAAAGTCCAATATGTGTATTAATGGAGTTCTTTCTCAGAGTGCTCCTAGACATGCTCAAATGGATTCTTAGAATGATCCCCTGAGGCCTCTCACTGGACAACTATACACTCCATCCCTACCCTAACATAATGGCAAATCAAAACATTGCCTATTTTATTTCAGGAAGCAGTCTAAAATGATAATAATTTATGATTTTCCTCAAGGTTCATGAATCTCACGAAAGATTCCCCATAGCACAAGTTCTTACTAATCCTTTCCCTCTTAACCTCTAAAAGTATTAAAAGTCAACAAACACTAACAAGTACCTGTTTTGTGCCAATAATTGCATCAGGCAATTTCATATATATTCTCCTCTGTTGAATATTCAGAATAACCCCATCAGTAGACATTAGTATCCACACACACATTAAAGACCCTAAGGTTCTGAGAGGTCAAAAAAACTGGCCCAACAGCATTCAGGATGGTAAGACTTTTGATCTTTGTGATTTAAAGCCAGGGATCTTCAAAGTCACTGTAGTGGTTCCCATTTAATGAACGTAACTTGCAAATGTTCGGTTTTGCATTTTTCTCTTTTTCATTTCTGGTATCTTTTCTTATCAACTACTATAAATTACACAAGGACATTTGATCCTTCTGTTTGGCCATATTTGGGTACAAAACCAATTACCCCAATTACACATCACAGCTTAAAACAATAACCATTTTATTATATCTCACAGTTTTGTGGAACACGAATTCAGATAGGACCCCACAGGGTAATCTCCCCCACCCATGATGCTGACTATATCACTTGGCCAACAGTATTCATTTCTGGGCGGGCTCTCCTGGAGAGTCCAAGAGGATCTGCCCGCATGAATGGGAGTTGGTGAGGAAGGCTGGAAGGCTGGACTTCAGTGGGACCACCCGCAAGGTTGCTTGCCTTGAGCTCCCCAGCATGGGAATCTTGAGGAGCCAGACTTCGCACATGGTATTTCAAGAGTCCCAAAGAGGACGTTCAAGAGGCAGGGAGTAGAAGCTGCTAGTTTCATAAACCAGCCTATCAGTACGTACACCATATTTTTATTGTTCAAAGCAGTTACAGAACCTGCCAAGGTTCAAAGAGAGGTGACAGAGACCCCACCTCTTAAAGGGAGGAACGCTGAAGAAATTAGAGCCATTCCTAATGGGGGGCAGCTTGTTCCACATTCCCTGAATATAAATGTAAGTGGAAAGAGATAATAATTATATTTTAATATTTTTTTAGATTTATTTATTTTAGAGAGAGAAAGAGCAGGGGGAGGGGCCGAGGGAGAGAGAATCCTCAAGCAGACTCCCTGCTGAGTGAGGAACCCAACACAGGGCTCGATCCCAGGACTCCGAGAACATGACCTGAGCCCAAATCAAGAGTCAGCTGCTTAACCAACTGAGCCACCTGGGCACTCCAATGATTATATTTTAATAATTAACATTGTTACTGGCTCCAGATGGCCAAACATACTCTAGTAAGGCAGACTTCTCAATCTCAGCACTACTGACACTTTGGGCTGGATGACCAAAGTGGGGCTGTCCTGTGCATTACAGAATATTTAACAACATCTCTGGCCTCTACCTGCTAGATGTCAGTTGAACGCTCCCCAGTTGTGACAATCAAAAATGTCTCCAAATATCGCCAAGTATGCCTTGGAGGACGAAGGTGGCCCTAGTTGAGACCCACTGCTCTGGGGCAAGCACTAGATTCAGGATACAGTGGAATATCATATAACCCTCAGTAGATCATATGTCAGGTACTATAACATCACCATTTTACAGAAGAGTAAACTGAGGCTTGGAGAGTTAAGTGATACCATGGTCACTCCGCGGGAAAAACCCAGACCTGTCTGGCTGCAAAGCCTACATTCTTTCCACCATGCCCTTAATTTCTGTTTTCTATTTCAAAATGTCGAGAATCCAGATAGGTATCACAGGCCAGATAATCAGTTCTCAAAGTCAGAGGCAAAACCCCTGTCACGCCCCTCCAGCATCACTCAGACCCAGCTGATTCAGCAAGGGGGCCTGGTTTGATCCTTGAGCACTTGAGGCCATCTCCAGCAGCGAAAGCGTCGATCCACTCAAAATCAGCAGGCGCCTCTGTTCCCTGTCCTGCTGTTTCCTTACAGAGGGAATTCGAGCCTAATTTGGATCGGCGCCTGACTCCGGGCACTGTGCCAGGCCTCGGCGCGGGCAGGCTGGTCCACACGCGCTCACCGGGGGTGCGGTGTGTTTCCGGACACAGCCTCAGTGGCCGCTGCTGCAGGTGTCCTGGTGTGGGCTTGTCCTTGCAGCCGCCTTCTTCTGAGACCTCTCACTCAGAGCAGAGCCTTGGCATGTCTGCCGCCCACCGTCCCATCCCCCACCGCCTCCCACCCTTTCCCCCTCCCCTCCACTCCCGAACTGTCTCTTGTTGGGGGAGACAAACGTGCAACTGGCGATCTGGAAGTGGAGGGTAGAACAGAGCCGAGGACACAAAGTGGGGGTTGGTCCCAATCTGGAGACGCCAGTGACTGTGTCAAGGAAGGCTTCACAGAGGAGGAAACGTGTAGAGCTTCCCCAGGAAGAACACGCGAGAAGTCTTCCGAGCAGAAAAGACATTTTAGGCAGGCGGAATCTCCTGGGAAGGACAAGGCTGCCGTAAATGCACGGTGTCCAGGAGCGACCCTGAGACACGGGGGAGCGAGAGGCTGAGTCACAAATTGGAAAGGCCGGGGACCGAGGACGGGTGCAGGGATATTCGTTGTCCGCAAAGGGAAGAATAGGGCTTTAAGGAAAGGTGGGAAAGTTGGATTTGTCCTTTACGAAGATGACTCCATTGCCTCTGGGCAATATGGTTGGGAGGGGGGCAGAGCAAAATGCAAGGGACAGGGCGGGGGTGGGGGAGAGGGGATCCCATGAGGAGTTTGTTCCAACATTTTCCAGTGTCATCATTCAACAAACATCAGTGGAGTAACTATCCATGCTGCAGACACTCGGCCGAAAGGCCAAAAATGGAGTGCCGTCGTCCCCGGCGTGTGCCGCTCTCTTGTCCTAGTGAGGATGGCAGATACTGAGCAGCAGGCACAAGTCAGCACATTGTTAGAATCCTCTAGACACGAGGAGTCGAGCGGCCTGGGAGAGTGTCCGGCAGGAGAGCCCACACGGTCTGAGGGTAGCAGTCAGGGGTGGGGGCAGTTTGTCTTTGCTATTAGATAAATCAGTACCCCACCGACCCTCTGACTTTGGCGATATTAGTTCATCATTTCACAGATGCAGGATCCCTCCTTAGGACAGGGAGTCAAACCTCTTCCTGGAGGCAAGGTTCCCAGCTTTCAAGGCAGGAGCAACAGCAGCATGAGAGGCAGGGAGATGGATTCCGAAGGAGACTTCTTCCCCCCGCTTGGTCCTGCCAGCAGTGTGTGACCTGGAGGTCTCCTGATTCAGCGGGCTTGCCTTTCCCTTCCCTCCCTCCCTCCCTCCCTCCCCACCACCAACCTCTCCATCTCTCTCTTCCTCTCTGTCTCTGTCTCTCCATCTCTCTCTCTCTCCTTCCCTCCTTTCTTTCCTATCTCCCTCCCTCCCTCTCTCTCTCCCTCCCCCTCCAGGCTACCTTGTTTTGCGGAGCTGCGTGGACACAGCCGGCCAGCAGGGTGACATTGAGGCAGAGATGGGAGCTTGCCGCTCCTTGCATCAGAAAAGCAGACAAGACCTCTCTGGCAATTGGCAGCTGACACAGAAAAGCTTGCGTTGAAGGTGACTCAGCTCTGGCCTCAGCAGTCCTCCACCATCAGCTGTTCAAAAAGAGACAAGGCAGCTTTGAGGAGACATCAGACTGGTTCCACGGCAAGAAGCAGCTGGGCAGACAACGCTGGCGTCTTAACGAGCCACATGGCTGCGTGCTTTCCCAGGGCATGAACATAAGCCCTGCTGGTCCCGGGCGGGTCTTTACGTCCTGCTCAACCGCGATGTCTGTCTCTGTCACCTGGAAGGTGGCCTGGGAGCCGGGTGACCAGCTGACTCATTCGTCATGGCCCCGCAGAGTTAGATGAAGATGGCTTTGAGCTGAGAGAGAGGGAGGGGGTCACATAAATGCAGAGGCCTCTTCCCCACACCCCTGAGGGAAGCTCCAGGGCCTGGCAGGAAGGATCTGGACTGGAGAAGCAGCTGGATGACCTTGGGACCCGCTGCCCCGCCCCTCCCTCCCGCCCTCAGCAGCCAGGGGACCAGAACCTGTCTGCACCTCGGTGCCCGGTGAGAAAGAGCAAGCAAGAAGAAGGAACGAATTGTCCTTGGGCCTCTCCGATGAACAAGGCTCTTCACTCGTCTCCTTGGTTCTGTTCCCGTTACCTCCGTGGAAGCCTGTTTCACACAGGATCCCAACACTTCCGTCCCAAGGTGTTTGTGAGACCTAGTGAAATAATAACCAGTTACGTGCTTAGCACCACAAACCTGTGAGATATGCATTGTCATAGTTACTATCACTGTAAATATTCACCTCATTCTATAGATGAAAACCCTGAGTTTAGGGTGCCACGTTACGGGCTCTGATCCAATTCTGCCTGGTTCCAGAACCCTGATTCGTAACCCCCTCAAAATAGGGCTTCCCTCTCTCTTCCTTCTTCCCTAGGGGTTGGCTGAAACCCACTGAAGAAAGAGTACAAGAGGAAAAAGGAATTTAGTCAAATGCTTCCTGAACAAATTTAATGATTATTAAAATTATTAAGGAACTATGAATACATCAAAATTAAAAATAATTTCATAAATATTTATCAGGGGCTATTTATGTCCTAGTCGTTGTGCTGCTGTGGGAGATAAAAAGGAATTAGGCATGAATTCTGCCTGCCTACAGTTTATAGTCCAGGAAGTATACAGAAATCCCTAGCGGTAGGGGGAGCGACAAACAATAATAATAAGATAATGAGCCTGGCCTATATTGATGTGTGTTATATTCTAGACACAATAGTCAGCATCTTGTACACATCATCTCATCAGCATTTTAAATAATCCTCTCTGATAGAAATTATTACTTCAGTTTTATAGAGGAGCGATCAGAGCTCACAGAGGTTATGTAATATGACCAAAATTATATAATTTGGAAGTGGGACAGAACCAAGAAGCAAACCCAGGTCTGTCTGACCCAAATTCACCCCTAAACCATTGTGCTTTGCTCGTCCTCTCCCTAACTAGCCTCTTTACTTGCAACTGAAAAAAACAAGCCAGTTTGACAAAATGGCTTTAATAAAAAGCAGAATGACACCCATTAGTGCTAATAGGGAACAATACCAAAAAAAATACTGTGAACTCCTTTTTGACCTTCCAGTTTCCTATTCTCTTCTACCGTGTCTGGTCCTCCCAAGTGAAAACACACACATACACACACACAGATCCTCACTCACACCGCCGTTCACACAAGGCTCTATAATGCTGCGCAGCCAAACCAGCTCTCTGGCAGCCGAGAGGGTCCTTCTCTCCCAAAGACAGTTGCCACCATCCTGTCACTTTCAATAGCCCTCATCAAACAGTAGTGGTAGCTGGATTCTTCTTCAAAAACTTTATTTGAATGACATCCATGAAGAAGAATATAATAATGTGATGTTTTTCTCACTCTTTTCTTCCGAGTTGCTCAAGGATATCCAAGTTGAACACAGATAGACTTGAAGTCATGTAGAGGATGTAACTCGGGATGATACTGAGGGCAAGAATTAACTACAGTTAAATGGATATTCCCCCCTCAAAAGCACACCAAGGAGATGCTTCTCCACAGAAGCATTACTCTCTTGCTGAGCACCAGCAGCGCAAGCAATAAACACTGTCGCTAGATTCAAGGTATTTGGGATGGTTGACACTCTCTCTACCCTCCATCATCCCACAGTCTCTCATAACTGGCCACAGCTGCCTACAACTCACGTCTCCCTCCTTCATCTTATACACGCTGTACTTCAACCACACAAAAAGATTTCTTCATTATTCAAAATGCTGAAAAGCTCTATACTGTATTCACCATCCACAAACCACTTCAAGGCCAAGCTCAAGGTCTAGCTCAGAATTCACCTTATTGATAAAGCCCTCCCCTGACCACCTAGTCTGGGAGGCTCAAGGACTTCTCCCATTGTGTCCTGCTTCCCTCTGACACAGCCATTATCACCTTGTATTTGGGTCATGTCTTAGAACATTTTTCTCTCTCACTAAATTGACAGTCTTACAGACAAGGTTTTATCTACATGTTCTTTGTTGCCCTATTTACTGGTGAAAAAGAAAAACAGCTTACATTCTAGTAGGGGAGGTAGTCAATGAATGAGAAAGCAAACAAATAAACAATGTATGAATGAGAAAGCAAACAAATAAACAAGGAAAACATTACAGATTGGGATAACTTCAGCGCGGGAATAAAAATGGGTGATATGGTACGGGATAAAGAGGAATGTCAACCACCTTCAAATGGGTGGTCAGGAAAGGGCTCCTATAGGAGGTAGAATTTAAGCTGAGATAGAAAAGAAAGATCCAGGTCCTAGTGAACCGGGCCAAGAACAGTTCTGTAGGAAGCCCAGTACAGGCAGAAGGACTTCTGACCTTCTCTGACCGAGCGAGAGCTCGGTCTGTGTGAGGAGCTAGGAGGCCCCATGCACCAGAAAGACCAGGTAAGGACAGGGTCCACACAAGGCTATGCCAGGTCGGGCTGCACCTTGTAGGCCATAGTACGGAGTGCTGGTTGTTCTAAATGCAGCAGAAGCTACTAAAAGATGTTTAGTGGGAAAAGGACGTTATTTGATTTATTTCTTTAAAGGGCCATTCTGACTGCTCTACAGGAAGAAAACAGATTAAGTTCTTAGAAGGAGCAAGAGTTGGAGTGGAGAAGGCATCAGGGGACTATTGGCCCATCACCAACCACAGCATCTGACCCGGCGGAGGAGCTCAAGAAAATGAACGAATGAATGAATGATGAATGAATGGGTTAAATCATACATGGGGCTTACAGAAAAACTGGCTGGCCAACGTTTTCCCAGCTGGTTGTGATTACGTCTCCCCCTCACTCATAGGACCCACAGCACTTGACTTACCCTGAAAAACTTTTAAAAGCACATTCTGGAAATTCCTCATTCATGATAGGCCCAGATTTCCCACGTCACAGGCTTGCAAAAATCACCATCTTGTCCTGGTAACATTTTATCGTGTTCGACATCATTTCTTGCCACTGTGCTTCATTCCTGTGAACAGAAAATGGCCTCCTGGGATGCCTGGGTGACTCAGTCGGTTAAGCCACTGGCTTCGGCTCAGGTCACGATCCCAGGGTCCTGGGATCGAGTCCTGTATCGGGCCCTCTGCTCAGCGGGGAGCCTGCTTCTCCCTCTGCCTGCTCTGCCTGCTGTTCCCCCTGCTTGTGCTCTCTCTGTCTCTGACAAATAAATAAATAAAATCTTAAAAAAAAAAAAAAGAAAGAAAATGGCCTCCTATTTCTGGCAAAAAAAAAAAAAAGGAAAAGGAAAAGAAAAGAAAAAGAAAAAGAAAAAGAAAAAGAAATCAGGTTCTGCTCTAACCAGAAAAGAGAAGGCGAAGGCGAAGAGAGGGGGCAGGAGTTCTGATGGGGACTTTCATCCCCTTCTCAGGAAGCTGGCTGCGGGCCATACTTGTAGTCTTGACTTTAAACCTGTAAACCCTCAGAGTCCCCAGGGGAGCCGGGAGGGGTGGGCTCCTGGTGCTGGGAGTTCCTGAGCAGTGCAAGGATCTGCTTTTCCTCAGCAATCTTCTGCTTTATTAGCTAAGCTGCTCTGAAGCCCTGGACGGGCGCACTTCATGCCGAGTTCATGGTGAAAGCGTTTTGGCAGGTTCCATTCCCAGGGTGCTCCGGAAAGGAGACCAGGGGCTGTTGAACGCAAGCCATGCTGGACGCTTTCCTAAACCAACAGGAATCAGCTGCTCTTTGACAGTGGGGTCTGCTAACAGATGGGAAATTCTTCAAGGGGAACAGAGGCAGAGGGAGCTAAGAAGGTGCTGAGTATTCCAAACGGATATGATTCCAGCAGAGCATTTCCCCCCACGCCCCCGTAGCCCCCATTAAGGACCCGTAAAAGGGACACGAAAGTCATCCTCCAATACCATGCTTATAAAAATGTAAAAGCAATAAAATTAAATGAAATGCTGCACTAGAAGGAGAGTGAATAGTCAAGTAGTCCCATTTCTCATGAGGAAGTTAGCATACAAAGTTGGGGAGTGACTTCTCAGATTTGCCAAGCTGTTAAAGGACACAGCCAAAAAGATGCCAGGTAACCAAGTGGCACTCTGCCCAGCCTCCTTCTGATACCAGACCTCGTCGGTTGTTCAGGAAGGCTCTATAAGGTGATGACTCGGGACATCTTATCATCGTACGGACCCGGGATGGAATCTCTGCATGGCGCTGGCCGCATCTGTGACCTTTTGCAGGATCTTTGCTGGAAAAAATGGGAATAAGAGCACCTGCCTCATAGATATAAATGAGATAACAATTATCAAGTCTCTGTACAGAAGCTGTGTGCCTCTGTGTTCACCAAATATTTCACTTTCTTCTGGGTATCGAGGACAACTATGTTGCCAGCCAATGGAAGGTGGACAGAAGTGCTGTGTCTACCCCCAGAAACCCCACAAGCCCCGCCCACTTCATGTCTGTTCTCTCCCCAGTGATGCACAGTAAAGACGGTAGGATCCCAAAGTAGCTGGACACTGGAGCTTCAGATCACCGTGTGGACGAGAGTCACCTGACCGATGATGTTCGCTTTGACTTCTTGTGAATGAAAAGACTTTTGTGTTAAACCATATTTTAGGAGGTTGTCATAGCAGCTACTGTGGTTTACTTTAACATAGGAAACTCTTGGTAACTTACAGTTACTATAAATGACATTATTTTGCTCTATTCAGAATCTACATCAGCTATGGATCTCTGCAATCAGACTTTTTTTCAAAATAAGCACACATGGATGGCCAACATCAGCTCGGATGAGAGGCACCATCAGATTCTGAGACCGTCCACATTTTGTCAAAAACTAGCAATGGAGGGAGTTCTCATTTTTTTAAACATGAATTTGTCAAGTGATTCCTAAGCTCACATCACCATGTGGAGGAGAGTCACCTGACTAATGACATTCACTTTGAACTCTCGTTCAAAGGATGGTACCGATAGGTACTATCACATATGTTGTCTAAGCTGTCCTCACAGCAGCCCTCCAAGATTGTGAGGTTCCAGCCGTGCAAACTCCCACCTCATCTACCTCCCACACACTACTCTTTCTGTCAAGGATCTTCTTGCTCCGGACGTCTGCATGACTCTCACACACACATTGATCAAGTCCCTGACAACTCTATCTATAATATTTCTCGTCCATGCCCATCGCTGACCTCCATTCTCTATCTGAGGGGTGCCCAGTTTGCTGTTTCTTCTCAGCACTGCTCCCCCTGGTAGACCAGAGCCTGGCCCTGGGTAGAAAGGGTACTTCTTAACTGATGCCACATTGAGTTCTCATTGTCCTTCAAAATCAATATTTTATGAGTAGGAGGGGTAAAAGTTGAAGGTTCTATAAAAAATAGAGCAATCGAAGGTTACATACGTGATATTTTTTAACAAAATGAGAAAAAGATGTGCCTTTAGAAAAGTATGAACGAATACTTTCTCAAATAGTGTTCTGTGTTTTTAGGCTATCCTTTAGAGATTGTCCCCCTTCTTTCAATATCTACATATTCAAAGGTTATGATGACCCTTGCTGAAATCAAGTGCTATGGCCCATTATGTTATTGATGAATCCTGGCATGGACGTTAAAAACCAATGTCACTCCTGCATAAGGGCAGAAAAGCCAGGTGATCATTCTTCTGGAGAAGTTACCAGTATTTGCAGTTTATGAAGAACAATGAATAAGGATTTCTTGCATGTGCCTGTAAAGAAAAGCAGGCACTTGGCCCTGTGGAAGTCATCCTTTTGGAGCATGCCTGGTGACTGATGAAGTGGGTTTTGTGTAAAATGCAAATTCACATTTTGTGGAGACTGGAAGTTCATTCATCTAAATCATGTCTGTTATAGTCTATGACGGCTTCTGAAAATTGCCAGGGTCGGTTTTTTATTTGATCTTTCAACATTATTGGAGGTCATATAAACAGGATTATATGAAGTCTTTCACTGTCAATTAGTGTAATTCTAAATCAACATTCTGTCAACGATGTGCAGACTTTATAGCATAAGGAGGAAGAGGGAAGAGCTCATTTTTCCTTCAAATAGATTTCACTGGCTTTGGGTTAGTGCTTAATTAAAAAGAAAGGGAGAGACGGAAGGAAGGAGAAAGGGACAGAAGGAGGGAAGAAGGAAAAGCTACTAAATTTATTTTAAGATGTTTAAGGAAATTAGTCCATTCCTTATTTTCATCTGGAGAAAGAAAAACAGAATTATTAAAAGGTTAAAAAAGTTCATTTTCTATGAAAATTAGATGCCTAAATGGTATTCCAATTTTATAATCTAAAATGTGACTCTTTCTGAACCTGACAAGGAGGAGACTTATTTTTAGCTAATAGATCTAGCACAGGGCACTAATGTTTTTGATGGAAATGAAGAACAGACCAAATTTCACATTTTTGTGGAATATCAGCCCTACTATTAAGTGTAATTTATTTGACTTACATTTGCCTTCAAGGATTTCAGAGCACTTATGGGATAATACTTTCCATAATTCTTCATAAATATAAGGAAGAACTCCTTTCTTTTGAAACGCTCTACAAATACTGGATTAAATATTCACCTTCTTGGTAGCTCCATGGGGAGCCTCCCAGGGATGAATGGGAAAAGTTTTAGTATCAGGTAAATTATCTCCAAACTATCCTTGTAAAAAAAGAATAAATTAGTAGCAGGTAAATTATCTCCAAACTATCCTTGTAAAAAAAAAAAAAAAAATATATATATATATATATATATATAAAACTAATAAAGTTGGGAAGCGCCAAGAGATGAAATGGGATAATCCACTTGGGATGCGCTTTCCTGACCTAACGATCTACAACCCCCAGAACTGCTGGTATCAGGAGCTCCCTGGTTTCCGCTCCAGAATAGATTCAATCTGCAGAGCCAGAGCTCTGGATGGAATCCCAGTCTGCCTCTTACTCTCCGTGTGACCTCTCTGTCACCCATGGAGCGAGTGAAATTGTATTCTCTACTGGGAACTGCCAGGAGAACACAGTCACAGAAGGTATAACAGTGACTGGCCCGGGGTCTGCTACGCCACCCCATCATCACTGTGGTCTTCATCTACCTCCATAGCTTCAAAATTAACCCCATGTCCAGTCTTGCTTCCTTTAAATTCATCCTCAAAGTTGCAGCCAGTGTGAATTTTCTGAAATATAAACTTGATAATATTGCTCCCATGCATTAAGTCATTCGATGTTTCTCTATTCTTCATAGAATACTGTCCATGATCCCTAAAGTGGCAGATCTTCAAAAACCCAGTGCCGGCTTCCACCTCTAGTATCTTCTCCTGTCCCTCCCTTCTCTGCCCCTATTTCTTGTCCGTGCTCTGAACTTGCAAACTGCAGAACCATCTGATAATCCTAAAAACTTCCTTCCATTTACTTGTACTCTCTTTCTGGACTTACCCCTGCCTAGAGCTTTCTTTTCCTTCTCATCCTCAAAAGATTAGATCAATATACTTCTCTGTGTGTGGGGGGGAAGGGCAGAGGGACAGGGAGAGAAAGAATCATAAGCAGGCTCCACACTCAGCACGGAGCCCCACGGGGAGCTTTGTCTCACAACCCTGAAATCACGACCCGAGCCGAAATCAAGTCACTGGCTTAACCAACCCAGCCACCCAGATACCCTCCAAACAATCTTTTCTCCTTTGAAGCAAGAAACCCCAGTCTTGTAATGCCCAGAGGAAGGGAAACAGAATCTGCTCCAGTGATGCTCAAAGAGAAACAGGTGTCAATTTGCTCACCAAGGGGGGATCATTACCAACTCATCCGTGCTGCTGCTTTGCACATTCCCGCTGTGGCCTGTTCGCTCGCACTGCTAACGTGGTCCTAATCTAAGCATTCCCCCAAGTTGGCCTGGCCAGCTCACAGTACATCTTAAAAAGCATCTGCAGCACAGATTGAACCAACTCTCCAAAAATATTGGGAAATGATAAACATATGATTCTGCTTAAGTAGTTGCACGGCTGCAGTTAACGTTGAAGATCATTTCTCCCTGCGCCCGGCTCAGCTGTCTGTGTACACACAGGCAGTCAGGGATCTCCTTCCCAATTAGCTCCAGTAAGTGAGCCAAAGGACAGGACGGAGAGCTGGGATGTACTGATTTCTGTTTGGGATTGTGGTGAATTTGGGGACACTACAGATGATCTTTACGGGACCCATAAATACCTTCACCCTGGCAAGCCTCCATCACCGCATCTTCTTGGGAAGCCCCTGGAAGAAATACATGCAAAGAGAAAAGGACAATCAGAAACCAAGTACCACTTTATTATAATTAGGTGGGCTTTCACCTGAGACTCCAGTGATAAATTCCTTGGTAACCCAGGCTGAAGACAAGGCTTGGTACACATAGTACACAAAAGCCTAAAGAGTTTTACTTACCTTCAAGCTCAGACACAAATCCATGGTTGTCTGGGTGGCCCCAGGTAGAAAGAGACTTAGGAGATTAAGGCGCTAGAGCATGCATTTGAGAAGAGCAAAAAGTATCATGTGGATCTCCTCCGTGTAGAATTATTAACCCACTCCCATGACTGCTTTTGGCTTGTACAAATGTAAGACAGAGACTGAGGACCACAGCTACGCAGTTATCCTTACAGCATAGTTACCCTGCCCACTGGAATGCGTCCTCTGAGTAGTGTCCCAGAATCTCGTTCTCCCTCTGCTCTCCAACTTACTGTTACATATGACCTTCTGCGTCAACACTCTGGCCTTGAAGCCATGGAACGAGTCAATGCCAGACTCTGAACTCAGTTTTTTCATCTTTCAAGTGATGTATTAGGCAAGATCCATCTTTCCAGCTCTCATGTAATGTTATGTGACCGTAAATAAACATTACCTTCTATAAAGCAAGAGGATTAGGAAAATCCAGTACTTCTCCCGATAGAAAAATGAATTCCTTTTGCATGTAAATTTTATTTTCAGAGTCTTCACACTTCTATCCCAGGCAACTCTTTCATAGGAGACTGTGTGAGGGAAGGTGATTGACGGGGCCAACATCCATCCCGATCCTGCAGTGAAAGCACCCAAATACCTTACTTCGGAAAGCTCAGAGCATAAAAAATCAGGGAATTTACCCAATCTACTCTCTAGAGAATTCTAATGAGAATCAAAATAGTCAGAAACAAGGAACAAGAATTTCCCATATGAACATAATGAGATAGTCAGCATCTTCTCACTTCTCTTCCAAGAAATTGTGTTTTAAAAACACTAAAAAGAGTGTTTTTAATGTTTCAAACCCTGCAATCTGCATTTTTGATAAAATGCGGATATGACATGATACCACACTAGATCCATAAAATCCAAAATGCACATAGAAGGCTGCCCCAAACCGGGAGCAGTAGAAGGTAAAAGGGAGGAAGAGATAAGAAGCTAAATGAGCGACAAGAGGGTCCAAAGCTCAGAAACATCAGCAAAGATACACTTCTTAGAAGTGAGGTTCATGACATAATGCACAAAAGCTATCACCCTTCTCTGCAACAGGTGAGGGAACAAACGGGTTTGTTTGAGAGGCAGAGAAAGATCCGCAGGCAAAAATCACATAGATCAGCAGTATTTGCAGGGATCATGCTAACAACGGACCAGCAGAGAGCCTCCAGGGTGTGAAACCTTTGACGTTATTCTCCCACCCATAGGAATCTGCTGAAAATAGCAGCTCTCAAAACACCTATTTCATTAAAAGATGCATAATTACACAGGAACAAGAAAGCCATTCAACGATACTATTGAAAAGTCTGGAAAAGAGAAGCAACATTTAGCATGAGGTGAAGATTTCTCATCAGAGGAAAACTGTAAACAAGCATGTCATGAATCAAAACATATTAATAAAGCAATTGCTTTTATTAAAGAAGATTGCAGGCTGAAATGGAGTAACTTGGAAAGCTAGAGCAAGACCACAGGAAGATCTTGCAGATGACATAGGTGAGGCAGGCTGCTGAAGAAATAAGCGACAATGTGCTATGACGTTTGAATCCCAAGAACGCCAAAAGTCTCAGAGTTGGCCGTGAAAGGTAAAAGAGACTGGGGCTCATAGTGTTGTAGGGGTCACCCCAGGGGCCTCTAAAGCACAGAGGGGTGCAGAGGTGGACACAAGAATGGGAAAGTGTCAGATTTCTTGGCACCAGCTGTGTGTCCATGGGGGCAGGGCGTCACATCTCACAATAGTGACAATGAGCCAGAACAGAAGTTTTGAAAACCCAGAGAAAATACTTAGCTGCATCTAACAAAAAGAGAGACATTCATGTTTTCTGTCTCTACCTAAATCCTCAAAACTGGAGAAGACTACTTACTCTCTCCATACCAACCTGCGTGCTGTTTGCGGAACTCCGTGATTATAATGATTTTGCGTTGTGCATAGGCAAACAGTTTTACAAAAGTTAATAGTACATGACTAAGTCACAGGAATAAAAGGTACCACACAGGGACTAGAGTCAATGATACTGCAGTAGTGTTGCATGGGGACAGGTGGCAGCTACACTTGTGGGGCAGAGCTGTGAAATCACCATGCTGTGCGCCTGAATGTAACATCATGTGTCAGCGCCACTCAAATAAAAAAAATATATACATGCAATATGCAAAAAGGGCCCAAAATGAGGTAAGAAAATGGCTGAAATGTGGCGATCTGTGATTGAATTCAATGCATTTATTTTACATACCATAAAATGAAGGAGGGAATATGACTTTCACAAGGTCGTATGGCTGGTTAGCGGCAACGCTAAGTGTAGAAGACAGAGCTCTTTTCCCTCAGTTCATTGCAGGACCTTACAAAGCTGATCAGAGGAGCAGGCAACAGACTAATCATGAGACATGAGGACGTGGGCATATTTATGCTCATAGCTCCTTGTACCACCTCCAAAAATAAATGGTTGCACATAGAGAAAACACAGAGCCGTGGACCAGAGCCCTGGTGCCCTCACTACAGGGTGTTATGACAATAATTTATAATGCCATTGCAATTACAGTAGAATTATAGCATGCCCAGCACCTAATAGAGCTGTGTGCATACTCTTGAGAAAGACAAATGTGCTGGCATCTCTAGCTGCAGCAATGAGATTAAACAGCCCCCATCCCCGATCCCGCCATTGATTTTTGTAGCCCTCCCATTAACATGATAACTTCATATACCATCTCTCTATCATCCCTTGGAGGTGAAAACATAGTTTTAGAGTATAAATAATTAGACCCTCAAAACCCAAGGTGACAAATCTTCCACGCCCCCAACTTCCATGAATCAGGACACATAAATCAGGACCCCTTTTGAGGATATGTTCATGGGGAGAAGACATGTTTACAGAATGAAACTGCTTTGTGTTTCTTTCTTTCTCTTTCCTCTTTTTGCCTCCTGTGCAGACTTGGCTTTGGATGTGAATCAGTTAGGACAGGGTGACTGTACAAATCAGGACATTTTTGTAAAAGGAGTCGGGGGCTCTTACACTAAGGCAATTCGACCAAATAGGAATCGTCCCCGGCAAAAAAAGGGCACATGCTCCTCCTGGTTTGGGATCATAATGCCTTATATCATGAGTGTTGGTCTTTGCTTTGGTGTCTCGTAAAATGCTTTTCTATAGGTTGCTCAATATTGCCAAAGACATACTACAACAAAAGGTAATCAGCTTAATGCTTAACAGTGGCCACCTTCTTTTGAGTGTCGATTTTGTGATCCTGAATGTTTATGATTGAGAACACCGGACTGTTTATAACAATCTAGCAGGTCCATCAACCACTCTGTGCCTGTCTTTGATGAATATAACACACTTGTAGACAATAGGACTGAAAGAGGTGAGCTATTCCTATTGTATGCAGAGTATTTTATATACATAATATATACGATCTACTCTTTCAAGAGCCCAGTGGTGCAGATATCATTAAGCAATGTTTTCAATGAAAACCTGAGATCAGCAAAGATGAGCCATTTTCCTGAGGTCACAGAACTATTAGAAGTTGGAAAGCTCGGGGGCACCTGGGTGGCTCAGTTGGTTAAGCATCTGCTTTTGGATCAGGTCATGGTCTTGGGGTCCTGGGATAGAGCCCCGGGTCAGGCTCCCTGTTCAGCGAGGAGTCTACTTCTCCCTCTCCCTCTGCCCCTCCTGCCCCCACTCATGCTCTCTCTCTCTGCACTCTCTCTCCAATAAAAAATAAAATCTTAAAAAAAAAAAAGAGAAGGTGGAAAGCTTGTAGTCAAACTCAAGTCTGTCTGACACATACCCTCACTTGTTACTACATTGCTGCTTCACTGAGTTAGTCCTACATTAGTGTTAGTTGAACAATGTTAAAATGTTTTGTCTAGATTGTGCTGAGTGAAATAAGTCAAGCAGAGAGAGTCAATTATCATATGGTTTCACCTACGTGTGGAGCATAAGGAAAAACATGGAGGACATTGGGAGAAGGAAAGGAAGGGTGAATTGGGGGAAATCAAAGGGGGAGATGAACCATGAGAGACTGTGGACTCTGAGAAATAAACTAAGGGGTTTGGAGGGGAGGGGGTGGGGAGGCGGGCGAGCCTGGTGGTGGGTATTAAGGAGGGCACGTATTGCATGGGGCACTGGGTGTGGTGCATAAACAATGAATCTTGGAACACTGAAAAAATAAAATAAAATTTAAAAAAAATGCATAAAACCTAAAAGTGTAGAGAAGAAAAAAAAGATGTTTTGTCTAACCTGGGCTTACACACTGGTTAATTTACTCATTTGCCCATTGAACACCGATTAGGTATTTTATATACGAATTTATTTTTTTTTTTACTATTGCTTTATACAAACTCATCTCGTTCCAGAAAGATTTGTAGTAGTTTACTATTGTAAAATACATACTTTAAAAAATATATACGTTAAGAAATCAGGAAGAGAGCAAATAAGAGTAGAGAGAATGAGATCAGAGAAAGAGAAGATGAGCCGTGGATGAAGTCAGTATTCAAAAGGTGAGCAAGCGGTTATTGAACACGTCCACTGTAGCCGACACCATGTAAGAATTGGGAATTTAGATGTAAAACGACAAGGTCTCATCTCTTCATAAACTCCGATTCTAATGAAGGAGATACAGACACAGACAGACAATTAGAGGGTGCTAGGGAAAATTGGAAAAAATGTACAAAACCCAGTGGGAGCATGTAAGGAAGACACACTCCCTTATATTTGCATAATGCTCATTGCGATCTGGTATTTTCCTAGCTTGCTTGTTTGTTGTCTGTCTTCCCCATCCAGAATGTAACCTTCAAGAGATGTGCTATCTTGTTTACGACTGTGTCTCCTCTACCCAGAATGCTGCCTGCCACATTAGAGGTGTTCAAGGAATGAGTGAATGAACAAGGCTCACTGGCATTGAGGAAAAAAAAAAAAAGGCATTTTCTTTTGTACAGCAGGTAAATTGCAAAACGATTCCAGTTATATCTGTCTCCCTTAGACCTTGGAGGTAACCTGCTCAGGTAGTCTCTTAATACAAATACTGAAACTAGACAAAGGTTCACAATCAGTGCATGGAGAGTGGGTCAGTGAGTATATATCAACCCATAACCAAAAATGGGCATGCCCATTACTAAGAGTGGCATCAAAGCTGAATGATTTGTCCAACTTGCCATACCAATAAGAAGCCAGTGAGGTACTTAAGTCCAACACCCTCTGGGTGGAGGTCAGTATGTTTTCCACCACCCCTCACTGTAGAGATGAAATCGGGTAGGAGATCTGAGAAAATACCTGAATAAAGAGAAAGTGAGAGGTTTAAGGAACAAAGGAAGGACATAGGAAGGTGGAAAGCCAGAATATACAAACGCTTATTGATTCACTTTAAAAAAAATCAGATTTCAGCAACAGAGAAAAATTGCTGTGCATTAATCAATGCATCATGAAAATGCATTGAGACAGACTGATGGCCTTAGCCTTTTGAAAACTTACTAGTTTTAGCTCCTTTTATTCTCTTGCTTTTTCTTATAGAGAAATCTTACTGTGCGTTTCAGAAATCGGTTTGAGAATCAGGAAAGAACTCTTGGTGAAGTTCTAGAAATCCTACGTTATAAGCCTATTTTTTTCAACCTTAACAAAAAGCTGAGGCAGTAACTTTCTTTCCTCTGGGCTTTAGTTTCTGCTTGTGTCAAGTGAAGAATTTGGAATCAGCCTCCCAAGGCTCTTTCTGGCTCTCTCTCTATTTCTAGGGCTCTGGACAAAAACAGACCAATTCTAGTCCCAACTCATGCCTTATATTTGGCTCATCTCTTTTGTTTTCCTCACTAATTTCCTACTCTTACAAATTGGGGTGCAATGTAGAATATGGGCACGAAGCTTTGGAGTTCGAGGACCCTCTTCTTATTAGCTTCTTTTAAGGCAGCGCTATTATCTGTTCACCTGATCTCGCAGGTCCTTTGCAGATCAAGTAAGTTCATGAATAAGTGAGTACTCTGATAATGACCAACGGCAGCAATTTAAAGAATCAATTGTCCTTTGTGCTAATACTATTTTTATATAGAGTTGGTGGTAGCCTGTTTTCAAGCCAGGTTAAACGCATTTTTCTAGAAGATAGGTTAAGACAAATGTAAAGATAGAAAGACTGTTCGTGTTGTTTTAGGTTAAGAATAAAGTAAGATAAAAGTAGGGGCGCCCGGGTTAAACATCTGACTCTTGGTTTTGGCTCAGGTCATGATCTCAGGGTCTGGGGATCGAGCCCTGCGTCAGGCTCTACACTCAGCATTCTGCTTGGGACTCTCCCTCCCTCTCTCTCTGCCCCTCCCTACCAACCCCTCTCTAAAAATAAAGAAATGAATCCTTTTTTTTAAAGATAAAATTAAATGAAGTAGAATAAACTAAACTAAACTAAACTGAAATAGACAACGTGGTGTCTCTTACGTGGTTGGGAAGAAGGATTTGGGCCTAGAAAAACTAACAAGGAGCAATGTAGTCAATAAGGATATAAAAAGTAAAAGGTAGAGGGGCCTGGGGGCCTCCGTGTCCTCACCCGTATACGAGAGGTCAAACCTGATGGAGGAGAAGCAGAGGCCAGTTGCCAGTTCAGGTGCCTTCAGGGCTACCTGTCCCTAGAAGTCACCTGGTGTCAGGAAATGGGGAGTCCAGGATACGAGGTGCTGCGGGACACGTATACCTTGTAAAGAATGCAGCCCTTTGTCAGCTCTAGCTGATATTTGCCCTGCACAATTTGTTCAGAACTTGGGTCATTTTTTGTAAAAGATGCCAAAAACTTGTATTACAATGTAAAAAAAAAAAAATCTTGATTTTTAAATGCTGATAACTGAATTAAAAAAAAACAAAACACCTCTGGGTGGTTAAAAAGATACCAGGCTGAATCTAAATATGTGGCAGTTTTCCATCTTCGTGGTAGATGATCTCACATTTGTTTTACTGCTCTGACATTCTAAGATGCTATGAGATGCCCTTTGGTGTGGGGGTGCTGCCTCAAAACAAATCCGTAGGTCATGGATGACAATGAGTAGTGATCATTACAATAGAAACATTAATATCTTATACACACATGATAAACAGCCACTTGCAAACCACTCTGACACCTATTTTGTTTTGTCTTATAGCTTTCAAAGCAACCCTATGAGCAAAGGCAGATATTGGGGAAACTGAAATCCAACGGACGTGAAAGGACTGGTATAAGATTCTATCACAGGTTAATAACAAAATTTAAGGATGGTAGTATGTCAAATGGTATGAATGAGAATTTTTCCTACCAGTCCAACAATAATAAGAGTAGCTACCATGTAACCAGTACCCACTAAATTCCAGGAACTTTACTAAGGGGCTAGATTATAATTGGATTTCAACCTTACACCAGCTATCTGAGGTAAGCAAAGTAGCCCCATGTGAAAGATGACAACCTCTGGGACTCAGAGAGTTTTAATAACTGAACAAGGACACAGAGCATGAACAGAGTGGAAAACACGTGATCTCTGCACCCCGCTGCCTGGATGTGAATCGTGACCCTGCACAACATTAGCTATAAACATTCTTTTTAAGAAGAAATTTTCTAGGATTAAGATGTGGGTACCAAAAACTTGGAAGTTAGGAGTGGGAAAGCAAGAAAGAGGTGTCCTTTTATGCCCAGGTAACAAAACTTTCCATTAATCAACACATACGGAGTTCCATCCAGGAGCTCAGAAGGTGATAGAGAATACCAGTGAGAGTATAGACCATAATTTTCCCACCAAGGATCAGATGAGCCATGGCTGGAGGGGAGGAATTGATGTCAGAGACACTTTGGTACAGTAAGAAGCACACTGAGTCCTGAGTTGAATGCTCTGAGAGTGATTCCTAGCTGTGTCTGTTAGTCCCATAGCAGAGGCAAGTCGCTTACCTATTCGGAGCCTCAGTGTCCTCGGGTGTAAGCTGGAGCTAGAAATAAGGCCAAAATCATGAGACTGTGAAAATCAAATCAAATAACATAAAGGTATTATGTATGGTATAAAAGGATATTCTAAAATAAGCTCTTATTCTCACAGGAAGCAGTTAGAGGAAATTAGGCAAGAGATGGACACATAGCAGGTGTCCACGGGAAACTAAATTCCAAAAGTGTTATAGTTTCTTGATGGACTTCCAGTCTCCTGGTGCCTAGGTCTACCATCTACTTCTCTTCATGTGCTTTCTTCCTCCTTCTCTTTTTTAATTGAGAAACTTCATTTTCTTATTCCCTTTAGCTGTTTCATAGGTCATTGCTCTTTAGGGATGGAGGCTATTTCTGTGATTCAGTTTCCTTTTCATTCAACCATGTAATAATATTTCCAAATCTGGCAAGCTCCCTCTAGAAGGGGAGCCAGCAAATTGTGGATCTCTCGGTGCTGGATGGAAGTCACTTGCCTAGATTTAAATCCCCAATAACATTTTTAATACTCAGTATTAAGCAGGTCCATAAATACGTCAGAGATAATGGCCATCTTTTCTCTATGAGCAGTGACAGTCAATAAATTATGGAATTCGTGAGTTGCCTGCAATTCTGTGCGAGGTGTTAAAGACAGAAACAATTAGTTGTTTGGATGTGTTAGTGTGAGAGCCTGCCCTCATATACATATGTGTGTTTTAATGAAATCTTCTAGAAAGAAAATATTTCCTTGTCCATCTCCTTAGAAATGGTCACACCAGATGACACCAAGTACCACTTCTCAACAGTTTTATCTTCACGATGGAATAAAAGGGATTTGTTGCTTATTGTTATTAAAATTCATCTGCAACTTCACCAAGATAAAACCTGAAGGTCTACTTGTCAAGATCTGCAAATTTCTTTTTGGCTGCAGTTCCTTTCATTCTTATGCTGAAGGATCTATGTGGGGAAATGCCAAAAGTGTTGGAGGAAAGAGAAGGAAAAGTTTAGATAAAATGGTAAATAAGGTCTTTTCAAATGGGGATAAGGAATGAAGGACCAGTGGGTACGATATCCTTTATGAACTTTATGCAAATCAGGCACCTAGAGCTACTTGTCTTTATTAATAACAATGGCAAACTTTATCGAGTGCTCATTTCCTGCCATGGGCTAGACTAAACACTTGGCAAGCACTGTTTCATTTTATTCTCAGTAAATCAAGAAAGTCAACTATTTCCTCAAGACCATGCATCTAGTAATTGAAGAGACTGGTCAGTGACTAGATGGGTAATTCTTTCTTCTTTGGTGCTCTATTAAATACTCCACTTGTCCACAAATATGAACCGCATTCTAAAAGATAAAGGAACAACTTGATGTCCATGTGTCTTACACCTTCATCTTGTTTCTATATTGGTTCAGATCTTGATCAAGGATGACAATGGATACTGGCTACTGGACACTCAGATCCCCAAATCCAAACACTGTAATGTGACCCACAATGACATGCTTAATCCTATTCCTAGTACATCTCAAATCATAGCCTTTTCCTTTGGTGGATTGAAAAATGGCCACCAATACGTTTCAGTGTCTCCCATCAAGAGATGAAGGCGTTTTCCTGATCCCTTGAATCTGCGCTGTGGCTTCCTTTGAGCAGTAGAATTTGGTGGAAGTGATTTTATGTACCTCCTGAAACAAAGCCTCGAGGGGCCTTGCACCTTCCCGCCTTCACTCTCTCAAATATTGCCTCCCAGTGAAGAAGGACAAATGAGCCTATTAGAAACACAGCCCAGCCAAGACCCAGTAGCAACTGCCAGAACGAGGTCGTCTATGACCAGCCAGCCCCAATCCAGCCACCAGGACTACAGCTGTAAGACTTAGCTTATAAGACACTGAGTTTGGGGGTGGTTTTTTTGGGCAGCAACAGCTAACTGAAACACCCCCTCACCCTACAGGCTTGGGTTCCAGCCTCTCTGGTCTTCTCTCAGTTCATGGAGCATGCCACTGTCATTCCCACCTAAGAGACTTTGAATATGTTTGCCCTATACCTCGAAGGTTCCCCCTCCTGACTTGTCAAATAGTTTCCTCCTTTCATCATTCAGGCCTCAGCTTCAAAGCCATCTCCAGAGAGAACCCTTTATCTACATACAGTAGATTTCTAATTTTTTGTCTATATCAGCCCCCTGCCTATTTTTCTCCTTGTACGTATAACAAACTACAATTACTTTGTTATTGCTTGTTTCCCTGCCACCCAGATGTAAGTTCCACGGAGGTAGGTAATGTTTGCCTCTTCTCCATTGCGTCCTAGGAGGGTGCCAAGAAGAGTCTCGTTCACATTCCTTTGGATCCCATTACCATTTTTGTGCATATTTCTGCCCTAAGTGCTCATACTCCCAGCAGCCAGTACTTGCTTCTCTTTGGGGAAGGCTGTCCCCAGGCTGCTGAAGCCCAGCTAGAGTTCCCTTCACCAAAACACAGGGAACTGAAGACTGGGACTTTGTAGAGCCTTAACCAATGACCAAGGAGTGGTATGGTGGGTATAAATACTCCAGCTCCCTTTCCCCTGATGAGGACAACTCTGAGGTATGATCTACACTATCTACAGTACTTACCTGCAGAAGTGAGTAGAGTTTCCCTCCATGGGACCCTTCTTGCTTATTTTCTTCATCGTGCCCATGGTAGATGGATGATACCAGTGACCGGCTTCCTTTCATTTCCTGTCCCACTTTCTCAGTCCCCTGAAGGTTTTTCCAGTCATTTATACAAATCCTTGTGTGAGAATCTTCTTCTAGATAAGGTTATCTAAGGCAGTACATTTGTTGAATTAATTCATTAAAGCAAGTCTTGATTTTCATATATTTGCTTTTCACATGGACACCTTTAAACCAACCTCATCTTCGGAATTCAGACATTGTCAGCAGTGTCACCCGCTTTTGCGACTATGTTTGTGCAATGATTTCAATGTTCTGCTACAATTTTACCTAATGTTTTATTTTTATTTTATTTTTTTTAAAGACTTTATTTATTTATTTGAGAGAGAGAGAACATGAGAGAGAGAAGGTCAGAGGGAGAAGCAGACTCCCCACGGAGCTGGGAGCCCGATGCGGGACTCGATCCCGGGACTCCAGGCTCATGACCTGAGCTGAAGGCAGTCGCTTAACCAACTGAGCCACCCAGGCGCCCCGTCCCTAATGTTTTATAAAAATAGTGAGAAATGGAAAAATGAAAGCCCTCACACCAGCAGTTAAACAACTGAGACACAGATAAAAACCACTTGGTGTGCTCATAGCAGGGACTCTCCGGTTCTATTGGAATCCTTGATAGATTCAAGCTGTTCAATTATGAAGAACAGGTACCAAATTAAATACCATACAGGAATCTCTGGAAATAGATCATCTAAGACTGTATTAAAAGATGAGCCTTATTGAAAGATATGGAGAGATCTTTAAAAAGTACGGAAATTACGAAAATTGGCACCAAAAACCCTTGCAGAATTCCAAAGGCAGGGAAGTGCGTGGAGCCAGAGAGCAGTTCTTAGGGGTGAGCATGTTTTGTGCTCCCTTGTCAAGAGGAGAAATAGCCCTGTATTCGAGTCTCACCTCACAAATATTTAAAGAAATCCTGTAAAATCCTGTGGAACCACCCTTGTAGCCTCACGCTGAGTTCCCTACTCAGTCTCTTGCAAAATCACCACTAGCCAGTCATTTTCCTACATTTTAAAATAAATCTCTTCTCCTTCCCAAATGTCACTTTAAATAAGCTGAAAAAAAAAAATCAGGGTTTGAGGCAGGAAATTACATAAGAGTAGAACTATTTGCATTTAATGTTCAAACCAATTTTAATGTTTTAAATAATCATTGCATAATCAAGAATTTTAGTAATGCTTTTGGATTCCGCAGAATATGACTCCTCCATAGCACATGCAAAGTTGGGGTTTTTTCAGTTCTATTCATTCAGTTTTTATATGGCTTTGTGGGGGGAATTAATGTATTATGCATGGCCGAAGAAAGTTTCACCGTCTGACGGAATAATACAAATCACAGCTCTGCCACCAATTATGTAACCTCCTGGAAGGTGATCTTTCTGAACCTCAGTGTATTCATCTGTAATAATGCTTCCTATGCAGGGCTGTCACGAGGATTAAGTTAGAGAGTTTAGATAAAGCACATAGGGCAGAGCCAGCATTCACTGAATCTTGATTCTCTTTCCCATGCTCCCATCACAGAACAGTGGCTTTCAGTGATTTTGCAAACAATTTGACTTGGCTTGAAGAACAAGTCTGAACTTCTTAGCATGACGCACGGGCCCCATGTGATCTGACCTCTGTGTTTCTCCTGGCTCATCCAACTCCTGTCCCTTTCCCCACCTATCACTCTGCTTCTAAAGGAACAGCACATGGGACTACTTGTGCCTAGAAAGTGTTGTGCTCTTCTCGCCTGCAGGCCTTCCCTCTGGGCCCAAAATGCCCTCCCCAGGATTTGGTCCAGATGAGACATCCTCCTGGACTCCTAGAGCCCCCCCCCCCCCCGCCCCAGCCTGGGGAAAATGACTATCTTATGCAGTCTCCCAGGACCCTGGGCTCTCTCTTACACAACACTTGTTACTTAGTTTTGTAAATATCTGTAATATCCCTTTCCTCCTTTAGATTATAACTTCCTCAAATAAGGATAAATCTCTCTCCATATAGAACTCACTTTATTATTACAACAGCCCTATGAGATAAATTGTCTCAGCCCCATTTTAGAGATGAGAGAAACAAAAGAAAAAACCAAACTAAATGATTCTCTCGTAACCAGATATCCAGTAAGCGACAGAGTCAGCTCTGTTACCCACATGCTAGGAACCCATCTCCTGCCCCAGGCTCAGGATACGAGGCGTACAGGTACTCAGTGAAAACAGAATGAGCAGATGATTCCATCCCAGGGAGTAAACCAAGACCTGATCAGCGACAAGGAGAGTTGGAGGCCAAAGCCCACACTGCCGAACTGATGATTTGTTGGAAAGAAGGCAAAAAGCTATCAAATAAAACCTAGAGCTTGGAAGAGCCTCTTTCCTCCACTGTCATGAGTTGATTCTGGAATAATGGAACATACACTGCCTTGGGGACAAGGAGACCTGAATTCTAGTGTCAACATGGATGACCTGCCCCTTGACACACCTCACTCGCCCTATCTATTAACTAAGAGCAATGGATGAAGCTGATGCAGAAGGCCTTCCAGGATCAGATGTTTATGTTCTGTGATACTGACAGAGCAGTACCACTCCAGGGACTGGTTATCCCTCTGCCTCGTTAATGGTATACTCCTCCTCATTTCTATCTCAACATAAATGTCAATACAGAGTAGTCATTAATAACACAGACTCTGAAATCCTGGCTTTGTGACTCCCCAGGAACGTGCTCTTGGATGTCACTTAACTTTTGGTACCTATGTTTTGCATAGCTGTCTCCACTACTGAAGGATAGAGGCATTGCTGTTTAATTGCTTAGCATCTGCAGCATACTTGTACATAGTAGGCATGGCCACAAAAGGAAAAGGAAATTGGTTCAAAGATTTTTTACCAATTTATGGTGCGTTGCTTTATTATATATTATTTAAAGCAATCCTAGCCAAATGTATAGAAATAGATACAGATATGCATATAAAAGTAGAGATAGACAGAGAGGTAGAGGTGGGGATGGAGATATAGGGATCCAGAGGCTGAATTGTCACCTCTATCTTCAGCCTTTGGGTCAATGATTGAGTGAACCAGTTGTCATAAAAGAAAATGACTACTCACCATCACAATTTTGTGTTCAAGTTTGATCTGGACTGACACATGGGACAATGCAATGTTTATACAAACTGTGGTTGAAAATATTGGCAGGATACAGAGGTCAAGTCCGCATAGCACACACACACAAAAAAAACACAAAACACTAGTAAAAACAAATGTTAAGTTCTAGTGCACAAAAGGACAAATGCAGGGAAATGTTGGCAGTAAGATTTTGAAAGTAGGATTTAATTTCCCTTTAGTTTCCTTGCTACATACTTGACATTATACAAAGCCCAGTCCAATTTGCATACTCAAAGACACACTTGAAATCCACATTTCCTGATTTATGTTGTGTGAGCTGATCTTCACCATGTCAGTTGATCTAGGTCTCTCTTCAGCTACCAAAGAAAACGAAAAAGGAGAAGAGGAGAAACAAGAGGAGAGAAAGAGAATAAGAAGAGGGAAAAAATTAACCTCAGAATTAAAGGTTACAGTTTTAATGACTGTATCTGAATCTTTTGTTCTTCCCTCTAGATCAATAAGGCCAAAATTTCCTTAGGTGCAACCAACTTTGCACATCCTCCAACAGACGCAAATCTATATAAATATGAGATATTCTCTTTTCAAGGTTCGGTGTGCATGATATTGAATTAGGTATGTAGACATGTTCTAGATGAAGGCTACAAAGAATAGCCAAAGTAATATAATATGATGGTTCAGTACTCTCTCTGTTTTCAACTCTGTGTGTGTGCGTGTGCGCATGCACGTGTCTAAGCTAATGAATTTGGTGAGTTGAATAAAGATCTCCCACCTCTTAATTTCCGAGACTTTAGAACCATAGAACAAGCAAAGCCATCCTTTGAATAATAGAGAACCAAAGCCCAGAGAGCCCCGTCTTCAGAGGAGCAGACACCGGACTTCAGCAATGGTTTCTGCTCCCCTTTGTACAACAGAGCTGTTGCTGGAAGGGGCTATGCATTTCTTGATGCCTCTGCACCCAGGTGAGGCCATGCGATCACATCAGTCAACTGGGAGGGCAACCCGAGAGTGTCATCTCCAGGCTTTTGGGCCACCTTAACCATCTTCGGTTAAGAAGCAGCTGTATCTTCTCCAATCTCCCTTCACCCATAATCTGACTAGAGACAGAGGATTCTGAGCCCCTTGAGAATGGTGATTCCACAAGATGTAAAAAAGCCTGTGTCACTGAATCATCAGATGGAAAACACCCACCCTTAACCAGAAATACCCATACTGGATACCCCAGTTGTATCTTCCTCCTCCTTATCCCAAGATTCGGCACCATGCCAGACTCACAGTAGGCATGCGATAAATATTTGTGGAATGAAAGGACAGCACTTACTTCAACTGTAAAACAGAAATAAAAATCTTTTAAATACTCTTAATCAAGATAATGAACCCTATGATTTTGTGAGTTCTTTATGCTCTGAAGCTGAAAATCTCTGGTCCAATAAATTGTACAGATTCTTCTGCTTTGGTATGTTTTCAGTTTATCTTTGGCTTCGATTTTGAAAATTCCATTCCTGTGATTTTCCCCCCCAATATCTATCTATATTTAGTGTTGTGCAAACTATCTGGTCCTGGTTTGAAGTGGGGAGAACATACTTGTCTCTGGTTACCAAGGCAGATCAGAGCAGCTAATATTTATTAAGGAGTTGATAAGAAAGAGCACTCTGCTAAGCAAATTGCATGATTGAGTCCAGGCTCTCCGCTAAGTAAATTACATGCAGTGGCTCACTTTTTCAACACCCTATTATCCCCACTTCACAGGTAAGAAAACAAACTTAAAGAGATTAAGTGACTTGTCCAATGTCACATACTTAGTAAATAGTAGATTTGAGATAAGAACAGAGGTTCATCTGATATAAAATCTATGTTGTAATCTCCAGGCTCTGCCACCCGGTGGCAAGCAACAGAGAATGACCCCTCATCTAAGGAAGGAAGAAGGGAAGGAGGGAGGGAGGGAGGGAAGGAAGGAAGGAAGGAAGGAAGGAAGGAAGGAAGGAAGGAAGGAAGGAAAGAACGAAGGAAGGAAGGAAGGAAGGAAGGAAGGAAGGAAGGGAGGAAGGAAGGAAGGAAGGAAGGAATATAAAGAGAGAGAGAGAGGGAGAGAGAGGGAGGGAGGAAGGGAGGAAGAAAGAAAGAAAGAAAGGAAGGAAGGAATTTATTAGAAGGATTGAAGATGAGTGTAAGGGGGAAAAAATCCTAAAGAACTACAAAAGAGCAGGCAGGGATCAAAGCAACTCCTTTGAACCCAGGAAGGAAGGATTAACAAACAGCCTTTTCTTTGGGGAAGGTTCTGGAGCTGAGATGCATCTGTTTTCAGCATTTGTGTTACTCTGCTCAAGAATCAAATTCCATGCCAAGACTCTGGCCTCACTCACATCACCTCCACACTCTTTGGCCAGGGGAGAGAGGGCACTATGAGTGTGGCCCCACAAAAACTGTAGTCAGTGGGATGAGGTAGTCCGCAAAGTACAATAAGGGTACTATCACTGGAAATAGAGAGACAGGACACAGAGAGGCTAAACAGGAGGTATCCACTTACAGAACAACGCAAAGGAAACAGATGTTGTATCCCCAATGTACGAGAAGCTACAGAGCCAACATGACACTGAAATGTATTTCCATCCCCTCCCTGCACTCAGCAAAACCTAAACTCAAATCCCTCCTTCGTTGAAGAGAATTGGTTGGGGCTTGAATTGGGTTTGAACTGTGTTCTCCCATTTATTAGCTATATGTCTTCGGAAATTTACTACACCTCTTAAAGTCGCAGTTTCTCTACCAATAAAAAAGTCTAGTACCACCCATCTACCTAGCTGAACATAGAACACCTATGGGCAAAACTCATGGCTTTCAAATGCCAGTCCATGATCAAACACTCACCAATCCATGACAAGACTTGGTGTCAAGGTGTCTTTTTGAATTCATGATGATGATATAGCAGTTGTTTGGGTTTTTTAAATGTTGTGACATATTTTCTAATTGCTAAAATAAATGTTGCCGACCCTAGGTCTGCCCATCAGTTCTTTCCATAATTTTACTCATTCATGAATCTCGGGGTCTGAGAATACCTTGCACACATCACTTCACCAGCATTTCCAGATGCTTCTGCACAGTGTCACCTGAATCGAAGGAGTCCTCACTCCCTATCCCCTTGCTCTCTAGCCCCTACTTTCTTCATTTTTCCTTGTGAAATTATGCATTAATTCATCCATCGGTTTATTGTCCTCTTAGAAAGTAAGTTTCATGATATCAGGACTATTTTTTTAAAGATTTATTTGTTTTAGAGGGAGAGAGAGTGAGAGAGCAGCGGGGAGGGACAGAGGGAGTGGGAGAAACAGACTCCCCACTGAGCAGGAAGCCTGACTCAAGGGATCCATCCCAGGACCTGAGATCATGACCTGCACTGTAATCAAGAGTTGGGTGTTTAACTGACTGAGCCACCCAGTGCCTCAGGAATATGGAAAAAGAAATATATATGTATATAAATATACACACATACATATATATATCTTTATTCATCTCTGTATTCCCAGGTGTCAGCACATTCTTCGGCACATGTTAGCATGCTAGTTCCTCCAAAAATCTAAAACAAACAAAAACAAACCAAAAAATCAAGTATCAAAAACAAAGCACAAAAAAACTTTAAAAAAAAAAACAAAACTTTAGAATAAATGAAGAATGAGTCACCCTCCCTGTAGAGCTAGAGAGAGCTCCTGTGAATGCACTCTGCTGAAGCTATCAGAGCCTCAGTCTTCTCATCTGCAAAATGGCTTGAGGGTCATTGGGAGGTTTAAGGGAGGAACTGAAGCAAAGCTTCCGTATATAATAGTGTCCATTCAATGGCTAGTGTCTCTGGCTGTACTTTAGTATCGTTCCCAAGTGTTTTTCCAAGTTTGATGTCCTATTTCCTCGAAATAAGACACTATCCCCCACCAGGCTAGGAACACATCCTATGCTCCTCCGGCACCTGCTGCTGCGGCAAGCACGACTGGGATCAGAGGGAGCCTCCCGAGCATGGAGCAGGCTGTACCCATCACAGGAGTCCAGAAAGACACGAGGTGTCCATAGTGGGAACCAGGTCCCCCTTGCTCCCTACTGAGCTCTGGGGCCAAGTGCAGTATCTGGTACATAGCAGGTGCCCCGCACCGTTGGCTGAACAAATGAATCTGATTAGCTGCAAGTGAGCAAGAACTGGCAAGGCCTGAAGACCAGAACATGACTTAGTAGATCCTAAAACCACATGGGAACTAAGCAGCTGAAGAAAAGGAGAGATCTGGAGAGGAAATGAGATGGACTCTATGCAGACTACGAGCAAAGACCTGCTAGATCCAGCCCTAAGTCTCTTTGGAACATTTGTATGTGCAAGCTCTTGGGTGTTGATACAGAAAAAAAAAAAATTCTTCTCATGACTTTTATATTTATCTCTTAGACTAGTCCTAGCAATCAAAGCTCCAGAATTACTAGGGAGAGATTGTT
Source organism: Potos flavus (assembly GCA_028534135.1). NCBI lineage: Eukaryota > Metazoa > Chordata > Mammalia > Carnivora > Procyonidae > Potos > Potos flavus. The sequence goes on from CM052900.1 coordinate 7,798,731, forward strand.
TCGATAAGATTGCAAAGTAAGAAAAAAAAAAGGAATAAGGGGAAGAGAGAGGAAAGGAAGGAAGGGAAGGAAGAAAAGAGGAAGAGAAAAAAGGAGAAGTAGGGAGGAGGACAGAGATCCCAGTTCTATCCAGTTGATCTTATAAGGTTGATTTGTCCCATTTGACCTAGGAATCCACCCTAGGGAGGAGATACATAGACGATAGATGATGATAGATAGATAGATAGATAGATAGATAGATAGATAGATAGACAGACAGATAGATAGATAGATGAGATGGATAGATGATAGATAGATCCATCTAGATCTAGATAGATAGATAGATAGATAGATAGATAGATAGATAGATAGATAGATAGATAGATAGATGCTGCATAGATAGATAATAGAGTCTTTTTAAGATTTTAGGCATGAAGATGTTCTTGCTGGCATTACTTAAAAGAGCAAAGAAGAGCAAACAATCCAAATAAACAAATATTATGCTAAGGGAGGTGAAATTGTGGCAGACCTCCTCTGCAGAATTGGAAAGAGCAATTTAAATGATGCATCTTACAACATTTTGTAAAAGGGGCTTATAATGTTACTTTTTTTTAATTACTGTAACAGCTTTACTGAGATAAAGTTCACATGCAATACAACTCACACTTTAGCATGTGAAATTCCATGCTTTTCGTATATTCACAGAATTGTACAATATCACCACAATCAATTTTAGGACATATAATCACCCCCCCAAAAAATACCTCACTCACCAGCAGATAATCCCCATGTTTCTTAATCCCTAAGGCCCAGGAAACACTAATTTCCTTTCTATTTCTATGGATTTGCTAGTTTTGAACATTTCATAAAAATGGAATAATGCAACATGTGACCTTTCAAATGTGGCTTTTTCACTCAGCACTATGTTGTCAAAGTTCACACATGTTTTAGCACTGATCCTTCATTTCTCTTTTATTGCTGACTAACATTCCCTTGGGTAGATAGAGCACACCTTGCTAACCCAAGGTTCACTTCTCGAACCTTTGTTTTTTGGCCACTTTTTGGCTATTATGAATAATGCTGTTATGAACACTTATGAACAAGTTTTTGTGTGGATGTATGCTTTCATTTTGGGGGGGTGCTTACCTAGGAGTGGAATTGCTGGGTCATATGGTAACTCCCTAGTTCGCTATTTGAATATCTGCAAAACTTTCTTCTAAAGTGACTGTACCATTGTACATTCCCACATCAGCAATGTGCGATGGTTCCGATTGCTCCATATCCTATCATGGCACATCATCAAAAGCAGACTATAAAATCGAAGAAATAGTATCATGAAGGAGCCATATTTCTTCTAGTTTTTTACATTTTCCAAATACTTCCTTATCTTCTGCATGTTTTATGATGACACATATATATTGTTTATCCATCAAGAACAAGTTCAGACCATTGAGTTTGAAGGTCACTCAACTCAAGAGTTTAGGTTCACTTTAGCCATGCTCAGTGTCCTTCCTTCCTTTCTCATTAAAACATTACACAGTCCTGCGGTTGCTGACATTCCCACAATGGAGGGGAGGAGGATGGTTCTTCGTTGCCTAGAGATTCCAGCCCCATCCATCACCGGAGAAAGACTCCCTCACTTTGCTGAGGGAGAGTGGGTCTCTGCAGAGCAGGCAACAAATGTTCAACTGTCTTGAAGATTACCGCTCAATCTACAGACAAACTGATCCAGCTAACTTTATGCAACCAGCTCCATCGTGTTCCCCTGAACCAAGAATGTTTGATTTGCTTGGATTCCCCACCACTTTAGAAGGTGACTCATTTGCTCTCTGCCTCCCTCTGCAACACACAGACCCAGTTGCTGTGGGTTTTCTTTAGACTTCAGATTTAATGTGAATGAGGGGAAAGGTTGAGAAGCTGTTAGGGATTAAAAATCTGGCCTTACTTTCTATTGGTACAACTAACTTTTAATTAACAGCAGAAAAAAAAAGAAAGAAAGAAAAAAGCTGTATCATCAATCCTTCCAGATGTCAGTTGCTGTTTAGCTCTTAATGCTTACTTTTTATTGCACCGAAAACTCCCAAGATGTATTTTGACATTATTTACCCTCCTTTGTAATTAGAGTTAGCAAGACCGGCATCTTTTAACATGAGAGTGTTCTTTAAATACCTGCCACCATTTTGAAAGCTTCCATGCTTGTGAAACCTGTAATTATAACTTTTACAGTATTATGCTGCTAAGTTTATTTTAGATGAAAAAGAATCCTTAGGCTCTTTGGTCATAGTCACTGAAAACAGGTTGTAAGAATGTACGAGGTTGTGAAGACTAACAAAGAAAAGGCTGGGCACACCAATTTATTTTATGATGCAGCACAGAGGGAAGGCTTTGCCCTTTGCAAGTCATCAGCTGTAGTGGGTTGAATGGTGGCCCTCAAAAGCTGTGTCTATGTCTTAACCCCTGGAATCTGTGAATGTGACCTTATCTGAAGAAAGGGTCTTTAAAGGTGTAGTTAAGTTAGATATCTCAAGACGAGATCATCCTGGACTATCTGGGTGGGCCCTATCTTCAATGATAAGTGTCCCTATAGGAGAAAAGGGCAGACACAAGAAGAGGAGAAGGCATGTGAAATTGGACACTGAGGCTGGAATTAAGCAGGGCCACAGCCAGGGATCCCCCAGCGCCCCCAGAATCTGGAGGCACCAAGGAAGGATCTCCCCTAGACCCTTCGGGGCAAGTGCGGCCCTACCGACAACTTGATTTCAGACTTCTGGTGCCCAGAGTGGTAACAGAGTTTGTGGTCTTTTGTCACAGCAGCCCTAGGAAACTAACACACGAGCTGTATGATCTTGGTGATATTACTTCACCTTCCTGAGTCCTTGTTGCCCCATCTGTTAGATGAGAGCTGTACCACCTCCCTGTAAGGTTGTGATGGGAATTAAACCTAATGTAATACCAATGACCTGGTGCTTAGTCGGTTCAGTAGAGGACAGTTGTAGTTACCACACGGTTGTTATTAATATTATCAATTTCATAAATTTGAAGGGAAATAATAATCAGAGACTCAAGAAGGCTTGGAGACTCTGTCCACACCACGACAACCCCCCCCCCCCCCCCTTCACGGCCTCCAAGATATGCCATGAAAGACTGGCCTATTTTTAATGCAGGGTTTGAACTACTGAAGGTTTGTATTCAGGGATTTTTTTTCAATGGCCCCTCCCTACGGTGAGATCCATGATAAACGCTAAGCTGAGTAAATATTAAACCAGTGAAAGTGGTCAAGGAAACAGGTTATAATTAAGCTGGTGTTACAGTCTATTAACCCCCTTTATAGGAACAAAACAATGGTCTTTCCATAAAAGAAATCTAACTTGAATCACAGACTGGAAAATCTTAAGAGAATGGAGTCTAATTTGATTAGCCAGTCATGTTTCTCCTCTCAATAAACTCCGGCCCAGTTAAGACCAATGGACTCCTAATTTCAGACAGAAACTCGGTCTCTCCCTTTTTCTGGCTCTCGTGCCATCGTGAGGCCTTCCCTCATCTTTTCTGTGATTAGGATTATGCTCCCTCAGTTACTACCATCTGTTTTTACTGCTCTCATTTCCACTACCACTATCCTAGTTCAGGCTCTCCCAGATCTTCCCGGGACGACAGCTGCTGTCCCCTCACTGATTTTATTCTCCCCTCTGTGCACCCCTGGGGACCATTTGCATGCAGCAGCCTGAATGGATGCGCTTTTAAAAACAAATTATTCCACGTCAACGTAAGCACCCCAGTGACTTCCCATCTCCCTTGGAAGAAAACCCAAGCATCTTGCCCTGGAATGCCTACCATGACCTCTCTCCCTGGGCTCTGTCATACTGACCTCCTTTCTGCTCCCCAGACTTACTGAGCTCATTTCCTCCTTTGGGGCTTTCCTCCTGGCTGCCCTTCTCCCTACAAGGCAGTCTCTTTCCTTTCCTCTGACGGGTTCCTTTTGACACTCAGATCTCGCTTCCGAATCACCTCCTCCGTAAGACTGTCTTTGCCCACCAACCACTTTCAAGTCCATCACCCTGATAAATTTCTCCCTGGTGTTTATCACCATCTGAATAGGCATGTTTACAAATTTGCTCACTTGGTTTTTCTCTTCCTCTTTAGAATATAAACTTCGTATGAGCAGGAGCTTTGTCCATCGTGGTCACTGCTCTGTCCCCACTGCCTGGGATAGAACCTGATTCATCAAAGGTGGCCATAAATATGTATCCAGTGTTCAATGATTATTGACTTAGAGCAGTGGTTCTCAATGGGGAGTGATTTTTCCCCTAAGGAATATCTGTCAGTGTCAGGAGGCATTTTATTTTGCCATACCTGAGGGGGGCACTGGTGTCTTCTAGTGTGAGTAGAAACGAGGTTTGCTACTCAACATCCTAGAATGCACAGGACCATCCGGTCCAAGTGCCAAGAGTGTTGAGGCTGAGAAAACCTGACTTGTAGTCTATATACTGCCTACAGATGCTGACACCTTGATTTCAGACTTCTGGTGCCCAGTTCTGAGCCATTCCAGTTTTTCCTAAATGTTCATTACCAAATCCACATACCACCTGTTTCATGATGTATACAAAATTTTTTTCCTCTAAATCTGTTGTAATCTAAATACATTTATTTTTTAAAATTTGATCTCGCTAGTTTTAGGAGACGGTACTTCTCCTATTAACTCACCTTTTAAAACGGTTTTATTGAACTGTGACTCATGCACCATACAATTTGCCCATGTAAGCTACACAACTGAATAGTTTCTAACATATTCACAGATATGCACAACCGTTACCACAAGTAAGTTGGGAACGTTTTAATCACTACTAAGCCTTTAAAAATGTTTATCTACATGCTCCCTGTGGGTATCTTGCTGACCCGCAGTGATAGAAGGTAGTTCCCTGGGGTGCCTGAGTAGCTTAGTCAGTAAATCATCTGCCTTTGGTCATGATGTTGGGATCCTGGGATTGAGCTCCAGGTCGGACTCCCTGCTCGGTGGGGAGTCTGCTTCTCCCTCTCCCTTTGCCCCTCCCCGATGCTCATACATGCTCTCTCTCTCTCAAATAAATAAATAAAATCTTTTTAAAAAAAAAGAAAAAAAGAAAGTTCTTCCATTTTGGAGACATTACTTGACACCTAGTCTCTGAGGTGCAAAGCAAGACAGGGGTAGTTGTGCTTCTCCTGATGCACTTGGCCGGTGGTTTGGGCAGACGGGAAGGAGTTAGGAAGGGTTAAGTCCTAAGGAGCAACAGTCGAGGGCTTTGTGGTTTGTGGAGAAGCCTGGGGTCAGGAAAAGAGCCAAGAGCAGTCTTTGGTTTGAGGTCTCCGGTGCACAGATTATGGTGGAAAAGTCTTGGGGAGCATCAGAGATTAGGAGCTGAGGGTAAGAGGAAAGCTTCTCCCGGGGGCTATCAATCGCAGGGAGATGCCTACAGGGAGCAGCCTCCCTGCCCAGTTCTACCCTGCTTGGCCAGGCTTCTGGAGTCACGGTCCATCCTGGTCCTCTGACCACACCCCCTCTCTCCCCTCATCCTGCAGCAAGGTCCTGGGCAGGTGGCAACAACAGATTCCCTAGAAGACCAAGGCCCAGGCCTTAGCTGCCTCCTTCATCACCCCCACGTCCCCCGCTGAGGGTCCAGCAAGATCTGTTTACAAAGACCTTGACAGCTCCATTCAGGCTACTCAAAATTTTACAAGACAGAAATAGTACACTCAACCTTTTGATGTGGGAGTCTGATAGAAATGGCATGATTTCTACATTGGCACCGTTTGGACAGTAAAGGATGTCTGCTGAGAGATCAAGCCCCTTCTGCGTTGTAGGAGGCAGAGAGATAAGCATCACATAAATACAGACTTGGCACGTGGAGCTTTCATGTCTGTTCTTCTGACACCAGACAGTCTGTTGCCATGGAAATTATTCCATCACTTCACAAATACAGCCTTCCTTCCAGAAGTGCGGAACAGCCGAGCACGTCTGCGTTTGGGGATCAAACTCGAAGGGTTGTCGTTCTGCCCCATGGAGAGCATACCTCTTGCATCTCTGACTGTGTCTTCTGACCTCATGATGAAGGATTCGGTCACATGAAGGAGACTTTTTTAAAGAGTAGTTTCCCCTTCCCTGACAAAGCATCTCCAGCAGTCTAGTCTCCTCTTGGCCAGCTGAAGGATGCAGGGTGCCTCATTGGCCTTAAAGAAGCCAGCCCAAGCTAAGGGTCTGTCCAGGCTGCTTCTGCATCTGGGGGAAGGTGCTCTTGAAATGCTTCATGTGATTAGCTGCTAAGAAGACAGTGGTTGTCTACTAAAACTATTCCTTTGATAACACATCTAGGACATCTGCTAGTTCCCGGACAATGCTCAAGGTGTCCGAGAACACAAAGATGGCTCAGGCCAGCATTCCTTTCGATGTCTTTGCACACTAGTGATAGTAATAAACGCTGTAACCTCCGCTTTCAGTTAACAAAGTACTATCTGTGTGTTTTCATTAGGTCTCATAAGTTCTCAGAAGAAGATAATACCGTGATTAGTAGCACTTACCCAGGGAGCCTGGGAAAAGTCAAACAGACGTCTTTTGACTCCAAATCCCTTGCCTGTAGCACACCCCACCTCCTCAGAGAACCACGATGTCTGGCAGAATAGGATCGGTGCCAGCAGTGCCCTTGCAAAGTATAGCTGGGTGGCTTTGAGATGTAAATGAGGAAGAAACGTTTGCATGTTTGAGGAGAAATCAGAAGGACTTCATGGAGGAGACAGCCTTTGATGAACTGGAGAATTCAAAGTGGAAATCAGGAGTGAGACTCCTACTCAGACAGAATACTTACAGATTTCCCCAAAGCTGGCTTCTCCGATACCGAGCAAGGAAGAAGTTTGTTTTAAATGCTTTCTGCATTCTTTATATCCATGCTTTACATTTGCATCGTGAGGGTTAAATGAGCTAATCCAACAGAGCACTTAGTACTCTATCCAGGGTGAAATGCATTCAACATGTTACCTATATGATGGATCTTTGATTCTAATGAAGATATGGATGATCACTGAATTTTCTGCCATACTTGTCGATATTTATTTCTAAAGAGGAAAAAATAAGCTTAGGAAAGGAACATGAGGCCTTATATTTGTTTTGACCTAGGTCTTAATAAATATTAGGGTAAGTGCTTATTGGTTGGAGAATGGACTTGATGAGGTCAAGACAGTGAGCTGCTTCCCATGAACTTGTATAGCCTAAGTCCATAACAGGCTTCCGCCACCCCAAACCACAAACTCAAGTGCAAGAGCAAATACCTTTTGGCTGTCATAGAGCTCACGCATGTTATTCCCTTTAATTCATGCTGACAAACGATACCGAGTACCTCAGAGCCTATATCATTGCTACAGTGCAGAACAACGCATAGGCATGGCATTCTTGGGACCTGACCTAACTCCCAGATGAAAATTCTCTTCTGGTTCACCAAGGGCAACGGGAGGGCTTTGTGCCTCATAAATAAGCTGCAAGTGTCACATTGATTTGCTTTGAGCGATCACTTCCCTTTTGGAACACAATAAGAATAGAAGAACAATGATGGTTAAGATGCAAAGACACACACACACACACACACACACGCACACGCACACAATGAATGTTAAGCAAGTATGCACCAACACAGTCACAGTTGCAGCATAAAGGACTGCAACCAGACATCATGCTCGGTGGGGTTACCTGTCCCCCCATGCCAGGACTCGTCTATCCCCAAGGGCCGTGGAGAGGACATTCTACAGAGAGGCTGCATTTTAGAAGTTGTTGAGTTTTCTACTTCTGGAGTTCTCCAGAAGTTTCTAGTAGGAGTTAGGAGGTTAATCCCCTGGGGGCATAAAACGAGATCCTTGCCATCCGATTTCCTCCAGGACACAACGGAACAGAAACATCATCACAGCCCGACTACTCAGAAAACTCCTGACGACATCACCTATCACAGCTAACAATGAAGGAGAAGGAACATCAGAAAACTAGATTTTATTCTGTGGCCTGTGTGGCAAGAAGGCAATCCCACCTAAGGATCCCTTCAGGGAGTAACTGTGATAGGAGATTTGGCCTTCGGAGTGGAGACACTGACTCTCTGCAAACCACCTAATTCATACACAGAGTATATAGTGTGATGGGTAAGCCCTCAGACTTCCAGACCATGACTGCCGGGGTTCAAATGCTGGGTCTGTAATCTAATCACTGTGTGATTTTTTTTTGAGTAAATCGCTTACCCTCTCTGTTCTTCATTTCCCTCATCTACAGAAAAAGCATATCACAAAGATTAAATGAGTCAATCAAATAAAGCAGTTGGTACTAACTGAAAGTACTAAAAACGTCAGCCATCATTATCTCAGCTCTGTTTAGGAAGTCAGAGGATCGAGTAATATATTCTAAGGCATTTCCATCAGAAAAAAAACAGATGCATTTTAATATTTGGTTTTGTGTTATGTAAAGGAATAAACACTCCTTATGTTGGAAATTAGCTAACTAAATAAACAAATAATAATTAGTGCATGCCTAATATGTATCAGGCAGTGCTCTGAGCCTGGGTGTATAGCTGGGGAAACAACAAAACTGAAAAACAAACAAACAAAAAGATAAACATCTCTGCTCTCGTGGAGCTTACAAAGTTGGGGGGAAACATGCAATAAGCAAGATAAATAAGGAACATGGGTGGCATATTAGAGAGTACTAAGGACTACAGAGAAAAGAAGATGCAAGTTATCTCCTGCATGTTCTCATCTAATCCGTCAGCTCTACTGAATACCCATAGGGAGTCAGGCCTGGCCTGCTGTCTTTTTTTTTTTTTTTTTAAGATTTTATTTATTTATTTGAGAGAGAGAGAGTGAGAGAAAGCGAAAGCATGAGAGTGGAGAAGGTCAGAGGGAGAAGCAGACTCCCTGCGGGGCTGGGAGCCTGATGTGGGACTCGATCCTGGGACTCCGGGATCATGACCTGAGCCAAAGGCAGTTGCTTAACCAACTGAGCCACCCAGGCGCCCCTGGCCTGCTGTCTTAAATAGAAATATATGTCCTGCTTAGGTACAATAAACAAGACAACATGGGAAATGCCTACAGCTCCTGTTTGTAAAATGAGCCCAGCATTGTTTGAATCACCTGAGGTTGTGCCCAGAAAGGTGAAACTATGGCCAGCCATCAATGGTAGATACAGTTGCTATTTTTAGACCATTGTGTTGTTTGGACCTCACCCCTTATTTTTTTCCCTGAAGCTAGACAAAAAAAAACCCTATTCCTGAACCCTCCTACACTGTTGGTGGGAATGCAAGCTGGTGCAGCCACTCTGGAAAACAGTATGGAGGTTCCTCAAAACGTTGAATATAGAGCTACCTTATGACCCAGCAATCACACTACTGGGTATTTACCCTAAAGATACAAATGTAGTGACCTAAAGGTGCATCTGCACCCCAATATTTATAGCAGCAATGTCCACAATAGCCAAACTATGGAAAGAGCCTAGATGTCCATCAACAGATGAATGGATAAAGAAGATGTGGTATATGTATACGATGGAATATTATGAAGCCATGAGAAAAACAAAATCTTGCCATTTGCAATGACGTGGTTGGAACTAGAGGGTAGTATGCTAAGCGGAATAAGTCAATCAGAGAAAGACAATTATCATATGATCTCACTGATATGAAGAATTTGAGAAACAAGACAGAGGATCATAGGGGAAGGGAGGGAGAAATGAAACAAGATGGGACCAGGGAGGGAGACAAACCATAAGAGACTCTTAATCTCAGGAAACAAACTGAGGGTTGCTGGGGGGTGGGGAGGTAGGGATAGGGCGGCTGGGTTATGGACATTGGGGAGGGTATGTGCTATGGTGAGTGCTGTGAATTGTGTAAGCCTGATGAATCACAGACCTGTACCCCTGAAGCAAATACATTATATGTTAATTTAAAAAAAATCCTATTCCTGAGGCCAGCACAGCATTTCATCTGCTCTGAATCAGCATGCAATGATCCAATCTCCTTGTATTTGCCTCTTGAAATCCCTATCGTCCAGTCTTGGCTGGCCCAATGTATGTTCTGAACTGATGAGCTATCCATCAACTCTACCCCAGAGCGCAGGATAGGGGCTAGGAATTGTGGGTGGAGGGGATGTGGGTGTAGTGGGGATGTTGGCAGCCATGAACTCTAATAAAAATTTTCTAAATAATGATGAAAATAGGTAGGATACAATAAAGATTAACCTCTGAAGATCTGAAGTCGGTCGTTTGTTCAGGAAACATTAACTGAGCACCTCGTGTGCACCTGGCATTTTGCAAAGGCACAGGTTATGTGATGTTGAAAGAATGGAGGGGCTTCCTATCTTCCCAGAGCTTTCAACGGAGGCAAGATTGCACACACATTGTCACCATATTCAACACCTGAATAGGTTTAACACTTCAGAAAAACCTCCCTTGAGCCTCAAATGGCCCTATGGAAATAAATATTATCCTCTCCATCTTAAATGAAGAAACCGACATCCCAAGACTAAATAAGGAAAGTCAGAAGGGAAGGAGACCATCTGAGACAACGTTATAATGGGAAATTGACAGCTCAAGTTATTTTTATAATCAAAGGATTGACCTCCCAGCTCCTCTAGAGCTGAGGAAATACGGTACTTAAAAAGAAAAGCAGGCAAAAGAAGCAATTTAACCCATCCATAACTTAGCATGGAAACAGTAAGTTCCCCAGGCAGGTAGAAGTAGGGGTGGGGGGGATGAAAAACGGAGCATCCACATCACCTCGCCAAGGCAAAACCTCCCTGGTGCATCCCTGGCTCTGGAGTGGGAGTAGTGAAGAAACCCAGTCCCCAATCACTGGCTTCGGTGTGGCTCCTAAGCGAACAAGACCCAGTAGGGGTCTGAGTTTCATTCTCTGCTGATGAGAAACAAGGGAGGGAAGGAGGAAGCGAAGGGGAAAGCATCAAGTCTTCCATCCTGTACCAATCCCTGGGAGAGCACTCCCACCTCCCTTCTGGTGGCATCCATGGGTACCACCATCAGCAGAACACATATTTGTATACACAGAGATGAGAACGTGGAGGATCAGAGAAGTGATGCGATTTTCTTGTTTACCAGGCTAGGGAGATGGCCAATTGCAGTATGCATGGATTTACTGAGTTTCGGTTACTTACCAGCACAGGGCTCTGCAGGGAGGCATGCTACCCTCAAGGATGTTTCCAGCTATCTCCTGCAGGAGAGGAAGACCTTGACTCAGGGAACCCTTGGAGCCTGACCACAAATGGAGTTCAGAGGAAGGGGACACCGTCTGGATCACCTGCAAGGTGCCAAGAGGCTTCTCTAAGGGGCCTCACCCTTGCAGAATCTCAGGAACTGCCCACGCAGATGAGCAGACAAGTTTTTAATGCAGCCAAATGCCACCAAAGAGCCAAGCTTTCCCTCCCAGTTACTGCCATCAGTTGTTTCTGTGTAAGGAGAGCAGAGAGCATGAATCTCCACAAGACAGCGCACAGGAAGGGGGAGGTGGGATCAGGGGGGAGGCCTTTGGATTTGTCTATAGCTCCGATTTCCTTTCATGAATATTTCATTTAAATCCTGTATTAATCATTAAGTGGTAATGACTGTCTCTGTCTCCCCTGCACTCACTCTGTCTCTGTCACTCAAGCATCCTTTTCTGTCTCCCTTCCTCCTCCTCTCTCTCTTCTGTCTTCCCTGTCTGTTCTTCAACACACCTTCGATTTTCTGTTTCTCTTGCTCCCTCTTCCTTTCTTTATCTTTTATGCTTCTCTGCTCAGTTTCCTTCTCTCTCTCTCTCTCTCTCTCTCTCTCTTTCACACACACACACACACACACACACACACACACACACACAC